>CM074511.1:56647122-57897122 GCA_037379345.1 Perna viridis
CAATAAAAAAACAAATTTTTGTAGCAAATATGGTATCAGCATACAGAAAAATGATTCCAGAATGTAACTAGGTAGGTGTGACAACTTGAAAGTCATTACAAGCAGTTGAAGCGCGGTACTGCTGAATCTCCAACTTTTTGTATGGCACTTCGTTCTGACCCCAACCCGACATATCAATATTATCCAAATAAAATAGAGGAGGGTTGCAGAGTCAGAGGAAATTTGGACCAGATGGCAATATACAGGGTGGCATTATAACGACGGAATGCAATGCACGGAAAATGCGACCCAACAAAAATGTGGCATATACCAATGTGGCAATTTATCAAGGGTAATATAAAGAGGGAGCACTCTATAAGGAATAATTTCATGACAACTTTGCAAGGTTATTAGTTTTTTTATACTGGCATCTCCATCTTGTTTTTTTTGTACACCACTGAGAGAAAAGTTTGAAAGTTCTTCTATAATTGTAAGGATTTTAACAGCAATACATGTTTAGTAATAACAGCTGATGAGTAGTGAACTTAACACCTCCAAACATTTTATATTTTGAACTTTCTTCAGAAAGAATATACAGCAAATCAAGTAAGACAGTAACCTGGCCTACTTCTACTTTTACAATCTCCCGACCAACTTCAACACGCTGAAGATAATTTCACTTTTCTCTGCGCATGCTATTTACAAATTCCAAACTAAATTAAACTAGTGAATTTAAATATTAACAATAGGAGTGAATAAAAAAAAAAAAAAAAACAATAAGTGTGAGTTTTAATCTATATACATTGGTGGATGTTTAATGACTGTAGGTGTAAGTTGAGATGGCTGTTTTGAATGACTCGACTGAGTCACTCATAACAATGTTCATTGGTATGCTGTTCCATAACTTGATGGTTCTTGGGACGAAAGATTGTTGTCTGACTTGTAACTGACACTGAGGAATTTGGAAGGATAATGAATGTATGTTTTGGGAATGTCTGAGAGGTGGAATTAACTGGTCTGCCTTTATGATGGCAAACTAGGGAATAATTGATTTTGTATAACATTATGAATCTTGTCTGATCTTCTATGAGCTAGGCTTCTCCAATTTAAATGTTGTATCATGTTGGAGACACTAGATGTATTGTGATACATGTTTGTCACAAATCTAGCTGCACGCCTTTGAATCATTTCTATTTTATTTATGTCATCTAATGTGTATGGATCCCAAATAGAGCAGGCATATTTCAGTGATGGTCTACTAGCCATTTATATGCCTGCTCCCTTACCTTGGTGGAACTGATGTTTAGATTTCTATTTAGAAAGCTTAATGTATTGGTGGCTTTATTGCATATGTTGTTTACTTGACTGTGCCATTTAGGTCAGATTGCATTGTAATGCCAAGGTATTTAGCTTTATCGACATGTTCTAGTGTATGGTCATGTAATGTGTAGGTATATTTGACAGGTTTTTGTTACTGGAGATTGAGAGAACATTACATTTGTTGGGGTGGAATACCATATGCCATTTTTGTTCCCATTCTCCTAGTTTTCCTAAGTCATTTTGTAATGATTTACAATCACCATTAGATTTAACTGCTACAGGCATATCATTAATGTAACATAAACACAGACTGGGTCCCAGTACAGAACCTTGGGGTACCCCTGACTGAACGTCAACATAGCCAAGGACGATTGCTTGAGTAAGATTTGATAGGAAGCTATGTATCCATTTATTAATTTTGCCTTGTATACAATTGTTTTTATTTTTGAGAGTGAGTAAATTGTGACTGACTTTATCAAATGCCTAACTGAAATCCATGATTAATACATCCGTCTGGAAAGAGTTTTCAAGGTTTTTAGTTACATCATCAATAAATTCTAAAAGTTGTGTTTCACAAGATCTTTGTTGCAGAAAGCCGTGTTGAAGTGGATATAAAATATTGCTTTCATCTGCATGGTTCATGATGGCACTAACCACAACATGCTCTAAGATTTTGCACCAAATGCATGTCAAGGATATTGGTCTATAATTTTCAGGATTATATTTAGACCCTTACTTGTAAATTGGAGAGACATGTGCTGTTTTCCAGTCAGAGGGTACTTCACCTGTATTAAATTATTTTGGATATATAAGACAGAGAATTGGTGATATATCAATGGCTATTTTTTGAGAACCCAAGGTTTGATCTGATCAGGTCCGCAGGCTTTTGATAGTTTAGATTCTGTCAGAGCTTAGTTATGCCTGGGACTGTAATTTTAATATCGTCCATAAAGGATGTTTTTCCATCTGTCATGAAATTTTTATTGCTGAATTCAGATTCTGAAATATTACTTTGTGTTGAGAGGATTTTTGTTGATCATCTGTAAGAAGCTGACCATTTTTCTTAGGTAGTCCAACTCCCACATAATCTGTTTTCTTACACTTGATATATGACCAGATTTTTTTCCTAGTGGAGAAACCTCCTTGTTCCTGTTTTGGGGTGACTATACCTTCTATTTAATGCCAATAAGAACGTCTGAACAATTTTTGTATGTTATGTTTAGATTTTTTGTATCTCTCTCCGGTCATTTCCACCAGTTTTTTTCATTTTTTTGTATAGGCTGTCTCGTGTTTTCATGTGTTGCTGTAATTCAGGTGTTATCCAGGGAGTGTATATTTTATTGTAAGCTTTTTTTTTTTGGAATATAATTGGCTATCATCTGACTTAATTGTGTTTTAAATTCTTGCCAAAGATCTTTAACTGCTAGTGTGTCAATTTTACTTTTGATGTTCCCATATAAATGTTGTATTTCTGTTTTCTGTTTTCATGTCTTCCCATTTTGCCTTGCTATATATTGGTATATTTCGAGGTGCTTGCTTCAGCCTTGATGGTGTGGCATTAAATTCTATACAGACAATGTCATGGTCTGATACACCAGGTAATATTTCAGTACGAGGTACTTGGTTAGGTAGGTTTGTAATCATAAGATCAAGTGTATTTTCTTTTCTAGTAGGTTCATTTATCAGTTGTACTAAGCCAGTATCTTCTAAAGTTATAGTGTATTTTGTGATGAGTGGTATTTGGTTAAGGGTTTTGTTGTTCCAGTCCCACCCAGGCAGGTTAAAATCACCACCAATAAGCAGGGCTGCATTTTTAATTTGTGTAGCTCTTCAGACAGATTTATCAAACCGTTTTAAACTTTTGTCATCAGATGTTTTGGGATTATAGAATGCACAGATATAAAGTGTTCTGGTGCCTTTAATTTCTAATCTAGCCCAAATAATCTCACATTTATTATCAGGTGATAGATCTTCTACTTGGCTTTTGCGGTCTTTTCTATATATTTTGTATCCTTCAGGAAAAATTTCATTGTTCTTAATACTACTGTCTAACCATGTCTCAGTTCCTATGACAATATCAGGTTTTGTGCTATCAATTACAACTATTATAGGTGTTGATTGGACTGGAAATTGATGTTTAGCCTATGTAATACAATTTTTAAACATAATTGGTCTTATCAAGAAATATAGAAAACTAGCAAAGTTCAATGTTAAGGCTAGTACCATTCATTCACATCCGAAGGATCCATCATGCCAATAGTCAATACATTTCTTAACTGTTTTATTAAATCTTTCAAAAGTGAAAGTAGATCAAAGTTAAGCAGAAGCTTATTTTTTAAATTATAACATATGCAAGTTAAAACACAAGCATGTTAGTTTATTTGATTTTTATTATTTGAAATGAAATTAAGTTTAATGAGTATCCATAGATTTTGAAAAAGAACACAACAAGATTACCAGGAAAAACATTTATTTATGTATCCACGAAAGGTTTGATCATTGAACCGTGAAATGAAAGTAGGAAATATTCTTCCGCCGTCTAGACATTAATATTGTATGTTGTTGCAACAAAATAATGATTGATTTTCATATTGACTATTTTGAGAAATTAAGCCGAACAGAGTATTGCTTATTAGTGTTTCGATAATTACTGTGTTAAATAAAAAGGCTTTTTTTTAAATAATACAATTAAGGACTCTTTGTACGTGGAATGTTTTCAATATAGCAGTTATACGGGGAATGTTTTGATGAAAAAGTCAGTCAACAATGGAAGGATAAATAACCTTCGAGATCCACAAAGACATTCCAGTTATGGGTAATTGTTTCAAAACCCAAAGTGCCGATGATATAACACTGTTACATGACAATGACAATCCCGAAGGGCCACAACAGACTGCTCCAGTCCCTGTAGGACCACCACCACCATATCAGGTCAATATTTATTTTCATCCAACATATACTTTACATCATACACGTGATTTCTGGTGTTTTGAGATAAAAGATGCGTTTCTTTATCATTTTTTTGTTAATGAAAAAGTAATAAAAGATTGGGTTTTTTTATCGTATGTGTCGCTTTTGTTTATTTTCTCAAGTTCACCTGTGTCATCAGCTGATCTTGACAACAAAGAAATTGGTGATCTATTTATAGATAAGTGACTAACTGAAATAGTGAAAACATATGCATTGTTAAAGATCATGATGTATTTGATAATACCCAGTCTGATGCTGTAATTTATTACTGTTTTTTTTTCAAATCATTTAACAATAAATTGCATGTATTAAATGTATGTACAATGTACATGCTAATGCGAATCCATGTACATGCAACAAGGTCCCTTATGGTGCATTGACATTTATAACACCATATTTACAGCAATTCTGCTTTATTTTTTTAAGTGTGTTACATGTTTCAAAGAAAGTCGAAGGGGAAAGTCAAACAAAAAATTGTTTTTCAACCTATATTTGTATTAGGAGTACATACAATGCTTACAGGCATTAAAGAATGGAATAAACTTGATGTATCCACTCGACAATTAGACACTATTTCCAAATTTAAAACAGAGTTAAAGAAGGATACACACAAACCACTAGTTCCTAATTATTATTCTATTGGTGAACGAAAACTGAAAATTATTTGGACACAATTACGATGTTCTGCTTCTTCTTTAAACTATGACTTATGTAGAGTCAATATCGTAAGTAGTTCTTAATGTAGATGCGGAGATGTTGAGGATGCTCATCATTTCTTTCTTGCCCTGTGCAGGTCCGGGTGTTAAAAGAATAGGCCTGCAGCAGCGCTAAGCTTGTCGTATAAGGCGACTAAATAGTGCTCAGCAACCTAGCCGGGGGCTAGGCGCTCTGCCCACAGAGCAACTGGGATGTGTGCCCCAGGTGGTGGAATGGGGTACCCCTGGCGTGTTACATGCTGGGGTTGTCAGGCTATAATACGGAAAACCTGACCGCAAACCATAGTGGTGCACCGTGTTGGGAAAGATGCCACGTTCCTCGCACGTTAAAGAACCCTGCTGTGGTATTCGATAGGAGTAGGAACCTTTGCGCTCCGCCACAGGAGGCTAAATTGCCCGACCTTACCCATCCCCCCCTTTTTCCAGTGGCAATCAAAATTTGTCGACCCTATTGTCCTTGTGTCCCATCCTTTTTTTTTCATTTCATGTTCATTTTATCATCCATTTCATGTTCATCGTCTGAATATAGCTGAAATATTGCTGCTCGGACGTTAAACCCCAACAAACAACAAACAAACAAACATTTCTTTCTTGACTGTCCCTTATACGAAAACACTCGAGTATGAATAACATTAGTTGGCTGCCCGATGATTTGCCATTGAATGTAAATCTTTTGACTCATGGAAATCCAAATTTAACTTATGATCAAAATGTTTGTTTAGTAAAACATGTCCATAGATATATCAAAGAAACTAAAAGATTTTCTGTTGTTTGATGAAATTTGATGAAATAGTGATATGCCCATGTTTTCTTCACCATCACCACATTCCTCTCAACTCTCTTATTTTTTCTTTCCTTTTCTCAAACTCTTCTCTTCTATGTCTTATTTTTCACTTTATTTTTTATTTAGTGTTTGAAAAATGTAATTGATGCATGCTCGTTTTGACAAAATATTGTACATTGCTATTGTATATGGGAGAGGACCTCGTAAGTATGATTTACTTTTGTCCAATCCTTTTTGTTTATTACAAATAAAATATGTTTAAACTAAACTAAACAGGCAGATCCAGGGAGTGCTGTGCCCCCTTATCAATTTGTAAAAATTATGAAAATAGTGTATTTTGTGTGTAAATGCATGCAAGATGTGTTTATCAAGGATTTTTTTTTGTTGACCCCTTGCAGCCTTCCCTTCGGTAATTCTCTGGATCCACCACTGCAATGGATTCATTTTATCAAGTTTACCCAAAAAAGTAAATTTCTTTAATCATATGTACAATGTACATGTTTATTTGCATAAAATGTACATTGTAAATACAATGTAAACTTACATGCTTACACCTGCTTGAAATTTTGAAAATAAAATACGACTTTTTTTTTCATTTCATATGGCTTTTTCAATTTACTGATTTGCAAATTCAAGCTCAATTGTCTACAGATCAAAAATGGATCCAACCATAATTCCTTGTTTTTTTTCTGCTGTAGGAGAGAGCCCCTAGAGCACAAGTTTACTATCCTTCCCCAAATGTCAGTAGACCTGCCAATCAGCTAACAGAGGATGAACAGATTAAAATTGCCCAGCGTTTGGGTCTTATAAGTCATTTACCTTTAGGTGTTTATGATGGCTGTAGCAAAAGAGGAAAAGAGTAAGTGATTATATAATGATTCTACACTGCATTATCAAATTGGATGATTGTAAAAGTCTTTTTTCAAGCAAATTAATCAATGTAGTATTGACTTCTAGATTATTTTGATGTTCACTTCAAAAAGATCATACTCCTAGATTGACTGAGGAACAATAACATTTTGAATATCCATGTGTTTTATTGGTTCTTTACCATGAATGGATAATTTTCTAATTAAACTATGGAGAAACAAATCACCATATACTTTTTGTTCTCAAGTTCAAATTTACAACTTATTCAAATTTCATTATGGTGTCAATCATAATATGAGGTACTCAGATGTGGTTAAGAATTGAGAGAAACATTAAATTTCATCATAAGCAGTTATGAACTGAACATCATTCTACAGTCATTACAGCAGGTATATTTTTAATTTCTCAAGTGAGACCCAAAATGTTCAAGTTCGTCTTTACTATAGAAATATATTTGTATATGTAACATTATGCTAATCAACTGATGGCAAATTACAATTTTTTTCTTCTTAATTACCAGCAACATGATTTATCTGAAAATCTTTTGGATTCACAATTGTAGTGGACTAAAGCATGGGATTTTGTAATTTGAATATAAAGTACATGTAGTATATTTTCAAATGTCTTCTTCCAGTATTTACATGTATTAAGTAACCTAACACACAACATAACCTTTCAACTTGAATGATTTTAAGACAGGTAGTACACATAAATAGACTCGGGTTCATAAACATTTACTACATGTTTTCATTATTGATTTGCTTTGTTTTTACCTCATGAGGTATATCAGTTAAATTGATTTACTATACCATGGTCTTTCTAAAGTAAATATCAATTATTTATTTTGGTAGAAAGTCTGTGTTTTCTCACACAATAATAGAGTGTAGCATTATTAATTATTAATTAAGAGTTATCATAATAAATGTATGTGCATTAAGTTCTCTTACATAAACAAAAACATATTTTCTTTGATATTAATTGTATTGAAGTATTATGTCATCCACATGTGCATGGTTTTTGTGATTTTTTCACATCCTGTTTGATGCCTTCATATGTATATTTTAGTTGAACAAGTATAAAATACAAATACATAGTTTAAAAAAAAAACAACATTTGCCCTAGTTTAAAAAAAAAGCAACATTTGCCCTTAAATGTACATTGTATTTAAAAATCCATATAACCATACCACAAGGAAGTACTTGGATGGTAGACTGGATGTCAACAGGATGTATGGAGAATGATAAAATTTCATTTCAAATATATATATTTCCTGTTTAAACATTGACAATAGTATATCAGTGTTAATTGTTTCTAATTTCTGTATTTAGCATTTATTCAAAGAAAGCACACATTATTCATAATATTTTAGAAGTAGTGTTTGTTATTTTTTGTTGTTGGTTTCTTTATGGTTTCTCTCTCCTTTATCCATTGTCATCTTTCTGCTTCAAGATGTAAATTTTGCCCCTACTTTGTTTATACTATACATTGTATTTATGCATCTCCCAAACAAAGTTTGAGGGGTATATAGGTTTCACCCTGCCTGTCTGTACTATTTTCTAAGCAACTTGCAGCATTGTTATGAAATTTTGTGAGATGTAATATAACCACAAGGAGTCTGGAAATGTGCATACTGTCAGGAATTGTCAAATGTGCTTAGTCTATCCACCATAAATTTGTGTCCAATATGAATCGTATGACCACAGTGGTTCTCAAATGTACAGGGTTCAATAGGCTGCGGGAATATTAGTCCCATTAGGGACAATGTCAAGTTTAATACAAATGTATAACTCAGATTGTGAAAATAGCCAGAAATATACATGTTAAACTGTAAATGACAAAAGGTTTGTTATAGTTATTATACAATGTATGTCTGTCTATTTAACAGGACATACAAATGTATTGTGGTATATTTGTGTCCATTCTTCATTTACACTTCCCACAATAGCTCAAAAACGATGCCACCAATTTTTGTAAAACTTACTTGAATTGTTTCTTTCTATTCATGTGAGCTCCCTTTTGATTTTTATTAAATTTCTGCAATTTATTTGTACAAAAATGGGATGATTTTATGTTTTCAGACTCTCACAGCATTGTCAATAAAACTTCGTTGAATTGTGTATTGGTATTAACTCCTTTCAAATTTTTGTAAATTTCTGATTTTATTATTTAGAGTTATGGGACTTTGTTCTTAAAAGGGAGGATTTCACACTTTTCTGACTATACAAAAATGTAATTCGGCAGTGGTTACACCCATTTTCATGACACTTTGGAAAATAATTGTAATTTATTTCTATTGTTGTAAGCTTCCTTTTCAGTTATTATTAATTTCCTACTTTCTGTTTTTGGATTTTTTAACTTCATTCATAAAAAAGGGGGATCTCCCATAATTGCACAATAACTTCAAAACACTGCAAGCTTTTTTCATGAAAGTTTGTTTTTAATCAATGTAAGCTATATCAAGCTTGAATTTTGTGTCAATATTTGCCCTATCTGTCTAGGGTTCAAGCTCTGTGGGTGTACATTTATCTAGCTGTGCTCAGTGAAACATTTTATTAACATGTGCATTTTTCTGAAAGAAAAACATGTATTTGAAGTACAGGGGGTATGACCTGTACTTTTAATTCCTGCTAACATGAATCTTGAGGGGAAATACACATATGTAATAATTTTAGTACTGTTTATACATATGTTATTGCAAATTATGTCTGTGTCTTTCAATACAATGTACTTGCATAGATACCATCTATAAACCCAGGTTAATATTCTTACCCATTGTCCTTTTATTGTTTACATAAAATGTGGCAAAAATGTATCAATTCTGGTGCAGAAACTTGTACACTATGTTGAAGTCTCTTGTTTTACCTAAGTGTGACTCATTAAAAAAAGTTTATTACCAATAGGACTGTGTAATGAGATGCATGTGTAGTACATGTATTAATGTTATAAAAAATATTTATGACTGATGTGGAACTTTTATGTGAAATGTACATGTATTAATGTTTCGAAAAAAAAATATTTATTACAGACATACAATTTGTGTGTGTACTGCATGTGCTAATACTTACTGTTTTTTATTACAGATGTGCAATTTGTATGTGTGAGTTTGTGATGGGTGAGGCTTTACGATTTTTACCATGTATGCATGTTTACCATAAAGATTGTATAGATGATTGGTTAATGCGATCGTTTACATGTCCGTCGTGCATGGAGCCAGTGGATGCTGCTCTGCTAACAACATATGAAACAAATTGATGGCACATACACAGTGAGACTTATGGTGCTAAAGGACAGTGGAATATTTCAATGAAAGGCTGTGATCTCATGCATGAAACATAAACAGAGGGCTTTCATCACAGTATAATATTCAGTCTTTGGTTTGTTCATTCACTGTATTACATTGTATGTTTGTACTGTAGTATTAGAAGTTCAGTTAATAGACTTGTTCATGGTCTGATGCACATGCTGGTACATGTATTAAAGCTTTTATCAATAGAACTGTGAGTCAGTGATAAGTATCATTGACATTGTAACATGTTTGCTGTTTTTTGCATTATTTTTTCGTAAGTGAGTGCTTGTGGTTAAAAACCTGGGTTTAAAAAGTCTCAATTTAATGCATTAATTACATGTGTTCTGCATGGACTAAAGACACATCATGTGCAATGATACATTTATATCTGCTGGTGAGGTTACTGGTATACTACTATCAACACAAATTTTAATTTCTCCACTCTTCTCAGTGGAGATATTTTGATTGGAGTCACAGTGTCTCCACTCTCCACAGTGGAGTCACCATTTCAAAAATTGTCTACAATTAACTTCTCCAGTCTTTATGAAAGGTATATTTAATGGTTCCAGCAGCTTAATAACATTTCAGTAAAGGACAGAGAAAAATATTAAAAACTATTGAAATTGGGCATTTTTTTCCTGGTTTTTACTTTGGTGGAGTCACAGTGGAGGCCATGAGTGACTCCACTGTGAAATGTGGAGAAATTAAAATTTTGGTTCACAGTAGTATATGTAAATTTACATTTTGAGATAGTTTCACACATGTTTGTAAAATGGAAGAAATAAAAATGGCTTTATTTTGCTACATGTGCATACATAATGTTATATGTGAAAACACTATACATTTGTCCATATAGAAAAACATGTATGAGACTGAAGTTTGAGCATTTATTGCACATCATTTTGTCCCAATCACTTCTTGGTTGTGGGTTTTTCCATATCTGTATTCTTGACTGTCTCTTTGATATGTAAAAAAATGTGTAATTCTGTGATAATTGTTTTATTACACACTGTAGGTATTAAGTGGAGTTGTTTTGGGTACCATAATTAAATATTTAAAATTCTGTGAAATCCAGTCTTTTCAGTATTAGATTAATTATAGTGAAGACAGAGTTATCTCCCATTACATGCTTGTACTATGAAGATATGTTTTACATGTATCCCTCTGTATATTTCTTTTAGGTAATATTTATAAAATTATAGAAAAGTTATTTGTATGTTAATAAAATATTGTAATTACCAGTTATATTCAGCGCTGTATTTTGAATAATTTCATTTATATCTGAAATATTTATTAAGAGCCTTTGTATCGAATTTTAAAGGAACTTTGTCAACAGTGCTATGCTCCTGGGATTGCTACATTTTGTATTTTGTTTTTGTATAATTGCTTTTACTGTAATAAAAGAGCAATTACATTTTGCAACAAAACTAGTATCTATTTTGTTTCCAAATTGTGATTTAAATGGGGAGATAATTCAGTGGTACTCTGGAATTTTAAATTTATTAAGTAAGGTTACCTATTGCAATTATAATGTTGTGTAGTTTTTGCAATTTATTTTCTTGAAACTGGTATTCATGATGAGAAAACCATTCTTTAATTACCTGTAGATGATAAAATATCCATGTGTTCAAAATATAACATACTAGTAGATAATGTAATTGTTGTATTTAGGAGTGCCTGTAAGTGAAGTAGCTGGGTGTAAATATAAGTTTAAACTCATTTATTTTTTGTTTTTATCAAGCTGCAAATGACATTAAATTTTGATTTTAAAATAAAAATAATAATTAATCCCCACCTAGTTCAGCTAATGAAAAACTGATGCAATACCAAAATATTTCAATAATATTTTGCCTCACCTATTGATTTTATAAGTAGCTTTTAGTCACTGAACTGATGCTGTCTTAAAAAAATTAAGAATGTGGCTTTGTGCTAGTTGAAATTAATCAATTCTCTTACATGCACGCCCATAAATATTTGCTACCACTAGAACTTTTAATTTTTACTGAATTTTATTTTAGAAAAGTCTCTATTCATATCTAAATAATTATATTCCAGTTAAAAATGAAACCTACATTTGTTTATGCTAACATATTGTTTTAGAGAAAAGGAAAAAATGAACAAAATCTTTACATGAAGTCATATTTCATTTTAAACAAAGGTTATGTCAAATTTGGTCTTGAAAGCTTAGTTTGGATAGTAAAAATAGTGAAATTACATTGCACATTGTCAGAATTGTGATTTTTTTTCTTACTGTTTCACCCAGGGCCAGGTTCTTACTAAGCCAGGTACTTATGAAATGGCCTTCGAAGACAAACTTTTCTATTGTTAACATATTTTTTTTGTTGATGTTTACATATTAATATTTGGACTCATTATCATATGTTTATTGTATTTTTTGTCTATTTAATATTGTTGCTTGTTAATATATTTTTATTGCCAATGGCTAGACACTGCTATTAACATTTAGTTGCCTTGTGTTCAGTTTATTTTCATAAATTTAAATCATGAAAGTTAAATTATGTTAAATTTCAATTAAAGTTGTTTTTTTTTTTAATTTCTTAGCTAGTGTGAAAATCAGAAGAATTTGCAATGTTATTTAAAATAAATCTATTTTTTATCAAAAAAATTCATGAATTCTTAATTCATATGGTAATTTGTAATCATTTAAATGATCTCAATGGATACTTGAATCAACCTTTAAAAAGAATCTTTTTTGTCCATTTTTGTACATGAAACAGCAATATTAGCCAGAATGAAGATCGTTCAATGAACATACCAATGGACACCTCGCAGTAGATATTTCGTTATGATGATGATCATTTATTCTCGTTACTTTCCGTAAATGTACAACTACATACGAAGTGACTGCTAAAATGCCTTTTTAAACAACATATAATATTAGAGTCTGATTGAATGTGAATGATGAATGTATTGTGTACTTTGTTATTCACTCTTTTATCATCTATTTGTTCCCTCACAGTTCTTGTGAGTTAGATTAAAATGTCTGAACAAAGAGTTTTTCTTTTTTTTTACTTTTTTACTTTTTATAAGAATACATCCCGATATATCTAGAGTTAAAGAGATAATGCATAGAATATGAATATATAGCTGACTCATCAGGTGTAGTTATTCAATGCCAACTTTTTTATATTGAAGAAATTGTAAGGACTATATAATGATACCATCACTTAAAGCAGAGTGGTATATAGTTAACAGGATGTAATCCCATCTCATGATACCCATCACTTGAAGCAGAGTGGTATATAGTTAATAAGATGTCCTCCCATCTCATGATACCCATCACTTAAAGCAGAGTGGTATATAGTTAACAGGATGTCCTCCCATCTCATGATACCCATCACCTAAAGCAGGGTGGTATATAGTTAAACAGGATGTCCTCCCATCTCATGTTACCCATCACTTAAAGGAGGGTGGTATATAGTTAACAGGATGTCCTCCCATCTCATGATACCCAACACTTGAAGTGAGGTGGTGTATAGTTAACAGGATGTCCTCCCATCTCAGTCTTATCATTCAGTTTGTCTCACACTTTTTATTTCAATTTGTGATCTGAACGAATTTTGGGTTTTGATTTGCATAACTTGGATATTGCAATTTCATCCTGTAAGTTTTTGGTCTATGTATAAATACATGTAGTAAGAAACACTTTGTTCATCTGTCATTCTATATTAGTTATCTCAGATTCTACTTATGGATTTGATTTCTAATGCTGCTTCATAGTGATAGGGGGGTCAAATATTAACTACCTGTAAAGCAGGAATTGAGACTTTTCAGGCATGAAAATTTTCTTTTAAAGTTCCAAATTTCCCCTAAAAACTTTAAATGTGTTGTATGATGTAAGCAATTTTTGTTTCTACTTGATATCACTTCATACTTGAAGAACTTAATTTTTTTTACAGCACATTATTTATGATAGAAATTACCCCTGAATAACTAAGGCTTCCTTTGATGAAAATGATTTGACATTATTGATACTGTAAATGGAGAATGTTTCATCAAAGAGAAAAAATCAACAAAAAGAGAACAAAAAAACATCCAAAGGCAAACATTGATAGTAATTTAATACTAAGGGTATACCAAACAAGACAATGCATGCAACAAAACAACATCATGTTTTCATTCCATCATTAGAGTCTACTAGTCTCACTAAGCAATGGTGTTGAGCTTTTTACAAAGTCAACTTTGCTGAGGTTAGGTCCAAAGTGATGAATATATACATGAAAAGAGCTAGGAGAAAATATTCCATTGTAGATACTTACCAACTTATTATAACATTTATAATTTGCTCTCTTAAATCCTATGAACTAAAATCAAAATAACCCTTCCCATTTCAGTATAAAAAAACCAATATATTTTGCAAGCTTTTTATTATGTCTCTAAAAAAAGTAATGAAGTAGGGAGTATGACCAAGTATGAATATGTAATTTAAAAGCTTTCACAAATATCACAAATATTGCTGCATACAGAAATGTTCAGACATACAAATAAATAATTTATAACAAATATATACCTATAAAATGATATGATAATAAATGAAAGACCAGATGTTAGACAGTTACAAGTTCTCAAGCATATCACATTATAAAAAAATTACACTAAAATTATGTCTTCCTTCTTCAATTTATCATCACCAGAAATAATTACTTTGAGTAGCAAAATCAATTTTGACATGGATGTCAGAGATAAAAAATCACACAATGGTCATTATGGTATTTGATATTCCTCCTCATGCCAAAAAAATACCAAAACCTGTGTCAACAGTTACAAAAAAGATTGCTCTCAAACAGTGCATAAGGCTTAAAAGTATGTCAAGGTCATTTGATTCTCCTCATTGGTACACAACACCAATCTTCAGTGTGTTGTATCAACATGTCTAAGGTCTAAAGATAAAAAATACCAAGACAAATATCCTTAATAAGTGCATAAAACTGACCTTAACATAAAGGTCGAAGTAACACGAAGGTGATCATGGTACACCACTCATCACCTCATAATCACATTCCAATGATTCCAATGTCATATACTGTCATCATGGTAGCGATGCATTAAGTCTTATACATCAACCTAACCTTTTGTATTACCTCCAGCGTCGCTCACAGTATAGTTTGTCTCTCAACAAATGCCCATATAAATCTATTGAGTACATTTGATGGTTGACGTTTTATACCATTGGCAATTCAGGTGTGTTCTCTAATTCATTGATATACCTTGATTATATACTCAAAACGTAAATCGGACTCAATTTATGTATTCACAAAAAAATCACATCTCTCGGTAAGAAAGTTTTGAGCACAAATTGTACCACTCAATGACAGATTCCTATAAAAGATAAGTGCTACACAAATTCACTTCGCGCTTGTTTTATAGAAAGTCTCCATGATGCGTGTTTATTGACGTGCTGTAAAGCTGGCGCCCTAGCATCATCCTCTGGGTCATTGTCTTCTACAATCTCATTTAGATGGAACCGACCTCGTTTTATCTGTACTATGATAACATCTGCTATGATGACCTACAAGCATAACATGGTAACTGTAAAATGGCAGTGAAGCTTTCAGAGTACCTAAAACAATTTGCCAGAAATTACTGCAATAATACTTCTGATTTTCGATTTTACAATTACTACATACTATATTCCTTCTTATTACCGTAATCGACGTTGTACACGCGGGAGGTATTTGAAGTGCTTGTAAGTTATTTTTGCTGGAAACATGTCAAATAAGTTCGAACCAAGCATGTTTCAAAGTTTCACCGAATTCCCACTTAGAACTTAAGAGGCCATCGTCTCTGGTTATATAAAACCTGGAACAGTGTAATGTCGTCGGGAAGTCTCCCTCTACTACTATGTTTGTTTTACTGGTATACAAACCGAAATAAGAGCATATATTCCTCCAGTACAGCCTAGACCGAAGGACCAAGACAACTGAGATGGACTGTGTCTTGAAGCCAACACTATGCATCCCACTATAATCAGTAATCCTGTATTAAACATAAGCATAAATGATGTAAGTTATTCTCAAAATAGAAAAAAAGAATGGATATGGTGAAACGCAACAAATGTTCGATCGTATTACAGTAAATACATTCAGAGATCACCAAAAGGTCATCAACAAAAGCAAAAAAACACATCTTCAAGTATGCTCTGAAAGGCTTCGACGATAAAGGTAATAAAATACTAGTACGCAGTAACAGAATGATGATCCTTCTTCATAATGAACTAAAAAGTAAAATTACGACACATAGTACATTTATTTTCAAATAAGTAAAAGTACCTCCCAGATTATATTGCTTTTGGTACCCAAATATGTGTCTGCCTATGAAATTCGCATATGGTATAGAGTACGTGTAATGGAGAACTAGAAAATTTCTGAGTATTACGTTATTATTAAGGTATTTCAATAAAATGTCTAGTCGTGCTGTGTGATATATTACTTCTCAAGTTCACACTTTCAACTAGCACCAGATAATTCAATGACTGTTCTTTATGTTTCCCTATGAATACGGTAAAGGAATATATATATATATATACTAATACCTATGCAGTAATTCTACAATCCAAAATAAATTTATATATTTTAAAACTCTAGCCGAACCCTATTCTTTTTATGGGGAATACACTCGTGACACAACGCCGTGCATCGCCTATACGATTCTGTATTCTGTATTTATGTACGCTTCTTGGGTTGAAGTATCAAATAATACTCACCCGAGACTGTATAGATTGATATAAAAATGCATCCACCTATAATCTCCTGAAACCAGTCATAGTCAAAAGGATTGGAACCAGAATCTGACCCATCACCCACCACATCCCTTACATAGAAACGCCATAATGTAAAGACTACCAGAACAAACAACAAGAATGTGTTGAACAATAGAGCTACAAGCTGTAACCAGAGATTCGCATCATGGTTAGCTGAAAATAAAGACATTCATTTAAGAAACCGGAGAGGTTAAGTTATGAATGTAGTAGGTCTGGTATTTTAAGAATACTAATAACACGTCTTATTGCATAAACTTTTTTTTATTTACTGGGAAAAAATTATTGGTAAACTCTTGTTAGGTTAAGAAATAGATTCGGCATCTGTCATCTGAAGTACATGTATTACTTCGATTTCCCCAACATTGTGCTATATATATGTTCATCCGGCAATATTGTTTTCTTTACATGCGCATCATCCAGGTTTTAGTTACAACTATTTTTTTGCTTAGCTTTGATGTTTTTTTTTGCTTTTGCTTTTGTTTGTACCTAGTTAGTACTAGTACACTTTATTATATACATTGCGAAACCGAAAGGTGGTGAGCAATTTGCCGTTTCGATTACGTATTTAAAAGTAGTAACATAATCATAGTGCTTATATGGTAAATAACATATATACTTACATGAACTATCACGAATAAAACATCCTCGTATACTTGAAGGACTACTTGTGTGATTCACTGTCATGCAATCACTACAACTATAAAATAGTCCATGTTCATGACAACCATCGACCACCCAGAACGGAGAGAAAAATCCAACGAAGTGAAGAACATATCCAAACAAAAATATACACAGAAGAGTACATGGTGTAATTTGTAGACATCCAATGTCAATTCGAACAGTTCGTCTTTTCGCCATGTTAATCTATATCTACCTGGTTTGAATACCTAAGTAAACCTTTCCTCAAGGTCCAATGGTTTTTGACTAAAATACTTAGTATATTAACGTAAATTGATAGCGTGGGTGATAAAAGCTATGAAAATAGATATGTAACTAAATATTGTCAATTTAGTAAGTTTTTCACCTGGGCATTCCACCTGTCTGACGCAGCAACCAATGTCATTTTATTATTTCTTATATCAAATGTGTCTTTAAAAAGTTCCGTTATTATCCTGTCTGGCACATTAACATAACAAACGATTAACATAATCATTAAATAACATAATCATATAGGTTTGTACTAAAGTAGTAATTATGTCTTTTAACCAAATGGTTCATGTGTAAATATCGTATGTGTCACAATTTTAGAAACATTTCCTGTCGGGAGTGGATCTATGATTTCTGGTTATTGAAGACATAACATAAATATGCGTTGAGCGAATCCACAAACTGTTTGAAGCTTAATTCTTTTGATTAAAAATAAGATTGAAAAACGGAGTGCAATAAAAAACTGTCTTTCCTTGATTTTACATAATTTCGACTTTCTAGCAAAATCCCGTGTTTTTGACATCGGACGAGCCCTGACGTCCCACGGCTCAAGCTTTTCTGGCAAATCAGCCGTTGGATTTGAGACCAATCTCGGATTAAATATCTTCATAAATGACCGTCAGATATTGGTAAATTATTTGTAAGTTGACTGATCTAATTATAGCCGGGTGTTTAAATGAAAAGTGCTGGTAGTGACTTTATATACACTTCATGGCCAAAGTAAGCCTGTAAGAAGAAGTTTTAAATATAAATTTATAAATTTAGAGTTTTTAAATATAAATTTATAAATTTAGATAAAGCTTTTGACATGGCGACATGGAGTGTATGATCAAAGTCTCTGATAGGGATATTATTTTTACAGCAGACTCTTTAAAAATCCCTGGTAAGGCTATATAAGGAAACTTATGAAAAAAATATTGCGGTTCATTTTAAAACCGTTTTTTTAAGATTTATCCTTCTTTGTCACCCAAAAAGCATCCGATCTTCATTAGAGGCCTTTAAGGAGGTAGATCAAGGGTAAGGGACACAACTCTTACAAATCCCTGGACCGTTTGTATTCAGGCAGTATTTTACACCAATCTCCTGTACCTGTAAGCACCAAAGTAACTTGAACTGATTTTCATTCTGTTTCCATTAAAAGCTTGATAGACTTTGGTGATATTGAATATGATACAAACTTATCACTGGTCTCACTAACCACTTCTAACGTTTCCATTACTTTACATGTTAAAAAAGTAATTTTCAAAGTCTCACTGTGAATTACCAGGACAAATGACATCTTAAAGTTGCATACCGTTGCGAAGCTTGGAAAATAAGGCTTCCAAAATCATTATGCTAATGGTACGATGACTGTAGAAATTCTTCACAAAATTTACTTGAATAAATAATACTGAGAATCCACATTTTTACCTGTTCTGCTATCTGACAGCATGGAGGCAAATTACTCACACATGTAAATAATATCCATACACTTTTGTAGTTAATTACATATATGATTTTAAAGTACACATTCTCAGCTTTATTTTGACAACTTTTAATCATGATACACACAAATAATGCACTTACAATGCATATGTCTAGGTTCATTTGATCCAGAAGTGGTTAGTGAGACCACTGATTTCAAGAGTTATGTCCCTTACCCCAGGTCAATTGACAGAGTCTTACGACCCGCTTTCGAATTGTCCCCTCGGTTTTAGGTAAAAATTTTCTTTGTGTCATGTGACTATGTTTCGACGAAACAAAATGGTGGACGGATGAAATCTGACAGTTCTATTGTGGTTCTGTTTTGTTATGGATTTCTCTGTATCCTCGGGTATACCAAAAATTACATCTCCACCCAATAGAAGAGTATCAGAAGATGTAACATCTTTAGACTCGTGGAGTGAAGCCATGGACGAAAATGACGTAGATACACGTGTATCAAAACCGAAAATTAACAAGCATCATAAGAATAAATATCAAGCCAATCAACCACATCATCAAAATATTTCGAGCTTTCAGGGTTCTATTTTATTGAATCCACAGACTCTTAATGACTTAACATATGATAGTAATGGGGAAAATACCAACCCAAATTTGCAAATGACAAGGAACAATAATTTAGGTCAAAATCATCAGCGAGTGCAACACATAGCTTCCAATCGAGATGGTGGTTGGTCTGTTGTTCAGTCAGACTATGATCATGATCAGTTTCACTCATTGGACTTTGCATCTCTTCAACTACCTAGTACTTCTAGTCCAAACTTTCAAAGTGATGTTATGAAATCTTGTGGTCAATCATCTAAGTTAAAAAGCAAATCATACCATGGATTAAATAAACAAGTAGAAGACATTAGGTCATTCTTTACTGGCGATGCAGAGGATTCTGATCAACCACGCTCACTACCTCCAGATCTTAACAGAACATACTTATTGGAAGATGTTGACCAAACAGAGAAAGTTAAAAATAAGATAATGTCTGTCTGGAATAATGTTAAATATGGTATATACACAATGTGTACCTTGATACAAATACATTGTACATTGAACTATTAATGTTATTCACTTCAATTAACAATTTGTTTTACTTTAACTTTTACTTTTAGGTATCTGAAAGTAAAGTACTGTTATAGTCTTATTAGGAGTTGAATGTAATACTGTAAATTTGCCTTACATCTTTTGACATTTAATTTAAGTTAAACCCTCTAGAAATCAAAAGTGTTACATGTATGGCCCTAGAATTAGAAAATTAATTCAAAAACTGAGTTTTCTGCACTTTTTTCGTCATTCTTGCTGATATACATTTGATACTTGGTACATTGTTTACCTTGACTTTAAAGATCAAGATGGAGCTTTGTTTTGGTCTGTTGATTTTTTGCTGATTTATGGCCCTTGGACTTAGAAAATTAGTGCAGTCTCAGTTTCTGCACTTTTCTCGTTAGCAAATTATGCATGAAGTTTGCATTCTGTTCTTTTCAACAGAAATTTCCTCTGGTAAGGGACTTTGCATTGCCTTGCAATACTCTCAGAACATGCTTGTTATATTCTGTGATCTAGCTGGATATCATAATATTTTTAAGTTTTTTGTTTGTGCTTTTGTTGTTTTACATAAATATTTAAGATGCTGTATGTTTATGGTTATTATGGTTATGTTTTAGGATGGACTTTGAAAACAAAAACACAGTTTAAATGTGACAGTCCTATTTTCCTTCTTGGGACTTGTTACCACATAAGGCCATCTGGTAAGTGTATTTGTAATTATTACAAACAATAAACACTTACTTGCACCTGTAGTCTTAAAAGTGTTTTATATTTTTTTAAAATCTTGAGTCTTTCTTTAGCATTCTATCTGAGCATATTTGGAAAAAAAATGCACTAACACATATACATGTAATTGTGTTTTTGGAAAAAAATTGCACTAACACATATACGTGTAATTGTGTTACCAACATCAAACACATTCAGTGTCATGGAAAATACTTTCAATATTTGTTGTACATGTGTATAATAAAGCATCTGTTCTTTAATAACAGCTGTTAAATAAAAATACAAGTTTAATAAATACAGACATGTACCAGTGTGTCATTTTACATCTTTTCCATGGCTGCAAATTTGTAAAAAATGAACATCTTCAAGCTGTTTACAATGTGTATAGGCCATGCCAGCAATTAAGTGGATTACTGTTATTGATCACTGTATATTTTATTACTTATTTTCTATGTACCGGGTATATCCAAAATAAAGTAATAGAAAAATATGAAATGTAATTACAAGAATTGAATATTTCAATTATGACGTTTCATCGGCATGTACAAAACGTTGACAGGTTGTACATTTTAGACATGAGGCGCTAGCATGCTTTATTGAAAATGTGCTACAGTCAACACTTTTACATTTTTTGTGCTAAAGCAATGGCTGGTCCCACATTTTGGACATGTAGTGCTAGCATGCTTCATTGAAAATGTGCATATATATATACATGTATATGGTAAATGCTTTGACACACTGATGAAACATAAAAAATGAAACATTCAATTCTTAATTGTAATTTAATGTACCTTTTCATGTAAAAAAACATGTTCAATAATTTTAAAAAATTTTAAAACTAAATCTATTGATAGCATTGTGAATAAGATTTTTATAACTAACTCAAAACTTGTAAAAGCAGATGAAATTTATTTTACTACTTATATTGATGCAGTTGATTAAGAAATTAGGGAGAAAAATGTTGGTTTCACTGATATTTTATACCTTATAAGAACTACTCGGTATGCGTGAATCAAACACTGTGATAATGAAGGACCATACATAGCACCAAGGGTTGTAATAAGATATAGGAAAGTCTTGTTCTTTGCATCAATGAAAACCAAACGAAATGAATGAGAGGGCCATTAAAGCACTTTTTTCTGTGAATAAGTAATGCTTAGTTATAGCAATTATGGTAGTATTGTTCATCGTGTGAAAGTATTTTCATTTAATGATAAAATTGCAACAAAAAAAAAAAAATTTAACTAGTGATTTGTTTTGTAGATGGAGAAGTTAAACCAGGAGAGAGAAAGAAAAGACCACCAAATGTTGAAATATTTAAGCAAGATTTTGCTAGCCAAATTTGGTTTACATACAGACAAGACTTCCCACTAATTCCAGGAACTAAAATGACTTCCGACTGTGGTTGGGGTTGTATGCTAAGGAGTGGACAAATGATGTTAGCCAGGGCATTTCTGACTCATTTCCTTGGAAGAGGTATTGACTGAGCAAATTTACAAAGCATTACAATTTACTCTGCATGAAAACATAGTAAAAACTTACACAAAGGGCAACATGTTTCAAAATGAAAATATAAATTGCTAACTGTTGCAAAGAAACATTTACACTTCACATAATGATACTCTATATTTTAAAGTAATTTCCTGAAATTTCTAATACATGTAATTTCAACTGGAATAATGTATAACACTAAAACATTTCAACAATGCAAAATACTTTATACCTGTACATATATATGTTTTTTATCTGCTTGGGGAGAGTATAAATGCCAGACTTATTACACAGTTTAATATATTATTCTGAATTCTGTTAGATTGGAATGTGTTTAAAGAACAGAGCAGGGAGCATGATACATATAGGAGGCAGATTATAAAATGGTTTGGTGATTTTCCTAGTGAGAATTCACCATTTTCTATACATAGACTAGTAGAAGCTGGAAAGACACATGGTAAACAACCTGGTGAATGGTATGGTCCTTCTTCTGTTGCATTCATACTCAGGTAAACATTATAAGCAAACACTTGAGAAAAATTATGAAAGTATTTGTTTTTCTTGTCTTTGATGGTTTTGTTGTTTAGTTATTTTGTACATGTAATTTGTGTTAAATATTGTTACATTAATTTCATTTGATATTTTTTGTCTAACTTTACCATGTATTTACTGTGTTAGTAAGAAGCATCTATGATTAATCATGGATAGAAAGTATCTTATGAAAAAATATATACCGAGTATTATACAACTATGGCAGGTCAGTGCATGCAGTATAAAATGTTTATGGAATATTTACAGAATGAAAAAGACCAGTTCCAATTTCAATACTAATTTATGTAGGCTAGTGAGTAATTTAAATAGCTGTCCAGGTAGAAATCTGCCCTACATTATACTAATGTGTCCTACTTAACTGTTTCAGAACACTTGTGTGATCTTTTTTATTCTTCCTTTTAAGTTTGAATAGCTGTCAATTATGATGACCATAACCTCTATATTATATCACCCACCATTGTGTTTGAGTAGCTTGTATTCTATATACAAATGATTATTTGTTTCTGATTGAATAACACTGTTCATTTTATTTAAATATTCAAAGAACAAGCCTATTTTTAGTTTCAATTACTAAATTGAACTGAATGCTGAAACTTTCTTTTAAGGTATCCGACCCATAAATGGCCCAAAAACAACCAGCAAAATAATTTGGTTTTTTATCAGTAGTTATAAGCAGAGGTGTCTAGTGGTTCTTACTATAAAATAAAAATCCGTAGAATGTTCAAGGTATTAGCACAGGGCTTGGTTATATTACCCCCATTTTTTGCCTATTTTGGGGGTTAGGGGGTGCAAGAAATATTTAAATGACAGTAACCACTTTAATACACTATACTACTATATACCTTAAGAGGAACCATAAAGATGTTCTTATCAATTGAAACTAATAAAATTCTCATAGCTATATGTTGTTTTATTTTTAGACATGTATGGTTGTTACTAAAAATAGAAATAGAAGAAAAGGCTAAATAGGCACAACCTCAGAAATTAAGGAGTCCAGAAATACAACATTTTTTTAGGCACTCAACATTTGCATTAAAAATAACTTTAGTTATTGTTTATGTTGTAAAAAAAAATTCGGAGACTTTTACCGTGCCAATTTCTATGAATTAAGATTCGTAATGTCAAGGTCATTGTAGTGAGATGTAGACTGTCTCATTTCAGTTTATCTCTTTTGTTTTTCACAATACTTTAAGTTTGCATACAACTTTGATAGTGTGTCATAATAGGGACATTTTACAACCAAAAGGTTAAAGGTTAAGGTCACCTTAAAGGCTAAAATCTGATAACAATTTTCTTTTAATGCTCAATCCTCAAAAAGTGTGTATTTTTTTAATAATTTGATCAACTGATCCTTGCTATTGACAGTTTTACACCTGAGAAATATCATAAAAGAATTTTATGCTTTTACATTGTTTAACTGAGATTCTTTCTAGCTGAAGTTGTTTTAAAAGCTTAAAGTTATGATAACATTCATTGCACTTTTGCAAAAAGACCATGTTTTCATGTTTTCAACTTGTAATATAAATGCATGCACCAGTCCTTCTAAGGACCTTATTAATATTACACAGTTTTTAAAAAAAAGTTGTTTAAGAAATGTTGTAAAGTGATTGTAAATCCTAGTATCATTTTATTGAATGTTTTTCTTTGGTTTACAGTGACTGTGTATACAAGATGCCCGAAAATATAAACTTGAAAATGTACCAGTATAGAAAATTAAACAGTGATTTAAAAGGCCACAATGAGTTGTAATTACTTGACCTTTAGAGGTTAAGGTTATCATAATTGACAGCTGTTCAAACATAAAAGACAAGGTCCAAAAGATCACACAGGTGTTCTGAAGTATTTATGCAGGACACATTGGAGTAATGTAGGGTAGATTTCTACGTAGAGAGCTATATAAACTACTTAGTAGCCTACCAAGATTTGTATTGAAATTGGAACTGGTCTATTTCAACAAGGTGTAAAAGAGATATTGACCCAGGCCATTATTGTTTTATTACACTTCTCTGTAGAAATTTAAGAATTTCACACAGAGTGAATTTTTCTTCATCAGGATTTAAAAAAGATATTTTGGTATATATTTAATTTGGTTAATTTTTTGTATGTATTTGTTTTTGGATGCACTTTTTTTCAAGTGAGCAAATTTAGGCAAATACCTATTAGATATATTTGACCACCAGATATTCAGTCAGATAATTTTGTTGTTCATAAAACACGTTTATTGTGAATGTAAACATCTGACATCAGCCATGCAATATCACTTGTAACAAAACGTCAAGTTTGCAATATCACAATATATAGGTGTGTCAGAAATACATTGTTTAAATGGAAACTATAAAATATGAAATGTAATAGTAGTTATTATGTTTTTTTATTTCACTTTGTCTTTATCAGGGATGCCATGATGAAAGCTATAGAGACACAGCCATTACTGGCTAATATTATTGTGTATGTTGCTCAAGATTGTACTGGTATGTATCATAAAATTACATGGCAAGGTGGTGATGGTACCAAATATTTCTGAAATCCGGAAAGGATTTTCTTCATTTTATTCAAAAACTTTAGGATCCATGTCAAAAAAGTTGGGTAGTAGGAAACCAGGCTATTATTACATTTTTGTTCATGTGAATATAAAGCATCAACAAACATTTTTTATCATAAATCTTTTTCACATTTAATGATTGAGTCCAGTTTAAAAAACAATATTCACATGAAAAGTTCTGAGTCCTCTGTTGTTTCTTGTGGGACTTTAAGTAATCCTGATTGCATCCCATCTAGCTCTGTTTTGGCTGGTTGACATTAATGATAAAATACAATTGTTGAGAACTCAGTGCAGCACAATCCCATTACCATATAAGAAATCTTAATTAGTTTTTCCAGAGTAGCTAAATTTTGATCTTCTTTGTTATAACTTTGATGCATTTGGAAACTTTATGCATTAAAATAAAGTGATAGATAATTATTCCCCCTACAAAGTTTGGGGGTATATACATATAGGTTTCTGTCTGTCTGTCTATCTGTCTGTCCGATATATGTTTTCTAAGCAGTGTGAAACTTTGTGGGATCTGATATAACCAAATGGAGATATGCAGACTGTCAGAAATTTATGTTTGGACAAAATTGTAGAAATGATGGCTGTTCTTGTGTTTCTTTCTATTGATGTAGGCCCCCTTTTGATTTTTATACCCCTGCAAACGAACTTGAGCATTTTTAAGCAAAACATGGTCTCATGCATTGTCCACAACCTGCCAACCACTTGCAGGTATAATATGAAACTTAATGGGGTGTTAAATTACCATATTGGGATGTGAATATTGTCAGGAATTTATGTTTGGACAGAAATTGTAGAAATGATGACCGTTGGACCTTAGGCATTTTAAACTTGGTCTGATGTGTTGTCCACAACTTCTCCTTAACAACTTGCAGAATTTAATGAAACTCAGTTGAGTGTTATATTACCATATGGAGATGTGCATATTTTCAATTAGTGATTGTGGTGTTAACAAAAAAAATAGTACTAATTGATCTTTGGAGTTTGGTGTTTTCAGCATATTGTGTGTCAAAAGCACTTTAATAGTCTATCCACCATTAAAATTGCATTAAAAATGTCCACATTTGTCCCTGAATTTACAGGATTCAACTGGTTGGAGGAGAGGGTGGGGTATGAGCCCTTTTAGGGACAATGGCTAGTTTATTTCCTGGTGTGGAAAAAAATTAAGAAAATCATATATTTTGACCAATGATTTGTAACTTATTGATTATAATTTAACACTTTGTCAGCCTGTGGAAGTTATTTAGAGGATCAATTTCACCTGTTGCTGTATCTCTATCTATCCTACATAGAGGACATTTTAATTTCTTGAAGTTTCATTTCAGTTTACAAAAAGGATATATATGAAGTGTGCTGTATGAGAGGAAGAACAACTACTAAATACAGTGAATCCTCTGATACGTCAGAAACCTCTTTAAATACTGAGGTAGATGAATGGAAGAGAGCTGCCGTCATTCTAGTCCCAGTACGACTTGGTGGTGAGGAATTGAATCCAGTATATATTCCTTGTCTTAAAAGTTTACTTGCTCAAGATAGCTGTATTGGTATTATTGGAGGCAAACCAAAGACTTCCCTATATTTTATTGGTTGGCAAGGTAGAGTATCAACTTGCTGTGTTTTGTTTTGAATATTAAATGAAATCTTCTCTGATCTCTGTTGAAAGGGAAACACACAAACATAAAGTAAAAATTGAATTTAACCCAAAAAAAGCTAGAAATGCACTTGCATTGAAATTCATTATGTAGACTCGCTGTTGAAATTGGTTTGTTTTTAAAAGATAATATTTTAAAGAAAAATATTTCAAATACAGCATCTGTTTGATAAAATTGAAGCTATCAATTTCACATACTGGGTATTTAGTTGTCTTTGTTCTAAGTATAGTATTCAAGTGAAATAGTATAAGAATAAAGAAGCTAACAAGACATAAGCATAAAACTAATCCAACCTCCTCAATTTAGATTCTTAACACATTTTTCATTACATTCTATTCAGATGATAAAGTGATATACTTAGATCCTCATTATTGCCAAGATGCTGTGGATACAAGAGAAAGAAATTTCCCAATTCAGGTGTGTAATCTTATCAGTAGTTTTCTTGTTCGATCACCAGTTTAAGTTTAGACAATGTAGGTCATTTGACAATGCAAAAATAGTTGCCAAGTTAAACATGCTTTTTCAGATCAAGCAGACTTGAACTGAAGTAGTAACATTGCTTCTTCCCACAGCTATGATACCTATTATAATGTCACACTGACCACAGTTTTGCAGATGAGAAATCAATTTATATCTGTAATCATTCTACAAAATCCACTATTATGCAAAGTAATGCTAAATGTCACATTTTCTATACCACACTAATTATGGTATACCCATCTCAAACTTTATTCTCATTGTTCGTGTATTTATCTCTATTAAATTATACATGTAATAACATATCATACTAGAAATGTTCTGCAAGACCTTGATCATTTGTCCAGTTTCTGATTGTCTGAATGCCACTTTTAATGCACTTTTCTATGCATTAGAAGTCTTACACACCAGATGATGTACAAATAAGTAACAAATTTTGTACTGCAATACTTGTTTGTCCTTACATGTTGGTAAGCAAAATGTGTTTATGTAGACCAATTACATGACCTTGAACTTCTCCTAGACAGTGATGCAGGAAAATAAATCATTTCCCAGAGGCATGATACATTTTGCTGTAAAATTGTTTTTTTTATTTCAGACATTCCACTGTTTATCCCCAAGAAAGATAGCTTTATCAAAGATGGATCCTAGCTGTACCATTGGATTTTATTGTAGAACCAGAGAAGAATTTGACAGATTTGTCCAACAAACAGAAGAGGTTACATATGTTAACTCACTTTGTGTTCAATTTTATTTGTTGCAACAACAAAAAATAAAGAAGGAAAAAAAATTATGTCATGTAAATAGTAAATATTACCAAAATTTGGATATTAATTGGTATCTTCATGGTTTCTACTATTAAGTAAAATTTTACTGCATACATGAGCTTTACATACTCTACAGGGATATTATCCTTACATCCGTTATATGAAGTCTGTTAATCTCTACTTCTGGCATGTTATAGATTGGATTATTATTTGATTACAGATGATATCTCCTCCCAAACAGAAGTTATCTTATCCTATGTTTGTATTCAATGAAGGACATTCTTCAGAGACACATGTACAAAATGATGGTTTGGAAAAAGAGGATAGATTATTGAGGGTAAAACATTATACAATGGACCAGCATGGTCGAGTTAGATCTGCAACTGTGGAATCAGAAGAATTTGTTGTTTTATAACAGAACTTTAATACTAGGCCTATTATCATTCAAAAAATGTTTTTGCATTTGCAGCATTACCTTCTATTTAGAGTTTTTTTGTGATGGGTGAACTTTCATCACAATGATAACATTCAACATTTGCCTTTATTGTTCTGTATGATATTGAATTTACAACTTTCTTGTTATTTGTTATAATTTCATACTATTTTACTGACTGTCAAATAGAAACTACATGTACATGTATTCCTTTGTAAGATGATATCTTTTAAAAAGGTTTTAATTGCAAGGCAAATTAAAAGGTGTATATTTCATTGTTATTTTATTTGTATTTTTACCTCTCTGTTCATTGATATTGTGAAAACTAATGGTTATATGTCACAAATTTTCAAATATAATGACATCAAACTGACATCATCCACATCATTGTCATTGTCTGTAGATTAGGTTTTTGTTCATTAATTGAAGTGATTGGTCAATGAAATTACCATGTGGTTATAAACCTCTAGTTTGAATTAGAACCAAACAAGTAGTTTCAAGCCAACATTTTATAAAACTTAGTACTGATTGCTTATTACATGACAAATTTCAATGGTGTCTAAAGTAATGTTTTCTTTGGTTCTTTGATATGCTGAAAGTAACCTGGTAATAGATATTTCTATATTGGGACCAGTTTGTTCAGTTGGTCAACCATGAGGTACAAAATTACAACTTTGATATTAATGGGTTTGATAAAATGAATCCAACCATGTTTTTATATTCTTGATAATTGACCATAAAATTAAGGTAAATTTTAACTTTTCTGTTTTTTATAAGGCTGAAGCTTTTAATCACAATCCAAATTTTTTTTTCAAGCTGGACTGTCGTACTCATGATTGCCTAACTGTTCAGGGTTTGTCTGCTGCTGT
Source organism: Perna viridis (assembly GCA_037379345.1). Taxonomy (NCBI): domain Eukaryota; kingdom Metazoa; phylum Mollusca; class Bivalvia; order Mytilida; family Mytilidae; genus Perna; species Perna viridis. The sequence goes on from CM074511.1 coordinate 56,676,794, forward strand.
AGCATGCTGTGCCTCATGAAACATTTTATTTATCGAACTAGTACATATTACCTTATTGTTACCTTTTTTTTCAATGAATGTCAAACTCAGGGTCAAAATCTAACATCATACATGTGAAATACTGTATAACTCTAATCACAAGATGTAGAATTGAGACCTTAGTTTTGGACCAAATAATACAATTTCTTTCATATTTTTCTTAAGTATCCCATCAAAATGTAAATTAAGCCTTAGTTTTTTAAATCAGTTTCTTTAGATTGAAATATTTTTAGGGTTCTAATTTATCTAATTGGCTGCCTCTTAAGAATTTTTTTGTCAAAAATAGTTAAACTTTTCAAATATTACTGTCTTTCACATTTATGTTGCTTGTTAATAAACCATAAGCCATCTCTACATCTTGAGTAGTTAATCAAATGTAAATGATCAGCTTATTGGAGTTATTTAATGATGAATATTAGCAGGAGACAGATGGTTAACAATAGAATTTCAAAAATCTCTGAAACAGGAAGATGGGAGGTGATATTTCTAATAGTTCATCTTAACAATAAAAGAAAATAATCAATTTAAATTGTATGCATGGTGGGGTCAAATAAATGTGCCTCCTGACCCCTCCTACATTTATTTCTGGAATAGCACTAAACAAAACTGAACTTAAGAAGAATATTTTAAAGAATTTGTTGTTACTAATGTTGTCATAATTTCATTTTACAGTTGGGGAAATTGCAATGAATAAGCAACAATACTTTATTTGTCTCTAACTATTACCCTAATTTATATGTTATAAGTCATTAAATTTGCTAGCTTTTGCATTTGAACTGGCTTTGTTATAGTAATTTTAATTACCATGGAAACATACAACAGTATGAGGTTCATGAGAGGATAGCTCTTGGACTTCCTTACTATGCAGCCTCATCATTCAAGAAATTTAATGGAGAATAAAATTATCAGCACTTCAAGTGTAATTTTCAAACAGGCTTTAAATTTTGGTAAGTTAACACATGTAGTCCCACCTCCGATGATAAGTATTATATGTATATCATGCATTGCCTAACATTTAATTTTGTCACACATTTATCATTGCAGGCATGGATGGACCACCAAGTGTATCTGGTCTGTTGTTCATGTATATGTATAATGATCATGATAACCATTCATTCATACTTAATATCTATGTGTTTAGGGGTATATGTTTGACGTTTTTATTCCTTGAAACAGTGGGAAGCATGTGGATATATTGGTGCAAATTCTATGTAGTAATTATCATTTTTAATTTGTACATAGAGAAATTATTTATTTTATTTACAGTTTTTTTTTTATATAGAAATGATAAATTTTAAGCCTTGTATATAAACAGATTTCTTTTTGTACATAAAAATATACTTCAAATTCTTTCCAAGAAAAACCAGTTTTACTACATGTATATGGAATATTACCATTCATATTACATAGTAAGACAAGAGCTTGAAACTAAGGACAGTAGAGGATAATTTGGTAATCCATAGTCACTTTCTCATTAGGTAAAATCTACTTGTACTGTAGTTCATGCATTAGGTAAAATCTACATGTAGTTCATAGCTAAAGGTGTTGGAACACCTTCTTTTTTCACTGCTCCAATACACTGTGACATATCATTAAAGAAAATTCTTTTAATTAATCAAGATTAATGAAATTTTCACCATTTATAGAGAAATCTCAGTATGAAATCAACTTTTTTTTCTGTTTTGGATTGGTGTTTTGATAACATAGAATAATTTTATGTATTTTTATTTTTCACCTACATAGATATGTAAATTTCTATTTATTTGCTTAGCTTGCAGTTGTATGATTACACAACTTTTCTGTTGTTAGGTGAAATATTATAAGTTTGTGGACATGACTTTACAGTAACTTATATAAATGCAAGTTGACCACTGTATGATAGATAGTTGTAATACACAAGTCAAGAATTTTTTATACCATAATTTTGTGAAAAGCAATATCAATGTGTTATCACTTGGTTACATACACATGTCATACATGATTGTCATCTCATTATTTATCTGTTATGTTTTTATTGTTTTACCAATAAATCTTTTAAAGGAACTTTTGTACATTTAATTATTAAACTTTTGAAGGAAGTACCCTGCTATTCCTCTTATTTTTTAAAAGTTAATTTTTTACATGTATGTATTAAAAATAAGGAGTGTGAGTATTGCTCTTCATTACAGTCTAAAGATTTACCACTTTTGAGGTCAGAAAGGCGTTTAAAGAAAATGTGTTCTTTGTGCTTAACATTAGGTAGCACAGTCGAACCTTGATGTGTCAAACTCGGAGTCAACATCTCAGATAACTCTAACTAATTTCAAAGTCCAAGCAAAATTCCCCATACTCCAATACGATTCTACCTATAATGACATGAACTCAAATGAATTGAAATCTTGGGTAACTCCTGGTTTTCAATCAGTCCCCTCAATAGTACTTTGAGGTTAATTAACCCTGATGTCACGAAGTCAACTAATTAGTCAAGAAAACTGATTGCTTTATCACAAACCATGATCAAAGTATATTTTTACAATTAGAAATTATTTGTTGACACTCCTTATGGCTTGAATCATGTATTTAGTGAAAAGAACCAAATTGCGAAGTAGTTTTAAAATTAAACCAAATTTTAACTCAACTCACAAGATAATTATTTATTTAAGATACATAATATTCTTGATATTCTTCATCAACAGGTTTTAATATACATTTGTCCTTCATATTGATCACCCATCCTGGTTCAAGTCCATATAAAATCTGACGAGGATCTTTTCTTCTCAACAACAACTCACGCTTTGGGTCATCTGTGAAGTCGGGTAAATTATAACCATACTTTTGTGCAAGTTCTATTCTAGCTTTTGCTACTACCTCTGGATCAGCTAAATAACCCCTGTTATTGGGATTTGTGTAATATTCGAATGCATCTTGTGGAGGTAATTTACACTTCGGTATAGGGTTGCCACTTTTTAGAAATCGTAGAAAATTAGACATGACTTTAACACATTCAGGGTCATAATATCTAGTAGTTATAACACCACCATTACTCTCAATTGCTGCAATGGCTGTCTCACTGGCATACTGAACTTCAATATTAACCTGAGCAGCAAATTTTTCTGCTCCCTGAAAAAAAAAAAAGGAATTCATATAATTACAATGGTCTTGATCTTTCAATGCAGTATTTTTTCTTCTTGGAATTAGTGTCATTGAACTGTAGCCATAAGCTAGCTATGAAGACATATTTTTTTTAATAATTTTTGTTTGACCATCTTAATCGAGCCATTAGATCAACACCAGTCTCAGAAAACATGCCTTGATGAGGCCAAGAAAAAAATATATCCCTATCTATCCTAGCACATTTTATTTGGATTTTTTTCAATGAAACGTGGCTTAACCATCATTTTTTAGTTTAGCACTTTTAAATTTGAGACATCCTACCACAATTGTCTATATATAATAATTAAAAAAATAAAATGGTTTAACCTACACTATTTTTTCATCTAATACAACCTTAAATAAATGGACATATTTTTCTTGGCCTAAGTTAAAATCCATGAAACTCTGGCATATTTACTTCAAAACAATGTGAATACCATTTCTGTTGTGTAATACTTATTATTATGCGATTGGATCTGTAAAAATAAGAATTCTCAGGATGCGCCTTTGACGTTTAAAAAAATAAATAAAAAAAAAAAAGAAAATTGGACCTAAAGACCCTATAAATACTTGGTGATGTAATCATAAGACAACACTTTTTTTTAGGCCTAATCTGTAACTAAAAAAGTATTAAACCAATATTATTCAAACTTTGCACTTTGTTTATATACACATTGAAGATGTGCACCTGTTATGGACAAATTTTCTAATTTTTTCAGCAGTATATGCTATCACCAGTACATTACTGTAGGAAATTTGTAACCCATACTGCAGTTTTATTTAAAACTTGCTTAGCGTTTATATACATGTACATATTGAAGATACTATTTACTGGCAAATATATGAAGATGACACAGGTCCATACATGTATTGGTCTCGTTTTATTTGGAAGTTAAATTTCACAATTGTTTTGAGGTTTCTAGAATTTATGAAAATAAATGTACCTCATCTGTTAAATTCACCCCATAATGCATGTCATCAATATTACATCTATAATGAAGAGTGTTACACAATGTTAGTAAATCTATTGGTTCACTGGTGTCAACAAGGCCCATATCTATCAGTCTCTGGACTTGAAGTAAACTGAATGGAGGATATTGTCTTCTAAATCTGCAACACCAAAAAAAATTCAATGAATTATCAAATGATTATATTTGTCAAGCTTGGATGAAGTAGGATGTATTGCACCTTTGATTTGCTAAGGTAATGAATAATTTATCACTTTGAAATTAAATTGTACATTTGTATATACTTTGATAATAACTACATCAACATATTGATATGTGATATTCTTAGACAAAATCTGTACACATGAAAAAAAAAAAACAAAAAACAAAAACAAGAAGCCTAAACCATTCACCTCCTTAAATTTTTGCCTTTCAAGGGCAACAACTCTAACATGGCTCAATAGATTAAAAGGAAACTTTGACCAGAGATAGATCTTATCATACTGAACACTTTAACCTAGTCAGAAATTGGCAAAAAAACAACAACAAAAAAACTTTTTCGAGACATATGCTGTCTGATTCCTATGTACCAGTTTTAGTAACAGCAGCCATGTTTTTTAAAGGATCAAAATTCCCACATCAATTCTACGCAAAACCCGTAAGGAACATTCATACCAAGTTTGCTTCTAATTGGTCTAGTATTTTCAGAGGAGAAGATTTTTGAAAGAAATCACATAAAAATAGGGAAAAAACGTCAAAAAAGGGCAACAACTTCAACAAAGCTTAACAGATTTAAATGAAAATTTGACCAGAGATAGATTTCATCATGCTGAACCTAATGGTTTTGAAGATATATGTGTAAAACTTCTGTCTGACCTCTATGTTCTAATTTTTATTGCGGCAGCCAGGTTTTTCAATGGATAAAAAATCCCCACACCAAGTTTGGTTCAGATTGGTCTTGTAGTTTCAGAGAAGAAGGGTTTTGAAAAAATTGTCAACAATGACAACAGACGCCAAGTGACGGCAGTAGCTCACATGGCATGGTCAGGTGAGCTAAAAACTGAATTATGAAGGATTTTTGTTTCCTTTATTTAACAAAGATAAATGTAATATATTTCTATGTCTTACTCGTGGTCTTTATAATACGGCTCACTGGGTATCCTTATATGAAATGGAGTTTGTCCTCCTTCATATCCCAAGGGAGGTAGTGTCATCCTCTGTCCCATTCCTTTTTGTCCACGACCATGAGTTTTTGCTTTAGCAGCACTTCTGCGCTTGTTAAAGTTCTGAAAAAAAAAGTGGGTTCTCTGTTCCAAACTTTTTTGCTTTTTTTTTCTTCAGCAAGATTTACTAAAATTAAAACTTTTATTACCAGATATTATTTTTCATGTAACAAGGAGTAACACTGAATTACCCATATGGGTCCATAATGGCTTGTCAGGATGGAGCGTCCTATATTTTGTATATGTTTTTGTTGACACTGACATATTTTGGAAAAGATGCATGTGTTGCAGTAAGGAAATGATTCCTTTCACTTTAAGTGCAGACAGACAGTCTGTATTGAAGTAAGTCTCACATATTTCCATTGGTCGAGATGTTAGCAATTTAACAACATCACAGTGATTCACCAACACCTGTTTTCGCAGATAGTATATATTTGTAAACTGCCGATCACTATCGCTTTCAATCGGACACACTGCATCACATGTCATCTTAAATTTACCATGTGTAAGGCTACCAGTCATGATAGGCTAAGATGTGGAAAGTTAATTGTAAAAAAATAACATCCTCCATTTTTATTTGCTTTCACTAATGCCATTTTTTTCAAATTCAATGCCCAAGATAATTGAGACATGTTACTGTGTTGAAAATTGTTTTGAAGCTGTGACCTTCTATGGACATAGTTCAATGAATTCATGTGACTGTCATGTGATCAATATCCAAATTAAGATAATTATGACAAACTTAAAAGACGTTGGTCCTTATGTATTTTCTGGAGAAATGCTCTCCATTAATGAGAGCAAGTTTCCCCCCAAAAAATTGATTTGATACCAAAGGATTTCTAAGATTGCACTGTTTAAATGCTTCCATGCTCCTTTTCCCCACATGGAGGCTGGACTAGACTTCTAATGATTTAGAGTTATTTATTTGATGTTTTAGAAGTGTTCATGGACTCTTGGAGGTATGGTTGTCTTCATAGGACAATTTTATGTTTTTAGTCCTTATCTTGTGCAGTAATTTTGTTCCCAGTTTTAAAAGCAGCCACAACCTTTTATTTTTGGGAAATTTTTGCCGTATTTCAACACATTAGGAAAATATGGTATGGGGGACAGAAACATGTCATATGCCAATCCAGAACTGAAAACCGATATGAACTGGCAAATACACACTCCAAATATTCATTAGGTTACGACTTGCTGAAAAAAAAACCTTATCCAGAAGTAAAACAAAGTACCACGCCAAGTAATCACATCCTGAGGGACATTTCAGGGGCTGCTCTGGCTTCCAAAATTCTGTCCCCAATTTTCAGATATTAGAGCAAAAATGGGTGCTAAAAAAATTATTCTAATTTTTAAAAATAATGACAGTGTTACGTCCACTGATGAGTAATCCCTATCAATTCATCAAAATAACCCCTTTTCAATTATCTCCTTCTCTTATACTCCTGCTTGGTATCTGAATATTTATGACTTAATGCCTTCAGTATTCCTAAATTAGATTTTGGGAATCCCAATTTATTTTACCGATTTTCCCACCAAAAAAAGCCACATGTCAAAAGTGTAAACAAATGTCATCCATTTTCTTTTATCAATTCTTGCATTTGGGAGTGTATTAGACACTTCCTGATGTGATAATTATTGTCAATTGGATTTAGTTTATTCTGTTATAAGGTAAATCTGTTTTTGAAGTATCATATGGTTTACCAAGTTTGTATGTAGCCACCTGCACATGGCCATGATTGAGTATAACTTTGACCAGATTATGAGAGTTTCGATTGGCTAATTAATATATTTACATCTGATTGACACATTCTGAGTCATAGTCACCTGGTCTAATTACCTTTGATTGACTTTAATCGTAAATTGGTTGGGGTCAATTAACTCTGACCAGGTGTCAAAACAATTGTTTAATAAGAGAGAATATCTTTGCTGACAAACTTCCTGTCAATTTTAATTTACAAAACCTAGCCACCAAGAAAATCACCAACTGGTTATTTTTGTTGCCAAATCAAATAAAAAATCGCAAATTGCGACATTGGCAAAGCCCAGCGAGATCCGTGCATTTCACTGGCTTCTTTACCTGGTTTTCCCCCAAAAAATTATGCCTGACAATTGGGAATTTTCCTCCCTATGGGAAAAATATTTTTCAACATTTTGGGAAAAGTCTCTAGGAAAAGCAGCTGATATTCGGCTGCAATAAAATGGTAACAAAATCACTGTTGTGTCATTTGTGAACTCTATCATCTTAAGTGATTATTTCTGAGGTTTAACATCTGTTCCTGATTAAACATGACCATTTTCATTCCACTAAATATAATTTTACAGGGGTCCGTCTTTTTACTCAAATAAACACGTAAATGTCTTGAAATACTATTAAAACGGCAGTTAAATAGATGTTACAAATTAATCATAAATATCCTAATATTTATGGCTTATGCTTTGATCTCGCAAAGTTGTAAAACATAGATACAATGATGGATATGACACGAATTTCTGTACCGGATTTCAATTTCCAGCACAACTTCACTTGAAAAAAAAAAAGGCTGGTATCGGTGTAAATAGCAATTCAAATCAGTCAGCCTCTAAGAAAATTAAATTTTTACAAGGAAGCAAATTTTGCACCAAATGTAACCGTTAAAAAGGAACTAAAAATCTTATCCTATATTGAAGTACCAGTTGACCAAAAATGGAAAAATACAACTTCCACTTAACAGAGATAAAATTCAGAAAATTTTACAGTATTCAACTTCCAACTTCTGAATGTTCACCATATTACATGTCCATCGGTTTAAAATGTAATTACAAATTACAAATTACAAATACTGTAAAGAATATATATTCATATCTAAATTTTATACGAAATAATAATAAAATTCATAGAAAAAATCCATTAATACAAAACTCTTACATTTCTTGATCTTGAAAAATATTATGTGAATGCCGCTCCTGACTTAATTTAAAAAAAAAAATATTTCTGACATCCCAAGTCAGACAGGAATGGATGCTAAATATTGAGTTGTTAAATAATATGTTTGCTGCATAAAATGATTACAAGCAATATGCGTAACATTCTTGAAACTTGTAAAATGTATGTGAGGGCCGCGTGCATTATACTTACTACACAGAAACACATGTAGCTTCGAGCGATTTTTAAATAAAAGAGGTAAAAGAAGCCGTATACATATTTTACTTCTGCACCTAACTATCTGGGTATGGATTGAAAAATGGAAGTCCTTTTTATATGTAAAAATAAATAAATATTTTATTTTGAAATTTAATAGTTTGTATTGATATAATAAATAGAAATAACGATCTGACTTAATAAAAATAAAATGTGTACAGGCATTAAGTTCTCTCTAACACGTCTAACATGGAGCAGCGCGTCAACTGAGTCCAGTAGAAGTAATACATTAATTCAACTGAGTTTCTGTGTAAAAATTGAAATAACACGGACAAAGTGTTTCATGTCTATCAACTGTTCGTTGGTATAACACATGATCAGAGGTACACGCTGCTTCTGAAAAGTCATTTCCTGGACGAATGGGTGGTTATTCACCATGTTTATCACTTCCTGCAATTTCATCAGCTACGTTGTGTTGAATAGTCCTTTTCTGTTTCTTCTTTTCCCTGTACTGTAGGTTCCGAATTTGTTTGTTGTCACATGGTCCCGATATCGAATTGTTCTCGTCTATAGCGTTGACGTAAATTACTTGCAGGTGTTCTTTTCCCACTTTAGTTCACATGTTCTCCATTGTTTGTGGGTCCATTCTGAAGAACAACTGGTTTCTTGAAGATGGAAATGTTCCAAGATATTCATGGACAGCTACGTCTGATATAGCTGTGTTAATATTTGACGAAAACCAGGTGACACGCTTTCGATATCTCGAGTAAATCTTCAGGGTAGCATAGTATCGATGAAATGTTAGTGCATCTTCCTCTGCTGGTTGGGGTTCAACTGGTATTCAAGAAAATTTACCATTTTTTTTCAGTCGAATGCAATACGTGTCTCCTCTCTTTGTAACTTGTCGTAAATTTTGCGACACGATGTGTACAGTTTTTTGCGGATTCTGCTTTACTGGAGTCCCATACACCGCAGTCATCGAAGAAGGTTGATCTCTGGCCTCCCTTTATTCTTGATGCGTTTTTTGTATTGTTAACAAGGAAGACTTTATTGTTTTTCTAGCCATTTGGTACATTCGGCAAAATGTCCAAATTTGATGTGATTTGTTGGTACACGGCCTGTGTGGATAACCATTTGTCTTCTTTCATGTCTTCACCAAATAGCATGTAATTTGCTAGGTTTTGATCTGTCGTTGTGGTATCAGGGTCTCTTTTAGGCAAACTGCATACTTTTGGGGTAAAACCTAGAAATTCTTCTGCGTCGTCAAAAGATGAATCCCGATCTAAGACTGGTGGTACGGAGTTGGACAGTATTGCAGTTGGGTCTTTTGAACTACTGTTAAGGTATTGAATGTAAAGAATCAGACAGAGTTGAAGTTTCGACAAAACTTGGTACTGGGAATTGGTCACCGTAATCACATGATAGTGTTGACTTTGGTACTGTTTCAGGTGTAGCACGAATTGAGGAAATGAGTGGAACAAAGTGGTTTGGTGTCCATAAACCAGGTAAATCCCACTTTGAATGTGTCCACATTACGCTTATTGTAGACGTTGGTGTTTTCTTGAGTGGTTTGAATGTCTTATTCAGGGTCTTGAAGGCATGATTCTGTTCACCATGTACCTGTGGATAAACGAAACGAATTTGTCTGTTGTCTGCTAGGGAAATTATTGCCCATGCTGACTGCCACTTTTTGTCTACACAAGCTTCCTGGAAACTTGGCGATATTAACAAAATGTCATTTTTGTCCTAACGGCTTGTGAAATGACTGCTCTCTAGGCACATATTTATGCAAGTTCTCACCCGTAACTCAGTGGACAGTGAATCAGTCCCATTCAGTAGAATGGACACTGAGTTGAAAAGACAGTTTCCATTCCCAGCAACTTTCAGAGGGATTCCGAAATCGGACATGTCAAGAGCCTGCAGATACATGACACTAACAAGATCAAGTTGGTAACCATCCAATGATGGAGTAGTAGTTGGCAGCCTAAGATCTGGTTTAACAAGACTCTCTCGATGAGCAGCATATGTTAGGGCATGTATTCCTTTTCCTGCAGCCTGCAAAAAATTGTAAAATAGAGATGAATAGATATTCTCTGATTATAATATTTCTATTGTTTAACAGCTTTATTTATTTATTACAAGTGGCTTAAAGATAACAGACAGTTTTGATAGGCAAAGAAATTACTAGATAGAAATAAACTATTTGCGCTATTGTAGGATTTGCCCCGTCCATTTTAACATAGACGTGAACTCATTTACGTCAACAATTAGTTATTTTCCCTTCAATTTTTATTCGGGCTGGTAACAGCAGCAATAAATTTACTAATTACAAACAAAAATATGACCAGACCATCAATGAATTTATTTGGATGGGGTTTATACGTTTTATTTTTTGTTTTAACTATGCGATATCTTACCAAGCCAAGTCTGAAGATGGCACCTTGGTAGGAATATGAACCGATTTCTTGCTTAAAACAGTCCAGACATGTGAAGCTTGAATCAGGTCTTACTAAGTACTCGATGTCCAGTAAGGTCACATTCTGGCACTGGTAATGGTACCAGCTATTGCAGCATTCACACTGCACAACCTTGGCGGAACAATTGAGGCGACAATCCCCACAAGGCCAAAAAACGGACCTATATAAAAAAAAAAATAAAAAGCAACATACTTGGGCTGAATTTGTTTCCATGAACAACAATTCTGGCTCATTAGGAATGCAATGTGAATTTAAGGGTAAGAAAGAAAAATAAATTTTTCAAAGTGATACGCAGAAATATACACATACATGTCTATCTGGTTGATTTCCAGTGAGTATTTAAATAAACGCCTACGTGAATATCAGAACTGAATACCATATAAGGACAAACAAATGTAGGTCCAGAAAATATTCCATAAATTCCATAAATTATTCGTCTATAAGTACATATATATACAAATTCACAGACGTTTGAAATATCTCCTTTTAATTCCACATTTCGAAAAGGAAATAATTTCAAAAAACATAACCTTGAAATTTAATTTAACTACACTCATATTATATGTATCAATACAAAGTTCAATATTTAAATTTTGTTTTTTTTTCTATAAACTCATGTGCAACATTTTGAAGTTCACTTTTATTGCAAATCGTCTTTTAAATAAAACAAATGCATAGACAAACGTCTTGAACAGATAAAAAAAAATAACAGCAAGTATTTAATATTAGCAGTTCTTCTATCTCACAAAGAATAAAGGTTATTAAACTTATTATTACAATAATTACCTTTCTGCACTGTTAATCTTTCTCTTCTTAAACATGTCAATGGTAATGTTTGACAAATAGCGATAAAACAGACTCTACTCTTATAACCGTAAATATATATAATAATATTTGTTACTATATATGATAGCCAATTTCCTTTTCGTCAGACGCGAAAAATAGAGTGTTCTTGTTGTCCAAAGTGTTTATGAATTCATGAAAAATATGATAAACCAATAGAAACAAAGAAGTGAAATGAGAAATGTAAGAGGAACAGGGGTGTAATTATCAACTTCTTAGGGTAGGGGTGTGTCAATGTCATTGTGGAACAGATGCACATTTAAATATACAATCAACAATAAAACCAAACCTATAACTATATAAACCGATAATAAAATAGCATTATTTATATATATATAAGGAGGATGAATTATATATTTATCTTGACACTTGCATATGATGTTAACAGGAAGTATCCATGGGAGTTCCAATCTTAAACAAATGTGTGTTCAGTGTCGTGTGGATTATACTGCTATTGATATATTAATGACAATTAGTATCACCAATTTCCTTCCTGTCTTCTAATGATTGTTTATTTTTTTCTGCTAATTAGCATTTATTTATTTATTTATGGGTCATTATATTACATTGTATTGCATTTGGTCCAATGGTTGTACATTAACTTATAAACCATATACAAATTTATATAACATTGTTTTCTTATGACTTGCACTCTAATCTATTTATTTCAAATAAAATTTTTTTTTTTTAAAATATCAGAGACCTTTAATAAGAATTTAATTACAGGTTATGAAAATATATAAGTAAAAAAAAACATATCTCTTTTGATTTTGATATATTGGTGAAAAAAATAGCTCATAAGCAACAACTTGTAACTTGTTCACGAACTGTGCTCTTATATAAGACATCACTAAAAGATAAATCCTAGAATAACTCAACCTTACTATTATTAATATGATCACTGAGAACCATTACTCTCTTCCAAATCCATTCTTTGGCCCATTGTGTAACTGTTAAGGGGGGGGGGGTGGGGGGTGGTAACAGTGGTTTATGTACCGATTAAATGCACATCATTTCTTTTTAACAATTATATTATACTGTTACTATTAGGAATTGATAGTTTTTTTTTAAACTTTAATTTTTCTGAAGCTCATTTTATGTTTTGTCCATGCCAAACATTAACATGCTGAATTTCCCGAGGTGACTTATATATACTGTAAAAGTGGAAATTTTCGTGGGGTGATATTTTCGCGTTTAACATGTTAAAACCTTTCGTGTGGGGGAAATTTTCGCGGAAAATTTCTTACCAAAATGTGAAATTTTGCGATCGTTGGAAATAAAATGAAACAGAGTTATCCTTCTTTCACTGATTAACCAAGTCCAGGGGTTACCCTAAGGGTTTAAATCTATATTTACGGGTGAACTTTACTAACTACATGTAGTCGTATTTACATCTAAATACAGATGGATTTTGTGGCAATCGAAATGCTTCGTCGATGGCTAGACCAAACTCCAAAAAAAATTGGATTACCAGACCCAACAAAGCATTCTACGCCAGAAAAACAAAAACTTACAGAGGAATTAAATGACATTCTGGAAGTCAAATATGTTGCTAAAACTCCAGGGTCTGAATCAAGGAAAAGAAAACGTGGGGAATATGTTCATTATACTCCAGAACAGAAAGCTAAGATAGCCCGCTATGCAACAGAACATGGAGCCACTAGAGCTGCCAGTCACTTTTCTGATACTTTTGGGAAGAAACTTAACGAAAGTACTGTTCGTTCAATGAAATCATCGTATTTGCTGCAGTCAAAAACAATAAAGAAACTCTAACTGAAATTGTTCCTAAACCAAGAGGTCGACCGAAGCTTCTTGGTGAGGAATTAGACACATAAGTATGTGACTACATTCGTGACCTCTGGGATGGAGGTGGATGTGTGAACACATTAATAGTGCAAAGCATCGGCAGAGGAATTATGTTGAAAAGAAACAAATCTTTGCTACCCGAATACGGAGGAAAAATTGAACTATCAAGAGAATGGGCTAGATCCGTGTTAGACAGGTTGAACTTTAAAAAGAGAAAAGCTACAAAAGGAATAAAACATTTACCAGCAGATTTCGAAGATGTGAAACGGGAATACTTGAATAGAATTGAAACAACTGTGAAAAAATACGACATTCCGGATCAACTGGTTATAAACTGGGATCAAACTGGTAGGCATTTTAATATTTAGAAATATTACAATATCAAACTGGTAGGCATTTTAATAATTAGAAAAATTACAATATTTAAACAAAATGGCAAAGCAAATCAATGAAAATTTTCTGTTGCAATAATTTGTGTTCATCTGTCAAAATACTATTAAAACATAGTCACACGCTGATCTAGCCCACTCTATGATACCTAACTATTGTCAAATGTTTACAGGTGATTGGTTTTATTGTCAATCCCTCTAATCAGCTGTTTGAAGTGTCACCTATCCCAGCGTATGTTTTTATAACAGTAAACATGTCAGTGATTACAATTTCATTGACCGTTAATTAAATTTCAGGTCTCAACGTTGTACCAACAAGTGAATGGACAATGGATTTAAAGGGTTCTAAACAAGTGAAAATGGTTGGATTGGGTGACAAAAGACAAATAACTGCTTTATTATCCGTAACTAAATCAGGCCGACTACTACCGCCGCAGTTGATATATCCCGGTAAAACCGATGCTTGCCATCCGAAAGTCACATTCCCGGGGGATTAGGATGTAACTCATACTGAATCTCACTGGAGTACAGAAGAAACAATGGTTTGCTTCACAAAAAAAGTTATAATTCCGTACGTCAAGTCGGTTAGAGAGTCTTTACCTGTGACTAAACACAACCAAACAGCTTTAGCCATATTTGATGTTTTCAAGGCACACAGAAGTGAAACATTACTATCACTGTTGAGAAAGTCGGGGATTCGTTATGTTTTTGTGCCTGCAAGTTGTACTGACCAACTGCAGCCTCTCGATCAAACGATACAAAAATGACATTAAAAAACAATTTCAACGCCGATGAGTTTGCTAAAATGTTGAAGGATAGAAAATCCGGCGAAGAATGCGAACACGTGAAATTGACTTCCGAACATCCGTTGTAAGGCCGCTACACGCCAAATGGGTTATTAAATGTCACGAGAAGTTTGAAAAAGAAACTGAAAATATTCAGCGATCGTTTGAGGTCATTGGACTCCCCATGAGAACCTCTTCTTCTGCACATGCCCAGTGAAAGTTTCTGAATGTTGTAAACAGGGATATTTTGACGATTGACATGCATCCTTGATAATATTTTGATTTGTTGCTGTAAATTGTAATAAAATTGATACATGAAATTAAATTACATGTCTTTCAACTTACAAATGAAACAACGTTCCATTAATTGAACATATAAACCTGCATAATCAATGAAAATAACCAAACTAGGACACCCAAAATAATAATGGATATATTGTCGGTGTTCACTCAAGACCTGAAATAATACATAGAAATTCAAAATAATTTGAGTGGGGGATATTTTCGCGAATATTTTTTGATCGCGAAAGTAGCGAAAATAACCCCCACGCGAAAATTTCCAATTTTACAGTAGCTCCACTAGGGCTGGTTGTTGACTAGCGTATATTTTTAAATATATATGATTCATACATTTATTATGCTATAAAGCACATGTCACTATAATAATTGGTATACTTACTAATTCTGATATCCACAAAGAAATTTTATTTATGATAACTATTGTATTATTTTTTCTACTTCTTTAATTACAACTATATTTTTTATGTGTATCACTACTATACAACATTGTAAGTCCTTGCTTGTAGTAGGCTTCTAGTATGCTTTGTTTTATGGTGTAAATATCATTAGATTTATAAACGGACCTGTGTCCTGTCTCACTTGTTCTACAAATAGCGTCTTCTTACATGTATGAACAAAAACAACATATAAGTATAAAAGTGATCCAACCACAGGTCATTAATCAATTGCAATGAATTGCCATTTTATCATTAGAGATAACTACTCTTAACTATTTATGGTTTTTACAACTTTTTTTTAAACAAAAATGATAGAAATATTTGGCACTCATTTTACAGTTAATACCACTTGTAAAGCGAAACAGGAGTTTAATATTACCCCGAAACAATATTAATCTTTAAATGAAATCCAGTACGGAAGTTCTTGTCATCTCTGTCATTGTATCATTGTTCATTTGTTACAATTTTGGCAGATCAAAGCCTATATTGTGATATTTATGATTAATTTGTCCTGAACATCTATTTAACTGCCGTTTTAAGTGTATTTCAAGGCATTTCCATACTGATTTTAGTGTATTTGAGTAAAAGGACGGACCGATTTTACAGAGTCCTCAAAAATAGGTGACGCATTACTCAAAACATAATTTTGACCTTGCCCTAGTGTGGGTAGCAGTCGATAATGAAAACTTTCTAGAAATGCACCATATGTATTTTCTAAAATGGACTGTTTATTTACTTCTAGAATGGTAGAAGTGTTTATAAAGGTAGACGTGAAATATTCTAGCATGAAAATTATGTTAGAAAAAATGGGTGACATGAGTAGAGCTATTAAGCATGCCTTCGGAGGCTAATTTTAATTTTTCTTGGTCGCCTCCCTTAGTTTGTGAAGCACAAACGTCAGATTTTAAAATAGCCTCAGCGAACGTCACGATTAGCTGGACTACTCTCTGTACGATTGTAGTGGCACTGGCAGTGACTAAAACAATTTCAAATTATATCTATTTCTATGCGGTATACCTTTTTCAATGCACCTGGCATATCTTTTATGTTATTGAGTCGAACTCGGGGGTATTGTCGAAGCAACTGGAGAGCCTGTTCGGCGACTTTCCCTGCTTGTGCCATTGCCGATACTCATTCACGCTTTTTCTGTGACCCTGACCTTTCAGATTCTATCGATGTCATCTATACACTTGATCAAACATTTATCAATATACTTTTACAAACGTTAACTAGAATGAGACGGACACAGTGCGCTTCCGGTTTTCAATTTACATTGACAACGCTCTAGTTGGGACATGAAATATAGTATATCACAATGGTTCGAAGTAAGTTTAATGTTGCTTAATGATTATTTCTGAAAAAAAAAAGACATGTGCTACTTTCATTTAAATTTTGTTCTCCATTCTCATGTCACATGATTTGTAATTGTAGTATTTAATCTATAATATTCATTACACGGCACCGAACGTACAAAGACTTTAAAAATGGTAGTCACTTCTCAGCCAAACATTTAGTATTCAAGGATAGAGTGATAACTGGTTGCCTCTAAGTTAGAGTAATGTGTCCAAGTGTGGTGGGATGCCTACCTGTGGGCTATTGCTTCTGTGAGCTAGTGTCATGTAAGAACATGATTAATATCTAAATGTATCCCTGTGTTAATAGTTACAGAGACATTGATCAGAAAGAGAGCTGAACACAACAACCTTGAAATATCAACTTTAGAGGAAGTTTCTTTACATCAACAGGATATAGAAAAGTATGGTTAAAGTTATCTATGTTTGTACAAGTGGTGTTCTGAAATTATCCAAAATATTCAGTTTTATCAGGGATTTAAAAAAAATATAATTAACAGGATATGAGTCTTGTCTAGAACAAATATAATAAAAAAAACTTTTATTTCAATTTTTGTGAAAATTTTAATGTAGTCTGTGGAAGCAGTTTTATACGAAAAATTAGACGAATTATAAATGAACAGATAATGAAATTCAAAATGGTGTCTATTAGCATGTAACATATTTCAGTTGGCTGAGCAATTGTTTAGCAAACCACAATATTGGGCAAAAAGTAATTATTTTATACATTTTTTGTGATATTAACAAATATAAAGGAATTATGCCGTAACTCAAGTTTTGAAAGTCTCCAGGGAAAACAGCTGATATTCGGCTGCAATAAAAATACAATCATTAAGTCTTTTAAAGTTTAAAAGTATATGTAGCTGTAACAAATTTTAAATAACACACATATTTCACTATTATCTCTCTTTTTATTTTGTTAAAAATGTATTGAATGTTTTTTTTTTTTACAGAATAGAACATATAGGTAGATGGTGCAGAGAACTAAGAATTTTGTATTTACAAAGTAACCTTATTCCTAGAATCGGTGAGTTATTATTCCTTTGTTGGTCTGTTTCTTAACACAGAAACATGTATGGTAAGTTTAGTGGTTTTCGTTTTATTTAGAATGTAGTAAAATAAGGTTATCAATATTTTTTTTTTTTTCACATTTGGTAGAAGTTCCATAAAAAGGCAATAAATTTACTTACTAGTACCAGCAATAAGTAAGTTTTTTTTGTTAACAAGTTCTTTAAAGACAATTGAAATTTGTGCTGTTACAATGTTTACATTTCAGAAAATGTTGGAAAACTGAAGAAGCTGGAATATCTGAATTTAGCACTGAATAATGTAGAGATAATTGAAAATCTATCAAGTAAGTAAAATGGTTGATAAAAAGAAATATATATTGGTTAATTTGTATTTAGTTTTTACGTGGTGTACTTTTAAAGTTCAAACCTTATTGGATTATTTTAACCATAGTTACATGGTAATCTATTGAACTGTGGGAGGTTGTGACCCCTGTCAAATAACATCTGAAAGTTTATTTAAAAATATAATAGGTAGCCATTGCTTTTCCACCAAGCTTGTGCTATATTGGAGATAGAGAGACAGCTGATAGGCTTAAAGTCAAAATAATGTGTCTGGTTTGAATGACATACCTACCTGCTAACTGTTTCTTATGTGAACTAGTACAATCAAATTTCAGCACAGTATGTTAAAAGCATAACAAAAGTTTGAATGATCAAGCATTCTCATGAGATGCATAAAATGACTGCAATGGGATGTAAAACCACAATTAATCTATATTGAACCCAACTCTTAAGTAATTCCTCTTTTTTTATCCGACTTTATATCTATTAATCACAACAACCTGTTCTTTTAGTCATAGTTTTGTTGTACCAAAGTACCAAAGTACATGCATATTTCATAAGGAAGGTTTCATAATGTGTCATAAAAATACAGGACAATAACCTACTAATGGATTTTATTACTTTATTTCAGAATAAAACATTTGTCACATACTTATAACTGGTAAAAGATACCAAGGATTCTGTTCCTAGGACCAACATGTAGCTCAGTAAAATGTCAGTGACTGTTTCAGTTCACATTACAGATGTAGTGTAAAATAATTCATATTCAGAATTAAGTATTTGTTTCATGAACTTACCAATGATTTATTTTTATTTCAGATTGTGAATCATTACAAAAACTTGATTTAACAGTTAATTTTGTTGGAGAGTTGACAAGTATAGAACATTTGAAGGATCTTCCACACTTCAGAGAGTTGTAAGTATAGCTTAAACAGAAGCCCATGTTCTTTTTATTTGTAGCAATTACTAGTATTTTTTAAATAATACCCTGTATAAAAATTCAGTACCTTTTCTACTAAGTTTGTTATTTAATGGTTGCTTTTCGTGTAGAAATGTCTTCAAAAACATAAGAAAAAAATGTTCATAGACTTTCTTTCCAAGTAGTTGCTCAGACATTCTCTCTAAATTCAATTTATTCCATAATTTTTTTAAATTTTTTTACATGATTTACCTTTCACAGATACTTGACAGGAAATCCTTGTGCAGAATATGATGGTTACAGACAGTATGTTATTGCAACTTTACCAAGACTTGAGGTAATGGTGCCATAAATGTATAGACTGTTTATATATTGGGATTATATTGGGCCATGTACCATTAATCTCATTCCAGTAAGACATTTACAAGGAATGTTTAATTCCTGAATGTCAATAGAAAATATCACATTTTAAAGTATAATTCTTTAGACTGTACCACATGTACACTTGGTCATTAGAAAAGGACTACTAAGTTTTTAGTCATTCTCAGTGTGATATTTTATTTTACATTAATGTTATTGCATATAAATATAAATACTAATGGACACATTTTAACCTGAGATTGTATTCCTATTTCAAAGTCTTTTGCAAAATTTTTGATTAAAGATACAAGTTATATTGTCATTTACAATTATTTGTCAAGTGATCAATAATAGATATTGTTGAACACACTTTTTATCTAAAAACTTAGGTTCCAAACTTATGGCCTAGTGTTTACAATCATAAATATATGTGAATGTAATATACAGGTAAAATTGGACAGTTGAAGCTTAACTTTTTAAATTAAAGTGATATGAATATTATTGTGCATAACTGTTCCATTAAACAATTATATATAATTTTTTATAAGTCCTGCATCAATGGTTTGATGTTTTGAATATCATTCTTTCAGCTATTAGATGGTCAAGCAGTTGAAAAATCAGAGAGAATAGTTGCTAATCAGGTATGTTATGGTAAAGAAGACATTTGGTAACTTTATAAACATAACTCTTATGGACTTCATGTTATTTTTTTCTGGACCATTTTGTTAAGTTAGTTTTGTAGATAATATAATGATTCATGTGATGTTAAGTTCTGGTAATAAACTTTACAAACACCCGTTATTTATCAATTTCTATCAGAAGTTGTTTCTAATCAGCATACCCAATGAATAACTTGGTTATTGTGTGTAGAAAAACTGAGGTTACTTACTAGTGTACAAGGTTTTTGCTTCTAGATCTGTTGTGCAGTCTGTATATTACTCTTGATTTGTGTATGATTTCATTGCTTCCTCTCTGTACCGCTTGTAATATCTACATAAACATTGGATTTCTATTTCACTATGATTATCCTTGATTTCAGTTTGGAAAAAAATATTTTGTTATTGATGGAAAGTCCAATTTTTTTCACCATATAACCCAACACTAGAGCTTGGTCTATGAATGTCTGATATTTCAATTTTTACAGTTGTTATCAATCAGTAAAAAGAACCATAAAAGATCATGCTTATTCATATACTTAGATAAAAAAAAACTTTCATTTAAAGAATAACAAAAAATAATCTCTAATTTATTTAAGAAATTTCAAATTAAGATTTCAGAAGGAACAAACAAACTTTGAATATTGCATTTATTCTTTATACAGTTTTAGGACAATAAGTAATTTCTGATACAACTGTTTGGGATTATGTTATATATACATCTGCAAATGCATGGATTTATTGTAATGTTTTAGGACTACACAGAATTGAGAAATAAAATCATCAGGCAACAGGAGGAGTATAAAAAGAAAAGGGTAAATATGAGTCGGTATAGCAACAATATCAATATCCACTTAAAACCATAAAGAAAATTCTCCAAAACATTTTAATCAATATATTTATAAAGTCAGGTGTGAACTCCATATTTCATTTCAATACTTTTAACTTTAATGAAAGAATTTGAAGTCGGCATGTAAATTAAATTAGATATGGCAATATTAAAAGAATGAACCACTGGAGGACAAGATACAGCACTTATTTTCTATTTCAGTTACAGTCTTTTCTAAGTAAAATGTTGAATTGCTAATAAACATTTTGATATTCTTATACCTTCAAACAACTATTACCGGTATACCATCACATTTTGGATGCTGCCAATATTAACTTCCTGTTTCAATATATGAAAAGATAGAGAAAATCAATGTACACTCATATAAATCTTGTCCCTGGACTTCCTGCATACAGACAGAAGAGCAGTTTCTTATTGTTGTCAGCTAACTTTCTCTTTATATAGAAAAGACAAAAAGATGAAGCAAGACAAAAAGAAGATAAGAAGAAAGAGCAAAAAGAGAAGAAGCCTGGTTTTGATGGGAGATGGTACACAGATATTAATGAAAGGTCAGAAAATAAATTTTATAGTCAAAGTTTTAAAATTTAAACTGAGTTACAATTTTCTTTTCATATTAAAATGAACCAATGAGAGATGATTGTGAAATTTCTATGTTTACCATGACAGTTATGTTTGATGTTATATTGTTTATGAGGCATTTTTCTTTTATCAGTCCAAATACATGAATGTAAGAACATGGATATTTGACCAATACTTATTATAAAAGCACTGCTGTTCATAGTGTATCATCTTCCTGCCTTAATAATTCAATGGAGACACAAATTAAAAAAAATTCCTTTTAAAACTTGGATGTATTATTCATATTAACAGATTAAAAGCTTAACAAACAAATGAAATTTGGACAAATCAAGAAAAATTATATAAGCTGAAAAGAGAATCATTCTTTTGATGAATACTGTAGTTTACTGTCCCTAATTATTTTTAAAAAAAATTGTAAATTGGCTTTTTACTGCATTTGTTCTAAAAATTTTAGTATTGATTTTATAATTAATCATTTTAGTGACAAGAAAATTGTAGAGTGTAAAGATGGCAGCTCAGATGAGGATGAAGAGGTTGAACAAAAGAAAATGGAAAAAGAAGAGAAAGAGTATGTTTGTGTTACACTGACTTTGGTATATGGTGTGTCCAACTGCACCATGAAAACTGATTTATTCAACGGGTCATAGTTTTCCTTTCCTTGTTTGTCTACCCCGGACTTGACTTTTTATGAGCAACTCGGCGGGTGTTTCTAGAAAAACAGAGGACGCTTACCCTACTGGTGCACCTGGTCCATGCTCCCAGTTTTAAGTGGAGTCCGAGTTCCTCATTTGCTTTTGTTACTTTGTATGTATGATTTTGGTTACTTTGTGTTCTTTGTTGTGTATGTCTGCTTCTATAACCTTGGTTCCCTTGATTACTCTTTGTAATCACATGAAGTGAATTTTAATGTTCTTTGATATGGACACTGTCCTGTTATATAATAGGAATTTTATTGTCTCCTACTGCTACACAGAAGGGAACATAAAATACCACTGTCCATCTGTGCATCTATATGTCCTGTTACATTTGTGAACACAACTCCTGGGAAACCACTTGACAGATTTTGTTCAAATTATGTTTGATTGTTAGTCACCATTTGTACTTGATCATGTTGTGCGGTCATTTTGATTTGACGAGTTTTACAGAAGTTATGGGACTTTTGCACTTAGACTTTTTGTGGCAGTTGGGGACATATTGCCTCAAGTTGCTTGGTCTTTTTACTTTATTATATCCCAAACCCACTTGCACCAGTGAATCTCTGAATGGAATTTAATGCAACTTTTATAGAAGCTTTATATTCCCATTCTTCTATTCAAGATTTTCATCCAAATTAATTTTGAGGTTTCACATATCAAAATATGCAATTTGTCATACATGAATATGGGAACATGGGGGTACCCATCACTTATTTGTAACTCCTTCCACACCACTGAATGGAATTTGATGAAACTTTCACAGAATCTTTATTACTTGTTCCCATTGTGTACCTCCTATCTTAGATTTTGATCCAAATCAGTTTGGAGGTTAAAATTGCATGTAATTGTGGGAGTTTGAAGTATCAATTTAGTGAGCATTACTCAGTTTTTCTAGTTTAACATGTGTTTGTTTCAATGATTTAATCTTGTATCTAAAATGTATCTTACATGAATATAAAGTAGATTAAAATTAACAACAGGAAAGGTTATAAATTGATGGTCCACAGTTCATAAACAAAACCTGCTATTTTTCACTGTAGATTTTGGGAAGAGAAGACAGAGTTCACACCTGAATCTAGAATTGCAGTTCATCAACACATGGAAGAAAAGAAAAGACGTGAAAACAAAGAGTATGTTATATTTTTTATGATGATACCTTGCTGTAGGATCTTTTGAAATGATTTATAGGAATTATTTTCTGGGTTAATCTTTAAATTGCATTATGTTAGAAATATAGAATCTACAACAATAGCGAGTTGATTATTGAAATTTCTTGAGATGTGAGATATTTCTTAATGGACAAGCTAAAGTTGCAGATTCTGTTACTTGTGCCTAAGACTAAGTGAACTTATGCCATCACTTGGCATCCGTCGTTGTTGTCGTCGTGTACAAATTTTAAAAAATCGTCTCCTCTGAAACTACTGGACTGACAGGTTTTAAACTTGGTATGATTGTTTCTTAGGGTGTTCTGCACAAAATGAATGTTGGGATTTTTGATCCATCAAAAAACATGGCCACTGTTACTAAAAATAGAGCATAGGGGTCAGATTGCAGTTTTTTGCAAATAACTCAAAAACCGTTGCCTTTAGCAAATTTTTGGCACAAAAATAATATTGTTCAGCATCATGAGATGGACCTATGCCAAAATTTCAAAACGATTGGTCAACTGATGTAGGAGTTACGGCCCCTGAAACAGTTTTTTTTGTATTTTCACATGTGCAACTTTGAAAATCTCCTCAAAATCCATTGCACCGAATTTAATGAAAGTTGACATATATGTTCCTTAAGGTATCCCACATAAATTGACAGATGGAATTGTTGATTCATGAAAAAAACATGGCTGCCGTTCCTAAAAATAGAACATAGGGGTCAGATGGCAGTTTTTCGCAAATAACTCAAAACCATTAACTTAAGCAAATTTCTGGCATCGGGTAAAATTATTTAGCATCATGAGAAGGACCTATGCAGAAATTTTCAAAACCATTCATTGACTAATGTAGACGTTACGACCCCTGAAACAGTTTTTATGTTGTTTTTTTTTTCAGATGTACAACTTTGAAAATCTTCGTCTCTAAAACCATTTAAGATCATTGAATGAAAATAAGCATAATAGTACTTTAGTGGTGCATTGTGCTCAAAATGACTGTTGTGATTTTTAACCCTTGAATAGATATGGCTGCCTATACTAAAAATGGAACTTAGGGGTCATAAGACAGGTTTTGAAAAAATTCAAAAATTGTTGCTTCAGCAAAATTCTGGTTCAGGTCATGAAAATGCTATGAATAATTTTAGTTGATTTTAACATAGCCTGTCTTATTCCTCAAGTTTTTCAAATAAGCAAATGGTTAACAAGGTGAGCGATTCAGGCTCTCTTGAGCCTCTAGTTTACATGGATAACATCACTTCCAATCAAAATAAAACATGTGGTTCTTATATACAATATACAATATACATGTACTAAATTTGTATGTAGTCTTTTTACTAGCCTGAGGGTATATGATTTATCAGTTTAGGAAAAATCTAACCATAAAAAGTCAAGGAGAATACATTTTTGATACAAAAGGGCATTTAATTAAATTTAATTTAATTAATGAAACAAATGGTACATTAAACTATATGATACTGAGAGAGTCTTTTCTATTTATAGCTCATTGTTCAAATTTATCTGTATAGATTATTGTTGACTGTTATTTCTACAGAGTAAAAGAAGAAAAGGCTCCAAGAAGACTTTTTGCTGATGATGGGAGACCTTTGAATGTAAATGAACCAAAGTAAGTTTTTTTTTCTTTTAAAAATACAGATAAATTTAGGATACATTTTAGAATGTAGTTCATGTTTATTTATGACTCTTTCTAGTAATAGAACTTGTATTAATTCAGATTTATAAAAATTATTTATTACAGCTTCTTCTATAATTAAAACTTTAGCATTTGGTGTATCTTATTGAGTCTATATGTTGTAAGATAATTTGAACTTTCATATTCAGAAACTACTTTTTCTGAAATTAACCTGTGTAATTTCTTTCATAATTCATTAAAGAAAATAAGAATAAACATTAGTGTAATTCTTGATTGGTTGTTATAGATTTGTAAGTGCTATTTAATTTGTAATTTTTTACAACAGAGTAGATTTTACCCTGACAGATGATGAAGAAAATAACAAATTCCTGCTTGATTTAGCTGTATTCAAGTAAGTATCTAGTAGACTGTAGTGCAGAGTATTATTTTTATGGTGAAAAAATATGGTTTCTTTCAAATTTAAAATTCTTAATGAAATGTGACACTTCCCTCAGATATGACTTAAACTTGTTCTAAAAATTTTTTTAAAAATGTATTTGATTTTTTTCAAATTTAATTTTTTGGGTTGTACATTATATGATGTCCATGTCTTAGTTGCAGATTATTCGAGAATTTATTATCTGTTTTTCCTAGCATGGAAAGTAAATAGATTCCTACTGAACAACTTCATATCAATTTTAATGATGTTGTAAAAGGCATTGAATCTGACATTACAAATCTTTGAACGAGGTTAAATAAGTGTTTTACATGTATTCTTAATGTGAGAAAAAGGGGTGTTTGTTTATGATAGGCAGTGTTTTGGTTATGCCAAATTGACATGTTTTGGTAATGTGACCAGTAAAATTTCAGAGTTTTACATTTGTAAGGTCACTTTAATACAGTCAGAAAGTTTTTAGAGGTAGCATCATTACCATATTTTCCAGTTGTACTTGCATAAAATTGATAATTTGTCACCAGCTAGAATCTCAGGGTTTACAGTTCATATGAGACTTGTGATTTTTTAGTGTATGGCCATGGATATTGAAATGTAAAAAAAATTCATGAAAACTACATTTTAGCACAATATTTGATGATTTAATGTATCTTATGCAAGTCCCTGTGGACAAAATGTATCATATTTTTGCCATAAAAATGAATTTATCTAGTCCATTTATTTAAACAAAACATGATGGTATTTTGCAAACTTGTGACCTTCATTGACAAGGTGTGCTATAAAAAAAGGTTATGCTAACCTGGAATCATTGTTAACCTATTAAAATTTTGAATATTAATATTAACGTGGAAATTTAATTTGTACTGATACTATATGCATGTTTAATTGTAGACACATGGATACATCTTTATTGGATGTGGATGTACAGACTAATTATGTTAAAGTTGTAATGAAAGGAAAGGTAATATATATATCAGGTCTAACAAGAAGATTTTGTCACTGCAACAGAATTTCATTTATCTTATCAAATATTTGGCATTTAAGTTCCTATCAATTACTTTAAATGTTGCTGCCACTATTGAATCATCAATGTGAATCCAGTTTAAAGCACATATCGTTATTGATGAAAGAAGCAAATAATATTGCTTTGCATTAAGTAAAGAGGAATAACTTAATTACATGTATTATAACATGTTTCACATTCTTAATTTAATCACTTGTGCTAGGTCAATTATATTTGGTATGCAGTTGAATTAGCATCACCACATAACAGTTATATATATGTTTCATGCAAATGTCCCCACAGTCACTATCAAAATATTGAATAACAGAGACCACATACCACAAACAAGACATCTCTCTTTGATAGCAGTTAATATTTTTTATTACATGTATTTACCTGCAGATATTCCAATTATGTATGACAGAAGATATCAATGCTGATTCAAGTTCTGCAAAGAGATCTCAGGTCACAGGACATTTACTGATAACAATGCCAAAGGTTAGACTAAATCTTAACTACAATATTCTGATCAACTGTAGATGTAAAACTTGTATCCTTTACATGTTTTGATGTGTTTATAATTATACCCCATGCAACGAAGTTGCGAGGGTATAATGTTTTTGACCCATCCGTCCGTCCATCGCGCCATCATTCCGTCAGTCCATCATCAGTTTTCCGGACTTTTTTTCTAAATGCTTGCTGATATTGACATGATTTTTGGTCTATAAGTTCACCATGATAAGTTACAGGTCAAATTTAACTTTCGTTTCGCTCTGATGATTTTTACGGAAATTATGGGGCTTGAACTTAGCAAAATTCACAAAAGTAACAGTTTTCCGCACTTTTTTTCTTAAACTTGCAGATATTGACATGATTTTTGGTATATAAGTTCACCATGATATGTTATAAGTCAAGTTTACGTTTCGTTCCTATCTGATGATTTTTACTGAAATTAGGGCCTTGAACTTAGCAAAATTCACAGAAAAAAAGTTTTCCTGACTTTTTTTCTAAACGCTTGCAGATATTGACACGATTTTTGGTCTATTAATTCACCATGATAAGTTACAGATCAAGTTTAACTTTCATTCCGCTTCAATGATTTTTACCAAAATTATGGGCCTTGAACTTAGCTAAATTCACAGAAATAACCGTTTTTTCACACTTTTTTTTCTAAACGCTTGCAGATTATGACATGATTTTTGGTATACAAGTTCGCCATGATAAGTTACAGGTCAAGTGTATGTTTTGTTCCGCTACAATGATACATACTTTCGATTAATTAAAACTCAAAGAAATCACAGTCTGGAGTTTGAAACTACCATTCTGAGTAACAGAATTTAGTTAGAAATTGATTGATTGATTGTTGGGGTTTAACGCCCGAGCAGCAGTATTTCAACTATATTCAGGCGATTTTTTAGTTTAAAGATTATTATTATTATTATTACAAGGTTCTTTTATAGCATATTATATATTTTTAATAAAATACTCTAAGTGCTTTACAACATACATTGAAAATACATATAAACCCAGAAACTAGTATACTTAATTTACAGTAAAATAAAATTGTGAACAATAAAGGAAATAAAAAATTCGAAAAAATTTAAGATTTAAAATTATATCAGTCATCCAAATAAAATATTAAAAGTATATACACAAACTTAAAATGATATTTTATGGAAAGTTAAAAATTATCTGTTATCAAACTTAAAAATAATGAAACAAACAGAAATTATAACTTA
The DNA here is from genome assembly GCA_037379345.1 of Perna viridis. Taxonomy (NCBI): domain Eukaryota; kingdom Metazoa; phylum Mollusca; class Bivalvia; order Mytilida; family Mytilidae; genus Perna; species Perna viridis. Next base: position 56,705,026 of record CM074511.1, read on the forward strand.
ATGAAATGGAAAAAAAAATCATGTAGCAATCAAAAAATGTGAAGTAAATATAATCAAATATTGAACAATGCATAAAAAGCAATAAAACATACTGTAAAAATGCATAGCAATATAAATAGACAGTAAATAAATATCTCAATAGTAAAAGTCAGTTAATAAATTCTCAATATTAAAAGACAGCTAATAAAAATCTGAGACTCAATAATTAAATGACAGTTAAAAATCTTGATATACAAGTCTAAAAAGGTGTGTCTTAAGACTTCTTTTAAAACAACAGAGCGATCGTTCATTCCTGAGAGCACCAGGTAGGTTATTCCACAGAATAGCAGCTGCTTTATCGAAACGTCTCTCGCCATAAGTTTTGGTGCAGATGCAAGGTTCAGTGAGTAATGAACAGTTCTCTGATCATAGTGACCATGTAGGCTGATAGACATGGACCAGGTCTTGTAGATAGGATGGAGCACTGCCACAAAGACATTTAAAAACATACATTAAAATTTTATATTGGCAACAGTAACCGACATGTAGCCAATGGAGAGAAATGAGAGTAGGAGTGATAAAAGTCTTAAGCCTAAAAAACACTCTTATTCCTTTTTTCATCGGGGTCCTTCTACATGTATTTCTCTTACAAACCAATTTACTTGAGTATCCAACATGGGGACGCGTGGGATATGAGAGCGCACTCATTAAGGTTCTTTTACATTCTGCTTATATTTTTCATGCTTTCCTTCGGGACTGATAATGTTAAGATATTTGTATATGTACTGTCCTTGGTAGTTCTGTGGCATGTGATTTTCTATTGATATAACCATTCTTCTATGATTTGGTTGTTTTAACTACCACATGGATGGCTAGATATTTGCAATTTCACACCATGGACAATGATATATAAACTGGTAATATGAAAAATATGCTGTTTGATTGGTTGTTGCTCGATTGTGTATCATTTTTTATAAAACCTGATATGTGGAAAGTGATGTTGTGATGTTACTAATGTTGTTATCCAAACATCATTGGTGATGTCATAAACAGACGATCACTAGAATTTCCGCCATGACAGATACCAGATGTCAAGTGGCCAAAATATTCCAAGGGAATCATAGAGAAAAAGTTTTATAACTTGTGAAAGTTGAATATAGCATAACATCTACTGACTCTATTTAATTTCAACTTCAGAGGCTCATTTGTTATGATGTTGAATAACTTGAGTTGATATTTTGCGATTTTCAACTTTCACTCATTTGAAACCTGTAAAGTACTGCTTGTATATACTATCATTGTACAATTCAATGTATCCTTTGTTATTTCAGGCTAAGCCATTAATGAAAATAAAGAAAGTGATAGTTGATACCCAAGAAAATAAAGAGAACAGTCTGAAGGAGAAAAAGTAAGAATTTTTCATCCTTAATCGATGTACCTCAGTTGATATTTCAACAATAGACTCTTTCACATTAACTGTAGGGAAGATGATGAGCATTCTTAATATACGCATCATTGAGGAAAATTCTTATGTTCTATCCAAAGGCCTGCCTACCTTTATAAGTATAACCCAGGCATGCTCATTGGCTATCCTGCAGATAACACGAAAGGGTCTATTTCTTCAGGAAAATGATTCTGACATACTAGAAAGAAAACAGTATTGAGGCAAAAAAGAAGTTGAAATAATATACTATGTTCAAGTATTTTATTTTAGTGAAGCATTACTGGTAGTTCCAAAACTGATATTTTTCCGACACAGTCGGTATAGTTTCACTTTTTACCCTTTGACCTTAAAGACGCTCTTCCATGGAAATGCAAGTCACCTGATTGCAATTCTGTTTCCCAATTGGCCAAATACTGATTACTTAGTGGCGTTCGAAAAAAACTGCATCGAAACTTAAAATTGTGTGCCATGTGTTATTTCCCGATTGAAATGTAGAAAATTATAAGTAAAAGGAACAAATTTTACTGTGTCGGCCATCTTTATTTTTAAAGATAGTACTTGTTTTTCGTATAATACACTAATATTCAGAAATATAAGATAATTCACCAGTAATAACATTCTTAATGGGATCTAGATTTTATTAAGAATTCCATATTCTTTTTTCCCCCTAACTTTACTAACTGTTTATTTTCATTGATTTTTATGTCCCATTTTATATGTTACTTTCAAATATCATTTCGATTTCCATCATCTTTCTCTTGTTTAATTTAATTGACTAAAGCGCTGATGTATAACTACTTTTTATCTTTCAGGAAGACACATGAAAGACTAGAAGTTGATAAGAAAGCTCATAAAGGAGTAGACATTGCGAACATTGTTGAAGATAAAAAGGACAAAATTGTTCCGCCACTAGGTTCTAAAATAAGACAGCCTGTGAAAGAAAGACCTAACAGTGAAGACTTTGTTGATGATTTAGATGTACCACCACTGGAATGATTTCTTTACTATTTTCATACCTATGTGTTCAATTAATATAAACATTCTATCACCAGTTGCTGAAACATTCAATAGGAAAGGAAAGTATATAGAATTTCTTGGAACAAGTACAAATATATCCTCTTCAGAAATTCTTAATGATTTCTATATGAAAAAAAACATGTCTTACAAATAAATGAAAACCTTCGTTTCTCTATCATTAAAGAAGAGCACATTTCTGTCAATGTGCTAGTAATTTAAAGAATTTGATAAGATTGATATCATTATGATGATGAAGTTTCATGTTTGCATCAAAGCAATTGTTGAATTATTTAGTAATGTGACAAAAATCGCATGTTTGTCAAATGATAAAATAGAGCAAAATGGATCCCTTGATAAAATAGAGCAAAATGGATTCCTTGATAAAATAGAGCAAAATGGATTCCTTGATAAAATAGAGCAAAATGGATTCAAGAACTATCTTCTAACTCTCAAATAAATGTTTAAATCTTTGTTAAGCATGAAATGAAAGATTCATAATTAAACTTTAAATATCAATGCATTCTCTGATTTCATAGAGAATGTGTGGAAAGAAAATTTTGTGATATTTGTTGTATTTTATTTACAAAGATGTTTTAATAGATGAACTAGTATTTATAGAGTGATCTTTATAATTAAAAAAAACTTTATCTGTTTGAGTATTTGGATGCCTAGCTTATTTGGCTTGTTTTCCATTAAGAAGTATAAACCGACTTTCACTTATTCTACTTCTGTTATGTCACCAACCAATGATGGAATGTGAATCTGTGCTTCAACTGGAACAAACTGTATAATTTATAGTAATCATCTGCAGACAAAGGTCCATGTTTGGTATAGTCACCTCAATGAATCTGTGGTTGTCTGATTTTTTTTTGTTTAACATTTCTTTGAATAAAGAGCTTCCTGGAGCTCAGCATGATACAACTGCAACATGTCTAACTCTTGGGGCAAGTGGACACACTGAAGCATATGGACTTACAGTTCATTATGGAAACAACAGTTGGTTTGGACACAAAAAAGCACAAAATTTAAAATTTAAAATTTTTTTTGGATGTAGGCCCTTTGGCCTCTTATAACTCAAAAACCATAAGAGATAAGAAAATCTGTAATTTGATTTACGGTAATAAGTAGACAGGGATTTGTATAAAAAGTCAAATAACAAAAAAATAATTTCGAAATCAGATCAAAAATTAAAAAAGTCAATTCTTTGGGTGTGTCCCCTTTGATCCCTTATGGCATGAAAATTGTGAGAGATATCAGTCAGACCATTTTGGAACAACATTACAAACATTTTCATGCTTTTACTGGAGTTTTATAGTTAAATATTATAAAATGCTTGCCTCTAATTCAAAAAATGGTTGGGACAACAACTGTGTAAATTTATTCCAAACTTCTTTTGGTGATTTGGAACCTTGTTATAAAATTTTATAAAGATTAACCACCTAATATTCAATTTATTGCACAACAATCAAGCGTCTATGGACAACAGTGCCATGCCATTTTAAGACTGCATATTTTTTTTTTAAGTCAAATAAGAAATGTTCTCTTCTAAAACTATTGATGTGATTACAACCAAATTTAGTTGCACATTTTCTTGTGAAATTTTGGTTATTGTGATTGAGCATGAAACATGTGAAATATGTTCCAGTTTCCCTTTGCCATTTTAAGTATTCCAATAAATTATTTATCTCTCTTTAAGATGCAACAAAAAAAAATACTACATGTACTGAGGTACTTATTTAAAAGTTAGTAGTCACTTAGGATAAATGTGACAATCTTAAACCATTTCAGCTTTTATCATTAAAACTACAACAGATAAACTTTTGATTAAAGGAATGACCCTGATGACTAGCATCTATGAAATCTCCAGACAATGCCATGGTCTTTGGTTTGTCAGCAATATTTATTGATGGCTGCTGTCTTCAAGTATTATGTTGCTACATACAATAAAGAGCTTCGCAGAGGGCAGAATGATAAGACTGGTGGTCAAATCCTGGACATGTGGGGCAAGTGTGGACACAATATTAGTTTGTGACACACTTAAGCATAGGGACTTATAGTTCATTATGGACAAAACAACTTGCACAATATAGTACAAAAATTGAAAATTAATTGAATTTTTTTTTAAATCAGACCAAAAATATACAAGGCACTCCCAGGAGCCTGAATTGCTCACCTAGTTTATTTTTGTCATTCAAGGGCAATAACTCTAACAAGGAGTTGTCTGACAATTTTGACTCCAATAAGACTTAGGTAGGACTTATCATAAGGACCATTTCATCGATTGAAAGTTTCTTTCTATTTGTTACAGTTTTTATATATTGGCTGAAAACTGTAAAAGAGCGTCATTTTTCACCTTTCAAGGTCAATAACTCTAACAGGGAGTTGTCTGACAATTTTTATCCAATTCACGCTTTTGTAAGCCTTATAATTAGAATCATTTTGGCAATTGAAAGAATTTGGCTAAACCTAATGGTTTTGGAAATATTGGAGAAAAACTGACAAACCCCTTTGTTCTATTTTAAGTAACAGCAGCCATGTTTTTTTAGACATGGCATGAATGTTTGAAATCCCCACATCAGTTCGATGCTGGATACCCTAATGAACATTCATACCAAGTTTGGTTCCTATTGGTCAGGTAGAATTAGAGAAGATTTTTAAAAACCGTCAAACTTGAGACTCTAGGGAGCCTGAATCACTCACCTGGAAAAAAGAGTCTTTATAAGTTTCTGAAGCTGGACTCTTGACCTTACCATACTATTGTCACAAGAATCATTTAATCAATACTGAGCATCTTAGTTATCCAGCCAGTTTTCTTATTATAAAATAAATCTCCCTTAGTCATTTTTTGACTCTTCAAGGGCATTAACTCTAACATTGATTAATAGATCTTTATGGAAATTTCAGCATAATAAGGTTGGTCTCACCAAGCTGATCAAATTTCTCCCTAGAAAATTTGGCAAAAACCTTTGGTTTTCAAGTAATTTTAACAGGTCCTCAGTTTTCAGAAGTGGTGGCCATGTTTTCAACAGATAAACAATTATTAAGGATATCCTAACAAACATTCATGCCATGTTTGGTTATAATTCATCCTCCAAGTTGTCTAAGAGGAGAAGATTTTTAAAAAATCCATTCCAGGACCCATAACTCATATATGTGAAAGTGAAGAGAAGCCTAGTTAACCAATAATATGAAGTAAGTAAGTAATCCTTTATAGTACATAAAGTAAAATATTAATCACTAAAAGCTCACAAGCTAAAAATTATCTTTTTATCTATTTTGAATAAACATCTTGAAAATCTAATGCTGGAGACAAAGTCACCTGAACTTAACAATGTGAAAATTAACAATTACCTAAGAATTTGTACACTTTACAAAGATTGTTATGTATTACAATTTATTACAATTTGTGAAAAATCAGAAGCAAATATTTTGAATTTTTGGTACAATTGTACTCTATAGAATATCCTGTACAGAACTTAGTCATCCTTCATAAGTCAATTGTACAGCAAAAAGAATAAACTATAAACTACTGGTAAATATTTTATTGGTTATAAACCAGACATGACTGACAATACAAAACATATACAAAGTACAACAAACATTCATTTCACACAGATGTTCTGAAGATCAAACAAAAACTTGCAGTTAAAAAATGCCAGTTGGCTTTTTTTTTTTAAACTTGAATACTATTTTGGTATCATATGACCTTCCAATGATTCTCATTACAGTAAGTTATATAGTTAACTTTAGGGAATAGTATCAGTCTACCCTTGATAAAATGATAATCACCTTATGAACTGCCATAAGTAGTTAACTGGACTATTGACAATCAAAGTTAAGATTAAAATCATATAAATGGTAGAGTTTAAATCTCCTTAACATTTCTCTGATTGTAGTCAACTTCCAGTTTGCACAATTTTTTCCACTAAGTCAGAGTGTTTAATAAGATGTTTTTGGAGTTGTTTTCTATGAAATTCAGAAAACAATAAGTAAATAAAATAAAATAACATCAGTCCTACAGACCCATTGCTCTACTGACATAGGTATACTTTTATTTGGCCTTAGTTCATCATTCCACGGTTAACTATCTAGGGCAGTCCATCAGGTAATGGTCATTATATGATAGACCAACTTCATTCCCTAAAGTTAAGTGCATATTACTTGTTATAAGAATCTTTCTTTTCAAATTCCAAAATAATTTCAAACTTGTATGCACTTAACTATCAAGTTGGTCCAGTATTCAGATGAATATAAATGTACCGTTTTTTTTTTAAATTTATCAAACTCTGAACATGTACTTTTGTGTTAAATACTGATTTTTTTTGGGTACTATAAATGCAAAATAATTCCTTAAGTAAACACAGTAATAATTTTTTAGAATAAAATGCTTCACAGGGTATAGCTAGATACAACTGCAGAGATCAAACCCTGAACAGTTGGGACAAGTATGGACATCATTTGAATTTAATATTGCTTTGAATTTATATTTAGATTACAGTAGATATTCGACGCAGAGTATCTGACCAGAATCGAAGTGGTCAATTTTTGGCCCCTAGTTCCTAAATAGTACCAGTTGAAACCTCCGAAATCAATCCCAACCTTCCTTCTGGGGTATTGCAGCCTGTGGTACAATTTCAAAGTGATCCATTCTTTCTTACTGAAGTTATTATTCTGTAATAAGAAAAACTAACTTATTTCTGGCCCCTTATTCTTACTTGGTTCAGATTTCTTTTTGTGATATAGTACCTTGTAATACAATTTCAAAGGGACCAATTCACTTTTCCTCAAGTTACAGTAAAATACATACAGAAAATGCTTGTTTCAGGCTCCTTTTTGGCCTCTAATATAAAAAGGTTCAAGTCTAAACCCCAAAATCAATCCCATCCTTTTTTAGTGAAATAGCACCTTGTAATACAATTTCAAAGAGATCCATTCACTAATATTCAATTAATTACCTGGACATAAGGAAAATCATTGCTTCTGTTTCTGACCCCCCTTTTTGTCTCCTAATTTCTAAAATATTCAAGTCTAAACCCTTAAAATCAAAATCAGTGTGACCATTGGGGAATAGAATATATTGGAATAATATAACACATTCCTATGCTTTTACTGGAGTAATATACATGTACCAAGTTTAATTCTATGAAATGCTTCTATTTGGCCCCTTTTGGGGTCCTAATTCTATAATGGTTTTGTCTATAACACCCAAAATCAATATCAAACCTTTTTTCATGGTTTAGAACTTTGTTCTAAAGTTTTATAAAGATAGATAAAGATATTCAAGTTATCACACTGAAACCAATGGTTTATGGAAGACTTTAACACGGACAATGATGATACAGACGCCAGTGCTATACCATTATATGACTACAATTTTTTTTGCAGTCATCTAAAAATTCTGTAATTGAAACAGAATCTCAAGACTGCAGAAAAATTTTAAAATTCTGCATAACTTAGATCTTTAAACAAAATATGAAAATTTGCATCTTTAATTGATAAAAGAAGTTGTCATAAAAATGCTTTGAGGTCATCAAAATAATACTACATTTTTTTACAAAAACAAGAAGTAAATACTGGATGCATATTCAACAATCAAATAAATAGTAGCATATAAAACTATATATGTTGATTATCTCCCTTGACTAGAATTTCAAGTAGAATTATCACATGACTGTAACATATTCTATCAAATAAGTTAACTATTATTTGGCATTTCTTCACCACTTTTAATATGAACTCCTTAAATGACTATTGTAAAGCACTAAGATTAAAGTTCATGCTTAAATAGTAAAGCAGTAAACACCATAAACTAAAACAAAACCTCTCAATGGTAATAAATATTTGCCTTCAACATGACGTTTACCTGTCTGTGTGACATAAATTGTAAGGTTATATCTCTTTATTAACTCAAACTTCTTCTGTAGATTGAAGATTTCATAAATTAAAAAAAAATATGAAAAGTAAAGATTATACACAATATATCATGAATTTAATAAGCCATGATAGATTTTCCCTAATAATCCAAAAGAAATGGGAGATTAAGGTAAGTCACTGGAGATTCTTCAAATTCTGAAATAGCATATGTCATAATATTACTCAGAATGCTGAAGAACACAGTGACTTTAAAAAATTTGTAGAATAAATTATGTGTTTCTCAGCATATGAGATATGGTTTTAGCAGGGACATATATATATATATATACAAATCTGTATTATATGTCCCTGGTTCTAGATATGTGTATACAAAATCTCTAATTATATTATTCTACCAATTACAAGCACGTAGTATCAAAATTTAAGAATTGAGTTGTTTCAAAAAGTCATTTGATTGTTTTGTTTAAGAATACAATGCCATACAGTAAGTGGACGGAGGCTGAGCACATGAGTGTAATCATCAGATGTTATTCCACTCAGTGAATAGTCAAAATTGTTCCACCTTGAAACATATAGCCTGTATCTAAATAACTGCAGACTTTAAATAAATCCCACAGTTTCTGTAGTAACAATTGATGATTGGAAATTATGAGGTGACCCCCATAAATCCGTAAATGTGATAGAATGTTTTGGGAGCTAGATGATATACAGGGGGTCCTTGGTATGGGTATACTGCATAACAGATGCCTTTAGGAACTATACTGGTTAAATAAAAAAAATTATGAAGTTTGGTCATTGATATCATCAATCCTCTATTAATCATGGTCAATAACAAACCATTTCACTGACATTCAATTAAAAAACATAATGGTATACATATTTAAAAAAAGAAATAATAAGTAGAAGTACAGGCATCTGAATGAGTTAAACACCAATTTTAAATTGTACATTTCTAGTTACAAAATACAGGAATACTAAAATATTATTAAATGAGGAGAAATCAATGTACAAAAAACAAGCAAGAACACAAAAATTGATTGTAATGTACTGTTAGTCACCTGTAATTTGAACATAAATATATGGGAACAGTGAAAAACTACAATCGGGGATCTCTTTCAATTTTATTAATCTTAGAAAAAGATTCTTAAAAAGTCATTTACCAAAATATCTTTTATTCTTAAAATATTCACATTTTTCCTATGGCACATGAAGTCTTGAACAATTTTGATTAACTTTTTTTTTACTGAAGAAGTTATTGTATATTTTTCCAGTAAACGTGGTGGTGACAAATTTTAAATAAAAAAGCAGAGAAGGCTACTGATTTTAATAGGAAATAAAAGATGTATTAATAAAATATGAAAACAAAATTTACAACAACTCATTCAAGATAAAATATTGATGCCAGCTCCAATAAAAATAAAGCACTTGTTCCTTGACTGAACCAAAAGCCTCAGGATTATTGATTTCATGTATGAAGCGTCAGAACTTATTTCTTTAGTAAAATCAGATAGTGGGCAGTTTATGTAAGAAGCAATCATTGTAATGCACTGAAGACGACAATCAAAATAAAAATAACCAAGGTCATTTTAACCATATGTTAATACTGTAAATTCAGTTGATTTTTATATGTGCTCATTTATTGGTCTTTACTACCTAAACTTTGTTTAGAGGTACAAGACAGGAGCATGACGTTGAATAAATAAAATAGAAGTTGCATGATACAGATAATGAAAAACTCCACATTATCATGTCTTACAACTTGCAATTCATGAAATGAAAATGCAGCAAGTGACTAGTGAAAAAATACAATATGAGATCTAAGTAGATACCACGATACACTGAGATCAAAGTTTCATATTTGTCCACACATACATCCTTTAAAACATCATTGTTTGATATCTTTCAGTGATAGTCTATGTAGAAATCAGGCATTCTATCTGAAACATGTATGATAAAATTCTTTTAACTACTACGATACTTGTATTTTATAAGAGTTTAACTATGTGAAATGGTCATCTCTTCAATTAGAAACTGGAAAAAGTTTGAATAGAACTTTAAAACATCATGCTTTATGATACAACAATTGTTTATTTGAAGGGTTTCAGCATGTTCAATGAAATCTTAACTTTTTTTTCCCAAAAGATACTGGAAGTTTTGGTCATTGTTCTCATGTCCTGATGCTACAAAACATAAAAATTACACTGTCAAAATGTTTTTTTTCCCCTGACTATGGCCCATGTTTCATATACTGCCTGATTCTTATTGTGACTCCTACTTAATCATAAAAAATGAAGAAAACAGCAAGCATTGAAAACTACATTTTTTCTGTGAATTTACGAAATGAAAAATGTCCATCCTTTTGTCAACCAGAGATTTTTTATATACTTTTTTATTATGCAAATATGATTTGACCTGAATATTAAGGCACCAAAAATACATGTTACATAAACAGTGTGCATGTACATGTACATGTAGGAGATTCATTTCTTATTGCACAATGAACTTAAAAATTTTCAACTGATGTAATGGCTGTATAGTTTGATGGAAAACAAGGCACATATTGTAGGTTGAACGATGATGTTCATGATGTCAAGTATGTTAAAACATTTTTTTGATAACAAGCACTGAGTATCTTTTCCATCACAATGGTACTGTAGCACAACCATGGTGCGTCCTTGGTTCTTTAAGTGACTTTTCTATGGTCCATTTATTTGTAGCTGGGTCATAACTCTCTACAATACAGCTTGGTCTAGTGTCTATCAATCCCCCTACAACATAGATTTTACCCCCTAGAACTGTGGCCCCTGAGTGTTTATGGGCATATTGCATGTCAGCTAGCCTTTCAAATGTCCGTCTTCTTGGATTCAGAGCAATCATTTTCTTAGTATCTTCCCAAATAATGTAAAATATACTATTAATCACTACAATTTTGGCAAACTGAATGGGTTCTGGCAAGATAAACTGTTCAGCGGATCTGATTTCTTTGCCTTTTCCTGAACACATGAAATTGTCCATTGTATTAACCTTAGCTTCACCTTGCAAACCTCCGACTTCCACAAGCATATTATTGAATGTCACAACCTGTGACTGTGTCCTTGGAAATACTGATTGACCAACATTTGTCCATGTTTGTGTAGTGGGATCATAACATTCTATTAATTCACAATCTATAACACTATAAGTTGTACCATATGTAACACCACCGAACACATAAATAAGGTCACCTAAAGCACCTGAAGCATGACGTGCACGAGCCTTCAACATTGGAGGCATTGAAATCCATTGTCTACTTCTACCTTCGAATTTCCAAACTTTGGACACAATATTGCCTTCCTGAATACCACCTGTGACTATGATTGAGTTAGACACATTACAAACACTAAACCATGATATGTTGTCTGGCAAGTCAGGCAAGTCAAACCATTTGTCCTTTAAAGGATCATACATTTCAACAGACCTATTGACATAATTATTTATGCCCCCAATAACAACCATTTTCTCCTTTGCTACTGTAGAGGGTCGAGGTTGGACATGACTATTCTGCATGCTTCGTCTTCGACGTTCATGCTGCTCAGGAACAGTTTCTTGATGCTTTTGAGCATCTTGTACCAATTGTAAACAGTCCTCACAACTTCGAATTAGTGAATCTTGTTCTATATTGGCTAATCTAAGTTTATCTATTACTGGTAGTCTAATGTGTCCTAATAATTCAGGCAAGTGTTTCTTACGTTCATCAAGATCAGAATTAATCCATTTCATGACAGCATCATATACGATGTCTTCAGTCCTTACATCAATGTAATCACTAGATATGTATTGAATTAGATGATCTGACGTAAGTTCTAAAAATTCCACTTGCTCTGTCACTAAACTAAAATTTTCTAATGCAAATTTATGTGCCTCCTTTTCTAACCAAGGACATGAATGCATCTGAGCAAAGAGTTCAATTCCTAAACAATTAAATGGATCTAGCTGGGTTTTTAAAAATTTGCAGCATGCATCAACAATTGATTCATATTGTAACATACTCCCAGCAACTAACATTTCCTGAACATTGTCAGTATTTATTTCTAGTTTCCCTGTGTAGATATAGTCAATGATTCTTTTCATTGTCCATGGTGATATGTTGTTGAATGAGACTAATGTTTCTTTCCCTTCTCTTAATTCACTGGTAAACATAGCTCTGAAGTATGGACTACTAGCAGCAAGAACATTACGATGACAATAGAACTCCTCCTGTCCTACACAAACTGTAGAGTCTGTAAAAACTCTTTCATTCCTCAGTGAGTTCAGTCTGTTCAACATTTCATTCCCATAATCTTCATCGTGGAGGACATATTTTTCAGCAGCTGGTGAACCAAGCCTTCTATCCATATCTGGAGGAGAAGACATATTAAAATTAAATCAATCTCAAAACATGTTGCAACTTCAATAACTTGCTTTCTATAGGTAAAATAAATATATGCATTAAATTATTAAATTTACAAAACTTTAATCAGCCAAAGCAGATAATCATGGCTTAAGACATTTTAATCAGTATTTATAAGAACCAGAATGGATAGACTTATTTAAACACTGGGCACATAAGTACTTAATTTGGTAAACTTTGTACAACCTTATTTAATTTTCCACTCTCCTTCACCTATTATTGAGGCTATAATACACAAGGTTGTGAATAAGAATTCAATCAACTGAGACCCCACTATGTGTGTCACATCATGCTGAACAAATGAATTTAGACCTATTTAATTATAAGAAATGATGATTCTCAATAGGTATAACTTTTCAATGTATTGCAATGCATTTGGGCATATACAAGAAAAAGTTTATATCAATCCAATATAACTATGGTACAAATGAACATGAATACTAATTGAGTTCATCTTCTTACATTTCTGTATACTCATAATGGTTCTAAGCAGAAATATCATGACTTATCAGATAGTAACATATTATTGAAATTAGTTAAAATAGTATTAGCCAAAAGAAGTACCCTAGGTCCTCAATAAAATCCATTACAACAAGAGAATCCCAGGAGCCTGAATTGCTCACCTGGTTAGATTTCTCCTTTCAAAAAGACATAATTTTTTGCCTGTCAAGAGCAATAACTCTAACAAGGATTGATCCCCACAAACTTTTATAGGCCTAATAAAGATCATTTCAGCAACTGAACATTTCATTCTATCTATCATAATTTTCAAGATATTGGCTGAAAACGGTAAAAAAATATCATTTCTCACCTTTCAAGGCAATAACTCTTACATGGATTTGTCAGACGACTTTGATCCCTGAAGACTTTTGTAGGTCTTATGATAATAATCATTTCAGCACTGAAAGAATTTGGCTAAACATAATGGTTTTGGAGATGTATGTGAAAAACAACTATCTGACCCCTATGTTCTATTTTTCGTAACAGCAGCCATGTTTTTCAACAGATAAAAAATCCCCACATCAGTGCTATGCAGGATACCCCAAGAAACATTCATACCAAGTTTGGTTCCAATTGGTCAAGTAGTATCAGAGGAAAAGATTTTTGAAAGAAATAACATTAAAAATAGCAACAAATTTTAAAAAAGGGCAATAACTCCAACATGGCTAAGGTCTCACTAACCACTTCTGGGTCAAATGGCCACCCCCCCATGTAGTACTAAAAACAAACTGAACCTAGACATATGCATTGTAAGTGCATTATTTGTGTGTATTATGATTAAAAGTAGTAAAATAAAGCTGAGAATGTGTACTTTAAAATCATATATGTAATCAACTACAAAAGTGTATGAATATTGTTTACATGTGTGAGTAATTTGCCTCCATGCTGTCAGTTAGCAGAACAGGTAAAAATGTGGATTTTCAGTATTATTTATTCAAGTAAATTTTGTGAAGAATTTCTACAATCATTGTACCATTAGCATAATGATTTTGGAAGCCTTATTTTCCAAGCTTCGCAACGGTATGCAACTTTAAGATGTCATTTGTTCTGGGAATTCACAGTGATACTTTGAAAATTACTTTTTTAACATGTTAAGTAATGGAAACGTTAGAAGTGGTTAGTGAGACCTAAACATATTAACACAAAAATTTGACCACAGATAGAACTCATCATGCTGAACACGTTTACCAATGTCAGAATTTGGCTAAACCTAACAGTTTTAGAGATATATGCGAAAAACTACTATCTGACGCCTGTGTTCTATTTTTAGTAACATAGGCCAAGTTTTTCGATGGATCAAAAATCCCCAAATCAGTTCAATGAAGGATACCCCAAGGAATGTTCACACTAAGTTTAGTTCCAATTGGTCCAGTAGTGTCAGTAGAATTGAGTTTTGAAAAATTGTTAACGATGATGGATGCCAAGTGATGGCAATAGCTCACATAGCCTATGGCCAGGTGAGCTAAAAATAGTCCCCTCTCAAGCTACAATCATACTGTCATTTTGCAATTATACAGCAAATCGAATCCATCCATACTGAACTTCTTAAAATTTAAACATAGCTATACCTAAAACATCTTTTGTTATACATCCCATTCTATTGTTAAATGCTCCTTTGGGAGCAGCTTGATATCCTGCAAAGTTTGAATCCTGAACAGTTGATAAAATACTTAAGCTTAATACACTTACTAAGTCTTGATGAATTTTGAGGGGATTAACGTTTTGACACACGACAGGTTTCTGACACAAGACTGAATGTGGTCATAGAACTTAAAAATTTGATGTTAGAAAAAAAAGTGAATGTGATGAAACGTAACAAATGCATCAGTGTATTATTAACCTGAATACTAAATAGTAAATATCTTGAACAACTAGAGGCTCTAGAGAGCCTGAATTGCTCACCTGGTCAAAAATAGACATTTAAGCCATCTAAAGCTGGACTCTTGACCCTACTATACTATTGTCCTAAAAGAGCATCTAATTTAAAACAAAGCATTATGATGGCCGTCACCCAATGCTGACCCAATGTGCTTTCTGCCCAGTGCTCTGAATGACAAAGTGAAGTGACAAGTAAACAGCCGCAGTAACTATGACTCTTTTAAGGTAACCAATTGTCTCGTCATCAAGAGGATAAATTAAAATTTGAACTTCGTGAAATCAGATTTTTTCCTGTTTGAGAGCTATTACAAAATTCAAAATTTAGTAGGTGATTTTACTGAAATGAAGCTGTGAAACTCGCCTGGTGCCTCCTCTTATTAAAAATCCTGCTAACCCAACTGTTTTGAGTTACATGCATAATTCTGCAATTTGACCACTATAGTCTACTTTTAGTAACAGTGGCCATGTTTTCAGCCAGATCAAAAGTCCTACACAAAGACTGTTAAAGGTACCCAAAAAACAAAGGAACATTCAAGCAAAGTTTTATTACAATCGGTCTAGTAGTTTCAAAGGAGAAGATGTTTGAAAAGTTAACGGATGATCAAGACAGACAACAGACGCTTAGGGATGGCAAAAACTCATAAGGTCCTTTGGATCATGTAAACTTAAAAGTTCAAATCTTAATGCCCAAAATAAATTCCAGCCTTCCTTCTGTGGTAAGGCACCTTGTTATACAATATCAATTCCATCCATTCACTAATAATCAAGTTATTGTCTGGAAATCAGGAAAATGCATTTTCTGCCATAACCCCCAAAAATCAATACCAACCTTCCTTTTATGGTATGAAAACTTGTTATAATGATCAACCAACTCACATTCAAGTTATCGCAGGAAAATCAAGTGTCTATGGAATACACCACAGACGACACCCACAATAGCCCCATATGATATAGGACTGCAAATATTTTAGGTCAAATACATTTTTGTAAACTGCGCTCTAACACCCATGTTCTATCTTTTGTAATGGCAGCCATTTTTGTTATGGGTCAAAAATCCCCACAAACTGTTAAGAATATCATATGAAACATTCATGCCGAGACTTTCAAAGTTGAAAATGTAATATTCAGAGAAAAATCCATTTCAGAACAATAACTCAGCCATAAGTCAACAGATCTTTCAGATAATTTCAGCATAGTTACATCTCATCACGCTGATCAATT
Organism: Perna viridis; assembly: GCA_037379345.1. Lineage (NCBI taxonomy): Eukaryota > Metazoa > Mollusca > Bivalvia > Mytilida > Mytilidae > Perna > Perna viridis. Next base: position 56,721,369 of record CM074511.1, read on the forward strand.
TTACTTCAAGCCAGATTTTAGCTATACCCAAATGTTTTTGAGTTATTAAATTTAGCAAATTTCTTCAATTTTACCCCATGAACTATTGTAGTAACGGTGGCCATGTCCTTTGCCAGATCAAATGAGCTAAAAAGCATCAAAATTGCAACTTTTGGAATAACACATGAGGGAAGAGATTTTATACAGTATTTTAGAAGTAATTTCTTTATACAGTACAGAGGAGATTTTATTTTACATCAATCTCCATTTAAAATTGTTAATCATGTACAAATCTTGAGACAATGTTGCTAGGGCAGTATGGTGTATACAGGACAGGCTAAAGCTGGCCCTAAAACATCATTAAATACAGGTACAGGGAAAGAGTTGTCCCTAAATACTCAAGTAACATAAAAATAAACTAAAGGTGAAAACGAAACAAGACATGTAGAGGCCAGAAATTCCTGACTTGGGACAGGCGCAAAAATGTGGCAGGGTTAAAGTACACAAAGTCAAAATGTAAGATTTTGGTATAGAAAGTATTTGGAAAAATTCTACAGATCAGACAATCACTTTAAGTCATATACAATGTACATGACAAATCATGTACATTTTTAGATATTTGTTTTTAATATCTCCAAGTATATATGTTAAAATACAAAAATTCATGAAAAATCTTGAAAATTTAAACTGCACAAAAAAGTTATTTCATCAAAGAAAGCAATACATAAATTTGTTATGCAAGCATGACCCCTGAATTGTCTCTGAATAACCTTTTTACATTTCAATATGAAAAAAACAGGAAAATATATTATTCCCTGCAATGGTATTCACAGGTGTGAATAGGTCTATTTGGGAAAAGGCCAACTCTCATGCAGAATCAAACATATTTTAGATGAATTAATAACATTTTTCTTTAATCAACTGATTCACTTTGATCTTTCAAACTTTGCTTAATCTTACGCTATCACATCTTGAAAGCTAAGCTACCCAGGAAGACATGTGGGCAGTAGCTCATACACATCATTGACCAAAACAAAAATGAAATGACAGAAAGACAACTCAAAAACTTAGTTGCAATGCATTTTATCAATAAAAATTTACTTAATTTAATCAGTTTTATATGAAAATACAAAATACATACAAATTTTTTTAAAAATTTATCGGAAAAGTCATATGTAGTCAGATGATCAACCTTTAAAAAGTCGTATATTAACCGAGTTTAATTTCACTTTATAACATACAGCTGAAAATAGGCATGCATCATTCTTTAATTTAGGATTATAATTAGTCCTCAAAAAGTTGTAAGGTGGATTTTTTTGGCAAATAAATGGTAAAAAATTGAGGTGCCACAATAAATAGAAGGTTTTTTCACCAATATAATCTGTCTTTTCATGATTTTTTCAACACAGTTTTTTGCAGCAAACATTGTGAAATAAATACCAACAAAAACTCATCATATTTCTATTCAATGTAATAATCACTTTGGGGATAGATGATTTAATTTTGAATTTTATCAAATTAAATAGTATAAGAAAGTGTGTAATCCTCCTTATAGGTTTGTCAAATCAATGTAGCATTCTGTCATGTTTGTTTTTACCTTCAGAATCAATGATACATAATTTTTGCAGCTTTCTCACTTCAAAATGCTGATTATTTACAAAATATCCAAATAATTTTATTTCATATACAATATTATGTCAAAAATATTGTCTAAAAGAGAATAAATAGTTGTATAATTAAAATTTTGAGGTGTCTCTTGGTCATTCCATGTGTATTTTGGTCAATGACACTTATTTCTGTCTTCTGAGTCACCCAACCAGGAATGTCAGTTGTATTTTAAGAAGCTGAAAAAAAGAAAAGGTAGCAGGTGAACTGATGAAAATTTTGCAAGAGTTCATCCATTTTTGAAAATAGAGTAGCCGTCAAGAGATTAGCAAGTAGTTCTCCAATTTTGTTAGTGGACGGCTTCTACTGACATCCCTGCTGAAATGTGGCACAGAATCATTCAGAACATGAACTAGTCAGAGAGTAACCAAAAAAATTATGCCATCGTGGAATGCTAATTTTTATTTTGCTTGATCACTACCAATAGTTAATGAGGCATAAAAAATGATTATCTGGACTAGTTAGAGAGTAGATCTTGTCATTTTCAAGATATATCTGCTCACCAAAACTTTATTCTCAATGAAAATTGCTTTATGGTAGCCATTTTTAGAGCAAATATCTGCTATCTGATAGATGTTTTATCATAAATTTTTGGCTCAAACTTGTTTCACAGGAGAGGACGAAAAAGTAGTTGGCGAGAACTACATGTATACAAGTTGACTGGTATAAATAACTGCAACTGCTGTTTAGGGAGGGGGTCATCTTTTTCAATCATGTTTTGGGGAAGAAGGAAGTGGAATAAAAAAAAAAAAGAACTATTCATCAATTAACATCATTGGTTTGCTGATGAAAAATAATGTCACATTAAGTACAGGGGAAAAGATTAACGGTCGCCCACTCACCAATGGTGACCAAAAATGTGCCTGGGCGACCATTTTTTCCTATTTTAATAGCCCAGCTGGGGAATTGCAAAAAAAATTATTGCAAACAAAAGTTGTGGTCAGAGTTTTAACTGGTTACCATGCGATCAGAAACATAGCACCCCTAGTTAAATTTTATCAGTAACCAGTTCTAATCATACAGAAATTGTTCATAACTGATGTAGGTTTCTTATTTAGAATTGCTAATTAATTTCTGCATCCGGTATTTTGTAAAATGTGAAATTATATTTCTGGAGTTAAAAAAAAACCCAAGAAACCAACACCACACCCAAGAGAAAGACATACCAAAAAGAATATGAATGAAAATAAATCAGTTGAAAACCTGTCTCTAGCACCTGCTAAGCCTATTGTCATTAATGATGACAAGGAAGGGAAGGAGGGAAGATGTGAAGAGTTGGCTACTGAGAGTAAGGAAGGGGGACAGGGAGATGGAGAGAATTAGGCAGTAGGAGAGAGTCAGGTAAAAAAGGGAGAGAGAGAGTCAGATAGAAGAAGAGACAGAGGTAGGAGAGAATCAGGAATAAAGGGTAGAATTGAGTGCGAAGCTAGGATGTGAAGAGGATGATAGTGATTATGAGTAAGACATGTCAGAGTGTGATAATGATTTAGAAGAGGATTCTGTTTTTGCAAGACTGTTTGAACATTCTAGAGATTAATTTGTTCAGAATCTGAACAAAATAAATCTCTAGGATATTTAAACAGTCTACTGTTTTATGTATTAAAGTTTTGAAATTATACGAATTGGTTGTAAAATTTCAATTCATTGAAAGAGATATTATCCAAAGCACATTTTTAACTTCAACTGCAGATTCAAAGGTTTTCCATGATGCATATAAATTGGGAGGCTGTGTAGTGAATATGTGTGTGACAACGAATCACACCATACAGTGAAAAAAATATCATGGCTTCTATTTCTATTCTACATATTGATGTTGCATGAGGTATTGAGGATCTTCAACAATGTTCATACCCTCAAACAAGTACATGAAGTATTTTTACGTACCAAAATTTCGTCCGAAAAAGTCTGGGCTACCAACTTTTTTTTCTGGGGTAATTGATTTTATAGTTTTGTAGCCCTGGTGGCTACTGGCCTCAAAAAGTAATCTTGACCCCTGAAGTAGTATACCAATGGTTCATGTTAAGACAATTCGACAAAGATCACAAAGATGACTTGATTGGACAGGTTTACGGTGTATTGAAAGGCCAGTCCAACTTCAGTTTGGGTGTTAAACTGTCTCGGTGAGTAAAAGTGACTTACATTTATGCAAATTCATACTGGTCAAATACTGCACGTATTATCGTATAAAATAATTTGGTCCATGACATTTAACTTCCATCGATATGAAGGCAGCCATTATTCTATTAATATCCCAATTGACGTCACGACTGACGCAAGTCTGGAAACCCCCTAAAAATTGTAAACACAGCCACGTGGCTACGTGGCTAGTTAAAATGTCGCACCGTCCGGACAAGAAGACAGTTGTAAACATTGTAAAGATATTTTAAATATGACATTACATTATTAGCAACAGCAGAAACAAAAAATAATAAGCATTAACCAAACTGACAACCTCTTTCTTTCCCAATTCATGTTTGTCCATGAAATTTTTCTGTTCGATTTCAAAACTGTAACACTCATGTCACACTCATTACTAAACCTACTAAACCTATTCAACTTTAATATAGGACAGTCAACTTTTGTGAAAATATCAAAATTTAGAAGCAGAGGGGGAAACATAAGCTAAAGCAAGGAGTTAGTCTTCAATAATAAAAATCCTTGGATGAATGATACACGAGCAAAGGTAGGCAATGATAGGTTCCTGTAACACATAGTTGTTAAACTTCAACTAAAATACGACAATATGAAAAAAATGCCAGATAAGTTACATAGGGGAACAAGACAACTAATGAACAAGTTATTGTGCCAGTAACAGTAGAATGTGATAAGTCTCACTCTCTCTTCACAGAGAAAGAAAAAGAATATGTTTTATTTTCAATTAAGGACCAACATAGGACATAAAAAAAATATACATATATGATCAATACATATAAACACACACCTACACACATTGATATGTTATAAATATCACAGAAGTTGCAAGAGACAGCTTTACTACTGTTCCAGAGGTCTCAGGGTAGCGTGCTTGTCTCATATCGCAGGTTCGATCCATAGCTGACATACACAGAAGAGTGTGAAACTGGTATATATATATAGTCACTGCTTTTCCTCAAAGCACATGGTATTTAGGGAAAAGAGTGACGACTGGTTGGCTCGAGCAGGACCGTAACTACATTGAGGCAAATGTGGCAAATGCCTCGTGAAAATATTGACAATATTTTTAACAGACCCGAGAACCAATGATCGAGCAATCGTTAATATATTTCACCATATCCAATACATAAATAATGTAATAATAAATCGCCTTGATTTTCGCCGTCTCCTTTAGATGTTTAAAATCAATAAGGATGACTGACATGTAATTGTATATCCAACTTTATTGCTGGATATCAAACATATTCTTTTTCACGTACTCCCAAGGAACAATGCGGAAGAACTTAAGTATTACACTCCATGACTGTCGTTTAATCAGAACGATCGTATTAACAACTTTTAAAACTGTAACGGGAGAGCATGATTTGACTCGGTTTGTCGCTGGCTTGTCACCGAGCGGTCTAGAGTTCGATCTTCGGTGACGGAGTATAATTTTGTGAGTCAAATCATGCTCTCCCGTTACAAAACCAAGCAGTAATGTCTAAAAAAATTGGTTGAGGACCGGATCTTTGAAAAGAAAGTTCGCAAAATCAGATGGTAAGCACGGGCACAACATTAAAAAATATTTCACATATTTTATCTCCTATCATTCCTGATTTGGGACAGGCACAAAAATATGGGGTTGAACTAGTTTGCTACTTTGCTGGATGCTGATATTTATATCTAACCGATGTGAATAAACTGCATATAAGAACAAAGAATTATAAAATTGCATTCGGTTTACTAGCTTCCGACTCTGTTCACCACTAGTTCACCAGAATAATACATGTATTGTGCAAAATCAACATAGTTTGATGAATCAATTCAAACGTCTTCAAAAATAACTTTAATTTGTCAAGTTTTGACGCCACCTCCCCCCCCCCAAAAAAAAAGACGCGTACGTGTATCTCATAGCGCAAGACTTAAAGATGTATTGATGTCTTGCAGATGTTCTTGATAAAACCCAGTCGGTCACTAAATCTCAGGCTCATGATGATGAAGCCACGACGTTGACAACAGATTCAGACAATGACACACCGGGTCCATCCTTTCTTCAAAAAAGCGACGCCCAAGTGTCGTTTAGATAATATCCTCAGAGAAAACAAAAATCTTGTTGATTCTTGTCTGCTTTTTTTACCAAACCGCCAATGCTTTCGTCAGCGCAACTAGTACATGTACTAAATTCCCAGTTGAATTTTTAGTTATATATCACAGTATCACCTCGTATATGTACCTAAAGCAGCAACCATTTGATTCTCGGGGGTGGGGTGGGGTGGGTGCTTTGGATTTTTTCTGAGACAAACTTTTTTCCCTTGAGCAAAAATAATTTAATTTTTCCAGGGCCAATCAAAAACAAAAACTAAAATCATGATCTGTTGAAAACAATTATTTTTTTGTCCTCTCACCGCTGCATAGCACTTTTAACATAGACAGCATGATTTTTTTTGTCATGTTTTTAAAACATTTTTTTCTTTCTCTGCAGTGTAAAGTCAATTTTTTCCCAGATTTTCCAGAAACAAACTTAAAAAAATCTATAGTCTCCCCCCAGAAAATCGAATGGTTGCTGCCTAATTTTACCAAAATTTTTGTTGAAAGTTCGTTACGATTCGGAGGTCAAATAGGGTTCTGGAAATAATCAGAACCTAGGATTTTGCATCATTTACTCCAGAGCATTTGGGGGCCCTGAGCGGCCTTAGCTCCCCTGCCGAATTCGTTTTTGCCTCGTTTCGCTCGACGAAGTCTTTTTGTCTCATAAGAACCTAATTACTGCCCTGTCGAGGCCTGAATAATGTGTCAGGTGGGGGGACTTGCCCATCTGCGGGATGTTGCGTTACAACAAAGATCCGGCTCAGCTTGGCCGACCAGTACAAGCAAGGTCTGTTCAATTGATAATCGTTCTTGTCAGGAAATGCATGGAATAAGTTGGTTTGTTATGGTTCTAGTAAGACATGTTTTTTTCGAATACATGTCAATGTAGCATGCCTTTGTATTATATATCATCACAACTTTCACAGCCAATTATAAATGGTTTGTTTGTTTAGTTTGAAGAAGTGTCATGTTTTGTTACTGTGGATTTTATTACTTTTGTTGTTGGAGCTTTTCAGAGCTTACTTGAAGGTGTGTTTACACTTGAAGACCTTTGTGATCTCAGTATTTACTATTTTTATAAAGGTTATACAATGGTGCATTTGTTACGTTTCACAACGTTTGTTCCTTTTTCTATCCATGTGTATAGCTTGATATGCTCAGACACATGTTTCGTTGACAATCATTGACCTCTCTATTAACCTATGAACTGTGTGTTATTCCTATGTTGTTGAATTCTCATTTTCCACACATCTCTATCTTACAGTGACATAAAATATATATTGTTCTCTGTCATGTTAGCACTTGATAAAACAACTGTATACTTTAATTAGAAAATAAAATGTCCTTTAAGTAGTATAATGAGTTGATGCCCTAAACAAATGTCCCGAGAAGCGTTTATATGACACATGCTGGTACATCAATACAAATTGATTTATTGCAGGTAGATTTTATTTTTGCTGGAATATTTTAAGCTTACTCTTAATGATTAAAATGGAGTCTAAACCATGGGGTCGTCATAGTAATGCTTTGTCTGAATACCAGGCATCAAGCTAGTTTTCAATACCAGTATTCATAGGGAAAGGCATACATTTTTATCTGGTGTTTAAAGTACAGTCCTGCCTAAAAACCAGACAGAGGCTCATAATGGGTGATTCATGCATTTCTCAATCCCAAATATTTTTTATTGCAAATCCTTCTGTAGGCCCAATATAAAACTGTATAAGTGAACATAAGTGCAAATAAAAGTAGTTCACTGGAGATTTGGTTTGTTCTACAACAGAAAAAGTATTGGAAAATTTTTACGCTATCACCTGTCAAACAATATTTCAAGATATATAGGAGATCCCAAATATTTTTTTATTGGAAATCCTTCTGTAGGCCTCATAGAAACTGTTTTCAAAAATTACAGTGTAAATGAAAGTTGCCCAGTGGAGATATTAACACCAAAATTTTGGTCATGTTCTACTAAAGAAAAAGTACAGGAAAACTTCCTGCCAGATTTTTATACTATTACCAGTCAAAACAATTTTCACGATAAGTAGCAGATCTAAGGACATGAACATAGGAAAAAATCTTTTTAGAACCTAACAAATGTATTTATACAGTTTCATTGATTATATATATATATATAGATATGATGAATCACCCCCTGCCTGGTTTATAGGCAGAACAATACTTAAAAATTCGGAAATTACTGCATGCATTAATTAAATTTTGATCTAAATCAGTCTCAAAATTTGGAATAACATGTAATTTTATTTAACAGTATATTTGAAAACTGCATAATTCACTAGTTGAATGTGTGCCTTCAATGATGAAGTTTTATCCCAGTTCTTGTATCTGTTGCATGGAAACTGATGGCTAAAGTTGGCAAATGCCAGCCTAATTGTTAAAAAAATAAAGATTATTTTATCAGACATATCTTACAAGGAGTCGTCTGACTACTTTGATCCATAGAGACTTTTGAAAGCCTTATAATTAGGATCATTTCAGCAGTTGAAAGAATTTGGCTAAACCTAACGGTTTTAGAGATATAATATCCGAAAAGCTACTGTCTGACCCCCATGTTCTATTTTTAGTAATGGCAGCAATGTTTTTCGACAGATCAAAAATCCCCACATCAGTTCTATGCAGAATACCCCATGAAACATTCATACCAAGTTTGGTTCTAATTGGTGAAGTAATATCAAAGTCGATTTTTAAAAGAAATTACATTAAAAATCGCAAACAATGTTGAAAAAGGGCTATAACTTCAACATGGTTTAACAGGTTAAAACGAAAATTTGACCAAATAGATCTCATCATGCCGAACACTTTTATATGTCAAAATTTGGCTAAACCTAACAGTTCTGGAGATATATACAAAAAACTGTCTGCCCCCTATGTTCTATTTTTAGTAACGGTGGCCATGTTTTTCAACGGATCAAAAAATCCCCACTCCAGTTCTAGTCAGGATACCCCAAGGAACATTCATACCAAGTTTGGTTCCAATTGATCAAGTAGTGGCAGAGGAAAAGATTTTTGAAAGAAATAACATTAAAAAAATGTCGAAAAAGGGCAATAACTCCAACATGGCTTAACAAATTAAAACGTTTGTTTGTTTGTTGGGGTTTAACGTCCGAGCAGCAATATTTCAGCTATATTCAGACAATGAACATGAAATGGATGATAAAATGAACATGAAAAGAAAAAAAAAGGATGGGTCACAAGAACAATAGGGTCGACAAATCTTGATTGCCACTGGAAAAAGGGAGTATGGGTAAGGTAGGGCAATTTAGCCTCCTGTGGCGGAGCGCAAAGGTTCCTACTCCTATCGAATACCACAGCAGGGTTCTTTAACGTGCGAGGAACGTGGCATCTTTCCCAACACGGTGCACCACTATGGTTTGCGGTCAGGTTTTCCGTATTATAGCCTGACAACCCCAGCATGTAACACGCCAGGGGTACCCCATTCCACCACCTGGGGCACACATCCCAGTTGCTCTGTAGGCAGAGCGCCTAGCCCCCGGCTAGGTTTCTGAGCATTATTTAGTCGCCTTATACGACAAGCTTAGCGCTGCTGCAGGCCTATTCTTTTGACACCCGGACCTGCACGGGGCTAAAAATTTAAACGAAAATTTTACTACAGATAGATCTCATCATGCTGAACATCATATTTGAGTCTTAATTTGACTAAACCTAACGGTTTTGGAGATATATGTGAAAAACTACAGTCTGACCTCTATGTTTTATTTTAGAAATGGCAGCCATGTTTTTCAACAGTTCAAATCTCCACATCAGTTCTATGTGGGATACAAGAAGGAACATTCATACCAATTTTGGTTCCAATTGGTCGAGTAGTGTCAGAGTAGAAGAGTTTCGAAATATTGTTCACAATGACGGAAGATGGCATTGTTTACTTGTTTTCCAAATTACCAAAGTTCTTAAACATGATTTTAAAGTTGTGAAATAAAGCTGCCATTTTCGATATTCTCAATAGACCCTTTTGTGGTAAGTTGATGAGCATGCTCAATATACACTTCCGCGAGGTGGGGCTTGGGTAGAATACTAGTTCTCAGTATCGTATTAATTTTCCCATAGACTTCTATAGTGAAGTGCATATTTTTAGGATTTTTTAAAAAATACGTAAATTGATTTAATAAAACTCACTTATGTAGCATTTCTAAGGACATGTGAAAAAATAATTCCCCACAAGAAAATAGGGTGAGTCCACGAAGATCGGACAGAAAAGTAGTCTTGAACTATAAATAGCCATTTTCCCTACTTTCTCTTTCGTTTTGCACTTATCAAACCAATCTTTTCAGTGGAACATTTTATGTTAGATTTTCTTTGAAAAAAGTTCTTCATCTTACATTGCGATTTTTGCTCTAAGTCATTGTTCATATCTTTTGACAAAACATTAGTTTGTAGAGAGGCAAAACGAAAATGCACTATATTTTAATAGCATCCATGTTTTAACGTACATCCGCTCAGGGATATGCAATACGATACTGGTACCAGAACAAAAGAATTTTCCTCGCGGAAGTGTATATTGAGCACGCTGTACGCTTGCTCATCGACTAACCCATTGTTAGCACAAAAGGGTCTACAACTTCTCAAGTTGTTGACTGAACAAAATTAGCAGGCTTTGTCCGTAACTTTAAAAAGTAGATGTTACAATTTTGCACCAGCCATTTTGTAATCGGTGGCAACAAAAATAATGATTGGAATATTGAAATTCCAATTTTTTCCTCTTAGCTGGAAAATAGGAGAGTGCGCCGATCTTATTAGTGATGTCATATTCACTAATTTGCATATCATTAAGTGTCAAATTGGTTGGCAAATAAACAGTTAACAATTTCATAAGGATCTCAATTTCAAAACTTTATAGCTTTGTTATTTTATATCCAATTTTGGTTCTGTAAAATGTTTCATTTAGATAAAAGAATTCATATTTTGTATGTGAATTTATTTAACTCTTTTACTTGAAAAATAGATTTAACATGATATTTATATGTAAACCTCGATTTTCATACCACGTTATTTTTTATTTTTAAGCTCATATAGTCTCATTACTAAATATTTATATAAAATTCCGTGGATAAAAAGTTTTATTGGCAGTGTAGGGAACCAAAAAATGTAAAAGTTATGGTGATTTCAAGTTGATACCCCATGCCTCTAAATGGACTTTTTGCTGGTCAAATCCAAATCACAGGTAAGTGATGACATCACCAAGAACACTCCTATAGGATCGGCGGATCCGTAAACCAACAAATTAAAAAACTGTGGCCTAAGGCCAGGAAAAAAATGTGTTTCCATTCGCTCCTCTAAAATTTTGCAGGGTCGGTAGGTAGGGATTTAAAAAAAATTTTTAAATGAAATAAGCGTGAACTCCAAACTCAGAATATGATAAAAACCAAATCTGAAAAGATTAAACATGCAATAGATTTAGTCCATGACCAAGAGCACAATCACATTTGTGTTGACAATTGATTCTAATTATAAATAACCATAATGTCTGTTTTTCCATCTATGATATAAAAAAAACATCTGCTGCCTTATTATTTTCTTTTTTTCTTTCTGTAAGACAGTCTGCAGGTTTTTATTCCTTTTTTTCTTCAAAAACACAAAAAGTTTTGGGTGGGGGTCTGAAGTAGGGTTGGTAGGGTGACCAGAAACATGACAATTTTTATTTTAGGCTTTAGTGAACCTATCCCTTTATGTCACATTTTGTTCAATTCTATAAAACCAACACAGAAATCCAGGCATTAAAGGTTTACATAAACACCAGTGGAAATGATCACAATTTTATTGAAATTTAAAGAATTATCTATCTACCATATATACATATTTACACTACAATTTCACATGATCTTTTTGGATAAAACATTTACACTGTATCAATTACCGTACATTAAAGCATAATATCATTCTTAAAAAAATATAATAAAATTCACACACACCCTTTCATCCAAATTAAATCACAAAAACCTAAAATTAACCCCTCAATGTAAAAATACAAGAATACAAAATTAATGATTTATTACTGAATACTTTCAAATAAATTCATAGCATGACATGATAAATAAATTAAAAAAAACACACAACACATTAATTACTGAGCAGGATAACATTGAAAACTATGCAAATTCTCATCCCAAGCAGTATGTATTAGAAACCAGACATGGTTTTAAGGAGCCAACCAAAAAAATCATAAATTGTTGAAATTGGAAGTAAATATACTATAAATAGAACTGTAACAGTAAATTCCTGATTTGAAAAAAACTGAAGAAAATCATATCTGTAGGAACTGTGACGGGGTTTTCTGAAAGACAAAAACCTCACTTGGTGATACCCCCTGCTCCCCTCCCTAGAAGCCATATAGGGAACCCCAAAATTTTTCAGAATGAAAAACAAAATAGAAGATGCACAAGGAGTTGTGAAAGTTTCATCAACTTCTAATTAGAACAGCGGACAGATGAATAGTTGGACAGCAAGATCATTTTTGTATGCCCCACTTTTAAAGAAGGGGGAATTAGTGAAATCACAGCTGATCTGAACAATGAAATAAATAAAATTGTGAGAGAATATGAAGTAGGATAACTTTTTCATTTCTACACTTTGTTACATGTCTGCATATATTAAAATAACAAATATACACTTATAACATCCACAATGAATGATGAATATGTTCACTGTTTAGCACATGTACAGACTCCTTTGAAATAATAATATAAACAGAAAAGACAGTTTATGTATACAACTACAAAAAAAATACAAAAAAAACCAACAAAAGACAAAAAAAAAACCCACCCAAAACAAATCTTCAACCTAAAAAAATACATCTTTTAGTACATTGTACTACATAAAGACATCAATTCCTTTTTATCATACTTTTTAAACAACAGAGGTAATAAGTAGAAATTTACTTGGTATAAAATGAATAATAAAATTAATGACACAAATCATCTATATCCATTGTTTACTATTAAACTCAATGCACTCTCTTGTTTAGTGACAGATATACCAAAGTTGTATAATATATAAAAGATAATTTCTTTCTTTTCAAGTTAAAACTCATGTTTAAAAGTGATTAAAATACCATATACAAATATAAGTCCCTGAGAGCACTGGCTTAGGTGTCAAGCTTATTGTTACTGACAGTTTAAAGGACCTTTTGTTGAACTGGTTGGTGATTCTTCTAAGATCTTTGGGTTTTCTTCATCTGAGAAAAAAAATTGATGGAATCTATTTTACAATTAAAATGAGCTTTCTATACATGTTTAATAAACAAGAAAATACAATGTACTGCAATGTAAAAATTAACCCTCAATCTTTCAATTACATATGAATGAGCAATCGAGAGCTTTTTCATATAAATACTATTTTAAGAAGTTATGTAGAAACAAATATTTGCTTGTTAATTTCAACAGAAATGACTGCAATTTATCCCAGGTACGTATGTTTTTGGAAAGAATTGGTACATTCTGTAATTGACTTTAATATTGCACCATTGTCATTGGCAGATCATGCCTATTACACATAGCATTCTCTTTTGTCGTCTTGCAAAATCACACAGAAGTATGTATTATTAACAAGCAAATATCATTTGTTATTAAGTAAAAAGAATTCCTTTGAGTTATTTAAAAAGAATTTTTGACCAAAAACAATATGAAAGAATGTCAAAGGTGCTCTTAGTATATATTTTAAAAAAATTCTATATATTAGTTCTTCAATTAAATGCAAAATAGTCAAAATTTCCAACAGTATTTATAAATAGTCTATATTAAGGCTCAATTATTTTGGAAATCAAGTCTTAGTGACCTATCATTTTTATATTGTAATTTAAAGTATGTTTGTTCGAGGTCAACTTTCAGAAAAGTCAGGAAATTCTATAAATAAATATTAGGTATGGTCTACCTCATGGGTTACAACAAATGGTGGATGCCTATATCATTCCAAAATGCATTCTATTTATTAAAAGTAAAACATTAAATAGTTGAGTTTAATGAAGATTATCAGTATTTTAAGAGTGGTTGAAAACCAGAAGTGAGATGAGTATTGAAGTAATTAGTTGTAGTCAACATTAGAATTAGTTAAATATGAAATGACTAGTTTGAGTGCATTGTATCTATTCAAGCACATGAAGATGGTCGAAATAACTAGGAGCCTGAATCGCTTACCTGCCTTAATGAGCTACATTCAAAATGTTTAAAAAGCTACTGTGAAGAATTTTAATCGAAAAAAAATCCTAACCCTCATCCCTAAGGAACAAACATATAAACTTTCACTAAATTTTGTCCTGTGGTTTCACACGAGAAGACCTTTGAAAGTAATCACATCAAAAATAGCAACAAAAAAAAAAACTTCCAAAAAGGGCAACAACTCCAAGTAGGTAATGGCAGCCACGTTTTACAATGGAAGTCAACAATCATTCTTGCAGGGTGATGTATCATTATAAATTAATACAATATGGAGCATAACAAAAATTAAATATAAGTCTAAATATGTTCAACATCACCAAATGATAGTAAAATTTACATTGAATATTTTGGATAACGGATATTCTTCTTCAGCATAAGCCCAGTGCAGGTCTGTGTGTTAAAAGAATAGGCCTGCAGCAGCGCTAAGCTTGTCGTAAAAGGCGACTAAATAGTGCTCAGAACCCTAGCCGGGGGCTTGGGCGCTCTGCCCACAAAGCAACTGGGATGTGTACCCCTGGCGTGTTACATGCTGGGGTTGTAAGGCTATAATACGGAAAACCTGACCGCAAACCATAGTGGTGCACTGTGTTGGGAAAGATGCCACATTCCTCACACGTTAAAGAACCTTACTGTGGTATTCTCCAGGAGTAGGAACCATAGGGCTCCGCCACAGGAGACTAAATTGCCCGACCCTACCCACCTCTCCCTATTTCCAGTGGCAATCAAAATTTGTCGACCCAATTGTCCTTGTGTCCCATCCCTTTTTCGTTTCATCATTTCATGTTCATTTTATCATCAAATTCATGTTCATCGTCTGAATATAGCTGAAATATTGCTGCCCGGACATTAAACCCCAACAAACAAACAAACATCTTCAGCATAAAATTCACAAAGCTCAAAATCAACCAAAATAATTCTGAACATGAATGATGCAGTGAATGATGGTACCTTCACCAATATAAATGTAATAACTCTATTTTATTTGTAGAATTCATTGTAAGAACACTTTTTTGTAAGCATGTTTAATAGTAACTGTTTAACAATGTACCTTGTTGACTAGTTTCTTTAGAATGGTTTGTATCTTCTTCAGCTTCATCATTCTCTGTTTGATCTGATGTTTTAACAGGACTTGAATCACAATTATCTTGTAACAACTGGTCTGTTTTCAAATATTCATTGTCATCTGATGTCTCACAATCATTACACGATACATTGTCTTCACTGTTGGAGTTTTGATCTTCGTTTTCTTCATCAGCACCCAAAACATCCTTATAAGTATATTTCATATTTAGTGATGAATTGGAAATAATTTTTTTACCAATATAAGTGTCAATTTCGTTTGTAATGAACCATATACATACAAAATTAAATAACCCTAAAAAATTGTTCTATTTCCGGTCACCCTATCCACACTCCTTCAGACCCCCATCCAAAAAGATCTTATTTGTGAATTTAAAAAAAAAATTAAAAGCCTGCTGACTGTCTTAAATAAAAAAAGAACATAATAAAGCAAAAAAATATTTTTTCTATCCACTCCTAGGAAAAACAAGAGTTTGAAATTCTTGTTTATATTTGGTTTTTATGGTATTCTGAGTTTGGTGTCATGCTTATTTTAATTCAAAATAAAAATATAACAAAATCCTTACCTACATACAAACCCTACAAAATTTTAGAAGAGTGATAAGAAACACAACTATTTTATTTTAGACCTTAAATAGGGATCAACATCCTAATTTAGCAAAAATAAGTATCCCCAAAAATTAATTGATTTACAGTGAAGTTCTACAATGCTGCACATATGTCCATCAGAATCAGAAGCCTCATTTTGGACACACATATTCAAGTTATACTTTACATGGAATATGATATTAAAGATAAAAGAACTTAATGCCAAAAAAAAATCCAAAAAAATCAAAGATTAGTAGATACAAGAAACGATAAAAAAATATCATGAAAGGATGTCTGCCTAAAAAAACATAGAAAAAGAACTGGAACTGATCATTTATTAAAACAATCTTACTTTCAACACATCAGCAAAGTATTCGGCTTGACTGGCAACTTTAGAGAGTTTTTCATTCTGTTCTTTCAGTTCAGCAACTTCTTTGTGAAGCTACAAGCAGAAAAATAAATTATATTTAAAGGGTCTTATATACTGTATAAATCATCCTGGATATGTATAAAATTATATTTATTTTCGATTTTGATACTGACAATATCATGTGGACCATCTCAATGAGTGAGCGAGTCAATGAAATTTTCAGTATCAAAATCGAAAGTAACAATTTTTCTGTTTATCAGTAATCTTAATATGCATGTTTGGTCATTTTGATCTAGTGCATTTACAAACTGTTGGTGCCTGACATCATTTTCTTTCAAAAAAGAGTCTATTGTATCACAATCACTCCCAAATGTTTTGACGGATATTTTTAAATATCTTGTCATGTATGAAAGAGAAAAATATCTGTCAACAAGATCAAAGGAAAAAAGTACAGATTACCCATTAATGTAGGAAAAAACACAGTAGTTTCTATAATTCAGTCAGCCTAATGGTGTAATTTCAAAATATCTCTACTAAGATGCAGCAATGTCACTAGAACAACTGTTGTTAACTTATATTGGCCATTCTTCATGCCATGGCATACATCAGCTGTACTGCAGCAGTGCTACAGGTCCGGCTAGCTATTTTTTGACTTGATGCCATCCTAACCTCTAGCATCTGACATGTTGAAAGCCACCGCAAATGTGAATAAGCTGAACATGTGTTTTAAAATAATTTAAGTCTTTAATTTACATAAATGAAGTTTAACCCACCAGAAATCAAGTGATAGAAATCCTATTTCTGTGTTGAATACCTAGAAAACATCTGTAATGAAGACAAGTCATTAAAGTGACAAGCCATTTTGAATTATTGAATACAATATATTTTTGACAAAACAAAAATTAAAGTCGTTGGGTTAATTTAATATTTTCATTTGGCAAATTAAAATCTGTAATTTTATCAACTGGATGTACCCATTCTAAATGCTGAAAACCGAATGTGAAGTTCATTTAAATTGCTTTTACAAAGGATTTCCAGGATTGCTGGATTTTCTCATCAGGTAGGTCATTTGCTTTTCTTCAGTTTAGACACCTTCTCTCATGTAAGGGTAAAGAAACTGTACAAAATGTTTAAAAGGTAAATATTTTACTATAATTCTGCTGATTTCAAAGAACGTTGGGGTATGGAGGAACAGAATTCCAATCTTTTACGTTGTAGGAATAAAGTAGCTTCAGAGAAAAGTGTTACAAAAATTTATCTTTAAACCATAGGGTCCCTGTAGTTGTTGCTGCAAAAGTCGGAACTCAATTTCTATGATATAGCATACATTTTGTAGTTTTAAATAAGCTTTTGTCAAAATATCAAGTTTATGTGACATATTTCAGAGAAAACTGTTAAAATATAATCTTGTGTTGTCAAATAGAAAGTCCTTGTGATGTAGGTCCAATATTAACAATATGGCACACCTGTCAACTCGAGTCATTTTCAAGTTACAAAGAAATAAAAATAATCTAAAATTTTCATCAAACATATTCATGTACGAAATCTAATTTGGAGTTTATAGGATTATGCTTAAAAAAAATTTTCTGTAACACGTTCAGAATCAGTTACCATTTCATTTTCATGCAGTGATTCATCCAAAGCTTTTCTTCTTTCTTCTGCTAAGTCTTTCCAATAGACCTCGGGTACTTCCTCTATAAACAGAATTTTTGTTTCATATTTTATAACTGCACTTTTGATATTATTTACAAAAATCTAACTTCTATTAATGTACATATGGTTTCAATACTTATAAAGTTAATATTACATGTTTTTGATCTTAAGACCTAAATATTCTCAAGTAAAACAAAAACCCTTTGTTAACTACCATCAATTAAATAATATGTCTTATTGGGATTAGGCAGGTTAAATCTATATGTACTTAAAATGTTGATCACTTGTCGCACAAACAGAACTTATTAATGACTTTACATTTATTGACCGTTTTATTTGCTTGTATATTAGTATTTGCAGTTCTATATAATATCATAATCATTATTCAATACCAGACACAAGCAGGTTGTAGGCCTCAGATGAATTCTGAACCTTTTCTGTTTGACTTGCTTTATCATCTAACTTTTTTTGTGGAGGATCCACAAAAACTGTGATTGGCTTTTGACTTTTTTGAATTAAACTCTTTTTCTGAGGTTTCTAAAATAAAAGGAGTATAACAAGTTTAAGAAATAAATAATAGAGAAGAATATTGAAATGGAGAATAAGTCAAAGAGAAAACAACCCTACCAAACAGTAAAAAAATAAAAAAAGCAGCCAAAAGTAATCTGTATGTAAGTACATGTTTAAGTTTAAAGTTTAAAGCTAATACATGTAAGTTTATTCAAAAGTTTTTTTCTCATTAAAAAATTATTATGAACGAGTTGTATGTATAAAGAGTATTTAACATAATACTGCTACTGATTATGATTTAAGACATAACCACAATTGTTGTACTTTGATTTTTAATCAAATGCTTAAAAGTAAAAAAGGTCAGTCTGATCTTTCATTGTGAAAGAAGATAAAAGACTGTAATGATGTAAATCTAATGTACATTGTACTTACAACAATTTTTCTTATGGGTGATATTGGAGCTCCTGTTGAATATTGCAGAGTCTGTAAAGTTCTTCTATTCTCATTATGGCCCTGAAATATATAAAATATCAAATCTAATTGGTGAGAACATTACACATCAGGATGCGAACAATGTTCAACATGTACACAGTACTTGTACATCAGCAATTCAGCATGTTCAGTAAGAAGACAATTTTTATATTGGCACATGTTGTACATGTAATAGACTTGAAAGTATTAAGACCACAAAATCTTCATGTTTTTGATTCTTAACAGTGCATCAGTTTTTTTTATACACTATTCTAATCCCAAAAGGGATTAACACTCTTCGTGAATGCCTTAGCTTCTTGTCCTTTAAAACTAAATGACCTTAAAGAGAACTTACATGTCTTGTCAGTTCAGATGTCTGTTTCGCTAAAGATTTAGAATTAGGAGGAATCTTTCCGTTTGCATTTTCTGTCGACAGGACTGTGGACGCCATCGCTGTTATTTTGGTTGTTGTATTGAATTTCCCGCAAAATATACCACGTGACCTAGAAAGGTACAACTAAATTAAAGATTGCGATTTTCGAAATTGTATTGTAATTACAATATCGGGATTTAACAACAATTTGAATTCTTTCAAAAACGTTTTAAATCTATTTTGATCATATAACAAAAAATTGTTGTGCAAATAAAAATTATTATCTAAACTCAAAATACTACAAAACAAATTCATAAAATTTTAGAATTAATAGATAAAAAAGTTCAAAAATTTCAAACCCATTCACACCACTACTTTTCTTTAAGAGTCATTAGAACTGTGCATACGTAGACCGACAAGAACTTTTCTTTGTATGCATGATTAAAAAAAACAAACAAACAAAGATACGAACAAAACAGTAATAATATTAAGTAATTGTAGATAAATAATATGACTGAATATTTGAGAAAGTAAATATACGCATCAACACCGAACAAAAACAGCATTAAATTACAAACCACACCAGTCGAATATATCAGCCAACAACACTTGCCAAAATAAATAAAATGATAGAATAAATAAAAAAAGGCTAACGAACTTGCTGACACGGCTTGTCATGGTGCACAGCAAATAATTAATACAAATGTATCATAGAATATACATGAAAGCACGTGGAAATGACAGACTGATCACTCCTGCATTGCTATTTGAAAGGCAACACAGTTTATGTACCTATCATGGGGATATCACCCCTCCCCATTCAAGTCCAAAGCACATTCTATGTTTTGAGTGAAGTCCCAAGTACAATTTAAGTTTTGGTAAAGTCCAAATTCCATGAAATTTGAAGTACAGAGTACGGCTGTTTTGAAATGTTAAGTCCGTGGACCTCTAAAAATGACCAAAATTCAAAAAGGGGGTTAAACCCCTGTGATATAGTCCCTGTACCTATCTACGTTTAAACATAATCAACTTGACCGACAGCAATCTTTTGGAGATTGATATGTACGCAACAGAAAACTAACAATTGGCAGAACCACAAAGAGAACGATGACAACAAAAGGGAATGGAATGGAATTGAATGGGTATAATCTTATTTTTTTGAAATGTGAAAAAAAAAGATTCTAATATATATCTCCTACTTTTAAATCTCGAAGCGGTGAATATACAACTTTATCGCACCACTTTAAGTTTTGGTACCAAAGAAAACTGGAGACAGACAGACGGACACGAATAGTTTCTGGAAGAAAGCACGATTTCTTAAGTTATGATTTAAAATAGTCGTATACAAACAAAACAAAAGTGAAATTCTAAGATTAAAGATGTGATAAAAAGCACCGGTTTCAGGATGAAAACACCAAAAGAAAAAAAACTTTTATGAAAGAGAAACGATGACGTCATACCATTCAGGGAATCATATTTCAGTGTTATCAACGATGTAAGTGATTGATGGAGTTAGTTATTCTGATTTCTCTACAAACATGAACTGGCAATTATTTCGTCTACATCGAATTTTTCTTCTACTAGTCATTTATATTCCATCAACTTCGTGTTTTAGAGACGAAAATTTAATTGATCATAGACATTCTACACAGCTTACTGATGATACGTCAAAAAATAAAGTTGAGCTCTTAGGATCTGTGTTGAAAAAACACATTCATTTACTTAGGAGTTCATCGGAGACAAAGTTAGATATAATATTTCTAGTTGACAGCTCTGCTAGCGTTGGAAAAAGCAACTTTGGAAATGAATTGAAGTTCGTGAGGAAATTACTTGCTGATTTTGTCGTGGATGAAGACCATACAAAAGTATCTGTGATAACATTTTCATCCAAACGGTTAGTGTTAAGACAAATTGATTATATAACTCCGTATCATTCAGAGAAACACAAATGTACACTGATCGAGGATGACCTGCCAACGATTAAATACAGAGGAGGAGGTACATATACATTAGGGGCTTTTAGAGAGGCTAAGGTAGGAACGCATTGTTTAATAGCAAATATCGTTCTATAGAGTTAATGTGTAAAATCTCAACCATTTGAAAAATAATGAAAGTGGGAAATTGAAGGCTAACATGCATTACCCGTGAATAACATGGTACGTGTTCCCTGGGAAAATTTTAAGATTTTGATTTGTACATTTGGAAAAATTGAAGAAACCTTTTAACATAAATTAAAACAGATGTTTAACCCCACCGAGAAGAGATTTATTGAACTTTCTTTGTTCTATAGGTTACTGACTCTCATACAACTTTCTTAATAGACTGGAACCAAAAATAAAGAAAAAAAGTTTGACAAACTGCACAGCGGTGATCACCCTAATATATTGAAAACGTGCGTCTTGTCCATCAACGCTAGATCCTTATCCACGCTATTTGTATAAATAATTGCTCAAATTACTACAATATGTATACTATAACATGTATAAGCTTATTCATAGCTTGTTATCACATTCATGGAATATTTATCAATGTATTCATTACGATAGATAAAAGTTGTAGGTTATAATCAATAACATTTATTTTTGAAGAATTCTGTCAAAATTTACAACTGTAAACATTCATCGCAGAACTTGAAAAAATAAAATCTAAATTTAGAAAAAAAGTTACGTACGTAGAAAGAAGAACACGTCAGATGCACGAAAGTTATCAAAATATAATGGAGAAACGTGCCATTACTAATTCTAAAATCTAATTTCGATATAAAACCGACAATGATATCAGAGTGGGTAAAAGTCATCACAAGACTTATCAGGTCATATTAGAATTTTAAAAAAATTTTGTTGATTATTTTATCTACGTACATGTATAATCTTTTGATTCGATCTAAACTTATTTTGCGTGTTCCAGAAAGTTTTAAACAAAGCACGCCGAAATTCCGAGAAAGCAATTTTCTTGATAACGGATGGTTTTTCTAATGGCGGGGATCCAAGACACGAAGCTAAAAGAATCAGGGAAAGTGGTGTCAAAATATTTACATTTGGGATCGCCAATGGTAATAGAGATGAACTGTGGGACATGTCCTCCGAACCAAAGAATGAAACCAGCTATATCCTGGATAGTTTCGAGGAATTCGAATCCTTAGCTAGACGGGCACTCCATGAAGGTAACAAGTTCACCAGTTCATCACTTTTCATTCTTAATTAAAGTTTTATTCATTCTTTTATAACCTCTATACTTAGATATATATTGCTGCTCGGACATTAAACCCCAACAAACAAACAAACAAAAAAAAAATACTGAGATATAAAAAAGTATAATGCATAACGGCAATACGCACACCCTCTTGGAGAAATTCAAGAAGTTATTTTGTAACTGTTTCTTATTAATCAAATAAGATAGCTGTTTAAACCAGGTTGCAGACTTGTTGAATAAATACGTACCCCAGTACATGCCCAATAAATACTAGCTCCAGAGATATTTTGAAATGAAATACGTATTATGGATTAAACAATTCGATGCGTTTCGTACCACTGAATCATTAAACATGTATAACAGTGCAATTTTCCAGATTTAGGTCGCGGGGATTTTATCCAACAACCAGAAGAAAAATGTGACAACCTGTGTTATGAAGGTTACGAATGTTGTGACAAGAAAGCCTCGTGTAACTGTGGAACATACACAGGAACCTACGAATGTATCTGTCAACCGGGATACTATGGCAACGGTCGGGTAGATTCCTGTAAACGTATGTAGTCACCATATATTGCATATTATATAGAACAGGCATGTTGATATTTTCACTAACTAGTAGTACTCATAAGTCATAATATAGAGTCGACTACATGCTCATTTTCGTTGACAATTTAAAGGATTAAAAACGGAGTATATAAGAGCCGGAACAAAGCCATGGTTTTCTGTCTATTAACTAGTTATACGCCAAATTTGCAATCTATCCCAATGCATCTGATCAATAGTGTCTTAGCTATCTGGAAATGTCACTTGAATTTAAACCTTTTATTTCAGCTTGTCCACCAGGTACATACAAATCACGCGCAGTACCAGGGGATGTCAGATCATGCACACGATGTCCGGATGAAAACCACACAACCTTTAAGGGATCTACTGATGTCTCACAATGTGTTTGTAAAAAGGGGTATAGGGATTTCAATAACACAGGATGTGTAGGTAAAGCTGAATTAAATTTTATAGCATCATGTCAGAAAGGCTGGACAAGTGTACGCGGTGTACTGCAATCAATCAAACGCACTGAGCTACTTTTTATTAAGTCGCTAGAATATTAGTAGCGACTTCTCTCACTCATAATTTCTGTATTTTACGTTCGGATATGATTTACATACTTTATATTACTACTTCACATTAAGCTGCTGATCGGTGCCGTGTTTACCACCATAGTGTCAAAGATCTAGCTTCATTTCGCCTGAATATAGCTGAAATATTGCTGCTCGGGCGTTAAACCCCAACAAACAATCATTCGTGATCAAAATGTGCTTCTTAAATATCATACACATTTGTTTTACGAGTGTTTTTTTTTTTGCTTGTATGAGAACGGGAAGTTTACATTAAAAGATGAAATGATCGGTTAGCCTTGAACGTCACCCAGTTTCCGATTCAGAAACAAGGGCTCATTACAATCAACTTAATAGGTCATACATATACATATATATCTGGTTCCCTGGTCAATATCATAAGCGACCCCAAGATCGCTAAATTTTGAGAGAACGAAAACATTACTCGAACTTCTTTGTAACCAGTTGTTTTGATTTAAAACATTCGGGTTATCACGGTTACAAAAGAGTAATCACATCAAGGGAACCAAGATTTTAACGGAAGTCAACGTGGACGAGAAGTCGACATTTTTTAACTTAAAAAAGGAAATGTATATCCACCATGTATTTTTTCGATAACTTAAACTATAAATATAAGTACTTAGTTCCAATTTTGCATTTGTAAACTCTTTAATTATGTCTCATGAAAATGTAGTGAAAATGCGTGCATTTTTCGTTATATTGCACTTGAATGTGTAGGCAATCGTTATAAGAAACGGTGTAAACCATTAACGGTAAAAACTATGTCCATTGCCAAAAAAAAAAAAAAAATGCAAAATTGAAACTAAATACTCATTTTTATAGTTTAAGTAAGCGGAAAATGCATGGCCGGTATACATTTTGAAAATGGGAACAAATGTCGATAAAATCACCGCTGTTTGTCGCCGTTGGCTTCAATGGTAATGAAAAACATTCGGTTGATTGTAGCACAGTGCGTATGCTTGTGCACCCTGGGTTTTATTGTATATAAATGGGACACTAAACATAATTCGATTATACGATCAAATTGAAATGAACTTAATAAATTCAATAACAAGATTAATTCCATAGAATCTAAGAATTTGCCGTCGTGTATTTACTCTCATAAGAAAACGAAACTGCATGTACTTCAAAATAATTTGTTAATGGAATAAAAATTGTTAAAACATTCATAATTTGCGAAAACTAGCAATAATTCACATGTTTCGAAAGTAAAACATGCAGCTATACAAATTTTAACCCTGCTTACAATGGACGGATTTTGTATATGTCTATAATCACATCTTTTTGTATCTACACATAACTTTAGCTATGAGATGTCCTGCACTGACAGCACCAAGGAACGGATACTTTGTCAATGACAAATGTGAAAATGTTTTTAATGCTGCATGCGGTATTCGTTGTAAGCCAGGATATTACATGAAAGGAAGCAGCCTCAGAATCTGTCAAGAGAATGCCGAATGGAGCGGAAAACCAACAGAATGCATCAGTCAGTATAAATCATTTGGTTCAAAGCATAAATCTATCTTTTTTTTCTACAAAAGCACAAATAATCAGCCAATCTTCTAGATACTTATATAACTAGCTATTTAATTTCATACTTCGTTACTATTATACTTATGATGTTTTTATCTTTCGCTGTTTCATGATAAAACTTTACAATAATGTAACGAATTCGATAAACTAGGTTTCTGCTTTCAGTGAAGACATGCCCAGCACTACCAAAGCCTAAGAATGGGAAGATTGTATGCGACAAGGATGGATTTCTCTTTTCTACCGTCTGTCGGTTTTCGTGCGATCTGGGTTATAAACTCGTTGGTTCTAGGAAAAGACAATGTCTAGCCATAGCCGCGTGGGCTGGAATCAACACGAAATGTCGAGGTAAGTTAAATAGGGTTTTAGGAATTTAAAATCACATCTGCTTTTATATTGTCCAAAGGTAAACCATAGGCACAAAAATAACCAAATATCTTTCTTAGTACCGACAACCCAAAACATTGCCATTTGAAAGCAATATTATTTTTTTAATAACGTGAAGTGTCAAATATCAATATGTGACCCAAAAAGTAAAACAAGCAAATTTACAAAGAAAAAGAAAAAACATAATATGAACATACAAATATCTGACTATTGTTTTGTTCCATTAGAAATAACTTGCAGACCATTGCCTTTGGTTAAAGACGGAAAAATCTTTCCATCGGCGTGTACCAAAGGTGACGTTCCATTCGGAACGACCTGCCAAATATCTTGCTATCATGGGTATTCAGCAATGGGACCGCCTACAAAGCAGTGTACCCCTGATGGACTCTGGACACCATCGTCTGAGGGAGAAATGACACACTGTGAAGGTATGGTAATTAAAAGGGTTTTATCAACGTTTGTCGTGTTAAGATGATTTTTTTGTATCGGACGAAACTGGCTTTACTTATAGACGAAGGTTCATTTGGTTGAATCAATATCGAAGGATAAAAAAATAATAATACGTTTTGGCCAAAAAGTAACAAATTGAGGGCAATAAAATCGGCTTAATCATTAGTTGTTGGTTGAAAGCTAAATAAGTTTTTGACCTTTAACACTTCGTTATGTCATCAATCTGAAGTGAAAATTTCTTATGCAGAGCTGATTTTTTTCGTAAATGAGGAATATATATAAGGACGAGAAAAGAACGTATGTTTTAATTTAGATACCAGTCCACCAATAATGAAGTGCCCACGGAATGTGTATACAGACGCCGATGCTGACGACAGTAGTGCTGAAGTGTCATGGCAACCACCTGTAGCTCTTGACAATTCCGGTATCAGACCACGACTCAAAGTCGTACCTGCCATTGAACCACCAAAGAGGTTCCCAATTGGTATAACCAAAGTAAAGTATATTGCTGAAGATTTAAGTGAGAACAAGGTGAAATGTTCATTCACTGTCCGTGTCAGAGGTAAGAATGTTTCTCTCCACACAAAGCTTATTCGAAATGAAATGTTCACAAATTAAGAGTCAAATAGAAAATGCTATGAAAATCTTAAAATAAACATCGTGAATATTAGTAATATTCCACGATCATTAATGAAGTGCCCACGGAATGTGTATACGGACGCCAATGATGTTTCTTATTATTGTATTTTGTTTTTACAAAAAATGACAACTGATCACTCCTTGAAATATTTTTTGATGATTTGAATACAATTCTCGGTACAGACAGGACTCCACCCATGGTAGACCGCTGCGTATCTCCATTCCCATTTGTCACATCAGAGCCGTATGCTAACGTCACGTGGGAAGAACCTGAGTTCAGTGACAATTCTGGAACAGTTGAGCTAGTGGAGCGGAATCATGCGCCAGGTTTATTTCCTCAAGGAGAAACTACAATAGTTTATAAAGCATTTGATTCTAGTGGAAATAACAATACCTGCAACATCATCATCAATGTAATTCGTAAGTGAATTAATTATTTCAAGTACTCAATGCCGATTATAATGCCTTAAAAAGCTGTACACTATACTCATGATATTTTTTCCTCATTTAGAACAAGTTTCTATTTCTAAAGATGTTTGATATAAAAAGTCCTAATTTGTACCATGACATGAAAATATTCATGATAATTCATGATAGAGTAATACACTAACATTTTTTATACAAGCGCACTCTTGCCAGTACCCTCCAGCACCAGTCAATGGTAAACGTGACTGCTTCGAGACCGATGAGGGTGTCCACTGCAGAGTATCCTGTAACGAGGGATTTGCATTTGCAAAACCCCCGGCTGACGACTACTTCTGTGCCTATGACCATAAATGGAGACCTGAGGATAAACTACCCATTCCAGACTGTTCTGGTATACCCAATATAGTCTAATTTAGAGTTTACATTGTACTTATTTCTCAGCATTAGATAAGCAAAATGTTATTGCTAGTACTTCTTTCTTTTTCTTCTTTTCATTAATTTTCGACGAGTGTCATATAAATTGAGAATCTTTGTTTAGTTAACGTCGTTAAGTAACCTTAAATAAATAAATAAATAAATATATATATATATATATATATATATATATATATATATATTAAATCAGTTTTACTTAGATTCGGCATATAGTACAAAGTAAGGAACATAAGCTCTTGTGAGCTTTTGATCGACATTCCAAAAAAAAACCCCTACAATTCCATACGTAATTTGCTGAAAGCGATTTTTTACTAGCTTGTTTTGTCCAGAAAGTGTCCTTATTTATTTAATGGTGTCGCATTTGGCACAAAGCATGTTCACGAATGTCCCAACGTATTGTTTACTTCTAATATTAGATTGCAAAGGTTCCCTATGTTCAATGTGACTGTTATAATTTGATAGTTTATACAACATTTCTTCGCTGATTGTGTCATTTCTTTATATGCTGTGTACGATAAAGAACAAGTGTTGAGTTGTAATGGATCTTAGGGAGGTAGACCTAGGGTAAGGCACATAACTCTTGAAATCAGTGATATGTTTGTATCATATTCAATATCACCAAAGCCTATCAAGTTTTCATTTAAAACAGAATGAAAGCAGTCCAAGTTACTTTGATGCTTACATGAGATGCTTAATGTAAACTGCTGAATACAAAAGTTCCGATGATTTGTAAGAGTTGTGTCCCTTACCATAGATCTTCCTCCTTAAATCACTTTCATATTCCAGTGGAGACATTATCAAATAGTGTAATACAACCAGCATCAGTCACATATATTGGCAATGTGCCTTGTGGAGAACAACTCATGGTGAATAAAATTGAATCAATATTTAACCAACAAGTCAGTGAAAGGGTAAGATGTACTTTTTTCAACCAAATATATCCTTTTGGATAAGCAACTGAACAAAGTCAAAAACTCTCATTTTGAGCGCGTTCAATGCATATCAATTTATCATCTGCCATTGTGTTGATTAAATTCGGTTTATATATCCTAACTAATGGCGTTTTTGTTTATCCGAAATAACTCGCTGGGATTTACTAGAAATACAGATAATACTTACCCAACTGGTACACTGTTTGTCTAAAAAAAAAAATAAACAAGGGAACCAAGGTTATAGTGGTAACCAAAAGAATGCAATCCAGGGACAAAGACCATACACGGAAAATATACACACAACAAAAAACATGAAGAAACTAAAATCATACATACAAAGTAACAAAAGCAAATGAGCAACTCGGACTCCACTAAAAACTGGGAGCATGTACCGGGTGCACCGGTAGGGTAAGCGTCCTCTGCTTTTCTAGAAACACCCGCCGAGTTGCTCATAAAAATTCAAGTCCGGGGTAGACAAACGAGGAAAGGAAAATTAGGACACGTTGAATAAATCAGTTTTCATGGCGTAGATGGATACACCATAACGATCCACGGGTTCATGATGACGACCATAAAACCTCTGTAGTGATGACTTCAATCTTGTAGCAACATACATGTAACCCTGATCCTGAAGCCTATTTATTAGAATTCTAGCGCGATACAAAAAGTCTGGCATAATGTATGAGTTGTGATATGAACACGCCATACGCATGTGCTGAAGGGATATTACCATAGATGAAAGGAAAGTTGACAAGTTTGAATGAAAAGTCATCACGTTTGTCGTAAAGTTTGGTCAATAGTTTTCCTTTACCATCGATTTCTAAGTGTAGGTCAAGATATGTGGCTGACTTCACAGTGTCTGTAGTATCCTTTATTTCAAGTTCTTTGGGGTAGATGCGATGTATCAAATCCCCGAAATTAGGATTGTTTAAAGATAATATGTCATCTATATATATAAACTGAGATTAAAGGATCTAGCTAAACGATATTCTTTCTTTCGGATCAGATCAGCTATAAAGTCAGCCTCATAAGAGTGAAGGCATAGGTCACATGCGTGCGGTTTATTTAAACGTTGGTTTACCACGACGCGGTACACCTTGTCCTGATTCTTAAAAAAATCTTTGTAGCTCATGAAATGTAAGGTTATCAATCTCAACATTTAAAATATGATACTAAGCATTTGTAGTTATTTGTCCAAGCATAGTTTTCAAAATAATCTTTACTTGTTAAGAGAACATGATTTCATTCGACACTAAACATGCGACAAGATCCTCTCCTTGCACTCAGATATGCTGTCTCGGAATTACTTAAGTCTTAAAGTCGAATATCTATCTGTAGAATTATATGGTGCTGCGGATAGGTATCAAAAAGTGCTTTAGGTTTCGAGTTTAATGGGCCTAGAGTGTATACGGCTGTATCATATGTCAATGGAAAGATAAATCCATGTAGTTTTTGAATATCGTACTTATCAAAGTAAAAAACGGTAAAGTTTCCTGCTATTTTGCATTAATTAGAGGAAGGATCAAAGATCAATCGACCCCAGTACATTTTGATAAGTAATTTAAGTGAAATCATTGATTGTTGGTATTAGGAAACAAGTAACATGTAAAGGTCACATGTATAGAATTTAAAAAATGTAAAAAAGAACTGTTTCCAACAAAAGTTGACTATTTAATCACCGAACAAAAATGCCCCTAAAATTGGTTGCATTTTATTGCCTTTTCAATGATTAAGAGATAATAAGATACCGTAGAATATTACAATGTATATCTAAGTATTCTTTACTGAACAAAAAATAAAATAAACACAACGTTCTCGATTCGATCTGCAACATGGGCTTTGCAAAATGAGTTTGAAGTTGCAAATTTTCGCATATTTAAACTATTAATTGTACTAAAATTGTATAACACGGAATCGTTTCCGGAAATTTGTCTAGTTTCCGGACTGTATTATGAAGGGGGCACATGTAAAGTATCTAGTCTACCTTACGTTTTGATGAAAAGACTGAAGGTTTTGTAATTTATTTTTGTACATACAAAAATCATACATATTTTTGTTGTTGCATTTGTCTTTATATGTTTGGACTTCAAATAAAACGTTAAAGATTAACCATGAATCAGGGATTCTCAAACAAAAAATGCGACTCGGGGTTTCACGATAAGGCTGGATTTCGTAATAAATGTGACTATACATAAACTGTGAACTTTGAACTTTGCATGGAAGCATGTGCAAACATGTACATGCATTTTGTCACAATATTTACGTCTTATGATGTTTAATTGTGCGCCAGGCTGATGCTTGTAATGCAATATCCTCTGCTGTGGCAGATCCACACTGTGAAAAGAAGGGTGCCAGCCGGGGGTTCCTCAGAAAAGGGTGTGTGTGCTAGGAAAGTTAGAAAAGAATGATATTCAAAAACTACATTGATTTATCCTTCCACTGACATATGATATAGCCGTATATCCTCTAGGCCCATTAAAAGTTAGAAAAAATCCTTAGCCGTCCGCACCGCTATGTCTTATTAATTATAATTTCTGATGTGCATCAAAAAATGTATGTTACAGTTGAAAAGTTTAATTTGATCAAAGTTGAGAATTTCATAGAAATAAGCGTTGTTACATTTTTATGATATAAATTAAAATGATCACTTATCAGACACAGTTTTGAAATTGTGTCTAAAACTTTTGTACTGAATTTCAGATAAGTTCGTTGTGTGGAAACAGCATAGAATGTGAGATCGACAGTATTGTGGCTACTTGTGAAGAAGATCAGGGTAAGTTCTTGGTGAAACCTGAAAATTGTAACCAACTACTAGTAGTCAGTGTTAAAAGTTAGGCAGATTAGACTACCAAAGTTATAAATTTTAGGTTGATAATTTTAATTTCTTTAGAATTAGTCAACTTCTTCATCCAAAATGCATAATTTGTATTATGTACAGACATCAGAACAAACTACAGTAGGGAACATACTAATGAAACAGTTGATAAAAACTGATATTCGTTGAACACTGAACAATTAAAACTAAAGGAAACATGTTTCTTTGGGGCTGTATTTCAGTTCTATATGTTGAAGTAAAAAAATAAAAACTTTTTTTCAGAATTTAACAGAGTAAAGTTGATCTACAATGATAGAAACAAGAGAAGTGTGAGAAGACATTACAGAAGACGTCAGAAAAAAATCATACGTAAACAAAGGAGTCAAAAGAAAAAGAAATCATATGCTATAACCTTCACATTCATACTTAAAGGTAGAGAATAAAGTTAGAAAAGGGAAGGTGTCAACGAGACAACAACCCTGCCAAACTTTTTTCCACACGAGGGCATGCATTTGCATCTTTGTATAAGTTATACATCCTTGTTTGTAAAAAAACCCCAAAATATATAAAATGGTAACATAAAGTCTTGCCTGTACAATTTTTACATAAAAAGTACCAAAACCTGACTTTGAGGCCAAAGGTCAAGTTAACATGGCGGTTATAGTGAAAAGAGATAATAGAGTTGACCTCGAGATCAAGGGTTAAGTTCAACTAAAGGGAATCATGGTATAGGGTACACACCTGACAGAGATATATAACGCATGCTCAAGATGGAATACATGCATGTTTACAAAACAACATGTGAACAATTTCAGGATTTGAACAAGTTCGAATTACACCGAAAAAAAAAGGTTAATTTCGAGACTATGTTCATTAATTGTTCAGGAAAGAAAATAAAGATAAGAGGAAAGGACTCCAAAAAATTAGAACAGTCAGTAGAAAAAGTAATCAAGACAGTAAAGGCGGAGGCAAGCAGTGGAATTTGGGATTTAAAGATGAACGGAAGGGTTAGAATGCAATTTGCCAACTTAACGGACTCGGAAGAAGCAACATACCAGTGCGAAAATGGAAGTATATTGATCAATACGTCATGTGGTAAGTAACATAGTTGTGGCCTTTTCACTTTTCGTACTTTACTTAAACTGGCCAGTCCTTATTCAAATCAATACGTGTAGTATGGAATTAACACAAGATGGTCGTACTTAGAAAGATAGAGAGAAAAAAAAATAGAAACTCTGCGAGAAAGCAAGGAACCATTTAATAACGAAAACACGAAAACTATCTGTTCTAATAAATAATGATATAATTTTTTACCTTCACAAAAGTATTTATAATAACCGAGTGAAATTGGCTTCCCACTATTTAGATTTCCCGTTTTATTTCAGTGAAATGCCCCGTTGGCACAATGTTGAACGTAGAAACTAAAGAATGTGATAGTTGCCTTAGGGGATACTACCAACCGAACGAAGGTCAACTGTCCTGCAGACAATGTCCAAAACTAACATCTACACATTACAATAACTCAAAAAGTAAAGGAGAGTGCATTGGTATGTATTTTTATAATACATTTTACTTCATTCTTACAAAAAATAACAATGAAAAGATTTTAAAACATTATTTTTTTCAAAGAAGACAGCAAATATGTAATAAAAAAATACAAAAATACAAGCAGAAAATGCTACTTCAAAAGAAAGAAAGTTTGCCTATGCATCGTATTTTCTTCACTATTTTAAAAGATAGCTCAGCAGCAAAATAAATCATTTAAATATGGAGTGTTAATACATTTATGACTGTATCGTCAGCACTTTGTCAACCTGGAACATTTTCTAAGGATGGATTAGAACAGTGTACGACTTGTCCAATAGGAACCTATCAAAACCTTTATGGGCAGGTGTTGTGTATTTCATGTCCACGCAACACTACAACAAACAACAGGGGAATGAGAAGACAGGATATGTGTAGAGGTATGTATTCATTGACCAGACTTGAAATAACAAGTTGGAATGTGTAGTCTATTGTCAATCATTCTGTAAAGACATTGTGAACAAGTCAGTTCTTATGGTGGAGATGGCCACACCATAATAATTAATTATCAGGTTTGTGATGTCAACCTTAAAACGTTTGAAGTGAGGCTTTTTGGTCTTCTAAAAACATAGCCTTGTTCCAATAGCTAATTTGTTAAAATCTTTGCACGGTACAAATCAAATCCTTGTACCTTCGTCAGTCTCTGGTATGAAGTGTGATATAAAAACCATCTTCGACGGGAATGACAGAACTTTGCAAAACACGAATGGAAAAATTGACAATTTTTACATGTAACTCCCTCTTGGCCAACATATGTGAATTAATTAATTAATCTGTTATTCAAACAAGTGTGGACACAGACTGGTATTGCCAGGGGCAAGTATGGACGCAGACAATATTTCCCGAAGAGCACATTTGACTGAACAGACATACGTTTTGTCTTGAATGTGTTTGCATTGTCTAGAAAACTCTTTCATTTATTGATATCAATAACTGAATTATGTTGATAAATATCCATTAACATATGTTACTATACATCTAAATGGGGAACAAATTCCACAATGGCTTGCCATAACCATTAAGACAAGTCATATACGTATAACAATGCTTCTTTCTTGAAGGTGTACTTGCATGGATGTGTTGAACTTGATATGTCATGTTAAGGATTGACCATTTCACTTTATGTACGTTACCTTTGTTAGTAAAATTCTGAACTCTCAGTTCTTTTTTTAGATTAACAGAAACCAACGGTGTTGTATCTGTCAGATAAATGGATAGTCCTAATTTGAAAACGGTAGGGGCCATAAACTCAAAATTAAATAGGAGCATTGTTTTAGTAGTTAGTAAAATCATATCAAAATTTTATAACATTTGATCAACCATAACTAAAGTCATCGCACGAAAACCAAGTGAATATAGACGACGACGACGACGACACGGACGCTGTCGCCGATGACGCCGCTGTCAGCACCATACCAATATACGACCGAATTTTTTTTTACATATATAAGGTCTTTGATTTCACATTAGTCCTAGTTAAACAGTTCTCTATCAAAAGAGGATAAAACTGCAAAACTGTAAAGTTTTCCCACTGACAGTTATGTACACAACAGAAAACATTCAAAAATCTTATGAATCAAAATTACAATACCGATATATGAAGGACTTTAAGGCTAAATCCATCGATACTGGCTCCCAGTTAAAACTTCAAAACCAATATTTCAACTAAATCTTGTATCAAACAATTTTATCAACTTCTAAATAGCCTGAAAATGTTTACTATACTATAGTACTTATTTCAGAATCAACATAAAGTGTATCTACATTCAGTACTTCACAGCACTGTCATTAACTTAAGAATCACTATTTCATTTAATCCTGTAAATCCTCTTCACAATTTAACAAAACTTAGTTTTTTCAATGTGTATAGTATTAATGTCTTAATACTTAATAAAATTCCCACCCTTTTAACAAATGTTTAAATATGAATGTGACTAAAATTATATTTTTATGTACATGTACAAACTTTACTTTATTGGCATGAAGTCATAAACAAAAAATGGTTTAATTAAAAATCATATTAAGAGTTGTCAGTACATGCAGTCTGAAATATACATATATAGCAAAACTAAAAATCGTTGGAGCTCCTCGGGAATGTACTTACAAGTACACTGTACTCTTACGTGTACATAATGGCTATATGCATAACGTAGAGTCCCCGAAACTTCATATTACAGTAATGGACAGCTAATTGGACTGCCCCAACTCAACAGATTCCTCATTGCCATGTGTTTTGCAACAAAATAGCTTGCCAGATAACCTCTAGCACTGTTGGAGTAATAAATAGACCATCCTATTAGGCCTAAAAATGTGTTATGTTTCCGGTCACCCTACCGACCCTCCTACAGACCCCTATCCAAAAGTTTTTATTTGTTATTTTGAAAAAAATAATGATTAAGTCTGCCGATTATCTTTCAGAAAAAAAAATAAAGCATAGATGTTTTTTTCTATCCTAGATGGAAAAACAAAGAGAAATATTGGTTGTTTATATTTAGATTCGATTGTAAACAGACATGCCGTGAGTGTGCTCTTGGTAGTGGATAATACCTTTTGGTATTCGGCACTTGAATTAAATATTTGTTGTTTTGACCATTAGCATCAAAACAAAAACATATCTCAAGCGCTGATTCCCAAATGGGATTATTCAAATTATTTCACATCATTTTTTATCCGGAGGATATTATTTCCCTACGAAAAATTTTCCACACCTATTGTTTCCACTTCTTAAGTAGTAGTTTTTGCAAAATCTGAAAAATGTCCCAAAAAAAGCAACATATTTTAATTTTCGTAATTAATTTGTTTTTTTTTGGGTCTTTATTATGAAATATATAATTATTCATTCCAATCTGTCGGCTCTCAGAAGATAATAAACATTGAAAATCCAATAGATTCTATTGTATTTGAGTGTCATTTACAGAGTTATCTCCCTTGTTTTTGAAATCTATTGTGCATTCTGTATAATTTTTATCTCCTAAGAACACTGGTTATATGAAAAACTGAATGTTAATTTCTGATTACTGTGGCAATTCGAACAAAATGTCAAAAAATAAAAATATGTAGGTTTTTCACCCATGAATCACATTTTGCATGATTCTCAGCTGGAGTGCTACTTAAATAATGATATTTACTATAATTTCTTGTGAAAAAGCTAGATGTATTCCTAATTGTACACATGATATTTTTTCATACCACAGTATTAAATAATATCCTGAATATAGTTCAAATAGAGTGAACAGAATTTATACTTTTGACATAATAGGTAACTAGAGGATGCCCACGAAATCGCGGTCGATTGTGGACACGGTACTAATTTGACGAATCCCAACAAAATGAGTAATCGTTGTCAAGGATATACGATCATCTATTATACATTAATAGTGTACATTTTTCTTCAAATTGCTTTAGTTGTTTAAGAGTGGGGACTTGGTTTTCTTTTGACTCAGAATTGTTTTTGTTTTGCGCTGAACGCACAAAGTACTCTACTAACGCATGTAAGCGAATTATTCTTTTTCCTTTTTTATTCACATTACTTATTTTTTAACTATTTCTTACCAAATTATCTTTTCTCCAAAGTTAGGATCGAAATATTTTTAACAACCATAGAACCCCCTCCCCCCACGGAAGTTAAATGGTGCGTCCCTAAGCAGTTTCATATCCTCATGCCAATGCACTTTCCTGGAAAGAAATGGTTAAATCTGGGACTTTTAAGCTGTTTTATTGGTCCCAGGTTTAATTCGACTCAGGGGTATAGGAGGAGATAACGTTTTACGACGACGATGGCGACACCGACAAACGCAAAGAGAAGACTTTAAAAGTTGATAAGGTCCGTTGAGGAAAAAAACCAACTCAATTTAAAATACACTTGCAGTAAACAATGTGCCTGCTCCAGACATGTGTTGCGTCAATGACGTATTTTTGCTGCGACCGATTAAATCAATATTAGCAGTCTCTACCTGTAACCCTGGTGCTGTTAGCTGGTTTACCTGAGGCTTCGTCCATGTTTTCACTCCATGGCCACTGGGCAGCAAGAGAGTAACCTTGATTTTTATTTTATCAAAAATTCTGCTTATGTGCACGTTATAGATGGCCTTCTTGGTCTGGTTTGAGAGTATTAACGTTTTTTCATTGTTAAAGACCCTCATACAACAAGACACAGAAGAAGCATTAGTTAAAGCCCTGCTCCTTGATATCGGTTATTTTTAATGTATCGTGTGAGTTTTTTTTTCAGACGCACATGCACTCCGTAACCACCCTTTTATATGTACATGTATATACAAATATGTGATCAACTCCAAAACTGGGACTTGTTCGCTCGCAATTTTTTAATGGTTGAATTAGCGAGAAAAGTCAAAAGGGAACTTTCTGGCATTTTGTCCTATCATTCAGCGAAATTTCCTGTTAGTTATCAAGGAATTACGCCCAATAATGCTTTCAAGTAGGTTATCAAAGTGGTCTCTTGCTAACTCGAAAAATATTTTTTTTTATCTAGCTCAAAATCGAACTTGCATGTACTTTTATGCTTAACGACTGTACAAAGGTTTGTTTATCAAATGGAAAACGCCGGGAGACGAACGGAGATAAACACCCTTTCGTTTTCTGAAAGTTCTTGTCGACCCAGTTAAAAGGTGCATAATAAATTCTTGAATTTTAAATAATTAAATATTTTACTCAAAACAATGGGTAGGGGGTTTAGCAGTCATGCCAGTTTACACCTAAAAAGGGGGGTCCGAACTTCTGGCGCAGATCTTTACACATAGAAGGGGGAGGTTTATTTCGACACGTTCTGCGCCTTTCCATGTCTGGACAGTTTTACACCTTGGAAAAATAGTGGGTGTCGTTTAATTAAGCAAAATAATGAACGTACAATATTGGTGTAACACATGTACACATGATCCGGATAGTCGATTGAGCATGCGCGAAAGCGTATTACAACACTGAGAAATGACGGTCTCCGTATTGGGATATTTTCCCCAAAATTCGCGTTTTCCATAGAAAACAGATGGTTTCAAAAACAAATTTAGGAAGTACACAACACTACATTTATACCTCATATCACAAGTATGCCCGACCTTATATGGTTTCAGAGGAGTCGCGGCTCAAATAAATCGGTCTATTCCTTTAGTAGTATAGATATTTATAACGTTACGACAGCTTTGTGAAAACGGGACCAGGATATTAATTAATATCTAAAAACATCCTGGAAAATATGTCGCATTAAAACTATCCGAATCATTCACACCTAATACTGTGAACTCTTTTTAACCCCCCTAAAAATAATTATAGTGCCTCTAAAGAAAACCTATTCAGATACTTGTATGTTTAATCATCCAAAGATTAACTATGGAAACAATTCAATAGCCTTGGAAAACATTACTATTATAAAATATTCCCGATTAAATTTGATATTATTTTTTTCCGGTTGAAAGTATTTCACAATAATATACTATTGGATGCTAAATGTTCACATGAGGTCCTTACTAGTTCATTTATGAAAAAAGATCATATAAAGGAAAAGTTTGACTTGACCAATAATGACAAATGCATAACTTCAAGAATTGATTGAGAATTGAAGGGGAGGACATTTATCTTGCAAGTGAAGGATTCAGTTGTTCCATTAGGCCTGGACTTAATGACAATATTTACTGACGATGCTCTGAGACTAACTACCAGGCTGAGGCAGTAACCGAACAAAGTGGAATTTCCTTACAGAATCCTTAAAAAAATGTTATAAAAAAACTACTGATATCCACAAATAAAATGAATTAAATACATGATATAGGTATCGATATATGCAAGACAAAAAGTCTACCTAAATAAAATTGGGTTGCGTTAACTTCTGGGGACCTTAATCCGCGCATATAATGTAATGGTCGATTCCATAAAAAAACAAACATATGATTGCAAAGGGAGAACTTGTGGTTTATCAACGGTAAAGTGGAATTTCCTTACAGAATCCATAAAAAAATGTTATAAAAAACTACTGATATCCTCAAATAAAATGAATTAAATACATGATATAGGTATCGATATATGCAAGACAAAAAGTCTACCTAAATAAAATTGGTATGCGTTAACTTCTGGGGACCTTAATCCGCGCATATAATGTAATGGTCTATTCCATAAAACACATATGATTGCAAAGGGAGAACTTGTGGTTTATCAACGGTAAAGTGGAATTTCCTTACAGAATCCATAAAAAATGTTATAAGAAACTACTGATATCCACAAATAAAATGAATTAAATACATGATATAGGTATCGATATATGCAAGACAAAAAGTCTACCTAAATAAAATTGGTATGCGTTAACTTCTGGGGACCTTAATCCGCGCATATAATGTAATGGTCTATTCCATAAAAAACATATGATTGCAAAGGGAGAACTTGTGGTTTATCAACGGTAAAGTGGAATTTCCTTACAGAATCCATAAAAAATGTTATAAAAAACTACTGATATCCACAAATAAAATGAATTAAATACATGATATAGGTATCGATATATGCAAGACAAAAAGTCTACCTAAATAAAATTGGTATGCGTTAACTTCTGGGGACCTTAATCCGCGCATATAATGTAATGGTCGATTCCATAAAAAACATATGATTGCAAAGGGAGAACTTGTGGTTTATCAACGGTAAAGTGGAATTTCCTTACATAATCCATAAAAATTGTTATAAAAAAACTACTGATATCCACAAATAAAATGAATTAAATACATGATATAGGTATCGATATATGCAAGACAAAAAGTCTACCCAAATAAAATTGGTATGCGTTAACTTCTGGGGACCTTAATCCGCGCATATAATGTAATGGTCGATTCCATAAAAAAAAAACAACATATGATTGCAAAGCGAGAACTTGTGGTTTATCAACGGCAAGGAAGACCCTTTTCTGTCACGGATTCAATCCCACAGGCGCTTGGACACAATTTGTGGTTTCACCGTAATCTTCGTCGAAACCCGCGTATTTTTATAGTGTTCCCTTATGTGCCTCATATTTGGCCATTATAGGCATATCTGACCTGGTTTTAGCTTGTTTTACCATCTCTGATATTTTTCCTCCATCTCTAATATAAACTCTAATGGGGTTAGAGATCGATTGTAAAAGAAAATTATTGACTGTACGACAAACACGATGATTTTTGACTTCGTATTGTCAACTTTCCTTTCATCTGTGGCAGTATCCCTTCAGCGCCTGCGTATGGAGTTTTCATATAACAACTCTTACGTTATGCCAGAGCCTGTCGTAACTACGCTGTTTGCACCACGCTTGTTTCTTATTTATGAAGACTCTAGGCAATAGTAAAAAGTGATAGTCCATAGATTTAACTATGATTTTTTTATTTGACATTATCACACTATTGATGTTGGATGAAAGAAGAATTAGAAAAAAGGTGCCATACCGATTGTTGTCAGTAGAAAATGAAGAGATGAATCTTACACCCATGATCAAACTATAACGCTTCTACGTTCTTTCGATTTGTACTGACAAAGCCCATGAGTACTATATTGAATCAAAAGTTTTATATTATAACTGTTTTAGGCAAATGTATCAAAGGTTATGTATCAGAAACAGGACTGCAACCTTGTTTACCTTGTCCACGAAATACATACCAGTCAGAGGAAGGAAATACTAAATGTTTAGTATGCCCGGGTGGAGGTTATACTGATGACGTTGGATCGATTAATAAAGAAAGTTGTAGTGGTTGGTATGACTGCTTGTATTTTGTTTTAACTTATTTTCAACAGAACACAAACAACACCTTCCAATATCAGATCTAATCACATTTCACGTTATCCTCTTTTTTTAATGTTAATAATTCCAAATTAAATCTGGTTTATTTAGACAATGCTTTACCAAACTTTTTACAATAGTTATTTGTAACTGTATAAAGAAACGTCAGGTGTACCAAAGCGAACACTAGGCTCCTGCAGATTGAGTTTAGTAGCTAGAGCAAAGAATTACACTTTCTTTATTCTTAAAAAATTCGAAAAAAATAGGAGAGAAAGAGTCTTTGTTATGATTGTGGTTGCTAAACAACATACTATTTTTTCAAAGTTATAGACATTTTCTACAGGTGGAACTTCTTACCAGTCAGACGAGCTTACGAATATTGACTTTGATGAGTGCTTTGGTAATAAATGTCAAAATGGAGCTACATGTGAGAGTCGTGGAGGGTTTGGGTTTGACTGTATCTGTCCTCCAGGATTTACAGGTATGTAGCCACACATAAAAGACATAGAGGGTTTAGGTTTTACTGTTATATGTAGCAAGCTGTAAGAAAAGTGAAGTGCTAATGAAAAGATGTTGTTATGACAAGAGTAACAGTTAGAATTAATACATATCTTTAGTTTTAAGGTTAGTTATGTTTTGATGAAATACTTTTTACTGTTTGTTGACTTGTTTCATTGATTTTACTATAACAGGAGTCTACTGTGACAAGGAGTTGGATGAATGTGAAACTGAGCCATGTTTACACGGTGGAACCTGTGTGGACCTAAAGATCGATTACTCCTGTAAATGTGCCGCTGGGTTTACAGGTAGGAAAACACATTTTTTAACATAGGGAAACATATAATGATGTAAGTGAGAGCCAGAACAAAGACCAAGTGTCACAGTCCTGGTTGATTTGTGTTGTTGTACACATGGTAGTTCTCATTTAGTGCTGCAGACGGGTATTAAAAGTATTTTTGTATACGTGTTTAATGGACTTCAGTTTATATAGCTATACCATTTATGGGGTATTTTTGTTGAGTGATAGATTACAGAATAAACTTTGGCCACAAATAAAGTGTCGTTAGCGTTGGGCTGAATGGCGGGAGTCTTTTTTGGAAGTATGTTTACTTTAATCACAACACCTGAGTTTTCGCACTAAAAACTGATTTTATTTTTTTTAATGTTACATTTGAAAAAAAAAACAATAACAGTACACTAAATGTATCAATCCTGTCGTCATTATGCTATTGTAGGCAAAAAGTGTGAGTTTGACATTGATGAATGTATTCCAAAGCCATGCTTGAACAATGGCACGTGCGTGGATGGTATAAACGGTTATACATGCTCTTGTTCTGCGGCATATGAAGGTAAAATATATTGTAGACGCCGTCTTCAAATTCACTGCAAGATTCATAAGGCTTATATCTTATTAATGAAGCGACGTACCATTTGTAAATAAAAATTAACTGCTCCACTTATAAAACGAAGATGGGTAAATGTCAGAACAGAAATAAAAATTGAAAACCCCTCATGTCTTGAACTTGAAATTTTATTGCTGCATGATGTAATTTCACCTCTTCGCGGTATGAAATGTTCAATATCAACTTTGTTAATGTAAGAACATGTGGTTGTTTACTGCAGTTTCTAATAGTGCTGCGGACAGGTATTAAAAAGTGTTTTAGTTTTCGAATTTAATGGGCCTTACAGGGTATACGGCTATATCATAGTTTAAAACGGTTAAGTTTTCTGCCTATCTTGCAGCAAGTAGAGGAGGGGTCAAAGATCAATCGACCACAATACATTTTGATAAGTAATTTAAGTGAAATCGTTTTAGGTATCGGAAAACAGGTAACATGGAAAGATCACTTGTATGGAATTTAAAAAATGTAGAAAAAGAACTTTTTCCAAAAAGAGTTGACTATTAAACACTGAACATATTTGCCTCTAAAAATGGTTGTATTTTAGTGCATTGTCAATGATTAAGAGATGATAAGACACTGTAGAATATTACAATCAATGTATAACTAAATATCCTGTACTGAATAACAAATAAAATAAACACACCGTTCTCGATTTGATCTGCAACATGAGCTTTGGAAAATGAGTTTGAAGTTGCAAATTTCACATATTTGATCTACTAAGTATACTAAAATTGTAATCTACGAAATCACTTCCCGGACAATCTGTCCTGTTTCCAAACTGTTGGTACAACAGAAAAGCATGAATAGTATCCAAAGTAACTTATTTTTTGACATGATCAATATTTTAAGTGCTTTTTAAGCAGATAGACAAAATTTTGACATATTTTTTTCTTCTGTTAGTCAATAATAGAGCGCCAAACATTGTTCGTTTTGTGTAATTAGAACGAAGAACAGGATATCCATAGTCAAGACAAAGCACCAAAAGTACAAAAATAGTCATAAGAATAACATATATAAATTTAAAGAATAAATTAGCAACTCTGGCTTGATAAAAAAAATAAATTTTAACATCTATTCTCCGTTTTTCCTCAAGCGCCCGTCAATCTGTTCTTATATAAATGATGTCATTCCGGATTTAAACGAAGGAAGGAAAATCCGGCATTGCTTAAAGGTCATCTGTATAGTAAGTGACGATAAAAAAGAACGTTACAAAGATTTATCACATAGACCGAAGTTTAATTATGAGTGGCTTATTTCCGATTCCTAGTTTTTACATCATCTTCGCTAGGCAAATGTTACAGTCCTGTCCCTCCCTTTGCGTGAGGAGAGGGGGCGGGACGGTAACCCTTAGCTAGCGAGTATGCTTTTACAGTTGTGAAAAATCCAAGATTCAGTTTAATTTTTTTTTTGGTATTTAGATTATAACCAATCACAGTTAACGTTCAAAAAAGTGAACCATAAAGTGGCTAAGTCTGATTAAAATACACGATCTGGCATGTGCCAAGTGAGGGTAGCATAATTAAAGATTTAATTTTAATTAGATTGGAGGTTGCTCACTTATTCATTCTTTACGTGAAGCAGACAGGTCTACGTGATTGACTGCCAGAAAATTAAAATTATGGCATTGTAAACATTCAAAACAACTTTACTACCCTGTC
Source organism: Perna viridis (assembly GCA_037379345.1). Lineage (NCBI taxonomy): Eukaryota > Metazoa > Mollusca > Bivalvia > Mytilida > Mytilidae > Perna > Perna viridis. The sequence continues at coordinate 56,764,787 of CM074511.1, forward strand.
AAAAGTAGCGATATTTTATTCTACCAATCAATTCAATGTGCAAAGCACATACTATGTTGAGTACAACTGCTCTGTACACGTATGTTTACGCCGCAAAAAAGTAAGTCTGTAACAAGTTATAGTAAATAGCTAATGATAGATTGTACCCTCGGTTTATAAATGTCTTGATCAGGGCCCCTCGCTTTTTCTAATATTCCTGATCCGCCCTGCCCTTCACAATTATATTTCCTTTGAACTAATATTCTATAACAACTATGTTACCATTGTGTCCTATTCATACGACTACTAAAATGGGGAGGGGTGCTGGGGGTTTGCACCCCCTTGTCTATTGGAAATTTGTCCTTTTCATGTGTAAAATTGACAAAAAGGTAAACAATGTTCTAGTGCCCCCTTTTTCCGAGGAACCCCCGGAAGCCAAAGTTCACAGTGTTGTTTGAGAATCCCTGCTTCATGGTTAAACGTTTTATTTGAAGTTTAAGCATATAAAGTCAATGCAAAAAAAAAATTTGTATGATTTTTAATGTACAAAAATAAATCTCAAAACAAGAAGTCTTTTCGCCAAAACATAAGATACATTCGATTCTTTACATGTCTCTGTTCATACAACAGCTCGGAAACTAGACAATTTATCCGGAAACGATTCCATACTATACAATTGTAGTACAATTAATAGTTAAATGTGTAAAAATTTGCAAAATTTAAACTAATTTTGCATAGCTCATGTTGCAGATCAAATCGAGAACGTAGTTTTTTTTTAATTTTATTTGTTATTAAGTACAGAATATTTAGATATGACATTGTAATATTCTACGGGGTCTTGTTTCTTCTTAATAATTGAAAATGCACTAAAATGCAACCATGTTTTAGAGGCAATTTTGTTCGGTGATTAAATAGTCAACTTTTGTCGGAAAAAGTAAATTTTTAACATTTATTAAAATTCTATACATGTGATCTACACATGTTACATGTTTTCGATACTTACAACGCACAATTTCCCTTAAATTACTTATCAAAGTGTATTCTGGTCGATTGATCTTTGACCCTCCTCTATAATTAATACAACATAGTAGAAAGCTTGACCACTTTTCAGTTAGAAAAGAATAATATTCAAAAACTACATTGATTTATCTTTCCATTGACATATAATATAGCCGTCTAGGCCCATTAAAGTTCTAAAAATCTTGAGCATCTGCTGCACTATAAATCCTCATTCACATGTCGGGACGATTTATTACGTGTTACAGGTGAAAGATGCGAGCTTCCGAAGAATAATTGTTTGGAAGCGGACTGCCGGAACGGTGGTACTTGTATTAATAATTTAGTGGGATACACTTGTCAATGTATAGATGGTTATGAAGGTATCAACTGTGAAATTAATACTGACGATTGCGCCGACGCTCCCTGTCAGAATGATGCTACATGCGTGGATCGCATAAATGGCTTCACGTAATTACAAATAAACTTTAAGAGATTATGTCAACAGATTTTTATTTATGAACTGTAATCTCAGACACTTGGAGCAGAGATGATTCCGAGCCTCCTTTTTTCTCGAGATTCATTATTTCCGTCTGTTTCGTTAATTTCATTAAAATAGTATTTTTGCAAGTTTGTAAGTCTATTCAATGAACACACAACAAGGAATTGGATTATACCACTATCTAATAAAAACATGGACTCTGATTCTAGAAGAGTGACACAGGCACGAACAATAACAAACAGAGGTTATACGGATGGACTTTTCTGATATTTTTAATGATTAAACAGTACCGGTCATTTTTAGATTTTGTAGTAGAAAAATATTTATTTTACAAATTTTACATGTTATTTTTATTCAAACTAAAAGCATTTTGCATGCTATTCCATATTTAAAAACATGTCTTTGCTACATCCCCTGATAGTCGTCTATAAATATTTGTGATGTATTCATGGTGTCTGTGAATTTTTAATTTACTAGTTGTCAATGTCTAGACGGGTATGAAGGCGATAGATGTGACGTTAACATCAATGAATGTTTGGATGAACCGTGTCAAAACGGAGCTACGTGTGTTGATTTCATAAGTTCTTTTAAATGCTTCTGTCCAAAGACATTCTCTGGAAAATTCTGTGAAACAGGTAGTCTTTCTTAAAAAAAATAATGGTTTATTATTGTTTTCTTTTTTAATCATCGACTACGTAATGTTTTCCTATGATATTTTTGCCTTTATGTCATGCAAAGACAATTATACTAAAATGACATACAGAAAGCTGCAATTTTTTTTACAGATCAGATGATCAGATACGCGAAAATTAAATTTCATTTTTTCTTCGAAGAACACCATAGACCTAATATGATTTGAGGAACGATTGCCAATTTAAAATGTACAAAAAAAAGAACACTGCGCCAAAATTACCGGGTTACAGAAAATAAAGCTTTAAAAAATATGTAAAAAAAAACAAAAAAAAAACAAAAAAAAAAAAAAAAAAAAAAAACAAAAAAAAAAAAACAACATTGTGATTAAATGATACACCGATATTGTATTCTAGAGTTAAATGGGGACTACATGCTAGACTTCCCGAATGCAGGGATTATCAATTACGCTACAATGAAGATGGAAACGCCATTAAGTGCTTTCACTGTTGCATTCTGGATGAAAACATTGGATGAGATAAATCAAGGAACTCCTTTTTCATATTCTGTTGGAGCGTTTGACAATGCATTAACAATAACAAATTATGACGGGTATGAAACTTCAGAGTTTATATATATAGCATTAGAAACTTTAGAGTTCTTATATATATAGCATCAGAGTTTTGTCCTCTATACTGAAAGAAATCTACATCAGAAAGAGGTTTTCCAAAATAACAATTCAAAAAGTTTCCGTTAAGTTACCGCAAAATCGTAAATATAATTGACCGATATATGGATGACGACATTACTTAAAGAACCAGCATCTGAAGATTGTCCCAGAGTGAGGATGTGCATAGTGTATTTCCTTACTATACCCCGAAAACGAGGTATGAGGGTTTATTGGAATCACCTTGTGTGTGTACATGTCCGTTTGTCTATCCACATTTCTTGTAAGTGCAAACCCTCCTAACCTGTAAAAGAACTTTATGAAAGAAGGGTAGATACCATATGTAGATGTGCATGTAAGAATTCGTGATTACATTCGGAGAACTCAAAAAGGAACAAAATGATTCCAAAGTGAGATCAGTAAACTTATCGTTTTTAAATTTAACATTAGACACGATTTGAAATGGGAGAGGAATCATCTTTGTATTTCTAGTTTATTAATATTTTATACACAGGTTTGTCATCTATGTTAATAATGATAAGCGTAACACTGACGTAAAGGCGAACGATGGAACTTGGCATCACATTGTGGTCACATGGGCGTCAAACAGAGGCACATGGAAGATATATCAGAATGGATTTCCTTTAGATGGCGGTTACAATTTAGCTGCTGGTCAAACGATACGAGGTAAGGAGTGATCTTTTGACTCTTTGATATGATAAAAAGTTGGTCTGAGTTTTTAAACACTGTTTACAGATGAGTTTTCCTTGAAATTAATTCAAAACAAAGTGCAATTGGCTATTCAGATAAAAATATTTGTAATACATGTATCTCTAAATTCAAAATGTTTATTAATTCTTCTTTGAAGGAGGTGGAAAAATTGCCATTGGTCAGGAACAGGACAAAGGTGGAACTTTAAGCCCAACAGAATCATTCATTGGATATATGACAAACTTAAACATGTGGTCAAGGGAACTAAGCCTTACTGAAATAGAAAATATGTTGGTTTCTTGTGACAAATTCCTTGGTGATGTTATAGCCTGGCCAGATGTTCAGTCTGGTCTCCAAGGAGATTTACAACCAACGCCTTCAGGATTTTGTAAAGGTACTGGTTACGGATATACTTAGATAGAGTAGAAGCTGCAGACTTCATGCTACAACAATTGCGCATTAACTATGCTTTGCGGATGCAAATAGTGCTTTTATTATCATACAATGCTTTTATGAACACTTAAAGAAAATATGTGATGATTAGCTTTTGCTCATTTTCATATATTAATTGCAATTGTAATTTATATATATATATATATATATATATAGAGAGAGAGAGAATGGATTGCAATACGAACAATAATTTTTACGAGAAATAAAAAAATCGTAATTTTAATATTTGTTAAAGAGTAATAAAACCTAATAGCGGTTAAGTTTAAGCGTGGTCACTAAATACACACCTTCATTCATACAGTTTTACAGCTGAAAGTAGGAGATTTTTTCCTTTAAGGTAGGAGAATATTACCTTCAGGAAAAAGGCTGGTTGGCAACTTCAGTCTTCATAACTTTGGGATGAAAGTGGTATAACATTGACTTAATGATTGGAGAATGATTTTTGTATATTTTACAAGTGGGCTTATCGATACTAAAACTATACAAATACTTGGACTAATTCTCATCAAATGTACTGAAATAAATGATAAGATAAAGAATTTGAAAATGTGCATTAGCTAATATGGAAAAAAAAACAGTTGTCACTCCTTTTATTAAATAACACTATAACAACAAAGCTGAAAAACAGCACTTTCCGTATAAAAATTACACCCTTCAAGTCATTCATTATAAGGCTGAGCCAATATAACTTCGAGGATATAATTTTACTTTCTTTGTGGATACAAACCACAAAAATCCAGAAAAAATCTTTCGTAACAGTTAAACAATCAAACGCAAGATATGAGTGACGCTGACGTTCAGCTGACCGTTCCTATACTTGGTGTCTTTGCCGTTTCGTGCACTTTTGTGTTTTCGCGATTAGAATATATACTCAATACTTCGCACGCATGTTGTAATCATGACCGACTATGGGATTTATTAATTTCCTAGAATATTATTAATTCTTTAAAATCATTTATGCAATTTAGTAAGCGAAACATTTTTATATAAAAAAGTAGCAATGAAATATACCCTCTCTTTCTATGTTGTAAAGCGGTAAAGAGAGGTTATTTTAATGGCGAAGTGTGTTGTTTAATACCTAAGTCAGGAGCGTTTTCATGAAAATCATGTCTTGACATTTAAGAGTAAATGAAACCTTATACAATGATCAAAGTAGCAATTTCAAATATGCATGGAATGTAAGTATCCCGCGGTACCCTCACTCTATATTGTAAATCAATATTTGGGAGAGAGCTTATACAAGTAAAAAAGGTATAAAAAGGTGACTTCTATATTTTTCTGTACATCTATTTACAACCTGTTGGTCAACATTTTTTTCTATTAAATGAAACGTTTGGACACCGTGGTTGCCCTGTCCATCTCAATTGGAAGCGGTTACCACAATTCTGCGGAGGGGTTATTTATGTTTACACTCTGTGCAAATTTCTTTTTAAGAAAGTTGAGTTTTTATATTAATATATACTTTATATGAATTTTTAATATTATATCTTTTAATATTTCGTGTGATGTATGATTTAAAGAGAGATAGTAGATTTGTTTAATATAAATCTAACTATAGCCCCTCGGACACCTGCATATTAAAATATTCCAATTTTACACGCTAAGAGTGTAATTTCTCCGCATCAATATAGATGAGTCTATAACAATTTTAATAAGGATGTTAACCATTTCTTACAATCAAATTGATGGTTATGTGTGTTTCACTTCTTTTTATTTCATCAAAATTTTGTTAAGAATAATTTAAAGATTGAATTAACAATGAAGTGTTCAACGAACAGTGGAAATGCGGTTTAGACTGTTAATCATCGTAAGTCATCGGTCACCTATATATTAGACTAACCCAATATTGCGCGGGAAATTAGTGTCGCCATTGCCTGAGAAGAAGAAAAAGATGTTACAGAAAAATTATGTAAGTATTTTTATGATTCAAAATGTGTTTTAATAGTTTTACTAAAAATAAAAGTTTTAGGGTTGATTTGGTTCCACAAGACAAGGGGTTAGTTAAGTCATAACAATAATTTAATTCTATCTAATATAAACATGCACTATCGAGAAGACATTTTTATAAAAGAGTAATCAAGGGAACCAAGGTTATAACGGTAATCAAAAGAATATAATCCAGGGACAAAGACCAGACATGGAAAACAGACACACACAACAAAGAACATAAAGTAACTAAAATCATACATTCGAAGTAACAAAAGTAAATGAGCAACTCGGACTCCACTAAAAACTGGGAGCATGGACCAGGTGCACCAGTAGGGTAAGCGTCCTCTGCTTTTCTAGAAACACCCGCCGAGTTGCTCATAAAAAGTCAAGTCCGGGGTAGACAAACGAGGAAAGGCAAACTATGACCCGTTGAATAAATCAGTTTTCATGATGCTGATGGATACATCATAACGATCCACGAGTTCATGATGACGACCATATAACTTCTGTAGTGATGACTTCAATCTTGTAGCAACATATCCCTGTTCCAGAAGCCTATTTGTTAGAGTTCTAGCGCGATACAAAAAGTCTGCGTAGTTTGGGCAAACTCTGGCATAACGTATGAGTTGTGATATGAACACTCCATATGCAGGAGCCGAAGGGATGTTGCCAAACAAGCACTCATAAAATGCCAAAAATTCCCATCATTTGGTGCTACATGTGTACAATTTATTAGAAGCAATTGAGTGACCCAGATTCGCAAGTTTTACAGTAGTTAATACCAACATTTGAAGAGACTGAGCTCATGTATTATTTTCTTTTATATACATGTATCTACACAAAGAACTCTGAACAGCCTTTATTACTCAAGTGGTAATGTTAGAAAGCTGGTTACTATTTTATTCGTTCCAGCAGAACATTTGTTTTTAATTTACAGGGGCCTATCCTAATATACTGGACATTTTTGTAATATTTGTATCTATATCGCCCTGTCATAGGAATCATCAACTGAAAGGGTTTTCTTTCTATACATGAAGCCACAGCATGTACTACAAGTATTACGCATGTTTTTTCAAAACAAAAGTTGAAGAACCCTGTCTTTGTTCACACTACACACAGTTACTTGAAAACTCTTCCACCAATTTTAATAAAATTTTATTGTGTTTTTATGCGACTTTGCTGTCACATATGGTTTGACACTGTTCTCTGTTGTCAATGTATGTCAATAGACACTTAGTTTTGTGTAATAGTTATATGTAATATAAGTATTAGTTGGTTGCTCAAGTGTCCAAAAAGAAGTTTGGTATTGATTTCTTGAAATATGACATTTCGTAGAGTTGAACTATATACATGTAACTAAAGTAAAAGTAATAGAATGTCTCTGATATTGCTAAGCAATTTTCTATACTTATAAGATTGTACTACAAGATGCCATTTTTGGGGTTGTGACTTGATCTGATAAAGCTATAATTTTCCTGATGTCTGGATGATAAATGGAGTGAAACAGAACTGATCTCTTTGAAATTGTACCACTATATGCCTTTTTCCAAAGGAAAGTTTTGACTGTTTGACCCAAATGAAGCCAAAAAGGGCCACATTGATTCTGGAGATTTTTTTTCGCCAAAGGAAAGTTCAGATTGATTTGAATCAAATAAGGTCCAAAAAAGCCGCATTGATTCTGGTGGAATTCTTATCCTGTGTCAATGTATAAAAAGTTAAAGCTGTATCAATATTGATTAGTGTATCCATAATAGCCCAGCCCCTGCTTTTTCAAGGTTCAACCCTGCAGTCAAATTTAGCTGTGGAGAACGTATTTTACTTGGTTATGGGATTTTATTTTTTTATATTTTAACTGTATGACATACACTGCGTAGATGTGTTCTTTTTGCAGGGAATTTCAGTGTAGTTATCATATTGTGTTACAAGGTCATTTGAGTAGAAGTTAATTCTGACGGGCACAACAATGTAGAGGCCTACGGAGGTATGTTTCTCACTATATCAGGACAGTTTCATATTTTAATCAATTAAATTGAAGTACATTTTGAACTATATTAATCATACAATCCAAATTATATTTTTAAATATCAATCATGTATTACTTTCAAAATATTTGTGGTAATATTACAAGTCCAATCTGCTCCGAGTGTATGTGAATTCATAACACAAAACTGTCTTAAAATCTGAACACAACATTATAACATACTGACATTAAATGTGTGAACCCATTGACATTCCCAACGTTTACACATTCATCTGTTATAGAACAATATATCATCTTGCACTTATTGTAGTATTTATTTTGCTGTCTGTGAAGAGCCAGGACTGAAATGCACAGGAAATTATTGCCTGAAATAAATTATTACTAGCAAGAAGTTTCTTTGCGTTCTTTCTCATACCGATACAAAATGTCAGGAAAATGGCACCAACTTTATTGCTTTGATATTTTACACAAGAATGTAGGAAAAGTTACTTGTTACTTCATGTAATTTATATTAAGTATGTAGCTTTCTGTCAGAGTTGCGGGACTTGGAAACTTCAGAAATTTCCTTATTCAATGTAACTGATAGGTATCATACTGTTAGTTTCTATTAAACAAAAAACAAAAATAAAACAAAAATAAAACCTACATTAAGCGAAATCCTTAACTTGGCATCTCAAAGGTCAACACATCCATGCAAGTACACCCTTACAAAATCTAAACCTTAGTTTCTGAGGAATAGGACTTCATCTCTATGTATAACAGAGGAAATATCCTCAATTATTTTACCCCCTAACTTCAGTGGGGATTTATAGTGATAGAGGTGTCCATCCTTCCTTCTTTCCGTTACGTAGAGGAGTTCACATATCTTAATTTCTCTCCTCCTACTCCACTAAATGGAATCTAATGAAACTTTCATAGAATCTTTTTGTTGCAAAATGTAGATGTTTTGCATTTGAATAAGTTTGGGTTACGCAATCAAAGCGGAACTCCTTATAAAAAAGTATTGGAGTGCCCTAGGCATCAATTTCTATAAAATACCTCAACATTTTGTTTCTAGCCAATGCAAACACATTGAAGACAAAACGAATTTGCTCTTCGGGCAATACCAGTCTGCGTCCATACTTGCCCCCAGTGCAATACCAGTCTGTGTCCACACTTGTTACATGATGATAAAAATATTGCAACAGGATCGTCACAGTATCTAGACTGTGACCATCCTCTTAAAATATGATTATATATAACACAAACCTCTCAAGAACCAGAGCAAATGGGAAACCACAATTTTGTACAATTTTCCATGTGAAGGGAAAATTCTATTGTATTTTTTTGCATGAGTGAAGGTGTCTTTTTAAAAGACCACAGAGTTTAAACTCCATTATTCTAATTCAATAAATGAATTCATTTTGCAAAATTGGTATTTACCCAGGTCTTTTTCAGTTCAACAAGGTCAGAAGTCATAACCAACTCAATATAACTAAGAGCTATTATATGCTTTTATTGCATTTAAACTTTTCTTGGATATGTAAATCTTTGGTGTTATCTTGGTAGGGCCAATTTGAAGCCAAGGTCTAAATAAACAAAGGTGGTTATGTTGTTTTGACAATTAAAATATGTTTCTAAAATGTAGGTATACTATTTACTATTTACTTGCAAAATCTTTTTGATAATTCTGTTTAAGATTAAGGTGAATGTGCATTTATTTCTACAAAACATAAACTAACAATAATTGATACATAAAAACAAAACTGACAAAACTTACTCAAATTTGTTTCAGTGTAAGTATTTGTTTCAAACTAATTCGCCAAAGTTGAAGTTTACAACAAATTTGCGAAAGTATGATAAAATTGTAACAAAATTAAGCTTAATACACAAAACTTAAAAGATGAAATGGAATTAATTGTAGAATTTTTTTTGTATTTGTAATTCCGTTAAAATATTTAATTACATTTTGTTTAAATATATCTTACTTTCAAATTCAATGAATTTACCACTTGAATATCAAACATGTCAGAATATTGTACCTATGTACTATGTCATAACCTATAAACAGTAACAGAAAAAATATTGATAATGTAACATAAATTGCATGTGAAAACAATTGTATATGCATTGAAATTAACCAAGCATAATAATTAACATAATATGAATAGTATTAAATCTCCTGGCTTAGTTTTCAGTTCTGCTTGTTCAAGCTGTAATAGTGCTTAGATAAGATGAAATATTTGTACTTAAGTTACATATTACTTTCAATGTTGTTACATGTTTATCTAATGTTCAACACAGTGAAAGCAAGTATTGTATACAATATACACAGAACATGAAATAAGCAAAATAATACGCACAAAGCATGAACAGTAAATGAGCAACTCGGACTCTACTGAAGACTTGGAGCATGGACTAGGTGCTACGAAATGGGAAGCGTCCTCTGCTGTTCTAGGAACATCCGCCGAGTTGCTTACAAAAGTCAAGTCCGGAGTAGACGAAGGAGGAAAGGAAAACTATGACACAAATCAATGCTTATGATGCAGATGGATATACCGTAACGATCAACGAGTTCATTATTAGGGACCATAAAACTTCTGCAGTGATGACTTTAATCTTGTTGCAACATAACCCTGTTCCAGAAACCTAATTGTATGAAGTTTTGCATAGTATAAAAAAGTCTGCATAGTCACGGCAAGCTCTGGGATAACGTATGGGTTGGGATATGAAAACTCCATATGCAGGTGCTGAAGGGATGTTGCCACAGATAAAAGAAAAAAAATGACAGTACGTTAAGAAAAGTCATTGCGTTTGTCGTATAGTTCGGTCAGTAGTTTTCCTTTACCATCGATCTTTAAGTGAAGGTCAAGATATGAGGCTGACTTAACAATATCTGTAGTATCCTTTATCTCAAGTTCTTTGGAATAGATGCGATGTATAAAATCCCCGAATATAGGTTTGTTTCACGATAAAACATCTATTTAGCGGAAAGTGAGATCAAAGGGTCGGACTAAACGGTGCAGCTTCCCATGGATCTGATCAGCTATAAAGTCAGCCTCATAAGAGTGATAGAATAGGTCAGCGAGTAGAGGGCATACTTTTATCCCATTGCAATGCCGACCGTTTGTTTGGAATTATTTTTTACAAAATATGAAGAATCTTAAACAATAACTATATATATGTATCTATGTGTACCGTGTAACATGCACATATATATATATATATATATATATATATATATATATATAAAGGTCTGAAAAATTCCCAACGATGTTAGAACTGTCAAATTTGCGATGCAATTTTTTGTCGTTCCCTCCGCGGGACTCGAACTCGTACTGCTGTGACATCTATAGCAACACCGCCTGCACACAGTCCAGCGCCCTAGACCACTCGGCCAGCTAGGCTATATAAAAATATAGCTTTCGCTGGCCGGGTCATTCCTGCTCGTAGGATTAATCTAAGGCTGTAACTTAGTACACGATGTATGGTGGTTCGGGACAGTTCATTTAGATGTTACTTGACTTTGGGCAGGCGGTGTTGCCATAGATGTCACAGCAGTACGAGTTCGAGTCCCGCGGAGGGAACGACAAAACATTTGCATCGCAAATTTGACAGTTCTAACATAGTTGGGAATTTTTCAGACCTTTCTATACGTTTATATATCTTCCCTGCATCAATTTGATCCGATGGAGCAGTATAGCAAATAGAGTCGTCACATTCTGAGACGTGGAATAATATTGCTTTGTTGTGACATGCATCATTAATTTGATCCTCTATCCTACATATTAACATCTAAATGAACTGTCCCGTACCACCATACATCGTGTACTAAGTTACAGCCCTAGATTAATCCTACGAGGAGGAATGACCCGGCCAGCGAAAGCTATATTTTTATATAGCCTAGCTGGCCGAGTGGTCTAGGGCGCTGGACTTTGTGCAGGCGGTGTTGCCATAGATGTCACAGCAGTACGAGTTCGAGTCCCGCGGAGGGAACGACAAAAAATTGCATCGCAAATTTGACATTGTAACATCGTTGGGAATTTTTCAGACCCTTCTTTACGTTTATATATCTTCCCTGCATCAATTTGATCCGATGGAGCAGTGTAGCAAATAGAGTCGTCACATTCTGATTTGTTTTATATATATATATGACCCCTATAAATTTGGAACAGACTATACAACTTCTTGGTCAGTGAAGTTTTGTTTATATAAATGATTGATATTTGGAGTAATTCAAAGTGGGTATTTAACTAGATTTTTATATTGTTTGTTGGTTTTGTTTGTTTTTTCATTTATTTTTGTATTGTGAAATGATTAAGTAGAATTAGTTGGGTTTTTGTCTTACTATTTTTTATGATTGGCCTTTTCATTTACTCACCTAGGCCGAAGGGCCATGTAAACTCATGTAATCACTTGGCATCCGGCGTCATCGTTAACAGTTATTTAAAACTCTTCGCCTCTGAAACTATTTGACCAATTAGAAACAAACTTGATGTGGGGATGTTTGATCCGTTGTGAAACATGACCGCCGTTACTAAAAATTGAACATGAGGATCAGACTGAAAGATTTCGCACACATCTCCAAAACTGTTAGGTCTAGAAAAATGTTGACGATGTAAAGGTGTTCAGGATGATGAGATCTATCCGTTGTCAAATTTTCTGTTGAGCCATGTTGGAGTTATTGCCCTTTTTGACTTTTTATTTCTTGAAAATATTTTTTTCTCCGACACAAGTTGACCAAGCAGAACCAAACTTTGTATGAATGTTTCTAAGGGTATTCTACACAGCAGTTAAATGAGGATTTTTGATCCGTCGAAAAAAAACATGGCTGCCATCAAAAAAAAGTAAAACACAGGGGTCGGACAGAAGTTCTTCAAATATATCTCCAAAAACACGTTAGATTTAGCAACATTCTGAAGTGGTTAAAATATTAAGCGTGATGAGATCCTTCTCTGGTCAAATTTTTGCTCCTTTTGGAAGTCTTTTTTTTGTTATTTTTAATGTTATTGCTTCCAAAATTTTTCTCAAGGGAAACTGCAGGACATAACTCAATGAAAAGTGATTAATTTTTAGGTATGAGCTTTAGGAACTTACCCAAGAGACAACATGGTAGCTTTTACAAAAAAGGGTGTTGCTTATGAAGCCAGGTGAGCGATTCGGGCCCTTTAAAGCCTCTAGTTTTTTTCTGATTTATAATCACCAGTTTCTTTCTTATTTGATGGATGCTATGAAAAATAACTGTGAAGTATAAAATGAATATGACATGACTGAGCTCTTTAAAACTAACTTGACTCGTAAACGCACTTTCCAATTTTATAAGCATACATCAATGAAGAGGCAAATTAAAATGTTCTTTAACATACAACATAGAATGAGCAAAATCGTAATGAAAGCATGATTCCAGCAGATCAAAATTAAAGCAACAGCGGAAGACAGTTTCAGGCTGAGCTCAGCAGCCCAATTGTGAAGGTTCATAAACCATATATAATAATCACAAAAGCTCCAAATTTGATGCTGCATCACCAAAGTAGATAAAGCTCTTCCCGGGTCACCAATGACATCTTCCGTCATTTGATTGGCTGAGCGAATACGACGTTATTTGATTTACATTTTACGTTCTTATTTTCAAATTTAAATTTTTTTCTTTGAATTATTTATATTATTTTTCGATGCACATTATTTAAGTTAATTTAGATAATTTCATCTTTGTTTTTATTTTAAGTAATAAACAACATTTCGCAGGTGACCTGAGTCTATATTTTAGCGGTTATACGGTCTCTTATGATATTGACCAGGAGCCCAGGTTTGTAGAACTCCAATTTTATTGTCCATTAATATTAATATGTTCTAGATCACAAACACTAGAAAGTAACAAATCAATATGCTTGCACCTAGTTTTATTACATCGTCTGTTTTATTGTTTGTTCCTGATTGACCCAGAAATCTACAGAAAAATTCGGAAAGTTTGCATAGTCGCAAAATTTAAATCAGTAATGGATTAAGAAAACTGTATATTCACATAAATGTATCAGAACATATACTGTTGTATAATTGTTTAAATTTTAATTGTGTTTAAGAGGACTACAATGAAAATTAGAGTTTATTTTTATTGGGTTCCAATCTTTAAATAAAGAATTTACTTATTTACTTATTTACTAGTGTAGGTTGTCTGTTATAACAATAGAGGTCAATTTTAAAATGATCGACTGAATATTGCTGAAATATTGCTGCTCGGGCGTTAAACCCCAACAAACAAACAATTTTAAAATGGAGATTGCATACAATTTGCAATGTATATTCGGTGGTGGGTTCATTTCGTAGTACCTTACTTCTATTTAACCAGTACTCTGATATTAAATCAGGACTATTGTGGCAATTTAAACACTGAATTCTGCACATTTTATCTTTTATTCATTATCCTGCACATGCATGACAGTTGCTCCAGTCAGTACAGTTGCTCATTGTTTTACACATTTTTTGCAGTACAAAACACCAATTATATACATTGCAAGTTTTGAGTTATCTTTCGAACCCTGGTACCTATTATTTCCCTTTAATGTTGTCTGCAGGGTACATTGTGTCTTTGTTGAAATGTGCTGCTTTAAACTAAACTTTTAGATCAATACCATAAAAAACGTAAAACATTAGATATCAAAATTCTGTAAAAACCGATTACAGTGCAAAAAAAAGCCAACAATCTCTTAGATTTTAAAAATTTCGTACAGAAAATGTCCTGATTTTTGCATCTTAAAAGATTTTCAACTAACAAAGGCTGTTGAAAGAGTAATCAAGGGAACCACCAAGGTTAAAGCGGTAATCAAATGAATGTAATCCAGGGACAAAGACCAGACATGGAAAACAAACACACACAACAAAGAACATAGAGTAACTAAAATCATACATACAAAGTAATAAAAGCAAATGAGCAACTCGGACTCCACTAAAAAACTGGGAGCATGGACCAGGTGTACCGGCAGGGTAGCGTCCTCTGCCTTCCTAGAAACACCCGCCGAGTTGCTCATAAAAAGTCAAATCCGGGGTAGACGAAAGAGGGAAGGAAAACTATGACACGTTGAACAAATCCGTTTCATGGCGCAGATGGATACACCGTAACGATCCACGAGTTCATGATGATGGCCGTAAAACTTCTGTAGTGATGACTTCAATCTTGTAGCAACATATCCCTGTTCCAGAAGCCTATGTGTTAGTATTCTAGCGCGATACAAAAAGTCTGTGTAGTCTCGGCAAGCTCTGGAATATCGTATGAGTTGTGATATGAACACTCGATACGCAGGTGCTGAAGGGATGTTGCCACAGATGAAAGGAAAGTTGACAATTCTGAATGAAAAGTCATCACGTTTGTCGTAAAGTTTGGTCAATAGTTTTCTTTTACCATCGATTTCTAAGTGTAGGCCAAGATATGAGGCTGACTTCACAGTGTCTGTAGTATCCTTTATCTCAAATTCTTTTGGGTAGATGCGATGTATCAAATCCCCGAAATTAGGATTGTTTAAAGATAATACGTCATCTATATAGCGGAAACTGAGATTGAAGGATCTAGACAAACGATATTCTTTCTTTCGGATCAGATCAGCTATTAAGTCGGCCTCATAAGAGTGAAGGAATATGTCAGCAAGTAAAGGAGCACAAATTGCTCACATTGGAATGCCGACCGTTTGTTGAAAAACACGATTTCTTTACAAAGTATGAGGAATCTCTACCAAGAACTATATATTTGTATCTTGGTGTACCATCTTTTTTGGAAAAACAACGATGTATAATGTTTTTAAGTCGGGATTTTAACTGAGTATGGGGAATAGAAGTATACAGTGTTGAAAAATCATAGGTAAGGTTGATGAAATAATTCCGAAAAGTAACATTTTATTTGTAACAACAATAAAAATAACATAGAAGTTATTTACTCCGAATTGTCAATATTTCACGCTTGAATGTTGTTAAGATAAGTAAAAACTACTAAATAAGGTTTCTTATAACTGTAGAAATTTAAATATTTTTCACTTTGACAAGTGCTTTCATTGAACAAGTCTGCAGGTAAATGTATTGACCATAATACATGTTTCGTCATATTGTACGATTTTTTTGAATATATAGCGTTATTGCATGAATACTTTGGACTATTATCCAAAGTAGAATTCTATATTGCACGAGTATACGAATGCAATATACATTCCACGAGGGATAAAATAGCCCAGTATTCATGCAATAACCCTTGTATCGTTTGGCAATATAATTTAGCTTTGTTTAAAATGAACTTTTGTCACTGGATAACTTAACATTGTAACAAAATTTGCACTAGTGTAATTATGAATATTTGTTGCACGCTGACGTTGCTTGCTTTATATGAGAAAATTATATTGCTATACAATACAAGAATAATTGCCAGTGGCTGACGTCTGATATATATATATATATAGGTCTGAAAAATTCCCAACGATGTTCGTTCCCTCCGCGGGACTTGAACTCGTACCGCTGTGACATCTATGGCAACACCGCCTGCACTACATCCAGCACCCTAGACCACTCGGCCAGCTAGGCTATATTAAAATATAGCCTTTGCTGGCCGGGTCATTCCTCCTCGTAGGATTAATCTAGGGCTCTAACGTAGTACACTATGTATGGTAGTTCAGGACAGTTCATCTAGGTGTTATTATGTAGGATAGATGTCACAACAAATCAATATCGTACAGCGTCTCAGAATGTGACGACTCTATTCGCTACACTGCTCCATCGGATCAAATTGGTACAGGGAAGATAACGTAAACTTATGGAAGGGTCTGAAAAACTCCCATCGATGTTAGAACTGTCAATTTTGCGAAGCAAATAATTGGTCGTTTCCTCCGCGGGATTCGAACTCGTACCGCTGTGACATCTATGGCAACACCGCCTGCAAGGAGGAATGACCCGACCAGCGAAAGCTATATTTTGATATAGCCTAGCTGGTCGAGTGGTCTAGGGCGCTGGACTTAGTGTATATATATATATATATATATATATATTCTTATGTGGCAAAATTAACAGAATTAAAGATTAAAGTCGATTTGAATGGGTCAAAATAGCATTTGCCTAAATTTGTTCTTACATTGCTTGATAAGCAACATTATTTTTTTTTGTAAAAGTTGCAATGTTCTTCCCTGGGGACAAAATCCGACAACTCAAGCCAAGAGAATCTTCATATAAGTTTTCACTGAATGCTGCCCAGTGATATCTGAGATTTTCGGAAAAAAAACATTACAAATAGCAAAAAACGTAAAAAATGGGCAAAAACTCAACCACAGCTTAACCGATTACAACGAATATTTGACCACAGATAGATCTCATCATGCTGAACACCTTTACCGTCATGTCAGGAGTTGGCTAAACCTATCGGTTTTGGACATATATGCGAAAAACTTCTCACTGACCCCTATTTTTTTTATTTTTAGTAACGGCGGTCATGTTTTTGACAGATTAAAAATCAGTTCTATCCAGAATACCTAAAGGAAAAATCAAATCAAGTTTGGTTCTAATTGCTCAAGTAGTCAGAGGAGAAGAGTTTTAAAAAATTGTTAACGACGTCGACGGACGCCAAGTGATGGCAAAAGTTCAAATGGTCCTTTGGGCCAGGGGAGCTAAAACTGGTTATAGGTATTAAACTCGATCACATAAAATGTATACCAAAATATTTGCTTTATTTGCTTTATTTTTATATCAAGATGGATACTAAGTTGGAAATTTTTAAATATCTACATAGAAATGGACTTCGGTCAGTATCTCTTTTAAGTGTTTCATAAAACATAACATCGCATGCACCAAGCTGCCATAATCGTATTGCACAAAGGATTCGACTGATAGTCTTATGGAGATAGCTTACTAGGTATAGAAGGAGATATCAAAGTGAGTATGCTTGCAGTAAAATATAAAATTATGTAACTGCTCAAATTCATAAACCTTTAATGTTTTAAAAAATACATATGAATGCATGACTGTCGTGGTAGATACAAAATTATTTAAATACATGTATACTTAATAGCAAAATAGCTTTTGGCAATGGCATTCTTTCAATGAAATTGTTACTTTACAGCAATGTAGCATTACATCGTTCAACCCCTTTACATTTGTTTGTGCTGAGTTGTCTTAAAAACTTCAAAAATCGTAGCTTAACCCAATTTCATTAAAATACAAGTATTTTTCTGTTATCAAAACCATGAATAGTTGTAACATCTTAATATCTAAATATTGCTAAGAAAATGTCATATTTAAGAATTAGAAATTTCATTTTTTAGTTTGTTTAGAAGTCCATGTAAAAAAAAATATACTAGTAACAAAGAAATCAAACTCTTAGTTTCAAACCTTTTTGCTTTCCGACCTATAAAGTATATCTTAATGAAAAAAAAAATGTTTTTTTTATAAATCCAGTAATTTATAAACATATATTCTGCAGACTGCCCAATTCCCTCTAAGCCAGTAAATGGACAATTAGAATATAACGGAACCACAACAAACAGTATTGTAACCTATACATGTCCAAGAGGATATAACATGAATGGCCGAGACAGACGGCTTTGTCTTGTTACCAGTCAATGGGAGGATTTGGAGCCATCTTGTGAACGTATGTAATAATGTTCCATAGATTACAATAAAGTCATCTCGTATATTATTTGAAATTAACCTTTAGATTTATGAAATAATTCGTTTAACATGGCTACCGCATGAATATTCGATTATTTAAGACCGAGCGACAGCTTTTTCTAGACAACATTTTCTAGTATGACAAATACGGTAATTTTTGTGACTAATATTTCCCTAGGCGTAGCCAAAATAATAGCTGTTCCGTTTAACCTCCCCATTATGGAAATTGGATTAAATTTGTATATGTTTTGAATGTGTGTATTTATATAATTGGTTTTTTAAACGTATTTAAACGAGTGTTTTGTCTCGACGCGACAGCGAAAGAAAAGTGCGCAGGTGCTAAAGGTGGGGTTGTACTGACATATACTGTTTGAAAATGTGAAGACGTTATATTAGAACAGTTCTTTAATTATTTTTAATCAAAGTTGATTAAAACCAGCTTCAAAATATAATGTATACTATACTTTTATGACGTCCTTAAATAGCTTTGTGACCACAACCGTTGCCATATGAAAAGCACGCGGTAAATTGAGTGGTTTTTGTCTTTGTAAGTTACCTACTACAAATAGGCAAATACGGGTATCATTCGGATTTGTATTGGCTATTTATAGCAGTAGAGTGATGGAACATGAAACTCAGTTTGATTAAACATAATGCTGCCAATTGGTTTTTATGGGTTTTCCACAAAAAAAACGGACTTCGTATGCCGTGAGGAGGCTTCACAGCCAGTTTACCAATAAAGTCACACATGTTCGTATAATAATTCCCATTTATTCAGGACGAAATATAACAGTGTGGTAGTGAGATGTATACAACTTGTATCTCTATACTCGGCGTCACATAAATAACATACTGTTAAAATTTGAATAAAAATATTTTCTACGACTTTATTGACACCTACCGTCGTTTAAATTGTCTTAAATGACTTGCTCATTCGTTTAGCCAAACGGCTTCTCCCTAAACATTGAATCGTTAAATTCCGGTCAGATTTTAATTCTAGGTGGCAATATTTACATTGTAAAAAGTCGGCCATGTTTACAGTGATCGGGTTGCTAGGAGATGTTGTTTACGTTTAAATGGTTTGTCCAAAAACCGAAGAACCCAGAATGCAATTCGGCGTTATTTCGGATATCTCGGATTTATTTTACGCGAACAACGTATAATACCGAGAAGTTGATCAAGCAGACGATTGTCACCGGAGTTCGACGGGAACTTACGCACTTCGTTTGTAAACAAATCGTCCCGTAAAAACCAACATGGCGGATATTAGTATGGGATTTTCCCGTAAGGATTTGTTACGCATGATTTAAGCTAATAAGCGACTTGTTTT
Organism: Perna viridis; assembly: GCA_037379345.1. NCBI lineage: Eukaryota > Metazoa > Mollusca > Bivalvia > Mytilida > Mytilidae > Perna > Perna viridis. The sequence goes on from CM074511.1 coordinate 56,784,576, forward strand.
TGAGAAGCTGTTTGGCTAAACGAATGAGCAAGTCATTTAAGACAATTTAAACGACGGTTGGTGTCAATAAAGTCGTAGAAAATATTTTTATTCAAATTTTAACAGTATGTTATTTATGTGACGCCGAGTATAGTAGTAGTGTTGTTGTGGTAAAAAGACATTGGTTTACCAAGGATCGATGGTCTAAGAAAAAGGTGGATATAAAACCAAAACAATGAAAACAATCAGTCCATTTTGACCGGATATTAAAGAGTGAAAGTGAAAGTAAAAGTAAAAAATAGATCCTTTACTGAAACGAATTTAAACAAAACGAAATTACTAAGAAAGTATGAAAACTTTATATTTGATTGAAAACTATTAATAAAAAGTTTTAAATGTATAAAAAACATTATGAAAAAATAATTATAAAAAATTCTGAAAAGGAGAGTCAGAACACTTCGATGACTTTTTTGAACTTATTTTAAAAAAAACAGTAAATTAAAAAAGCCAATAATAATAATAATAATAACATAATAATAATAGATAAATAAAATAAATAAATAAAATAAAATACAATAAAAAATAAAAATAAAAATGCATTATCACGAGCACATTGTAAAATATCGCACCACGCATGAACACCGCGAGCATAAAAATGCAGACAGCTTGTGTGATATGTACGATCGTTCACTATATTTGTTCTTTCTTTCATTATTAGATACAGCACAAAGTTCAATTGCTCTCCTTTTTGTTGATTCCGTTACATGACGTGTGTTCACTTAATTATGAAACTACTAAATATGGCGGAAATCTGATGTTATCTAAGGTCACAAAAAGCACCATAATTCGAAAAAAACTCCATTTTATCATTTTTTTCTTTAAGGGGTGGTCATTTATGTCGTATTCAAATATGAGATGGTTCAAAGTTTTTTTTAGACCACAGCCATGGTAAAAAAGTGATTAACACATGTCCAACCTTTCGAGCAACACATAGGCTGCGCCCTTTAAAAAATGAAGACACTACTCATATTAGAATCGAATAAATCTCGGAAACTCTATTTTATCATTGTTTTACCACGGACTGGCCATTTATGTCGTTTTTTACCCTTCGTCATCGCTGGGGGTAAAACAATGCGACATAAATGGCCAGTCCATGGTAAAACAATGATAAAAAGGAGTTTCCGTAATTTATTTCTTAAATTCCTATCTTAAAAGTGCAACAACCAAATGATATACAAAGACTGGTTATGTTGTCTATAACTCTTTCTGGAAAGAAATACGAGCAAATTAGGTGTTATGAAACCGTCAAATAACTTTAAAAATACGAAGACACTAGTCATATAAGAATCGAAATATCAATGTTTTACCACGGGCTGGCCATTTATGTCGTTATCACTACAGATATTTTATGGTCGTCATCATGAACTCGTGGATCGTTATGGTGCATCCATCTGCACTATGAAAACTGATTTATTCAACGGGTCATAGTTTTCCTTTCCTCGTTTGTCTACCCCGGACTTGACTTTTTATGAGCAACTCGGCGAGTGTCTCTAGAAAAGCAGAGGACGCTTACTCTACCGTTGCACCTGGTCGATGCTCCTAGTTTTTAGTGGAGTCCAAGTTGCTCATTTGCTTTTGTATGTATGATAATAGTTACTTTATGTTCTTTGTTGTGTATATCTGTTTTCCAGGTCTGGTCTTTGTCCCTGGATTGCATTCTTTTGATTACCGCTATAACATTGGTTCCCTTGATTACTCTTTAATAATGCGACATAAATGGCCACTCGGACCACAACATTCGGAATGATGACTCGGTTTATATTTTTGATCATTTACTTTCTCTGTTTTCTCAGACTGATAGTCTTATGGGGATACGTCACATTTTCGGGTTACGGTCCATATGCTTAGGTTTCTGTTTTGTGTTTCACTAGTGGCTAATGACTCAGATTTCTAGACCCGTGGTGAAAACTTTCAAATATGAATTGTTAAAACCTCTGAAAATATCTAGCTTAGTATTATCATGAAAATTACACAACCTAATTGTTACCGTAAAATGCAACGTGATAGCCTTCTAAATTTCTACTTAGGTGTAGTGTGTGACTTTCCAGGAGGAGTTAAAAATGGGTACATCATTGGAAATGATTTCAGTTTTGACAACAGAATTCGATATACATGTAACAGTGGTTACAGACTTGAAGGGAATACTACACGATATTGCACAGAGTACGGGACATGGGATGTTGACGCACCAAAATGTAAAGGTAGGACTAATGTTTACAGTTATTATTGCAAATTTAAATTTGATCATCTACAAACTCATACTAATGCCTCATTCTTTCTATTTTATTAAAATTGTTTGCTTGGTTTGTTTTCTTATTAAATGGAAATGGTGCTGAATTTAGTGTTAAGAAATAAAATCAATGATATAATCTTAGTGTCCTTAAAATTGAACGAACAGTGAAAGCAGATATATCTGTATACTCAATTATCGCAATGCCTGAAAGACGGAGTGAAAAAGGCCTTTGTTTTTTGAGAGATCTAATATAAACGGAACTCACTTGCAAACCGAAATACTTAACTTTGAGGAACAGAGTTTTTGTTCATATAAACATCTTTTATGTTCAAATCTTTACTTATATGATTGACTGTAACACATCTTCTGGTCAGTACTACTTGTTGCATTGCATTGCATATCATATCATTCTGATTTCAGAAATTACGTGTTCTCTGCCTTTACTATCGGATAATACAATAGTGTCCAATACCAAACCATTCTACAGATCAAACGAAATCGTAAAATTCAGTTGCAAGCCAGGAAAACGTTTATTTACAACCTACGACTCAATTTCATGCCAAGGAAATGGGGACTGGGACAAAAATGTACCAACCTGTGATGAACAAACGTGCAAAACACCACCACCCATAATAAATGGTGGAGTAGTGAGAGATAGATATTTTGTAGAAGACCTTGAATCGTACTCAGTTGGTTATGAAGTCACTTACAACTGTGATTATGGTCACGAATTTTCAGAAGGAACTAAATCAATGAAAGGGAAGGTGCACTGTCTTCCCTCGGGAGAATGGGATATTTCAAATCTTCCAGAATGCGTTACCATTACCTGTCCAACACCCCCTACCGTATTGTATGCAACACGCAGTTACGAATCTGTCGAATTCACTTCAACTGTTGAGTATGAATGTGAAGAGGGCTACACGATCGATGGAGAGAGTGTTCTTGAATGTTATGAAGATGGATCTTGGAGTCACAACCCTCCTATTTGCGATCCAGTCGACTGTGGACCACTGGAGGCTCCAGTTAACACATTAATAAATTCAGTAAGTACCACATATGGGAGCACTGCTGTTTACCAGTGTGAGCCTGGATATATCCTTACGGGAAATGTAAGCACAAGAGAGTGTTTGGTAAATGGGTCTTGGAGCAATAAGCCACCTCGATGCCTTCCTGTATCATGTGGACGACCAGATAAAATTGAACATGGATCGTTTAGAGGGGACATCTTTACTTTTAAAAGCACAGTTATTTATATTTGTAATCCTGGATACAATATTATAGGTCAACCAGTAAGATCGTGTACCGGGACGGGTGCTTGGACTTCAAATTTACCGACATGTGGTAAAATTGAGTGTGAAGTTCCAGTTGTAATTGAAAATGGGTATTATAGGCAATCAAGTCCGTTTTATTTCGAGGATATTGTTAATTATCAATGTCAAGACGGCTTCAACATTAACGGAATACCATCAATACAGTGTCAAAGCAATGGAGAATGGTCACCTCTGTCTGCTGTGTGTTTACCTGTTTCCTGTTCACCATTAACCAACTCCTCAAAATCCACAGTTTATGTCAGTAGTTCGATTTTTCGTGGCGAAGCAACATATACCTGCAAGAACGGGTATATGAAAGATGATACTTTGGCCCTTACTCGTGTATGTCAGCGGGATGGTACATGGTCGGGTGCAAATCCATGTTTTCCAATTTCTTGTCCAAGCCTTGGTCCATTTTCAAATGGATTAACAACAGTAACTGGAATAACTTATCTAAGTACTGCTAATTACTCTTGTAACGAAGGATACAGACTTGTAGGTCAAAGTACAAGAGAGTGTCAATCTAACAAAACATGGTCAGGGACAAAACCAACATGCAAACCGATTACATGTCCTTCCTTGCCAGCCCCGACTGGAGGTAGTATTGAAACCGATAATTCCAATCTTACTGATGGTACATATGCAACATACTCATGCAACAATGGATACAGTATGGAAGGAGAAAGCATCCGAGTTTGTCAGGCAGATGGGAGCTGGTCAGGTTCATCTCCTTTATGTAATCCACGTCAATGTCCCGAGCTGACATCTCCGTTGTTCGGAACAGTTACTGCATCTTCACTTACTTTCAACAGTGTAGCAACCTATTCATGTAATTTTGGGTACCAACTTGACGGTCAGAATTCAACGGTGTGTCAAGACAATGGCGCTTGGTCAGGATTAGCACCTGTTTGTAATGTTATTTCATGCCCTTCCTTATCTGCTCCGACAGGTGGTAGAATCGAAACAGACAAACAAGATCTAACCGATGGAACATATGCTACATTTTATTGTAATGATGGGTACATTATGGTAGGCGAAAGTATTCGTGTATGTCAATCTGAAGGATATTGGTCAGGTTCATCGCCGGTTTGTAATCCAGTACAATGCGACAATTTATCTAATCCATCCTTCGGATTTGTTTCAACATCAAGATTGACATTGGGAGGTGTAGCGACGTATTCATGTGATGAAGGATATCAAATCGTTGGAGCATCAACTCGGAAGTGTCAAGTTGATGGAGAATGGTCAGGTAAAGTACCATTGTGTTCGGCAATAACGTGCCCAGTTTTATATTCACCTTTTGGAGGAAGTATTGACATTGATAATCAAAACATTGGTGGTATAGCAGTGTATTCCTGTAATGACGGCTATGTTATGGAAGGTGAAAATACCAGAATATGCCAATCTGAAGGAATTTGGTCAGGTAACTCCCCTCAGTGTAACAAAAACACCTGTTCTCCTCCACCTAACTTACAAAACGGAAGAGTTTCTTATAAAGACTTGCACGTTAACTCAGTAGCAATATTTCAATGTTACAGGGGGTTTAGACTAGTTGGAGATGATGTAAGACGTTGTTCAAGTAATCTGACTTGGAGTGGTATTGAAACAAATTGTATTCCTATAATCTGCCCAAGCCCACCGAACATCAACAATGGATTTGTCAGAGCTACCGGGCTGACTTTTAATTCTATAGCGACTTTTTCATGTAAAGTGGGATTCCAGTTAGAAGGGTCTAATGAACTGACATGTGGAAGTACAAGTGACTGGTCAGACGCTTTTCCAACATGCAAAGCTATTGAATGCCAAACGCCAACGCGTGTTATTTCAAATGGACGAATGATAGGGAATAACTATACATACGGTAATACGGTAACATATGAATGCGATATAGGATATAATTTAGTTGGATCGCAAAGAAGGACATGTCTTCAATCTGGCAAGTGGAGCGAACCTTTACCATTGTGCGAAGTTGTAAGATGTGTTCAGCCGAGATTACGACATGGCTCTGCATCTTCGTTCAAAAATGAATATGGCACTCGGATTCAATTCTCGTGCAACAGGGGCTACATCTTATTTGGTTCAATAGACCGGCTTTGCTTATCCAATGGAAGCTGGTCGGGACCTGATCCAGTATGTGTAAAATGTCAAAGCCCCCCAGAACTAGAAAATGGATTTGTTCAAATCCGAAACGAACTTGCAACATACCAATGCGCCTTAGGTTATACTTTGGTTGGTAATACTCAACTAGAATGTCAAGTTGACGGGTCTTGGATCAATGAATTACCATTATGTATAGCAAAAGAATGTGACGATCTCAGCATTGAAGACTTTCCAAATGGTTTAATAACTCAAACAGGTTACGTGTATAAAGATACGGTTGAATTTGGATGCCTTGCAGGGTATACTTTGATTGGTCAGAGCCATCAAGTCTGTCAAGCAGATGGGACTTGGTCGGGATCTTTCCCTACTTGTAACAAAATAAGTTGCTCAGGGACATTCAAGCTGGAAAATGGTAGAATAAGTGGTGACAACACATTCAATTCAAGTTTATCATTTACCTGCAATATAGGGTTTAGACTTGTTGGACATTCCAGTCTTACCTGTATGGCATCAGGCGAATGGAGCGGCACGGCTCCACTTTGTGACCAAATTCGGTGTCCCACGCTTCCATCATTTATATCGCACGGATTGGTTATAGGGTCTGAAGTTGTATACGGAGCAACAGTTACATATATATGCGATACTGGCTATATTTTAATCGGACCATCCGTTGTGGAATGCCAAGAAACGGGAGATTGGAACTCATCAGTGCCGTCATGTCAGATTAAACATTGTGAAAAACTGCAACTTTATCATGGAACATTGTCCTCGAATGACACTGAATATAGAACATCAGTTACATTTTCTTGTGATGAAGGATTTGTCATTTTTGGTTCTAGACAGAGGTCATGTTCAGAAAATGGAACGTGGACTGGACTGGTCACTCAGTGTGTCGAATGTTCAGACCCTCCTTATATAAATAACACTCGCGTCATCGTTAGTGAGAGAATTGCTACCTTCACTTGTATTGAAGGGTATCAATCTAATAGTCAGACACATCTTGAATGTCAAAGAGATGGGACATGGAATGGAACTTTCCATACATGTGAGGCGATATCGTGTGAAAATTTGCAGTTATTCATATTTCCAAACGGTAATATGAGTCAATCAGGACATTACTTTGGTGACACCGTAGACTATTCATGTAATGAAGGATATAACATCACTGGATCAAGAACAAGACAGTGTCAAGCAGACGGCTCATGGACTGGGGCAACACCTGTCTGTTTTCAAGTAAGTTGTCCTGGTAACTTTAGTATTATAAATGGAAGAGTAAGGAGTACTGGATTTACATACAAGTCGAATATAACTTTCTCATGTAGACCAGGATACCATTTAATCGGAGACCCTTTGTTAACATGTGAGTTGTCCGGCAAATGGTCTGGTGATGCTCCGTTCTGTGAACTTATCAGATGTGAACTTCTTTCAAACATAGAACACGGAATAGTATCTTACACAGCAGTAACTGTAGGAAGCGAAGCAACCTATGCTTGTGATAGAGGCTATGAGTTAATTGGTCAATATGTAAGAGAATGTCAAAATGATCAGTTTTGGTCCGGATCGGAGCCTCAGTGCATACAAATGGTTTGTCCGACACCACCACCTCTTCAAAACGGACATTTTACCGGTGAGTATACTGTAGGGTCTCTCCTTAGCTACAGTTGTGATGTGGGATATAGACTTTCAACTTCGCCCATACGAATATGTAGTCTAGCTAAGGTCTGGTTGGGTGAAGATCCAAAATGTGAAATTGTAAAGTGTACCCAGCCATCTAAATTGTTGCATGGAACAATAACTAACAGCAAGCTTATATATGCCTATGGTGATAAAATTAATTATCAATGTGATGAAGGTTACCAATTGACAGGGGAAGTTGAGAGGACCTGTTCCGCTGATGGACGCTGGTTAGGCATAGCTCCAACTTGTGACATTATTACATGTAACTCGCGTGCACTAAACGTCATCAACAATGCTCATATCTTTGAACTTAAGGACTCCTATTCGTATGGTTCCAACATTACAATTGAATGCAATGACGGATACACAAGCATCGAAGGGAAGTCAGTTATTACTAGATGTGAAAGCGATGGTGATTGGTCAGTAAAATACGTAGAATGCTTCCGAATGACATGCCCACCACTAGGAAGTTTAGGAAATGTTGAGGTTAAAGTTACAGGTCTTAGTTACAACGATGTCGTCAAATTCTCGTGCAGTGAAGGTTTCCGCCTAGTTGGACCTTCTGAAATAATGTGCTTGTCATCCGGAAATTGGAATTCGCCAATAAGACCAAGTTGTGAAATTATGACTTGTCCACCTCCAGAAAGTGTAAGCTTTGGACAATTTAGAGGAATGAACTATACTTACAGCAATACAATAACATATGAATGCAACGCAGGATATACCTTAGATGGAGACAGTGAACGAATGTGCTTAGCAAATGGTAGATGGTCAGGCAGACAGCCTCGATGTGAAATAGTTACATGCTTATTACCACTCAGTCCTGCTAATGGGCAATGGAATACTACAGCGTCATCTTTACCTTATAATACAATAATCGGATTTACATGTAATACTGGTTATACCTTAAACGGTGGTCCGACACGTCAGTGCTCCGAATCAGGAAATTGGGATGGAGCACCAGCTTCATGTTCAATAATTACATGCCAAGAGCCTGCGAATATACTAAATGGAAGAGTATCATATTCATTATTAAACTACAATTCTGAAGTTGAGTATGCATGCGATGAAGGATATGAGCTAGATGGCGATTCAAAAATAGTATGTTTATCATTAGGAACTTGGAGTAAATTACCTCCGACTTGTGTACCTGTTGCATGTGGAGTTCCAGACTATGTGCAATTTGCTAATATTATTGGAGATGTCTATACATACGGTAATAGTGTGACATATAAATGCAAAAGAGGTTTCACTGTCTCTGGTGAACCTAGCAGAGTGTGTACTGCCGATGGGGCTTGGAGTGGAGAAGTCCCGTCGTGTAATCCGGTAACTTGTGGAAGACCACCGAACATAGACCATGCCATACGCAATGGAACTAATTTCAATTACGGAGGAACTATATCCTACAATTGCATAGATGGTTACAGAATGAACGGTCTTAATTCTCTGACATGTGGTATAACAGGCGCGTGGATTGGGGACCTGCCATTTTGTAACATAGTATCATGTGGGCCTCCACCAGTCATTCCTTTCTCAACAACAACTGTAACAGGGCTTACGTATGGATCGACAGTAAGTTTCCTATGTAATCGAGGATATATCCTGGAAGGAGATCAAATAGCAATTTGTGAAGCAAATGGGCGATGGAAGTCTGGGGGCATTTTTTGCCGCCCTGTCAGTTGTGGGCAACCACCGGATATTCAAAACGGAAACGCACGATATGACTCAATAACCTTTCGATCATCTGCAACGTATTCTTGTAATGATGGGTTCTCAATAGTCGGATCTGCAACGATATCATGTGGAAGTAATGGACATTGGGAAGGTCCATCTCCACAATGTAATCGTTCCACGTGTGGTTCTCCTAAGTTTTCTGGTAATGTCACGGTTATCGGTGGAGGAAGCTACTCAATTGGTGAAACAGTAACGTTCCGGTGTCCAGAAGGTCACATACTCATTGGGAACACCGAAAGCAGATGCATGAGCAGTGGACATTGGAGTGGTGCTCAACCAGCATGTCGATGTAAGTAAAGTTCTTAATTAGAATTATTTTAAGGAAATCTTCCTTTTTAAACAAATGGATCACGTATAGAAGATGTCTAACCTTTTCCCAATAAATAAGATGTTAGTATCCATAAACGAAAATAAATGATATATGTCACTAGTCTAAATCAAGAGAACTTTACTATTACAACAAGAAATTGTATGCATAGGTTATCCTAATTATGTAATCTTTGTATTCCATCAAAACTTAATTACTACTGTCTGTCCACATAAAACTATTCACAAATGTAATTTTTAACTCGGTCTGTCTAACTTTGATAACTACTTCTTTTGAAGACACGCCATGCGAGACGCTTTCAAGAAGCGATCCCGCGTTGATTGTTAGTGGTGTACAAAACAGGACGTACCATTATAAAGATGAACTACAATTTGACTGCCAGGAAGGCTATATCCTACAAGGCAAATCAAGAATACAGTGTCTGTCCAATGGATCATGGAGTGCTAGTGTTCCTAATTGTCATCTTTCACGTACGTAATCTTGTATGATTTATTATTTTTAGTAGTTTTTGTTTTCGTAAGGATGTTTAAACGATAATTAGCTCAAGTTTAAAAAAAAATCTAGGCATGATATTTAAACGATTAAGGATTGTAACTGATATCTTGTAAATCAAACCAAAGTTTTTTTTTAAAGATAATATATTCAGATATTAATTACATTCCTTAAAATTTAATATTTTGGCAACAAAAATTAAAAATAAAATAAAAACAAACAAACAAATAAATAAATAAATAAATAAATGCATATTAATTTATTCCAATACACACGCCTTTTTTCATCAGGATTATTTCGTTGGTAAAAACAGTCCTGTTAATAGGGGCATGGTTTAAAGTTCACGACCTTTTTTCATTGATCAGGTGATAGGAAATTTTGTATTCAAGATAAGATAAAAACGACGGCATCTTTTCTAAAAATCACATTAAATTATGTAAATATAAAACATGATGTGGATTTTTTTCCCCGTTCATATCAGCTAGTGTCAGTAACAATGCAAAGCTTCGCCGAGCGCAGCATAATACGACCACAGCCAGCTGAACTATGTTCAGTTAGGGAAGATGTGGTTATAATATTCGTTTTGACACACTTAAACAAATGGAATCGACACAAACAACTCATTTCAATACAATATTGCACAAAATGTTCAGTTAAAAATTTAGCACACGACTTCTTCAGGTTTTCTCTTAAGACATTTTTAATCAAGTTTGCATCTATTGTCCCGAGTTCCAATTGTTCACTTATATTTTAAGTACTACAGTGTCGGCCATCAATCCTGCTACCGCATACTCACCCTGCAGCATCAACTTCGACAGGAAGTCATACGTATATACAATGTTCAACCGGATATCAAAGTGAGGGGAATATGACAGCAGTTTGTGCTACAGACCAGAAATGGAGACCACCAACTGGATACTGCAAACGTGAGAACAATCTCTTTTATGTGCAATACAATCAATTCTTAACTGGATTAATGTCAATTGACCCAATTTACTTAGTTCCATAAACTGGTTATGTTTGTTTATGTCGTAAGATTTCCTTTTGAAATTTATTGATTTTCTTTTGTTACACAGGAACGTTCTGCGGAAAACCAAGAATTACAGATATGGTTAATGTTGTCATGGTGACTGGACGTTCCTACTTTTATAATGATGAAATTCGCTTTCGGTGTAGGCCTGGTATCTTGCCTGCTAAAATTCCACCGATCCTCACTTGTACAGCATCAGGAAAGTGGGATGGTGAAATAGCTTGTTCTTGTAAGTAGTAAGATATTGTTTTACATTTGTTGGTGTAATCCAAAACAGGGGGTATGGCTGATTTTGAAAACTGAAATGGAAACCTTATGTATGGCTAGTTTTGAAAACTGGGCAAACCTATTCAATGTCAAAGTTGATAACGACACAATGAAAGAGACATTTACATAAAACAAATAATAATAAACAAAAACAAATTCCTGGCACATTCCGGTATCCTTCTTTAATAATTTCTATGAATTAAAATCATTTTCGTTTAATTCCAGTACCATGTAAAGGCGGTTGTTATAATGGCGGACATTGTCTAGGACTGTATGGGTGTAAATGCCCTGTGGGCTTTGGTGGAAGACGCTGTGAGAAAGGTATTTCATCAAAATCTGATATTTTTGCTGTGAGTGTCTTAACGCGTACTCTTCAACTTTAAATTAGTTTGTTAGTTTATAGACATGTTTTGAAAGGTTTGGTATACTACAACTAAATCATTCGCCTAAAAGATTATAAAAAGGTATTCTTGTAATATACTGCCTACGCATTATACTTCATTTTACTTTATCACTTTAGCATACTGTATCTTGCCGTGTTTAAACGGAGGTACCTGTATTGCACCTCATCTATGCTCGTGTCATCTAGGCTACCGAGGATCGCGTTGTCAAACACGTAAGTAATACCCATTGCTTATTTTTTAAATATATTTTGTACGTAAGCAGTGGCGGTACCAGGGGTTTAGGGAGGTGGCACCCCTCCTATTCATTAGCTCACCTGGCCTCAGGCCATTTTAGCTATTGTTATCACTTAGCGTCCGCCGTCGTCGTCGGAGATGTTTTGTTCGTCGAAAAACATGGCCACTGTTACTATATATAGAACAAAAGGGTCAGTCAGAAGTTTTTCTCAAATATCTCAAAAAAAAGTTAGGTTAAGCCAAATTTTGTCAATTGCCGAAATGATCCTTAATATAAAGCCTATAAAAGTCTGCATTAGATCAAAGATGTCGGATGAATCCTTTTTAGAGTTGTTGCCCTTGAAAAGTGAAAAATGACGTTGTTCACAGTTTTCAGCCAATATCTTAAACACTATAACAGATACAAAGAAACTTTCAATTACAGAAATGATCCTTATGATAAGGATCATTTCTGGGTATCAAAGTTGTTGGACAACTCCTTGCTGGATTTATTGCCCTTGAAAGGCGAAAATTTTAGGTTTTAAGCAGTTTTCAGCCATTATCTTGAAAACTTTAATAAATAGAAAGACAGGTTCAATTGATGAAATGATCCTTATGATAAGTCCTACCATAGTCTTCTTTTATGTCAATTCACCTTAACGAGATATTGTCCTTAGTGAAGGTTGGACAGCAAGCTGGTTGTAATACGACTTACTCTGGTAGTGGCATTAATCATATGTGGATACTTAAAAGTTCTAAAGATTCACTTCAAAACCTAAAATCCCGCAGCTTTTCGGAAATTAGTTTTCTCCAAATTGTTGACTTCTCGACTCTTTACACTATGTTGCCACATGATAAAAGGACTTATTCGTTAATCTTTTGCTGATTCGAAAAAATTAAGTTGTTCTTGGTTACAAATCCACTACTGTTCTAAAACATTGCAGAAGGGTAAAGTGTGCTATACAAAAATTCAGATTTGTGATATACTTGATTTCATTATTGATAACATATTTGTCAGTTTGGAGGAGTTATATTAAAACAACAAGTTGGCATTCCAATGGGCACTAACTGTTTTCCTTTCCTAGCTGACTTGTTTTTATACTCAAACGAGATTGAATTTCTTCAGAATCTCGTAAGGCATAAAATATGAAAGATGCTAAATCCTTTAACTTTACATAGAGATACATTGATAATGTATTGTTCATCAACAACCCTTCTGTGGTAAATTGTCACCTTCAATATCTCCACCATAGCTCGATATAAAGAAGACTACCGAAACAGCTTATTCTGCATCTTTTTTGGACCCGCATCTCGACTTCTGTCAACAGTAGTCATCTCAGCACTAAGATTTATGACTGATTTTAATATATTTTTTTTCTTACCTGTACAGCAATATACCTTCATCTCCTGCATATGGTGTTTATATTTCACCATTGATTCGCTATACGCTAGAGCAAGTACTACTCCGATTTCCTTAAACGCCATATATATCTGCCTTACAGACTAATGAATCAGGGGTATGAAGAAATGCGTCTTAAAAGGTCTCTTACCAAATTACTTTTAGATATCAGCCCTTGGTTGAAAAGTACTCAGTATCTTCTGAAATAAAGAGTAATGATCTTTTTTTTTGTTGTTGTAAATTGGAATGGTAAAAAAATAACCAGTTGAACAATTCAGGCTCCTGAGAGCCTTTCTTTTTGAAAAATTTGTCATTTTCGTGTGTAAAATTGACAAAAAATGATAAATAATGTCTTAGTACTCCCTTTTTCTGAGGACCCCCACTGGCACCCCTCCTTTTCAAAGTGCTTGGATCCGCCCCTGCTTAAGACGACTTTCTTCAGTGAATATGAAATTAAGTCTTCTGTTTATCATCTGACCTGGGTTTCATAAAATAAATCTCGAATTAGGATTTTCCTAAAATCAATGAGTTTGTTCTCAAATCTACAATTTTCAGTAAATGATTGGTCAAAGTTCGAGTTGAGAAAGAATTTGTGGAAAATCTAAATTTGAGATTCTTTATAAAACCGGACCCATTTCTTAATCGTCATAATAGTAACCTCTTAAGTCATGTTTATCTGTTAACTTAACTGTCAAGAAAACGTAGTATTTTTAATGACTCTCTTTTATGAAAAAGCAATTTTCTTTACTTTTCATCGAGTTTTAAAGAAAAGAAAGTGGCAATTTTGATAGCAAGGGCAAATAAGAAAGTAGATCACTTTATTGTAAAACAAATCATTAACTACCCGAAAGTTGTAATATATCATTTGTCTATGCTCGTTGTCTATTTTGTTGTGTATACGGTATTAGTCAGCTGCTTTTATTGTCAATTTCATTTCAATATTTACTTCTGGAGTACTCAAATTAGCATGAATCGCCAAACCAATGATTCTCTGGGAAAATATACGAATTTGCTTCAATGATTTCGTAAAAATCCGTGCTTGCTCTAACTTATGAAAATTATTAAAAATTTTAATTCCATGGAATACATTTTGTTTCACAGCGATATGTGATAGACCATGTCAGTTTGGTGGTCTCTGTGTCAAACCTAATATGTGTCACTGTAAACATGGCTTCAGGAAACCATTCTGTGATCCACCGTGAGTACTTGTTTAATCTCATATGTATGGCACGCAAAATTAACCAAAACCCCATTATCTATAGGATAACACCGTTATCTATGGGTTAACTGACTGTAACTCTCAATATCATCTGTGATCGATAATTAAATTCCGCTATCTGTGGGTTATCAACCTGTTAACCCATAGATAACGCTCGCTAATACATAGATAACGCTTGTTAACCAGTAGATAACGGAAAATTAATTATCCTTACCGTTTGCTATTGATAATTAATTCGATTTAATTCATTTAAAACACTGTTATATAAGAATTAATTTACGAAATTAGTGTTATCTATGGGTTAGCAAGTGTTAACTATAGGATACCGAAGCTAATTCATAGATAACGCAATTAGTTCATTGATAACACTTTGACCAATCAAATCGGGTGTTACATCCATATTCGGAGTGCTGAACCAAAGTATTTGTTATCGCTTGCTTCGTCGGTCTCGTTTTTTTCATCCTCCCAAGTCAGTGTTTTGAGTCCACCCTCGCTCCCTCAAACCCCTGACATCACTAATTCATATTTAGCGGGTATCGTCCAGTGCCATCTAGTGAGTTACCTAAATTTAACCCGGATCCAAATTTTTTTCTCTATAATTAACTCATGATCACTCTGATTCTATCACAATGCTTTCACAGAATGAAAATAAATAATTTGATAACAGTTTTGTCCTCTAAAGTGGTAAAAAATTAGAACAAGATGGAAAGTTTGAAGAATGGCTTTTTCTTATTGGATTGTTTTTTATCCCCCTTATATGTAATTCAATCTACATGGTTTACAATTACATGTACGTTTACCTATTCTGGACCAAAGACGATTCTAAGAGGGTGTAGGACCAGAAGCTAATCCCTTTTGGGATTAGACCAGAAGCGTACCCCCTTTTAGTTTATTCACAAAAGTTGGATTGATTATGAAGTAAATACTGAAAATCACTTGAGTATCCCTTCCCTTATTTGACCGCCTCTGTGGATAATACTGGTACATATATTTGGTAACATAAATATTTTTTTCAAATAATAACTGCAAGTGCAAATGCAAGGTCACAAATTCTATATATCTATGGCAAGCCAAAATGGACAAAACTGCCTATTTATTCATATTTATAAAAATTATAAATATTAATATTTCATTTATAAATATTTATAAATCGCTTAATAATATTTGTAATTCAATTATGAATAATAATAATACAATTATAAATATTTACAATTCAATTATAATTGAAATGCTGGGTTGATCCAGGATTTCAGGTTTGGGTGTAAAATATGGTAAGCAACTTTCATATTTATTCCATATTTTAGATACCTCATACATGTATAATAAATCAGATATCTTTTACATGTATAACTGTATCTCATATACTATATAAGATATCTCTTATATATGAGATATCTTATTTAGTATAATTAAATATTCTAAAATATGGAATTAATATGAAAAAGGCTTGCTGTACATCGTTCACAAATTATGTGAGATTTCTTATATAATTTACATCTCATATATGTTAATTTATAAAAAAAGTCTCTTATATTATTTAAGATATCTTATATAATATAAAAGCTCTCTGAAGTATAAAATATGGAATAAATATGATGACAACTTGAAACTACACCTGAATTCTATCAATATATCAGTAGATATTTGTACCCTAAGGTTAATGTTATGTAGAGGTTAGAGACATGAATCCCTAATGTAGATTTTGATTTCCTTTCCATGATTTTAGGACCTTTGATCTGTATTAACTGATAATTATGAGTACATTTGTAAATTAAAATGTACATGTAGCTCATTTTTATATTCATAGTATATTTTATGTTTGCTTTCTAAGATAATTTTTTTCTCTATTTTTTAGTTTAAATTTATATATACTGAGAATTTTAGGCTGAGGAATTCTGTATTATAACACACTTCAAACTTGCCAAATTAGAAAATGCAACAGGAAATTGACAGATGGACAATAACAGGTGTTAAAGTTTGACTCTCTGATTATGTGCAGTACAGAAACATTACTACATACCTAACATTATGCTAACTAAATTACATGCATACAAAGACAAGAAGAATTAGATTTTAAAAATGAGATTGAGGATTTTTTTGCATCATTTTAGAGACACACCAGCATACTCACATGCTTTGTTCTTCAGAAGATGGATTGATACTTTTTATTTGTTGTTTTCAATAAATATAACTTGATTTTTTTGGTTTTAATTTGTTGGACTGAAAACATTTTTTCAAAGCTTATTTAAGGCACAAAAACAATTAACATTTTCGTTTTCTGCTACCACCAAAAAAACTAGGTACTCAAGTGAGTAAGAGGGCCAAGGTAATCAAGGGAACAAAGATTTGAGCAGAAATCAGAAGAATATAATCCAGGGATAAAGACTTAAACATGGGAACAGACATACAATACAGAGAACATGAAACAACACATTACATTTTAAGCAAATACTCAACTCAGACTCCACCAAAAACTGGAAGCATAGACTAGGTGCATCGGTAGGGTAAGCATCCTCTGCTTTACTAGAAACCCCTGCCATTTTATTGTCGAAAATATTTTACATTCAACAAGTTAGTTTGCACTAAAATAGTGCCCGAGCCAAAATGTTGAGGGTATACAAACTATAGGGTAAGTTGGGTAGCACAAAATGAATTTTTGAACATTTTGAATGTGAAAAGGCTTCTGTGTGGGATTAGATATTTCAAAACAAAATGCTGTTTTACTTTTTTCTACTTAGGACACACAGAGAACAGTATCATCAGTGGGACAGATATAATATAGTTGTAGACAAATCACTAGTCCAACAGGTACATTACATGATCATTGGACTGATCTGTCACAAAGACCATTATTTCAATGGAACATATATGATATAGGTTTGGACCAACCACCAGTCCAAAATGTACATTATATGATCGTTGGACTGAACTGTTACAGAGGGCAGTTATACAAATGGAACAGTTCTGACGAAGGTGTAGACCAGTCATCAGTCCAACATGTACATTATATGATCGTTGGACTGAACTGTTACAGAATATAGTTATACAAACGGAACAGTTATGATATAGGTGTAGACCTGTCATCAGTCCAACATTTACATTATATGATTGCTGGACTGAACTGTTACAGGGGACAGTTATACAAACGGAACAGTTATGATATAGGTGTAGACCAGTCATCAGTCCAACATGTACATTATATGATTGTTGGACTGAACTGTTACAGGGGGCAGTTATACAAACGGAACAGTTATGATATAGGTGTAGACCAGTCATCAGTCCAACATGTACGTTATATGATCGTTGGACTGAACTGTTACAGAATATAGTTATACAAACGGAACAGTCCAAAATGTATGGAACGCCTAAAATGTCTGATGAGATACACATTTGTTTACGTGTTGTCAATTTTACATTACTTGCTGTGGTTTTATAATTACTTGTGGTCATTTTGTATTTACGTTATTTAGGAACATCTTTACATTTTGTCGTTTTGTCTTAACGTTCTGCCATTTCGTCTTTACGTTCTGTCATTTCGTCTTTACGTTCTGTCGTTTTATGATTACGTTATATCAACATATATTTATGTAATGTGGATTTATCTTTACGTGCAGTGGCTTTCTTATAACGTGAGGTCGTTTCATCTTTACGTTATGTCGATCTCTAAATACTTTATGTGCATTTTCTTTTCTTTACGTGGAGTGATTTCGTGTTTACGTGATGTGGACAAAAAAAAAAAAAAATGCATGATGACGTGTGACCCCGGAACTTTTCGATCGTGTAAACTTCAAATCAATCCGTAAAAGGCAAAATAGACGTCACAACGCCAATTAGAAAAATGCTGAACGAATACTTGGGTAGTCTATCCAATGACCCTGGAGTATTTATTCTATAGTAAAAAATAGCTTATTTGTTATTTACGTTCAATATTATCACAATTGATACACCTTGGACTCGGATGATGAGTTGGGCGATTTTCGTAGTCAGAATATATATTGTTTTAATTCCAAAAACATGGGAATTTCCACTCCCGCGAAAATTTGCATAAATTCGACTCTACAAGGTATTGCGTGACTAAATTTAATTTTCTACATTAGTAAACCACCAAAACTAATTTTCAGGAAAGAATTTTCAAAAATGTTAATGATTGATTGATTGATTGTTGGGGTTTAACGTCCGAGCAGCAATATTTCAGCTATATTCAGACGATGAACGTGAAATGAAAAATGGGATGGGACACAAGGATAATAGGGTCAACAAATTATGATTGCCACTAGAAAAAGGGAGGGATTGGTAAGGTCGGGCAATTTAGCCTCCTGTGGCGGAGCGCAAAGGTTCCTACTCCTATCGAATACCACAGCAGGGTTCTTTAACATGCGACGAACGTGGCATCTTTCCCAACACGGTGCACCACTATGGTTTGCGGTCAGGTTTTCCGTATTATAGCCTGACAACCCCAGCATGTAACACGCCAGGGGTACCCCATTCCACCACCTGGGGCACACATCCCAGTTGCTCTGTGGGCAGAACACCTAGCCCCCAGCTAGGTTTCTGAGCACTATTTAGTCGCCTTATACGACAAGCTTAGCGCTGCTGCAGGCCTATTCTTTCAACACCCGGACCTGCACGGGGACAAAAAAAATATTCAAGAAAGAATTTTCAAAAAATGTTAAAAATATTACCCCTACTCCTAGAAAATTGGTCTCTGTATCAAACAAAATTCTCATTCACAGCATACCGTGAAACTCATATTTTAGGCATTCATAATATAAGATAATTATTTACCCAAAGTATTTGAATAATTCAGGCATGTGATTTTTTATAGGGTTACAATTACTATAAACTCGTAAAAAGTGGAATTTACAGAATTTCTTCTATATCACCCGTCATTATCTTTTTTTCAGAATACCGTAGTTTAAAAAAGGTTTTTGTGTGATACAGTAGATTTATATAGTGTGCAAGCTTTCAAATCGGCCAGGTAATTTATATTTGAACTTTTCCTGGTAAAGTTGGTGCAAAAAAAACCCTACCCATGCAAAAATACCTCAATATGAACCAAAATGTTAATTTTTAACATATAAACGGCGTACACTGGGCATGTTGCGGGCGATGGCTTTCATTATCGATGCATCCAACATATTTGCTAATTTCAGGAGCGTAGGCGACAATAATGTGGTTTTTTTTCATAAAAAGGGAAAATTCCGGAATTTCATTTTTCTTCCATCTTGCCGTTCATTGGCGTATTTTTTTTTCAAATACCGTACTTCGAAAGAGCTTTCGTACATTAAAATACGACTATATAATGTAGTAGCTTTTGTAATGAGCCCAGAAAATATGTAAGTACTTGAACTTTTCCAAGTCAAGTTAGTGCAAAAATTGCACTACCCATGATAAAAATACTTTAATACGGCCCATCGCCTTCGATTTTTAGAAAGCTAAGTTACTAAATAAATCTGTTTAGATATGCAAAGGCATGTTTGAAGTACGGTATTTAATAAAATTGCACAAAACAGGTTTTAAAATGAAAGAAAATATGAAATAAAAAAACCCTCTTTACTATGAAAAGCACAATGTTTTCACATTGAAACTGGAAACAATACGCTCCTGAAATGAGTAGATATGTTGACTACGTCGATAATTAAAACAATAGTACCCAGCATGTCTTTTTAACATCGATTATATGCTAAATATAACATTTTGGTTCATGTTGAAGTATTTTTATCATGGGTAGGGGGTACTTCTTGCACTAACTTGACTTGGAAAAATTCAAATATTTATAACTTGGGCTCACAAGAAAGCTACTAAACTATATAGTAGTACTTATGTACAAAAGCTTTTTTGTAGTACGGTATTTTAAAAAAATAGGCCAATTGGAATTGAAATGGAAGAAAAATGAAATTGCGAAAATTCAATTTTTTTTTACGAAAAACACATTATTGTCGCCTTGAAACTAAAATAATACGCTCATGAAATGAGCAGTGACGTTGGATATATCAATGATGAAAACAATAGCACTCAGCATGCCTATTGTACACCGTCAATGAACTTAAAACTAATATTTGGTTCATGTTGAGGTATTTTTTTCATGGGTAGGGGTGGTAATTTCTCACCTTATTTGACTTGGAAAAATTCATATGCATGCACTGTATCACACAAACACGTTTTTAAACTACGGTATTCTGAAGAAAGATAATAACCGGTGATAAAGAAGTTCTGTAAATTCCCCTTTTCTTGATTTTATGGTAAATGCAATTCAAACGCCTGAATTGATCAGATATGTTGAGTAGATCATTATCTTAATAATGACTGCCTATAATATGAGTTTCACAGTGTCGGTATGCTGTGAATGAAAATTAAGTTTGATACTGAGACCAGTTTTCTGGGGGTAGGGGTAAGATTTTTAACATTTTTAAAAATTCTTTCTTGAAAATTAATTTTGGAGGTTTATTTATGTAGAAAATTAAAATTTAGTCACGCAATAACATTTAGAATCG
Source organism: Perna viridis (assembly GCA_037379345.1). Taxonomy (NCBI): domain Eukaryota; kingdom Metazoa; phylum Mollusca; class Bivalvia; order Mytilida; family Mytilidae; genus Perna; species Perna viridis. The sequence continues at coordinate 56,805,515 of CM074511.1, forward strand.
AATTTATTCAAATTTTCGCGGGAGTCGAAAGTCCCATGTTTTTGGAATTAGAAATATATATTCTGACTACGAAAATCGCCACAAGTCATTAACAGAGTCCAAGGTGTATCAATTGTGATAATATTTAACGTAAATAACAAATAAGCAATTGTTTATTGTAGAATAAATATTCTATTGTGTATGGCAATCCAAAGTGGACAAAAATCAAGATTTTTTAATATTAGAAATTTAATTCCTGATTTAACAATATTATAAAATATCACACATTTTGTAATATTAGAAAATTGAATTTGTAATATTAGAAAATGAATTTGTTATTTTAAAAAATATTTTTGTAATATTAGAAAATCAGTCACATTTTTTAATATTACAAAATGATTTTCTAATATTAAAAACTCGTAACTGAATACTACAAATCCATTTTCTAATCAATTTCTTATATTAAAAAATCGTTTTTTAATGTTAGAAATTCAATTGAATTTTTAATATTAAAAAAGTGTTTTGTGATATTAGAAATCTAATTTGTAATATTAGAAAATGGATTTGTAATATTAAAATTATCATTTTTTAATATTAGAAAACACTTATTTTCTAATATTACAAATTCCTCATTTAGTAATATTATAAAAAAAAAAATTAAATTTGTAATATTAGGAAATGTATTTGTAATATTAGAAAATCAGTCACATTTTTTAATATTACAAAATGATTTTCTAATATTAATAAATCGTCATTGAATAGGACAAATTCATTTTCTAATATTACAAAATCAATTTCTAATATTCAAAAATATTTTTTTAATGATAGAAATTCAATTGATTTTTTAATATTAAAAAATGATTTGTAATATCAGAAAATGAATTTGTAATGTTAAAAAATCATTTTTTAATATTAGAAATTGTTCATTTTTGTCCACTTTGGCTTGCCATAAGGGTGACTAGATAGAAAACCCAAGTGTATTTCGTTCAGCATTTTTCTAATCGGCGTTGTGACGTCTATTTTGCCTTTTACGGATTGATTTGAAGTTTACACGATCGAAAAGTTCCGAGGTCACACGTCATCATGAAATTTTTGTCCACATCACGTAAAGAAGAAATCACTCCACGTAAAGAAAAGAAAATGCACATAAAGTATTTAGAGATTGACATAACGCAAAGATGAAACGACATCATGTTACAAGAAAACCACTGCACCTAAAGATAAATCCACATTACGTAAATATATGTTGACATAACGTAATCATTAAACGACAGAACGTAAAGACAAAATTACAGAACGTAAAGACGAAATGACAGAACGTAAAGACAAAACGACATAATGTAAAGATGTTCCTACATAACGTAAATGCAAAATGACCACAAGTAATTATAAAACCACAGCAAGTAATGTAAAATTGACAACACGTAAACAAATGTGTATCTCGTTAGACATTTTAGGCGTTCCATACATTTTGGACTGATGACTGGTCTACACCTATATCATAACTGTTCCGTTTGTATAACTGTCCCCTGTAACGGTTCAGTCCAACAATCATATAATGTACATGTTGGACTGATGACAGGTCTACACCTATATCATAACTGTTCCGTTCGTATAACTATCTTCTGTAACAGTTCAGTCCAACAATCATATAATGTACATGTTCAACTGATGACTGGTTTACACCCATACCATAACTGTCCCTGGACTGGTGATTTATGTACATCTTTATCATATCTGTCCCACTGATATAACTGTTCTCTGTGTGTCATAAAGTAAACAGCATTCTGTTTTTAAATATCCAATGCCACACAATGTGACATTTCAAATGTACAGTTCATGCTACCCAACTAACCTTATATTTGTGCATACCCTTAACATTTTGGCTTAGACACTGTCAAATTAATTTATTGAATGTAAAATGTTCTTGAAAATAAAATGTTTCTTGAAAAGCAGAGGATGCCTACCCTACTGATGCATCTAGTCTATGCTCCCAGAGGATGCCTACCATACTGATGCATCTAGTGTATGCTCCCAGAGGATGCCTACCCTTACTGATGCATCTAGTCTATGCTCCCAGAGGATGCCTACCCTTACTGATGCATCTATATGCTCCCAGAGGATGCCTACCCTTACTGATGCATCTAGTCTATGCTCCCAGAGGATGCCTACCCTACCGATGCATCTAGTCTATGCTCCCAGAGGATGCCTACCCTTACTGATGCATCTAGTCTATGCTCCCAGAGGATGCCTACCATACTAATGCATCTAGTCTATGCTCCCAGAGGATGCCTACCCTTACTGATGCATCTAGTCTATGCTCCCAGAGGATGCCTACCCTACCGATGCATCTAGTCTATGCTCCCAGAGGATGCCTACCCTACCGATGCATCTAGTCTATGCTCCCAGAGGATGCCTACCCTACCGATGCATCTAGTCTATGCTCCCAGAGGATGCCTACCCTACCGATGCACCTAGTCTATGCTCCCAGCATTTGGTCAAGTCTAAGTTGACTATTTGCTTAAATTGTTTCTTTGTAGGTGCAGTTTGTTATTTGATACTCTCTGTATTGTGTGTCTGTTTCCTGGTTTAGTCTTTATCCCTGGATTATATTCTTCTAATTTCTGCTCAAATCTTTGTTCCCTTGATTACCTTGGCCCTTTTTTTCTAATTTAACTACCTAGTTGCATTTGATGGTAGCAAAGTGTTCCCCTAAAAGAAGAATTACTGAGGTCCATTGAATAATAGAGGTATATACAAATTCATCTGATTGAAAAGTATTCAAAATAAAGCTGATAATGTGTACTTTAAAATCATATTTGTAATTTACTACAAAAATGTATGAAAATTGTTTATATGTGTGAGTAATTTGCCTCCATGCTGTCAGTTAGCAGAAAAGGTAAACGTGGATTGTCAGTAAATTTTGTTAAGAATTTCTTCAATCATCGTACCAATAGCATGATGATTATCAATGCCTTATTTCCAAGCTTCACAATGGTATGCAACTTTAAGATTTTTGTCCTCGGAATTCACAGTGAAAATTACTTTTTGAACATGTAAAGTATCAACTGGGCTAAGGAGGTGTTGTTCTAGTGATTATATATAATCAAACTATCTGTTGGAGCATTGGTGGGTGTCGGGCACCAACTTGGATCAATAGTAGGCAAAGGAATATACATTTGCAGAAAATCTAGTGTACAAATACATTTAAAACTTAGTTTTGCAAAAACCTGCATTGTCTTGAATATCGCTAGTCACAATGAAATTATAAAATAGTAGGTCAGAAATATGAAGTTGGCAAGAAGCCATATTTTATAATATTTAATATAATTTGTTTACTTTCTTAGATACATGTGCCGTGCCTTATAATATTAAATGGATTGGTAGGACATTATATGGACCGCCTTGACATCACAATAAAAGTCTTTTCCTCACAGATGATTAATAGTAAACTACATTAGTTAGTGATACTGCAGGTGAAATGGCAACATATATGGACCAGGTGGTCCTCTAAAAATTCAATGGACCTCAGTAATTCTTCTGACTATATGATTTTCGGGGGCAACCAACAAGTCCCTATATTGTACTTATAATTAGCTAAATGAAGGTACAACCCCCCCCCCCCCACATTTTCGTATACAGGATTAAGCCAATTTTTTACCGGATGCAAAAAGTTTCTTAATTAGACCCAAATGCAGACTTGTGACTTGGTCCAAATTTTATGCCGTACGCTGGACTCAAAAGGTGGGGGTTATACTCCCTTATGTATTTGAAAAAAAATTGATACTAACGAACAAGATTTTTTTAAAGTAGTCCAAAAAATCCTTGAGTGTAATTTTTTTTTACTACTGGCTTGCCTTATATGAATGCATAATACCTGAAATGGTGAATGTTTGCATAGTGCAGGTAGCCGAGGGGTCAATGGAATTAAAGGCAATTTGAAATTGGCTGGAGATGAATCGTGATTTGTTTTTGTGTTGAAAAAATTCAATTTAGGTAGGGAATATTAATAGAGGCATAGAGGATGGTACTGGCTACTTGCCATGGGAAGCGCGAGGTGGTTCTTAATATTACTCATCACTTTTCCTTTAGACCGGCTGAATTAATTGTCAATAGCAAACGGTGATGATAAATAATTTGCATGTATCTATGGGTTAGAAAGCGTTATCTATGGGTTAACAGGTTGCTAACACATAGATAACGGAATTTAATTATCGATCACAGGTGTTATTGAGAGTTACAGTGTGTTAACACACAGATAACGGTGTCGTCCTATAGATAACGGGGTTTTGGTTAATTTCGCGTGCCATACGTATACATATAACCACATGCTATATTGATTGATGTCATTTCAAGGTAGGATATCAATATTAGTGTGAAGTAGACTAATCAGCGAAATATCGCGGAAAAAGAACAGGAACAAATAGGAAGCATAGAATACACAATAAAAATGTTTCGGTCGATGAAAAGGGACGGAAGTGCAAAAAGTAGTATGATTTGTTCCTTTTGAAATAGCTATTGTTTTTTCGTCATCGTTTCAAAATACAATCATACTGATACTTCTAGATCTTCTAGGATATTTTTTTATATTAATACCAGGAACTTAAAAATATTTTGGTTGGGCATCTTTGGCGGTTTGGATGACCCTTTTGTGCGTTTGGATGGATATTTTTTGGTAGTTTGGTTGGGCTTTTTGGTGATTTGGATGGGCTTTTTGGAGTTTTGGGTGGGTAATTTTTGGCGGTTTGGATGACGTTTTTGTGAGTTTGGATGTATATTTTTTGGTATTTCGGGTGGATATTTTTTGGTAGTTTGGGTGGGCTTTTTGGTGGTTTGGATGGTTATTTTTCGGTAGTTTTGATGGGTTTTTCTTTAGCTTTGGATGGCTAGTTTTGGAGTTTTGGTTTCATGGATCCTGATAGATTTGTGGATGATAGACATGAGACAAGTAAAAGCCTAAATATTTAAAAGGGACAAAATGTGACAGAAAAGTAGCATAATGGCCCATTATGGGGATCAATTAATAATCCTAATAAGAAAATTGCAATTTAAGAATCAAGATGTAAAACACCTTTTTATCATTCAATTATCTAAACATTCAGGATTGATACCAAATTTTGCACTGTGTTTTCTCTTGCTATTGACAATTACAAGACCAAAACATTTACATGTAAATATTATTTATGTATACATTTATAATCCTAAATTTCAGTCTTTTCAGAACACTTCCACCCTTTCCTACTCCAGTGACGTTCCAACCAGATGCAATGACAACACGGCCAAGACTAATTTCAGGGGGCATGGAAACAACAACAAAACCAAAGCCCATAATAAGGCCAACTGCAACAAGAAGACCAATCCATTTACCAACACCAACTCAAGCTAGAACTATCAACCTTGGAGGCGGACTTGTAACTATTGGCACTAAGACTGCATCTACAACAAATCCTCCATTCAGAAGGACACGTCGCCCTGTGTACCTAGATTATCTGGATATGGACTATTCGGTTAATATTCCAGATCCAAGATAGTCTCATTCAGTATTGATGTTTTAAAGATGTATGTAGTTTTAACATGTCTACAAATGTATTATACCAATTAAGATTTCTCAATTCTAGCTTGTTTCATGCTGAATTACATGTACATTTTATATTTAAAGAAATGTCAAAAGTAATCCTATGATTTATATGAAGGCTGTTTTTTTCATATGTTTTTCGTATATTGTGCTTATAGGCGAAAATATTTTCTATGTTTGTAGTGAGAGTAGTCAGTTCAAATTGGTTTTTGGGACACCAAACCCTATGGTTACAATATCAAAGTAAGGTACAAGACAATAGTTTTCCTTTTAAAACAATTCAAATAATACAAAGTAATATCAATGAGTGCTGTTAGTTTTATATACAGTTAATAAAATTTGTTTAATATACGTTTAATATCATTAAAACTAACTAACAAAAGTGAAAACAACAAAAAATTGAACATGAGTCAATCAACAATAAACACAAAAGCCAAACAGTTCCATGTTATCCAGTTTCTGTGCTGCAGCACCGAACGCCTAACACATTGTGACACTTGATTACAGTTTCTGGGCTGCAGCACTGAAGGCCTAACACATCTTGACACTTGAGATTTAATTGATATTTTCATCGTAACAGACTGTAACTTGTCAAGTTGTTCCTCCTGAAAAGCTGTATTCCTCTTGGACTTTTTGAGCCTGACTAACTTGGTCCTTGGTACAGTAATCCTGAAATAATAATTACAGATCAGACCAGATGTCTTCAGTTAGATTTCACATCTTAACTGATTAAGAACTCACTGAACTTGACTCTTTATTTTACTCACTTGACTGGTGCTGCTGGTGGAGAACATCCAACAAACTAACTTTTCCAGAGCACCTTATGTCAGTCCTGGTCTTTGTGGGTGCTTTGATTTTTTGTGTGATATCTTGCTTTCCTTGTCTTCAGTGTTTATATGTACTAGTATTTTTTTCTGTTAGCTTCATTGAGTATAATATTGTCTCAGTTTCCTTTATTCATAATTTGACCATGTAGTTAAATTTTTATGTCTCTGAAATGTCTGTCTATTTTGCTGCTTTAGTACATTTTTTGTCGACATTTAGAATTTTTCCAAAATGTTTGCTTAATCACACATGAAATAATAATGTCTGGTTCATTGAAACAGGTCAAATTAATGTACTTTTATAAACAAAAATGTAACATCTGACAGTAATTTCATGGACACAATCAGATAAGTAGAGTCTTTCATCGAATGTAGTTGATTATAGTATTATGACTCTGAGTCCTGAAACTTAAAATTGAAAATATTTTGCCTCATTAGATGATTTTTTTCTCTCAAAAAGTGGTTCAAGAGAATTATGCTTTAACACAAGAAATGAGGACAGGCAAATGGACAGACAGACAGACCGAGAGCTGTGACTATTTTGAAAAAGATCAATTTATTCCAAATTTGAGCAAAAATTTCTTGTTACTCAGCCGAGGACAGAAAAAAAAATATGATTCAATATTTTACCCAGTACTTAACAATGAAGCCTTTAAGATAAATTTTTTTAACTTGGGCTGTTGCTGAAAAAAAAATATCTTCACACTTGCACAGAAAATTTTCCAACTCAATATAAAATCTTAGCCCCCCCTGCCCTGTCAAAAAGAAAGTGGTCTGTGTCTAACAAATTTACCAATTACTTAAATTACCTGTTAAAAATATGTGAGACACTGCATTAATCTTGTAAGAATACCTAACGAATCATACCTGTAGAAACACTTGTGCCAGATTACTTATTCTTTTGTTTGACGCTTGACTTAACCTTAGCATACATTCTACTACAGGTATACTACAAATATCTAGAAAGATAAAGAAAATATCATGGTAATTTGTAATAACAATTATAATTATGGAATACTAAAGAACTGATTATTTCTTTCAATTCTGTCAACAAGTATACTAAGATGTGTGCTACCCTATCAATTTTAATTTTCTTTTTTTTTTTAATAACCAGTAAATCAGTCACATCATATAAGTTAAGAAAACATTTTTTTTTACATAAAAGTATTGTTTCATCATACTTATAACTTTTGCAAAAAAATATGCAAATATTTAAATATTGAGTAAAAAAATACATATCAACTCATGAAGTTACACCTATAAATGTACAATAAGGCCAAAATAAATTGTGTGTTTCCGATTTCCCGACCCCACCTGTTTTCAATGCGGACCCTGCACATTTGATTGCCAATTGAAAAAAATCTGGATTGTTTGGTTGTTCCTGTTACGATTTCTTTGTTTTGAAACAATAAAATAAAATGTTTTACCTACCCACCCTGCCTAGCTTTTGGGAGGAGAAATTGGGAACATGCAATTAATTAATTTTGGCATAACCAGAGGAAAAAAATAATACAAGTTCATTTATTTTTATTATCTATACAGTGTAATTTTCTAAACTAAAGTCTGAATTACTGGAAGAAGCCAAAAACAGAAATAAAAAGATGATTAACAACTTATATATCAGTACCATCCCTAAAAATGGATGGCTATTTATAGTAATTAAAATATGTCACAGGAATGGACCCAGTAGCCAACATATTCTAAGGTTCATATTTAGAAACCTGATCTCACCTGCTTTTGAAGAAGGAGTAGTCAAATACATTAGAGTGGTTATAGCTGACAATACTGTCTCTTCACAGACACTGTAACATATACATAGTAATAACTAATGTAATATCCAACAGTAAATTAAAGTACAATAATGTAATATCCAACAGTAAATAAAAGTACAATAATGTAATATCCAACAGTAAATAAAAGTACAATAATGTAATATCCAACAGTAAATAAAAGTACAATAATGTAATATCCAACAGTAAATTAAAGTACAATAATGTAATATCCAACAGTAAATTAAAGTACAATAATGTAATATCCAACAGTAAACAAAAGTACAATATCATTAAAATAATTCTCACGAAGAAAAGTTTTAACTAAGGCAACACTCAAACACACAAAAAAATACCGGGAAGTAGAGGCCTAGCTCCAAAGTCTCGATTGGTATGGCTTTAATGATGCCTAGCCATGTTTGAACTGGTTTTCATTTGAGTAAAATACTATTTTTTTTTATAGTTGACATGAATTTTAGGTAAGGTAGTTGCCATGCCAAGAAAAAATTATTGGTACAGCCTTAGCCATACCTGCTGTACCAGGCACTATGCTCCTAGGATGTCCAAAGTTTTGCTGAAATTGATTACACAAGTGTATATGAATATAAGTAAACAGCAGGAAATAAGTGCCCTTGACACCAAGAGGTTGGACATAAGTCTTAATTAATGACTATTATTTGTACATACAGTAGACGAGAAATAAAATGAAAAAATAATTTTACAATTAATGTCTGAAAGGAAACCACTCAAGCAGTCATATACAAATTAAAGAAAATTGCTTCACAGAGTGCAGCTAGATATGCCCCCAGAGGTCGAACCCTGAATAGATGGGCAAATATAGACACAAAGTTCAAGCTTGATACAGTTCAGAATTTTGACTGTGATAAAATGTATAACACAGGATAATAATTAACCCAGAATTAAAATGGTAAGATAAATACTTAAATATTTGCAATAAAACTTTGATAAAGAGCTTCACAAAGTGCAGCATGATGCAACTGCTGCCATCCAACTCTGTTCACATGATGCAAGTTGAAGTGTGGACACAATATTAGTTTTTGACACACTTAAGCATAATGACTTGTAGTTCATTATGGACACAATATAGCACAAAATTTGACAATCATTAAATTTTTGAAAAAAAATAAAAAAAATTGGGGGGTGTCTGGCCACTTTGACCCCATGTATCTAAAAAATCATAAGAGCAATCTCAATTATAACAGAAAACACTGGCAGGAATTTTTACAAGGAATCAAAAAAAAAATTTTTTTCATAATCAGTCTAAAAATAAACTAGAGGCTCCCAGGAGCCCGAATCACTCACCTTGTTCAAGTTTGTCTTTCAAGAGCAATAAAATTTAACAAGTTGTCCAACAACTTTGACTCAACAAGACTTTAGTAGGACTATCTAAAGGATCATTTCAGCGATTGAAAGTTTCTTTCTATCTATTATAGTTTTCAAGATAATGGCTAAAAACTAAAAAAAGGCACTTTTCATCTTTCAAGGGCAATAACACTCACAAGGAGTCACTTGACAACTATAATCCCTGAAGACTTTTGAAGGCCTTATAATAAGGGTCATTTCAGCAATTGAAATAATTATGCTAAACCTTACAGTTAGATATATGCGAAAAAACACAGTCTGACCCCTATGTTCTATTTTTGGTGGCAACGTTATTCAACAGATCAAAAATCCTCACATCGGTTCTATGTAGAATACCCAAAGGAACATTCATACCAAGTTTGCATCCAATTGGTCTAGTGGTGTCTGAGGAGAAGATTGTTGAAAGAAATAACATTCAAAATAGGAAAATAATATTGAAAAATGGCAATAACTCCAACATGGCATAACATATTACAATGAAAATTTAACCGAAGATAGATCTCATCATGCTGAACACTTTTACCTAACCCATGTCAGAATTTGGCTAAACATAACGGTTTTGGAGATATATGTGAAAAAATACTGTCTGACCCCTACATTCTATTTTTAGTAATGGTGGCCATTTTTTTCAACGGATCAAAAATCCCTACATCCGTTCTATGCAGGATATCCCAAGGAACATTCATACCAAGTTTTGTTCCAATTGGTCAAGTGTCAGAGGAGGATTTTTGAGAGAAATAACATTCAAAACAGCAAAAAAACGTCGAAAAAGGGCAGTAACTCCAACATGGCTTAACAGATGAAAATGAAAATTTGATCGAAGATAGATTTCATCATGCTGAACACCTTAACACCATGTCAGAATTTGGCTAAACCTAACGATTTTGGAGATAAATTGGAAAAACTACTGTCTGACCCCTACATTCTATTTTTAGTAATGGTGGCCATGTTTTTCAATGGATCAAAATTCCCACACAGGTTCTATGCAGGATACCCCAAGAAACATTCATACCAAGTTTGGTGTCAATTGGTCAAGTGTCAGAGGAGGATTTTTGAGAGAAATAACATTCAAAACAGCAAAAAAACGTCAAAAAAGGGCAGTAACTCCAACATGGCTTAACAGATGAAAATGAAAATTTGATCGAAGATAGATTTCATCATGCTGAACACCTTAACACCATGTCAGAATTTGGCTAAACCTAACGATTTTGGAGATAAATTGGAAAAACTACTGTCTGACCCCTACATTCTATTTTTAGTAATGGTGGCCATGTTTTTCAATGGATCAAAATTCCCACACAGGTTCTATGCAGGATACCCCAAGAAACATTCATACCAAGTTTGGTGTCAATTGGTCAAGTGTCAGAGGAGGATTTTTGAGAGAAATAACATTCAAAACAGCAAAAAAACGTCGAAAAAGGGCAGTAACTCCAACATGGCTTAACAGATGAAAATGAAAATTTGATTGAAGATAGATTTCATCATGCTGAACACCTTAACACCACGTCAGAATTTGGCTAAACCTAAAAGTATTGGAGAAATATGTGAAAAACTACTGTCTGATCCCTGTGTTCTATTTTTAGTAACGGCGGCCATGTTTTTCGACAGATAAAAAATCCCCATACCAGTTCTATGCAGGATACCCCAAGAAACATTCATGCTAAGTTTGGTTTCGATTGGTCAAGTGGTGTCAGAGGAGAAGAGTTTTGAAAAATTGTTAACGGCAACTATGACGATGGCCGACAATAGCTCACATGGCTTTTGGCCAGGTGAGCTGAAAAGTCAGTTTTTTTTTGTATGGGCCCTTTGACTCCTCGTAATTCAAAAACTTTAAGACTAAGAAATATCTGAAATCTGTTTTGAAAAATGCAGGCAGTAATTTTTATAAGGAATCCAAAAAAAAATTCAAAATCTGCCTTATTTTGTACTCCTTCAACTTCATAATGGTTAAAGATAAGCCTATCCAGTACAAATGTTTCAACAGAATTTAAAAAGAAACAGACTGACATCTGAATAATAAAAATTGGATCAACAATAAGCTTTTCCTAACAATTCTAATGATAACACCCATTTTCCCCCTTTATTTAAATTGGGTGGGGCAAAAACCCCCAAAAATTGTAAGGACCTCCATCATGCCCCATGGAACAATGCATTTAAATTTCAAAAAAGATTGGGTAAGTTTGCAGTTGTATAAAAAGATAACATGATGGACAAACACACGGATGGATAAAGTGCTTTTTAGAGATTCAAGAATTTTGGGTTTTTTTTTTTTTTATAGTGTATGATAAACAAATCAAAAGCCTATATTAACTGGTAAAAGTATTTTTGAGTTAAAGTCCATAAATCAGAAATTGCCCCATATTTATTTAAATGAAGTCCCATAACTCAAAAATGTAAAATCTGAATTAAATCATTATCAAAACTAAGCTTACAATAGTAGAAATAAATAATTCAACAAACTTTCAAGAAAATTTCTTGAAGCATGCCCAAAAATAGCACAACAACCTTTTTATGTATAAAATCCAATAACTCGAAATGGCAAAAAATTGGAAATTTATCAAAATTAAAAGGGAGCTCTCAACAATCAAGAGAACAATTCACTTACTTTTCAAAAGTTTCAAGAAAATAATTAGAACCATTATTGAGTTATAGTCTAAAAACTGGCGATATTCCCCCATTTATATGAACTAAGTCCCATAACTCAAAATTGTAAAATCACTAATCTTCAAAAATTGAAAGGGAGCTTTAATGAATGTAAAGAAACAAACAAAGTTTCATTGACATTGCTGAACAGAATTTTGAGTAATAGTCAGAAAACAAAAAAGTTACCCCATTTTTGAACATACAAAGTCCCATAACTTGAAAATTTCTTAAATTCGAAAGAGAGGCTACATCAATCAGAAGAAACAATTCACAAAACTTTCACAAAAATTGGTGACAGCATTGTTGAGATATTGTATAAAGTGTGAAGGGATGGTTAGGCACACCAGTATATTATACTACTCAGAAGAGGGGCTGTTAAAATCACAAAAGGGCATGGTCTAACCTTCAACACAGAGCAAACAAAAAATCATGGGATCAACTTTCAGTGGTAAACAAGAATAACAAAATTTGAAAGGTATGATAAAATTGTGAGCATATTCATAACATATATTGTAAAACTAGGAAACCGAGCGGAAATCTACGAAATAATCAGAAACTGATGGGCGTAGAAGCTGCATGTAACACGTATAAAAATGAATATTTTATTATGCAGGAATATAATTTTGACAATCCAAAAACAATATACAAATTCCGTTACCCAAGTCAAAGAACCTGCATAATGTCAGTAATTTAGACAAAAGTATAAATATAACACTAAATAATTATCAGTGATAATAATAAAATATCAAATCTAGGACGGGGTTGGGTTAACAAAAACAGCACCTTCAAGTAAAAGCGTTACGGAATTCACCGTCTAAAAACACTTGAAATACGGAAGATGTGTATAAAAAGAGCTATAAAGCTTATCGTCCAAACGTGGCAAATAAACAGGTCAAGGGAACAACACAGCCGATCCCTGGGACAGTCAAATTTCGAACTTACCAACTTTAGTTTCAGTAGAAACACCAACGTTAGATTGTTGATGACAACGCATGAAATTTCCCGCAATACACTAATTTCGCGGAATAAAAGACGTTCACAACCGACTGACAAATATGCAGAACGAATAAAACATAACTATATACAACAATATTCTATAACAAGACTAATTTACTCAAAACATGGAATTTAAACCCATATCTAACCAGTCCTGGTATAAAAGTTAATGTACACCAAAAGAACGATAACTCTACTTTTGGCGGAAAATGTAGACGTCAAAGCAGCGACAGACTTCTGTTAAAATGATAATATTATTAACTTAAATGGTAAGACAATGCTAAACCATTATCCCTAAGTATATTTTTGTCTTCCCAAAACTGTTATAATTCCCAAAATACTTCAGGATAATTAATATATGTAAATACGTATTTCACAACACTACCCCCTCCCCCCTCAAAGAAATAATTTCGTCCTCGAAATTCAAAAGGAAAAATTTCTTTGAAGAAACGATAATGAAAATTTATTATAATCTCTTTTCTGTAGAACAAATGAAACATCCAAGTAAGTGCTGAGGCATTCACCCCCTTAAAGCACCTAAAAAGATGTAGTTACCTTTAAATAATCGACTTTAATTATATGAACAAAATTTTGCTAAAAAAAAAAATAGTACAATATAAAATACTGTCGTAACAATATCAACACACATTGTTTACAAATATCCACAAGAAATATAAATAAACTTAAAACAGTTTCTGGACAACGCTTTTCATCTCCTTCTTTTCTGGTTCATCTCTTTCGGAATCAAATGTTTTATTGTTCTTATATAATTGATAGTCTTGATTCTCATAAAATCTAAGTTTCCGTCAAACTTTCAATTTCATTGTCCTTGTGTCTCACATTCCTTTCAAGAACGCGGACTTTGTCATCCTTTTTCACAAGTTCTTCCTTCAGAAATTTAACTTCATCTGATTTGTGCTTGAGTGTAGTTTCCTTTCTGGCTATAAAATCAGCAAATCTATTAAGCTCTGCCTGATGTGAACCCTTAAGTATATTAATTTCAGCTTTTAATTCTTTGTAGTTTTGAAATATTTCATCAATCTGGCATTCAGTGGTTCAAAAAGAGAACTCTGTGCTAAATTCCCGGATCTGAAATTCAGATTCTGAGTTGCTGTCTTCTGCTTCACCCTCAGAGTCGCTTTTAGCTTCTTCTGGCAATGCTGATTTTAGGATAGCGTCAACAGAACAGTCTGTACCGAGAACAACAAAATAAGAACTAAGGGATACTTTCAAAAAATCTTGTTCTTTATCTGTGAAATCTGCAATGGCATCTTTGTGCTTCCTATATGTTGACACATGTCTCTCCAACAATCTAAAAGTTGTAGTTCTATAATGGCACAGGGTACAGTAATAAGGGACTCTTTCCCCCTCCACATGAGTTACCAGTAAATGATGAACCATATCTCTGGTCCAGTGCAGTATAAAGGTTTCTGATATTACCTTTTACAGGTACAGGCAATTTGGTCACAAATACCAAAGCTTCATCTTTTAAGCTACACATAAGATGTTCTAATTGCTTGTCATTGTCAAAACGTCAAAACAGCGACAGACTTCTGTTAAAATGATAATAATTAATAACTTAAATGGTAAGACAATGCTAAACCATTATCCCTAAGTATATTTTTGTCTTCCCAAAACTGTTATAATTCCCAAAATACTTCAGGATAATTAATATATGTGAATACATATTTCACAACACATATATTTCAATATACAGTAATGACAATCTGACAATTCAATTCTATGGCAAATGCCTTATTTCTTGTGTCTGTTAATTCTCCTACCAAATCAAATTTGTAATTTGCCAAAAAAATGATTTGTTAATCCGAACTACTCGACCATTTCCACTACACTAAAAAATAACTTTATAATTTGTCACTGTCAGTGGTAACTTACAAAAATAGTACCAGTGATCACATTTTTCTACATGTAGAAACATAACTACAGTTTTAAATTGTTGAATACTTATTTATGTTATTCTGATAAGAAATAACCCTTTAAGAAGCATTTATTTTCATGTATGGGATATATAAAGAGGCTGTCCATGTGAAAATCAGGCAGTTCCTATGATATTGGTAGCACAAGGTAAATTATATCCCAGTGAATAATGTGAAAGTACTATTGTTCGTGGGGTACCAATTTTCATGGTTTTCGTGGGTAGGCTAAACCATGAAATTTGGTTCCCAACAAAAAGGAGATTTCCATTGATGTGTTTACATAACACCTCAAAATCATGAATTCAAGAATCCACAAATTAAAGTACTGTCACAGTATTTTGTTCCAATGTAATGTATATATATTATAGGTATGTCAAATAGCATAAAGTTTGTTTGAAACTGACAATGGATGGCTCAGATATAGACTTTAAAATTGACTAAAAATGCAACCAAATTTGTACAAATTAAAGAGTTATCCCCCCTTTTCAATGAATTTCAATGCCTTCTATGTAAAACCAACTTTCAACTTAGAGAAAGGATGCATTTGTGATATGAAATAGGTGAATTTTTTTTTAAACAAAATTTTTCATGTGCCACCCACTACCTGGTTTTTCCCTCTTAAGGAAACGTGGACATGCAACGTGTGTATTTGTTCTCACATTTTTAATGTATTGTGGAAGATTTGTTTTACCTTGATAGACATTTCACTATCAGCTGTACACCATTATTCTTCAAAATATACTCCTTGTTTTCTTTATCTGATATGTATAAAAATATATATATTTTTTTTAATTATTTCCAAAAATAATATGGTTATTATTGATTTCACTTCATGTAGGAATGGTTCGAACTTGCCTAGCTAGCATGTTGAAATCTAAATTTTAATTTCAAGAGTGGAGAAATGGAGAAATAAGTCCAATCAAAACTTAGACGGAGAATCTGTTTCTTTAAAAATTAAAGAAAATTAGAAAAATATGAAAGGGCAGAAACTAATCAATAACAACAATAAACAGTAACATACTTTGGAATATTTCTTACAATTTTTACTAACAACTTGCACTATGATTTGTATGTAAAAGTACATATTCATATAAAATTCAGACCCTGTCAATTGTAGAGATGATTCTGACATGGTGTAGAAAAACCCGCTGAACAAATGATGCTAATTCAGTCTACATATGCTATAATTTTAAGAATTCGGATATTCATTTTTTAGAAATATTCATCTCACACTAAAGTCAACCATATCAAAGCAAATGAAAAACAGGATGACTCTTGAAAAGTGCCAACTTCATACATAATCTATTTCTTTTTTATCTCATAAGTGCAAAAACCAAATGGCAAACTTGTAGACTGTAGTAATTTCTGAATACAAAATAAAAATAAACTCTTTGAGGTCCTGTATGATTAATATAGACTGCTACTTAAAAAAATCCAGTGGTTATGATGCTTTACTGTTGCACCATGGTGTATATGAACAATATGTTTGGTTGCAAAATAAATCTGGCCTTATTGAAGAATCATTTACCTAGACAGCAATTACAGATCCCACCTACAGCAAATTCTATGAGCTTGTTATCAGTTTCCTCTACAGCATCTGTAAATGTTATTTCAGAGTATCAAAAACATTTAAGTATCAGTCCATATAAAATTCAGACACTGTCTTCGGTAAGGTGATACATGATATAAAAATAAACCCATGGATCAGCTGATGCTTTTTTGGTTTACATATGCTATATTTTTATGTGGAAATAGTCCTTACTGTACTTAGATCTGTACTTTTGAGAAAACTACATTTAATACTAACACAAATATTTCAAACAACAATTTACTCACCTAAGAAAAGATCAAGGATGTTGAGTGTTCTAAAATGGTCATAGTTGATGGGATCATAGGCAAAGTTGGCAAGATTGGCAAGAACCTGCTGTTTAGATTCTACATAAATAAAATATTTAAAAATTTAAAAAAATAAAAATGTTGCCAGTTCATAGAATAAAAGGAGAAACCTCCTACCAGCAAAATCAAATCTGGCTTGGAACAAACTTTCGGTTGTCTGACTTGGTGCTTCCCTTAGTATTGAGTATCAATGGAGGAGTGTAAATTCAATTTCGTACTTTGTAGGTGATACACGATTTTTTTTTATACCCATTTTGTGAAGTCAGTAAAAAAATAATCTCATCTGGATATGTGAAAACTTCACTGGTATATAAGAAGAATGAAATAGTGATGTATAATAACAGGAATCATGTGTTGTATTAGTGACTTCAATATGTTCCTATTCTTATAACTTAGTTTAACTTGCATAATATTGTTGTTACCTGGTTAGTGCTTTCTTTCAAAATCAGTATCAGTGATTACAACTGAAATGTAGCATCAATCTGACTGTCAAGTGATGTCACCCAGAGCTGGGTTGACCCATTGATTTTGAAAAAGAGGGTTTTGAATTTTTTTAAAAGGAAGGGTCTACCCCCTGCCATACTTCCCCCTGGTTTTGCCACTGTAACCATTTTAAAGAAAAACATGCTTACATTGAAAGTCTTGGCAGAAAGCATAACTAGAATCATTGCTCTTTTGGGCTTCCTTTCATTACAAGTGATCATTTCTGTCTCGTCCTTCAAACTGACATTGCTCTATATGTTCGACATATTACATGATAGCCATCATTACCTAAACTGTTAGTGTCCTGAAACTCTGTCACCAATGACTGAAGATAACTTAGACGACCAATACCATATGGACCAGTTCTTTTATCAAGCTGTTCCTGAGAACTAAACATCTAGAAAATAAAATTAACAAATGCCATAAAAATTAAAAAAGGAAAACAGAACTAATAGTGGAAGTAGGAAGACCATGTTTTGATTACAAAAGTATTCATGTATACAAACTTCTGATCACTAAATTTTTAATGAAAAAAGTATATTATGTACTTAATTTGCATTCAAATTTCACTAGAAATGAAAATTATGATATTTTCTTTCTGCAGAACTAGCATTAATATATTTTTGGCAGAGCAGTAAGTATACACAAAAAGCAAACAAGATTTAAGGGTAATATCAGAATGTTGGAATCATTACACTGAAACAAATTACCAACTTTTGCATAAAGCAAATGCACTTGTCACTCTAATTCAACCCAGAAATTTGATCTTATGATTTTCTCTTTAATGCAATTATCAGTGAATTACATGTAACATGATAAGGGGCCATGTGTAAGTCTAGACATAAATATCAGTTTTATCAAAATGTGAAAAATAAGCAACACATTTATAGTATACCTAATTACTTATCAATATAAGATTTTAACAGCAACTAATTAAACCACAAAAGTCTCCTCATTATTATTGAAGCAATGCAATGAAAGACTGAATAAAAAAAAGAGATTAAGTGAGATCTCAATCAGTCTTCTTCAGAAAAAAAAAACATGTTAAAACAATAAAACTTCAAAATCTTTTAAATAAATATGGGATCAACAAACAGGAATATGAATCTAGAATTGAACTAGGTAGGTCTGGCATACACTTTTAACTGAAAGAAGCATTTGAAGTGAACCTGATATTCTGCAGTATGGCATGAAATCAAACTTTTTGTAGGACAAAATGCTCAGTAGTAACAGAAATAATTAGTGTCATGAAGTGTGTACACCATATGATACAGCATAACTGTTCCTGTCACATGTTCCCGTGAGTCATCAATTTTCATGAACTGTTTACATGTTAATTGCTGGTCACTTCCGCTTCTGATCGGTCATACTACAGCGCAAGTCTTCTTAAATTAATTGTTTATAAAAGTAGAAGTAGTACATTCAAACATGAAAATAATGTTCGCAAAAATAGATGATGTGATAATAGTTTATTTACATCTACATTTATCAATAAATAAAGTATATTACCGATGCAAGTCGTTTCGGCCACACTACCACTTCAGCCATAGTTATCTCGGCCACAGTATATTTTGTCCATACATTTTTAAAATATTGTATAAATTTACAAATATTACATAAATTTGTATTTAAGTTTTAAAAAAAGATGGATGACTGTGGTAAACTTATAAAAAAAATAATAATAATTGATTTAAAAAAGAGCAATTTACATATAAGTAGAAAAAATAGATGAATAAATAATTGATAAATATAAACAAATAATTAAATAAATGTTAAAAACAACTGAGGGAGAAACAACCAGTTAATATTTAAGAAAGTTTTAACAACAAAGATATTTTATAAAAACGACTTGGACAATTACCCAAGCCGTGTACTCAAGCTGAAACTGAAAGGGTGGCAAGACAGACACAAATTGACTCCTCTCCCGCCCCATTGACACAAACAAGTACATGTGCCACAGAAAAAGACTGGTTATCAATATCTTTTTGGAGGAATAACGATAAAAAATGTCGTTAACATCAGAAACCTGGATAAGATTACCTTTTCAAAGCGGGCTTTTCTCAGCTTAGTTGCTATTTTCACTTTCACTTTTAACCGGAAATGCTTAATCGGAAGTTTTTTGGTCACGTGACAGTTTGTTGACAAACTTGACCAAAAATCTTTTCCACATCGGCATACTTTGTTCCATCACCCGTAGTTCAAGCATATTATGTAATGCATAACAGATATTCCATACTTTCTTCCACCAGTGATTAGTTGTAGAGCGTCTTGGGACATCCTGTGGCTATTTATCGTAAAAATTGCCGACAATGGCGGAGAAGAATCCATCTGAAGGGAAAGTGAAGATTGGGCATTACATTTTGGGTGAAACACTTGGAACTGGTACATTTGGGAAGGTTAAAAGTATGTGCTCACGTTTGTAATAACTATGCAGTATGATATTGTATAACTGTTTTTTTTTTAAACCTTTTGATTTTGAGAACATCATACATGTTTTACTTGCGTATATCTTGGTGAAGGTCATTTCACTATAATGTGTTTATGTTATGGAACTCATGACATTTTAATGTGCAAGCATTATACATGTACATGAGATGTTATTGAGGATTTTCATTTGCTTAATTAAATCCTCTGCTTGGTTTTTCCAATAAGTCCTATTTTGATACGCACGTTGTGATAATGTACAAATGTACATGTATGAACTACAATGTACACGACTTCCATATAGGAGAGGTCGCCAATCTCATTACTGATGTCATATTCACTAATTTGCATATCATTAAGTGTCAAATTGGTCGGCAAATAAACAACTAAATAAACAATTGACACTTTCATGATTAGAATCCCAATTTTAAAAACTTTATAACTTTTTTATTTTATTTCCAATTTTGGTTCTGTAAAATGTTTCATTTAGATAAAATAATTCATATTATGTATGTGAATTTACTTCAAATTTTACTTCAAAAATAAATTTGAAGTGATATTTATATGTAAACCTCTATTTTTGTATAAAATTATAATTAAAATCTTATATACAGTCTACATAGTCTAATTACTGAATATTTATTTAAAAATTCCATGGATAAAAAGGATTTTATGTGCAATGTTGGGAACTAAAAGAATTTTTCAATTATCTTTAAAAATGAAAAAGTTATGATGATATAAAGTTGATGCCCCATGCCACTCAAGGGATTTTTTGCCAACCAAAACCAAACCACAGGTAAGTGATGACATCACGAAGAACTCTTCTATAACTGGATGAAGGCTTGGTTATCAGTTCAAAATAAGGGTCTCTGCAAATGATTATACTAGTCTGGTTAACAGCAGGACTTACAGTTGTTGAAACTGTGTTCCTTGGTACATGTTGTTTAAAAAGCAATTGGATTTTCATTGCCACTGAAAGTTCTAGTTAAATACTTCAAGACTTCAGTTTTTATTTAATTTGTTTATAAATATCTTTCTATTTAACTGGGTTTTAATAATCAAAAAGGTGGAGGGGTGAAGGTTTGCCTGGAGTGATAACATAATTCAGCTTACATGTACATGAAGTCTACTTGTCCAAGATTGCTTTGCCCATGGACATTTTAATTTATTTTTGTTACCTTTACATGTTTAATTGTCTGAATGAACTTACTGTGTAAACACTTTTTTTCACAGTTGCCACACATTACATTACAAGTCACAAGGTTGCGGTGAAGATATTGAACAGAAATAAAATAAAGAGTCTAGATGTTGTTTCGAAGATTAAGAGAGAAATACAGAATCTCAAGCTTTTCAGACATCCCCATATCATAAAGCTGTAAGTCTAGTGTATGTTTGAATAGCCTAACTCTTCCTCTGTTTTTTTTATATGTACATGTTCTATCCTTTTCCCATTTTTTGTCCCATATAATGAAGATCTTTATGATATTTTGTTGAATTGTTGTGTTTTCCTTAATTATAAAATATTTAGTGTGAGTTTCTACAAAAATGAACAATGTAAATCTTGTGATGTGGTACATGTTCATGTATGCACTTATTTTTTTTCAATAACTTTTCAGTTTGTCTTTTTAATTAGGTCAAATTATTGTTTAATGGCAACATAAGTTAAGGCTAGACTGAATTGTTACACACACCTGTCTTACACACTACACTCAATGAACCCCATGAAATCCAATATATATTAAGTACAGGATTTCCTAAAAATCATGGAGAGGACAAAATTTTAAATTTCTAAATCACTTAATTATGATTTTAAATGCATCCTATTAGTAATTTTTGAGCCATTAATTTAAAATTAAGTAAGATTGGGAATCATTGCCTGAGAAAGAGTGGTTTGTAGTGAAAACAAATACTGGTGGAGATGCTTTTCAACTAAACTATTTTAAGGAGGTAGACCTAGGGTAAGGGGCACAACCCTTACAAATCATTGGAACGTTTGTATTAATCATTTAACATCATCTCATGTAAGCATCCAAGTAACTTGGACTGAATTCATTCTGTTTCAAATGAAAGCTTGATAGACTTTGGTGAAATTGAATATAATACAAACATATCACTTATTTCAAGGATTATTTCCCTTACCCTGGGTCTACCTCCTTAATTTCATCACTTTGTCAACCCAAGAAAGTATTTTTGTTGAGGTTGTTTGTTGTTGACTTATCTTTTTCTTCATTTGCTTGATTCTTAGCAGAACTTGAAAACAATGATAACATAACCCTGTCTTTTAAGACTTGACAGAGGTTTTTGAATTGTGGTATACTATTGTCCATCCAACTGTTTGGACAATGACTTAACTTGCCTTTACAAAGGAGAAGGGGCAATTAAGACTCTTATTGGCTTAAAATACAACTGAAAATTAATCATAGAGTGATGAAAGATTGAATTGTAAATTTAGGGACTGGAATCCACCACAAATGAGGAAACATAAATGCTTATGATAATTATTGCATTAAAAGGACAAAGGAATGCTTTAAATTTACCAAATTCAGATATTCTGTCAGTTTTGTACTTTTTGGTCACTTTCTGGTAATATTTCTAGCAAGGCAACAGTGTTAACACCCAAGAAACAACTTAATATTTTGTTAATGTCTAAAGATGTTTCTTGGGTGTGGACATACATTAGTTGTAGTTTTCTGGATGTAAAGATGTCTGAAAAAAGCAACAAAATTTTTGTTAAATGTCATATATTGTGGTACCATTATGATATCATTGCAGTGAAGAAATGCCACAAAATATTCTTTTTCTTTATATTTATATATTTCATGATATGAACAATTTTTATGTTATTACAACAAAGTTGATATTTTTCGTCAATATTTATAGCCTAATGCCCCTACCCCTTTCCATCCATTGTTCCTTTCTATTGTTTCTAGCTCCTTTTTCATATTGGGTTTTTAAGTTTTTAA
This sequence comes from Perna viridis, assembly GCA_037379345.1. Lineage (NCBI taxonomy): Eukaryota > Metazoa > Mollusca > Bivalvia > Mytilida > Mytilidae > Perna > Perna viridis. The sequence goes on from CM074511.1 coordinate 56,828,387, forward strand.
TTAAAAATAGGGTGATTTACAGACATATCTTGCACTGATGGTGTAGCTCATAAAACATGAGTAGAAGGAATTGTTATTGATGTTTACTTTCTTTTACATCAGAAATATATAAACATATAATCAGTGTTAAATTCTTTTGAACTTTTTATAAATGAAAAATTGTGTGATTCATTTACTAATGCTTCATATATTTTCTAATTAAAATCAAATGATCGTTGATTAAAAAAATGTTTAGTGACAAGCGAAACTTACATGAACAATTTCAACATTTTATTTAGTTTTTTCTCCCTTCCTTCTTTGTCATGTATTGTTGTAGTGTTTCTCATGTCCCTTCAAACTGTTGTTTCTTATTTGTATTCTGTTGCCAACCTTTTTTTTGTTTTTTTTTTATTCTAGAATTTCTTAATACATTACTTTTAAGTACATTTGAATTTAGTAACTGAATTTTTATACTATTTTTTCAATATACTTAGATACATGGTCATAGCTTTAAGTATCAGTATGATTTATGATAAAAAGATTGTTAACTTGATTAAAACAGAAGAATGTAAATGGAAAAAGACAAAATCTTGAAAAGTTATTTCATCATTCAAAATCAAGTAAAACAAAATGAAATGCCTTTATTCAAAAGAATCAGAATTGAAGTTTTCTTGCGTAATGTAAACCCAGGTACCAGGTGATGAGTACCCCGACAGATATTTTCATGGTTATGGAGTATGTTGCTGGTGGTGAACTATTTGACTATATTGTAAAGAAAGGGAAAGTAAGTTGTTAGAAATTTTTTAGGGGATTATCTCAGAATGTAGCTTTACCAATTGTATAATGGAATAAAGCATCTGTTATTGAAATTACAAAAAAAATTAAGTTTTAATAATTACAAAATAAACAAATTTGTTTATTTTTCAAATTGATGTAACTTGTATATCACTGTCTGATAATATTTATTAAGATGATGTTAATTGAAAAAAAAAACAAATTCCTGAGGTAATAGGTGGAGTACATTTTGAGAAAGTCCCTAACATTATAGTATGTAGCACTGTATAAGCTAATTTGCCCTGTTTAACAGATACCAAGTGATAAGTACTCCTACAGACATATTCATGGTGATGGAATATGTGGGAGGAGGTGAGCTGTTCGATTACATTGTCAAAAATGGAAAAGTAAGTAAACGTATGATGGGAATTACCTCCCCTAATGACGCCTCTTGAATTAAGAAGCTTGGTTAATATAAAGTGACAGTTTTTTTGTTATATATTTTTGGATGAATCAAATTAATTTTTTATGTTTTCCCTGGCAAATTGCTTGGTTTGGTCTTTGACTTTACACTGAATTCTTCATTTTGCATGATTGAAGTCATAACTGTTTGGTAATTGAACTTTGACACTTGGAAAAATCTACTTGTGCACTTTCTCACCTTCTCTTTTCAACTCCTTTGAAGTCAGATGCAAAGCATGATCTAAATTTTGCTATTTTTGATTGGATTTTGAAAGAGTTCATCTTTTAATGATGAATCAGTTTTGTTAATCCTTTAGCAGTACTATATTTGTACAATTAAGGCACAGTACTAGTGTGGACAAAAGCAAATTGTTTATCTAAAGTAGAAACATGTACCAGGATGGTTATGGGTAGCATCTGTTTTTAATGCATGTGACTATAAACTCTACCTTGCTAAAATATTTGTGTCTTGACCCTTGGGGGTTTAATGTAGGCCTTTTTCATCTATGTATTAGTTACAGAAGTTAAATGTATCAAATACTTGCACACTCTATTTTTAACCCATTGTTGAAAAGTTAGTTACTTGTATGTCCTTTTTTGTACTGTATATGTATAGAGATTTGGTCAGTCAAATTTCTGTTTTGCCTTGTTTATAATAAGCATGCTCAAACTGAAATATAACAAGAGAAAGACAATTGCTAACATCTCTAACAGACAATTTGTATTCTTACCCTCATATACTTTCTATTTTTATAGAAACAAAATCAGAATAATCTTTTTATATATTGCATGATTAGAATTGTTTTTTTCTCCATGACCATCTTTTGCCTTAAAGAACTTTTAAAAAGCATTGTTTTTTTACATGTATCTAAGTTCAGCTTTCAGTTGTAGGTGACACAAGTGCACATTGTTTGTTTGTTGTGTACATACATGTACATGTATGTGTACAATTCAGCAAGACGGCACCTAATAATGTATTTTTGGAAAGGTTTTACTAGTGTTTATGATTTTGCTTATCTTCAAGATACATGTACATGTATAGGTTGTGATGTATCATTCTGTTGTCACCTATGATAAAACATCACAACTCCTTACTATGGTTATAAATTCTTCAAGAAAATTATTAAGCGGTAAGTTGTAGAAATAGAGAATATTTTGTAGTTGAAAGAACCAGAAGCGAGACGTTTTTTCCAGCAGATAATATCAGGTGTTGACTACTGTCACAGACATATGGTTGTACACAGAGATCTGAAACCAGAAAATTTACTTTTAGATGATAAACTGAATGTTAAAATTGCTGATTTTGGTAAGAGTTTTTTTAAATAGGCTATAAAATCCTTTTCACATTTTTTACTGTGAACCCTGTATATCATAGTTACATATATTTCTCTTAATCATTAATATATCATTGTTTTTATACATCACAAAAGAATATTGTGATAGTATAATGCTATTATGCTGTCCTCTATATACATTTATTTCTGTACAAAAGCTTGAGTAAAGTCTTTACTGGTAGATCTTTATGAAATTGTGCTACACCACAAAGGGAAAGATGAGATTTTTGGGGTTGACACTTGAAATTTTAAGAATAAGGGGTCAAACAGGGAACAGAAACAAGCATTTTCATTATGTCCAAACAATAACCCGACTATGAGGAATTGAAATTGTTTCACAAGGTGCTATACAATAAACCAGAGGAAAGTTAGGGTTAATATTGGAAGTTGTGACTGAATCCATTTTTGAATTAAGGAGCCATAAAGGAGCCACTTTGATTCTGGTCAAATTCTTTTCATGTGTCAAAAACTTCATGTAAGAGCTGTATCAAGCTTGAATGGTGTGTCCATACTAGCCTGAACTGTGGAGGGCTTGACCTCTGTGGTTGAATCAGGCTGCACTCTGCAAATTGTTTATGATGATGGTAATAAAAGCATTTTAAGTTACAAAAGAATGTTTTAAAATATAGTTAATTGCTATTCATATAGTAGATGGCAAATAACATCAAATAAATATACATAATCATATACATGCAGTCAAGTTGATCGTAACTATAGTGTCTGCATATCTCAGGGTAACAGTATAGCTCAAAAGATTTATTTTGTTTCACTTTTGAATTTACCAGGTTTGTCAAATATGATGCAAGATGGAGAATTTTTACGGACAAGTTGTGGTTCACCTAATTATGCTGCTCCAGAAGTAATTTCAGGAAAGTAAGTGAATACCTGATGTTAAAGCTACTACCCCAGTAAAAAGTGTTGGTCAATAAGGATGTTTTGCTCAAACCAGAAGTTAAATTTGCAGTAATTTGTAGTTTTAGTGATATTGAAATAGAGAAATAAACAAGCAAAATAGAAATTTTTATACAGTGTATATGTAAATGTACTCTGTTATAATTTCTGTACCTAAGAGAACATCAGGAAAAAACAACTTGATAGTTTATTAGTTGATTGACTCAGCGATTTGACTTTGTCAGCTGTGGTTTAGGCTTTACAAACTTGTAATGTAAAATTTAATTTGTCTTGCTAACACTGTTAGGTTTGGCCATGATGTCACAAAGCTGAGAAACTAATGGTCTCTACTTATGGTAACTCTAATCAACGTCTTTGAATTTTATATCAAGAACAGTGAATAATTTTCTATATCTTAGTACTTTTGCCAGCTCTGCTCTGTTTGGCCAAGGCACTCTTTATTTTCCTTTCCTGTATTTCAGATTGTATGCAGGTCCAGAAGTTGATATTTGGAGTTGTGGCGTCATCTTGTATGCTTTGTTATGTGGCACAGTGAGTTCATGAGATATACATTTTTATCATGGCTCCGTTACAATTTTAACTTAAAAAAGACCAACAGGATAGTTTTTGTTTCTTTTGTTACTCAACACTTAGTATTGAGGACACATTTAAGTTTCCCCTTAAAAATACTATTTTCTCTGAATATGCATCAGACTAAGTGCAGTAGTAAATTAATTGAGGATGAGAAATTAATGTATACCATGCTCTGTGCCAGCCACTAAAGCATAAATTAAATGTTATAATAAGTGTTAATCTAGTATGTCTTCAGGAGAAAAAAATTCTGTCCCATTTTAGCAATATGATTTCATGTTCTATGAGCTAAAATGATCTTATTAGTTGTAAATTATTTGATGTATTCTATTTTCATTTTTGCAACTGTATTTATCTCAATATTTGGAAGGAGAGAGATTAACCTTACTAAAGCAGTGTAGGTATTTATAAAGGCCCTTCACTTGATCAAATAGAACTTTTGACAAAGATTTTGATGGAAAACTTTGATTGTATATATATAGGCAGGCCTTAACTTCTACATAGTTCGACTAGACCCATCATTCTTAAGTAGGGTGATACTGACCCGACATTCTTTAGTAGACTGATACTGACCCGATATTCTTTAGTTGCATGATACAAATGTGTAGATCAATTTAAATGGTTTATTAGTGATAATTAGTTTCTTACTAAATCAATTTAATGTAATTATATTTACATGTAAGCATGTATGTCATTGAAATTATTAATTTTACTCCCTTATCTTTATTTTTGCAGTTACCATTTGATGATGAGCATGTTCCAACATTGTTTAGAAAAATTAAATGTAAGTTGAATAACTACAGTGTTCAGCATTTAACTTAACATGCTTCTATATGATCAAAATCGAAGTAGAAACTGTACATAAAATTTAGTATTGTTATAGTTATTATAAATTAGAATGAGACTTTGATCTATTCTGTTAGTGTCTACATAGAAAACTCGAACTGAAAGTTAACAGCATGGAACACCACCATGATGTACTTTCTCTGTTGTGTTTGGTTTGGTTTATTTTGTAGCCATTTAATTTTTGTAAGTTAAGGCTTACATTCAATGTGATCTCCTATGTCAGTACTTTTTTTTCTAAACTACTCTTTTCTATTGTCTTTTTTGGGAAAATATGCACAATTTTTTTTTTAATTTGGAAATTTGAAATATGTGTCATGAAGTTGGTGTACATTATTTTCAATTTTAAGGATATGTTAACATTTATTTATTCAGCTGGAATTTTTGCTGTACCAGACTACCTTAACAAAGAAGTAGTCAGTTTACTGTGTATAATGTTGCAAGTTGATCCTCTGAAGAGAGCAACCATTTCACAAATTAGGTATGCTTTCCTAAGGGAGATAATCCAACATAAGTTTTTAATATTTAAGACTATTTGAGGCTTGGTAATTTGCTGTGTGAAGTTGCTTACAGTTTTTCTGTTTTTCGTTTTTTTTTAATTACTCTCAGAGGTTTTATTATTAATCTTGGGGTATTTATTTTTGGTGGTTTTCATGAGATTTTGTGAACCACAAAACCAAGTATTCAACTAATAGTTATTTCTGTTGATGAAAAACAACTCAGATGAAAAGTCTTAGGATCAATCTCTTCATGGTACATATGTACATACACATATCAACATCCTGTCAACCCTTAAGTGCTTAATTGAACAACAATAGTTTATTAGCCGTGGGGCTGTCTTAGTTTGTGAAATGTTAGGGTTAAAATAAATAGATCTTATTGAGATTTCCATTAAAAGTTTGACTTACAGGAAGTTTTAATTTAGTACATGTACTTGTAAACAGGAAAATGAAAACGTGATTCATAACTTTCTGTGGATGTGTCATATATGTAACTTCCATTCGTTATTAAAATTACCTCTGTCTCAGTTGTCATAAATTGGTAAAAAAGTGTTTCTTTTAATATCCAGCAAAACAAAGTTTTGCTCTTTCAATATTTTTTCTTGAAATGCAGAGAAATAGATAATTTAAAAAAAATATATTGACCCACAAACCAAGAATTCAAGTACCCAAGAAAATGTCTTTTTTCTTCTACCTACGAAATTAAATGAAACCACAGTATTAAAACCATCTATAATGAAACAGAAGCCAAATGTATTCAGGGAAAGGAATAAAATCTTGTTACATGAATTTACTAATATTACACTTAATGACTTTTTTGAATGTCATAAAATCCTCAGCAGTGGATGATTATTTTTCTTATTTACATACAGTTTTAATTTTCCTGATTGTAAATGTAGAAATAATTGATAGTCATTAGGAAATCATTAAAAAAAAACAACAAAAAAAACCCTCAAAAACATGACAATATATGTGCATGTTTTTAAAGCATATTGAAAATGTGGATTACATATTGCAGGGAGCATGATTGGTTTAAGAAAGAATTGGCAGATTATTTGTTCCCCTCACCACATGAGCAAGATGCCTCCATTGTAGATATGGAAGTGATATATGAAGTCTGCAATGTAAGTAACAAAGTTGTGTCTTATGAAAGATATGATTTTAGTAAATAATCTGTCAAACTTTGATAGTACAGTAAGAACTATCTTAACTGAACCCTGAATAATCCTAAAACCTGTCTAAACCAAACCCTGAATAATTCTAAAACCTGTCTAAACCAGACCCTGAATAATCTGAAAACCTGTCTAAACCAAACCCTGAATAATCATAAAACCTGTCTAAACCAGACACCTTTAAAGTCCCAATATATCAAATTAAGTGTATTTTGAAGGTTCTTAGTTAACATCATCTGAGGGTTTCCTTGTCTTTCATTGAGGGCCCATGGGTGGTTTTGAGGTTACATTTTTCATCCTGGTATGGTTGTTGTCTCTTTGACATATTCACCATATCCATTGTCCTTATATCATCTGAGTCCATTAATAGCGAGCGCCGCGAAGCGGTGTGAGCTCTACAGGTATTAAGGTTACAGACCACCAATTCAACCAATGAGCATTTGGAACGTACACAAAAATAGTCCTATGCAGAAATTACCCCTGTTCCTCATAGTGCTGTGAAAAAAGTTCTCATCTAATTTAAAAAATTTAAACAGTTTATGAAAGGAAAAACATTTCTGTACATTTTATAGGTGCATTTTGCTTATTGTGATGTGAAGCCTAATCTCCATAATGATTTTTAAATATACCCCTGTCTTGTGAAAACACTGGGATTTCCCATGCTATTTATAGACCCTTCACTTCCGGTGACCAGTACTGCACTGCAAGTCTGCTAACCCTACATGCCATTCTGAGGATTGTGAGCTGACATATGTAGAATCATGCTGATATATAGTCCTCTGCAGGTTAAAGTTAAGGTAAAGTCCAGAGAAGCCATTGAATATTGTGAAATTAGCATAGAAGCCTATGGAAAGTGGAATTAGTGGTTTTTAACCTTAAGATGAAGCCATGGCAAAATGAAAAGTTTCTTGAAATAGCTTAAAACTACTTTAAGATCTTGTTAACTTTGAGAGGAAAAATTAGTGGTTTTTAGCCTTAACTGTATTTTCTAAATTTCCCTTACGATTCCCCAATATACTAACGAAAAAAAGTCATGTCCTGGAAGTAACAAAAAGTGACTGTCCTTACGGAGAAAATTCATCATTTCCTTCAATCAAGTAAAAAAATATAAGTTAAGATTACATTTCAGTAAAAATAAATTCATCTTTTCTGATAGTTTCCAGGTCTTTTTCTATTTTTTTTCACTTATTTAAAGAAGTGAATGTTATGTTTTTTAAAAAACATAGGGAAACACATGGATGTGTATGTACGTGTATCTCCGCTGTTCTACTGTTGCTGTTGTCAAGAATCTAACCTGCCTTGGAAAAAATATAAGTCTGTTGGTATTATCAAAATCAAAGCATAGCTTTTCTAAGATAGGAAAGGCAATCGTTTTCTTGTTTGGAATTTGCACATGATATGTGTAAAATATTCCCAACATCCCTGGAGAACTGTAATATTTCCGGTATCTGTACAGATTGATCTGACAGGCCAAAACTGAAATGGATGTTGCTAGAGATGCCCTAAAGGGATAAAAAATGTACAGTATTGCGAAGTGCTGTAAAGTTATTGACCATTTTGAGAGCGAGGGGAAAGGGAGTATTGGGTTGGAATTTTGGGGGAAAATTGTTCAAGTTATTCATTTATTAAAAAAAAACTCCACCATTAATTGACAAGACAGATTTTCAAATAGAAATATTGATTTTGCTTGCTGCTTAAATATAAATGGAAATATTGCTCTTGCGAAGCAAAAATTTTCATCCGGGTTGACCCCTATGTAATGTCCTTTTTTATTTTTACAAGTCTCGCACAGATGGTACACGTATGGTCAAGCTCACTGTGCTCTCTGATTTAGGCAATGCCTACCCCATATCAATTCACATTTTATCTGTGATTACAAAACACTTGGTGTTATACAGGTTGACTCTACCGTCATAGAAGACAAATACCATTGTCACTAAAACAGGTTTTAGTCTCATAAAAAAAATTGGTTTAATATTAATAAGTGATATATTCTATTGTGTGTGTTTGTATGTGTGTGTGTGATAGAGAGAAATTGTATAATTACAAACTGACAAATAATATCTTTGAATTGGAGAATAATATAAAGGAAAAATTACTTGATATGTATACATGCAATTAGGAATGTATGGTATTGTAGTTCTATTAACATGAATGTATGGTATTGTAGTTCTATTAACATGAATGTATTTAAAACATGTTTTAGTTTATGTTTATATATAAACTCATGTTAATATTTTTGTTAATACATGTAGTAATTAAGAAAACAATCAAATTTCTAATGTAAATTACTTTGTTCACATGTTTACATGGATATGTATACAGCAATAAAAACGGGCATCATCCTTTGGTGCCAGTTAGATAAAAAATGAAGTTTAATTGCTCCAAAATTGTTTTTTCCCAGTTGACAATTTGACCCCCCTCCCACAAAAAAAAAAGAAAAAAAAAAAAAAGACAAAAACGAAAAAAAAAAAACTACCAACTGTGCCAATTAACATGTAAAATATCTTTAGAGGCAGTGATATCAAAAACTTGACACAAAAAATGAAAATAGGATATATCTAAAAAGGCATATATTGACACAATAGATCAAGATGAATCAAGGAAACAAGTATTGCAGTATACTTGAACTTGAGGGGCACGAGTTAGTTTCATATTTAACTGTCATTTAGTTTCAAATTTAACTGTAATTTGTCACAAAAGGATTCTTATTGTTTTGGCACAATTCAACAGTGAAATTTAAGAAATAAACTGGCACAAATGAGTTGTGGCGCAATAGGAGATCACCCATGAAAACATGACATGATACACATAAATGGATTAATGAAAAACAAGTAAATTTTTGAATTCCTAAAATTAATATAAGGTGCCATTGCTATAAAAGAAAGCATGTTTAAGCATTACCAGTATAATTATTATTTAATGACATGAATTTATCTTTTAGAAATATGATGTGAGTGAGGAAGAAGTTGAGCGAGCTCTCCTAAATGGAGATCCATATGACCAACTCAGCATTGCTTACCACTTAATTCTGGATAATAAAAGAAGACAGGACACTTGTAAGTGGTTTTAATGGCGGATAGGGGAAAACTAATTTGCAAGTCTAAAAGCACTATTTAAAAAAATTGCTGACTGAAACATAATTGACACTATTAAATCATTGCAAAACACTTGTCAAAATTCAGTTAAATGGATAAGTGCAGTGCTAAAGGAAAAATAATTATGAAAGGGAATGGCATAATGGAGGAAAGAGGAGGATCTAGAAACTGAAATGTTATGAAATAGTGAGAAGACAAATGAATAATTTTTTATCACTTGTGTAATTTTTATTTATTTCATTTCTTATATTCAAAGATTTGAAAGTAAAATGTATCTTTATATCATTATTTTAAAAAAATTACTTTAAATATTTTCAGCTATGGAATTGGATATGAATGATTTTTATCTGGCATCCAGTCCTCCAGCAGATTCTTTACTGGTATGTTAGTATAATAGAGTAGTACTGTGTAGGTAACAGAAATGTCATACTATTGTGATTATGTACTTGTAGTTGTTGGCTATTCTAATGTAGAGTGTGTAAACATACATTTGTACATAAAAAACTATGCTAAAAGCTTAATGCTTACAAAAGTTACTGTAAATAGCTATGGTCTAAGAGCAATAGTCATGTTAAAAATTTGTTACCTTATTTTATGCATATTCTAACTAGGTATTCATGACTTCAAAGAAAGTAAGTGGTAAAAACTAAATGTTGGAATTTGATGTTATTAGTTTGGTTTTGTTTTAATTGGTATATTGTTGAAAAAAAAAAGTGACACAAAGATTGGAAAAAAAAGATTGAGGTATTTATAAAATAGCCTACATTGTGTATTTCCCTCCATTAGAAGTGGTTGTACAAAAGATTAAATTTCAGTCAAGAAAAAAAGCATTTGCTTGTAGGTTTATGTAGAATTCTTTCCCAGTTAAGACTCTTTAGTACAGTCTTAACATGTGGAGATTGTTACACAGAGAAAAAATGCTGACTGATATATTTTTGTCTTTTAGTCACGATACACACACTTGGTTGGTTCCCCACCAACTCAGGAACAAGTTAGTATCAAAATGTTGGTCCTTTCACATTGCTTCATCATAGCTAGTTTGATGTAGTCTATTCTATTTCTTCTTGTCTGTGGACACTAGAAGAAGATGGAACATGATATTGTAAAATCGGGCTATTCTATTAAAGATGTTATTATATACATAGTAAGGGAAGTTCAATTTTTTTGCATTGGTCCTGACTCATTCAAGTTCTCAATAAATAAAAATAATGTAAAAAAGGTCCTGATTGTTATTAGGTAATATAATGCTTTGACACTTTTCCTTCCTGGGAAATTAAATAGAAAGCCTTTCTTTCAAATGAAGATAATGTCATGATTTAAATAGTGATGTATGCTTTGCTCTTTTTTTCCAAATGAATACTCCAGAGTAAACTGTATTTGAATAAAAATTATATAGCAAATACTTAATGGTTCTTAGGGTCAGATTGCAGTACATGGAATTTTTGGTTGACAGGAAAATATTTAATGGACCTTAGCTATGCTTTATTCCAGATAACTTTTTGAGGAGGTCAACCAGGCCATATATTGCCACATGACCCTCCGCATCACAAGCTATTTTTTAATATTGAATATCCCGTCCTACCATCTTCAGCCATTCATTTTAATAGAATAGCCTTAGGTTTATTGGAAAACATGCATGTTCAGTATTTTTTTTTTTTGAACAATTTCTTACATGAACTCCACAGACACAAGAAATTAATTTATCCAGTGTTCTCCCCTCCCCCACAAATGGTGTACCACAAAATAACATTTGTTATGCATAGAGCCATGGAAGTAAAAGAATCAATCCCTGGTCAGATGAGTTCAATAATGTGGGCCAAATGAACCAGTGTTTTTTCTAAGGGTGCTACTCTTTAGAATGCTGGGGAGAACACTAGGACTCACATGACACTTAATACCATTGTCATTCATCAACATTATTTCAGTCACAGTTTACATCTGCATGGTGGTCATCAGGGAGATTTTCCTTGCTTGATACAGAGTTAAGACTTGATGAATGGCTTTACTTCTAGGTGAAGCTTTCCTGGTGACGGATCTAGATAAAACAAGTTTTACACACAAAATAAATTTATACTGTTTTTGTTTTAACTTTTCAGTATTACTGTTTGAGTTTGATATTGATAATATTTATACAACTTTTATATACATGTAGAATTGAATTGCTACTATATAATTAACCTTGGCAAAAAAGGGGAACCTAACATATTATAGATCATTTGAATGAAGAAGTCTTATCATTTATTTAGTTATAGTTTAATTATGTAACTAGAGAAGATTAATTGCATGTTAATTGTGATGATTGGTTAATAGTTTTCAGAAATCCCAACAAAATCTCTTTCTTTACCACATGATAGCATTATATTTGTGTTAACATGAATTAATACTAATGACTGCTTTTAATTTTTATACAAGAATGAGTCATGTCATTTGTTTTCCTTCTACTTATAATTTATATTCACTAGTTATGCAGCCACTGCACTAACTGCAATATTGTATTTGCTCTTTGGTTTACCTCCCTTACTTATTTTTTCTGTGTTCTTATTTTTAAATCTTTAATGTAGCTCGAAAAAGATGTACTTTGTCAGGTTTGGCAGTTATTAATGGGTGTCATGCATTTTTTTCAACATTTCAATAAAGGATATTGGAAGAAAATTGTTCATTTACAAAGTATTTCTTTAAAAAAAATAAGGAGTTGTGAGATGTTTATTTTCAATGCTTTCCCTGCTTCAAGCACACTTATATTCAGATACTGGTTCATACCAACTACTAATTACTGTAGAAGTAGGCATGAGTGATTTTATTGTAAATATACAGTAGCATTACCTTATCGTCTGAATTAGTACATGTATTAGTAAATAAATTAGTTGACAATGACATACAAATTCAATGTCATTATTATTGATTGCCTCCATTTAATCTCAACAAAGATAATCAGTGAAGAATGTTGTTTGTTGTCTCAGTAAAGTGAAAGTGTTGTGATACAGTTATCTATATTATTTTGCCATTATCTTCCTGATTTTTTGACATGGTGCTGAACTCTATATACTCAAACTTATATACATAGTATCAAACCTATTATCATAAGAGCTTAGAAAATTGGACAGAATTACTTATCCTACTGTAAATTCTGTGGTATGATATATATGCCACTCCTCCCACTACAGCACTGGTAATGGAGAATGACAGGTCACAATCAAAACTTGATAACCACCTTTATACTTAGAATATTTTAGAATTTACAGATTTGTTGATATTAAATCAGATGGTTAAAGAAATTACTGTAATAATACATAAGTATCCAGTAGAAACTTGTCCCTGTTGTATTGTATACCTTTATCAATACAAATGGTAAAATGTTTCTTGTAGTTAGTGTATGTTCATGTATAAATTATTTTCAAAAATTGACATACATGTATAATTTCAGGCCACCAGTCCACTGCGTCCACATCCCGAGAGAATGCCAGGTAGGTTATTTATACTGACACCATGATGCTTGAGATTCTCATAACATCATACATGTATAAATGTTCATTTAATAAATTTAAATTATAAGACTTGAAGATATTTTGCTTAATTAGCTTGTATAGTTTGCTTACATGTTATGAGTTGGCAATTTTCTTTTTACAGTGTGTATATTTAACTTTTCTAAATGGCTTATTGATTTTAAAAAAAAAGATTTTGCATTAAATACCTTTGCATACTGTATTACCAGGTACATTGAACTCTATTCTTTTTAGTTCACCTGGATCACAGGTCCATGTTATGTCATAACATGATTTTTTGACTTGTCCCATTTGTCATTTTGCTTACCTGAAAAGTTCTGGTCAGGAATGATGTATCACAAGATTTTAGAAATGTTCCGTACTTTGTCAAACAATTGGCAATTAAATAGATTATGATACTTAGCTATCAAGAACTACTGGTGAATATGATTTGGCATTTTACAGATTTGTTAGCATACAAACATTTCATATTTTCTATAGAAACTCTCTTAAAGGGTAAACACTTATCTTTAAATATAGCTGTAGTTCTATGAGGTTTGACTCTGTCTTCTGGACGATGAACCTATTTGAAGAATTTAAGCTTTAAGTTCCCTATTAGTAGATGCTGGAATTCCGTTGTTCATAGTTGCTCTCCCTTGTGCATAGAATTTTATTTTGGACATTTTCAGCACTTAAGATGAATGTTGTCCCAGGTAAATGGGGGTGTGGCAAGGTGTTGATAAAGTCTAATGCACTGCACCCATTTTAGATAATATTATGCAATAAATGTATTAGAAAGGGCTGGATATTGGTGTTGCATTAGAGTTTTATCAACTAGAAGCTTCTGCTTAGCAGGAAATAAGTTCTTATTCAATATTTTGAAATAAGATTTTGTCATTTGTCAATAATTTTAACAAGTATTTTGTTTCCTTTTAAACATGGCCTTTGAAATATGGGTTTAAGTAAAGTAGGTGTAATGGCTATTCTGTTTAGTTTTTGGAAACTTTTTTCTTAAATTAAGTCTATTTTTTATGTCAAGTTGAAAGATTGAAAACATGTATCATGTAACAAATATTTGTCTTTTTTCCTTGGTGACATTATAAATGGCAAGTCATAGATCAAATAATATGGTGTATTATGCTTTTTTTCTGGCATGCTTTTTATACGACCACACATTTTTTTTCCGGTCATATTATGGTATCACCCTGACATGGTTGTTGTTTGTTGTCGTCGTGGTAGTTGGCATCCATGAATCTAAGGTTATTTACAATAACTTTTTGAAATTTAAACACATTGTTTCTAAGGACATGGCAGAGGGCCCTTTAGATTTTGGAGGTTTTTGCCCCACACCTTTAAACAAGGGGCTTAAGGGGAAAAATGTGTGTGATCATGATATTTGATAGGCAAGTTTATTATTGATCTGATTTTTATGATTTAGATTTCAATCTATTCCTTTTAATACTTCTGTTTTCAACATTTTTAACACCAATTTGGAGTTAAAGGGGTACAAAATTGGGCCATGCCCCCCCAAAAAAATCAACTATTTTATTTTGGTCCCATTTTAAAAGTTTTCTTTTATTGGTTTCCTTATGGAAATTCCTGTCTGCTTTATTATTCAATCAAATTTCAGATATCTCGTATGGTTTTTGAGTAATAAGGCACCAAAGGGCCTACACTCCTAAAAATCAAATTAATGATTGTTCCAATTTCTAAAATATTTAATTGATTTTCAAATTTTTTGTGCTATGTATGTGTCCAAACCAATTATTGTATCCATAATGAATTGTAAGTCCATATGCATAAGTGTGTAAAAACCTTGTATTGTGTCCTGACTTGCCCCAAGTGAACAGAGTTTGACATGCATTGGGTGTATCATGCTGTGCTCTGCAAAGCTCTGTATTATGTTAGTTGTATAAGTTCTATTATTATGCTTATTTCTTTAGTAGATCAAGGAGCAATAAATGCATGCTTAACTTGAAAATTCATTTTATTGAAATTTATTTCTAGAATTCAACATTCCAAAGCCATTTAAGTTATGTGTAGACACTACATTCACCCAAAGTTTTTAGTATACCATAATAGTACACTAAATAGTATTTCAATAATGGTAATTTCATTGATAGTAGCTTTTTCAATTTTCAATTAATGCTTTAACATAAGTGATTTTTGTTCTGTGTCCTCCTAGCATAAAAGATCTTTTTTTGTCTTATTTTGTAACTTGATTTTATGAATTGAAAAATAAAGGTAAGGGCCTAAACTTATTAACAGTCTAGTAAAGTTCTCCAGAAAATAAGGTAAGTTGTCAATTTATTTGTTGTTGTCAGAAATGCTTAAATATAATCTTTCAACACTTTTCAGAATTGAAGCACACATCACACACTTTGGAACCACTACTAGTGACAGCTAATAAAGCAATGCAGCCCCCCAAGAAGGCTAAATGGCATTTAGGTAGTCCTTATTTTTATACATAGAAATGTTTTCATTTTTGTTCATTAACATAGTGAATATTCTTTCATTCCGTGGTATGACAGAAATGACTTTAGTGATAAGATTTGAGTTTGTGGACTAATTTTGACCATCTATGTTAAAAGGTATAGTAATATTGTTTTTTTAGTAGACTTAAACAGATGCATGTCTGATGGTGTAGAAGTAAAATTCTAAATTATATGAGTTAACAAGGATACATGTAAACATTACAGCACATATTTCTTGAACTTTGTGTAAGAAATAAAACATGAATTGTAAATACTTTTTAATGAGTCATCTCTCTTCTCATAATGAAAGTTTTGAAATATAATCTTTTTTCTTTGTTAAATGTGATGAACAAGTACAAGAATGTTTTAAAATTGATTACAGGCCCAATGGGTCTGGCGTATGTATTGAAAAGAATAATTGCGCATGAAAATTAATATTTATGCAAGTTACTAAAATAAAAAAAAAAATTACTTACTCGCTTTTATAAAAAATTGATAGTTCAAAAATGGTTGGGAAAAAGTCACATTATAAGTACACAATCTAATGAATATAATGAAAACCACAAAAAAAACATATACAATTGCAGTGAAGTGAAATAATAGTTTGGTTATACCCTGCTCTGAAGGAGAGGGGGTATACTGTTTTACCCTTGTCCATGTGTCTTTGTTTCCGTCTGTAACAATTTTTTCCATCACAGTTTTGTAAGCAACTACTAATCACAATGGCTTGACATTTTAACACATTCTTCCTGTAGATATGTTATATATTGGGAATCATTTTTGAAAAAAAAAATTCAACAATTTCCTGTTTACTGAGTACTTTGTTTATTTACCTTATATTGTGATTGACAGCAAGGGTGTCACCAGTGAGCCATCTCTCAGATTTCTTGTTTCTTACAGGAATAAGATCCCAGAGTAAACCACAAGACATCATGCATGAAGTTTACAGAGCCATGAAGACACTCAATTATGTAAGATATGTGATTGTATATCTCTATCCTTTATATAAGGTTTGAATTAATTCATTTGATCTTTGAAATAATGTACATGATTGTGTATTAGAATGCCTACACTTAATTTTCATCTTGAATCAATTTTAGGTTCCTAATGGTTAATAATGGATCAATATGGATACTTAATTTGTGTCATCAACTTTTTTGTTATCCTTTATAAAATGAAAGTCAAACTTTCAAATTAGTGTACATCTACCACATTGATTTTTGAAAGAAATAAAAAAAAATGGGGGTTATTTATGATTTGGCAAAGCATGGACTAGATGTATGTGGCATAATGGTAACTTCTAACTGTAGGAATGGAAAGTGATAAACCATTATCATGTTAGAGTTAGGAGGAAGAACCCAGTCACTTGCAGATTTGTAAGTATTCATAATATTTCTATCAGGTATTAGAAATCATCTTTGTTTGCTTGAACTTCTGCAAAGTGTTTACACCTGACTGGTGTGATGATTTCTGCTATTTTTTTACATCTTTTGTTAAGTCACATTTTGTGTCTTACTATATCACTATATTCCTTGCAATGGTAAAGTTTTCAACATAAGTATAATTGTTTGTTAGAATCAAGCAAAATGTTTTACCAACTGCCTGATTCTTACAGAGACTGACACTTAAAAAATACAGATAGTTGCTTCTCCACTAGGTTCTTTGCAGACAGAAGATAGTTTGACAACTGGTTGACACAGGGTCTGAAAAAAGGCTTACAAGACTTCATTTTGGTCAATTTTAATTAGCATAAATGTCTTGATAAGAACAACATGATGAGTACATGAAATCAATCAATTTCAATCAATTTATTCCTATTCTTAAAAATGTTTTTATGCTTTGTTAAATTTTTAAATATGTAGAATTGAGTGGATTTATTTTTGAAATGAGGGTACTTAGCTCTTTGTAATTAAATTACAGTCTAAGATGAGTCTACAGTTGTATCAAGTTGATCAAAAAAGTTTCTTGCTGGATTTTAAGAGCCTGAATTCAGTTGAAGTTAATGAGTCATCAACAACATCATCAGAATCATCTCAAGTGCCCAGTCTGCCACCAACACCAGCCTCATTCTCTGATCTTGGTAGGTTTTTTAATTTTACAAATCTATGTATTAATTGTCATGCATAATTGTCTAAGAGTGCTGAGAGCACTTCAAAATCTTTGTCCTAGAAATCAAACCCATAAAAAAATTGATTCATTGCATCTGAAAGTTTGATCAGTAAATATGTGATAAAAGGCATGTTGTTTGGTAATTTTGAAAATGGATGACAATTATGAATGACCTTGACCTATATGTGAACTTTGGCTGAGGTTCCTGCAGCTTCTTCATATTTTATTCCTGAACTGTGTGATCCTTAACATATTTTGCTTAGAAGAATGTAGATGGAAGAAAGAATTGCATAAGGGCTGTTTTATTAACATATTTTAACAGACATAAGTTAATGTTCTAATCTTTTTCTGTAATTTAAGATTTTAAATCCACATACACAAGCAGAAATGCCTTAAATTTTGCATCGTCATTTATATGCTTTGTTATTAAAATCGTGATGCAATAATTAAAGTTTGCTAATTTTAGTTTGATTTACACATCATTTGACTGATTGTGTACCAAAATTCTCTGCTTTATTGAGGTCATATTATTATAAAATTTCCTGCTGAATTAATATAGGAATTTGTTATTATTTTCTATCATAAAAGATTTCATTTGGTATAACTATGCTTCAGTATTTTTTTGCCGATATTCAGTAGAATGAAGGTGAAAATTATCGCTAGAAATGTAGGACCCTGCCAGTGATGTTGTTAGTGTAAACAAATAAGGCACCATAGGTACATTAATGATAAATAGATTATTATTTGTTATATTCATTCAGTTTGCTTCTCTTACTGGCTCCGCCAGCTCAAGCAAGAAAGTCAATCTTTTGATGATAATCAACATGTGTCTAATTTTTTTTTTGATGATTCAGATTTTTACTTAATGTCCTCATATGATCAGTTATCTTCAATTTGTGTATTATAGGGCTTTGTTAAAGTTCAGATTTTAAACTTTGTATTATACAGGTAAAGATACTACTAGAATATCAAGTAAAGAAATATTAATATCAACTCAGAACTTTGCGAGGTTCCATAAACATTGTTCAGTTAGACAGGATGGTGTGTTTTGAAATAAATTATTTACAATTATTAGTCAACTATATTATTGGTTGTTTAATGTATGTACGTGTAAGTGGTGTCCAAACTTCAAATCTGAAATCATAGAATTAACTTAAATTGCATGTGTCAGACATTTGCCATAAAACTGCTTGTGAAATGAAAAAAGTTTTTTTTTGCATAATAATCAAACAATGGAGATCTGCATGCTGAAGTGTTTTCATTTTCATGAATTTTGTCCAACCATTTTGATAAATGAACTTTCATAAAGCAGGGTTGCCTTGAAAACACAATTGCTTGACTGCTTTTAGGCTAAGGGACATTTGCCTTGTCTAGTTTCTGTCATGTTCGTGTGATTTACATTATATGTACTTTTGTAATAAGGGTCATAATAAAGCTAAAAATCTGCAACTTGAATACAATTTATAAGTAATATTTTATGTTTTTCATTAATCATGTTACAGGATTAAAAGCCTTGTCAGTTAGATCTGTTGGACATCTTTGATTTTTTTAAGATGCTTTTTCTGAGGTTGTTGATATTTAAAGGAAACTCTTAAGTCCATATATTTGGCCAAATCTTAATGTTTTGTCACTAAATTTTTGTTCATATTCACTACTTAAAAATACATAGGGCCATGATGCTTTATAATTGCAGTGATTGTGAAGCCTTTACTCTCTGAAGGGAAGATAACCGCTCCAATACGTCATCGTAAAATATTAATAAGAAATCTTCAGCGGTTTCCTTGCTGTAAATTATCATATTATCCGTTCAGCATTCTGGAAGGTGAAATAAAATGGCTGCCCTTCTGTTGTTCTGCTATTTGGTGCCGCTTGTTTTTGCAGGCACACTTATATATTCTGTTTAACTTAGAAGTATGTTTTAATTGCAGCATTTGTAGGCTTCTAGCATGAAGCGAAAAGAAATAATGAGCAAATTCCTGCTGAAATCATTTATTAACATAATCAGATTATCAAACTTAACATTATAAATGGAAAAATGATTCTCTCTGTCTTGCATGTTATAAATGGAAAAACTGATTCTCCTAAAAACCTGCTTGAACATGTATGTTATTAACTAAATAGTACCAAATAGTTAATGTTATGACCAAATTTCAACATTCATTTTATCTGTATGTCTTAGAGACTTCTAATCAATTTAATCTAATCTAATCTAATTTAGAGTCAATATAAATTTGTTTTGTATTTCATATTTTGTTTTCTTTTTTATACTTCTTGCAAGTTTTCATCCATTTTTTCTTAAAGCCTCAGTGTCAGTCTCTGTTAGGATCAGGCAGGGGGTGAAAATGGTATGAAAAAAAACACCTTTTTGTAAGCTTAATTTGACTTTGCATTCTCAGAACCAAAGAAAAAAAAGTTTTCCTTATCATTTTGGTAAATTGAGCAATAATTCCATTGAAATTCACTACAAACGAACATTTCAAGGGCAGACAACTCTGTCAAAAACCTCATTTTTCTAACATTCTGTTGAAAAATTTCTGAACAAATCCAAATCAAATAGTGAAATCATCCTTGAATGAAATGATATTGTCAAATTAGTGGATTTTTGACATGCATCTTTTTGAATTTTTCCATTTTGCCTGATCCTTACAAAGACTTACACTTACTCGTTTGAGATGGACGTAATGTTTTATGTTTCTATGGATTTAGTCATTTTTTTTCCTTCAAATTTACAATGTAGACAGTATCTAATCTGTGACAATGTTTCTAGTAATATAACTGTATCCTTTAAGGAAAACATTTTGTATGCTGATTTCTCCTTTTGTTTTTGTTTTTTATTGTTTTTCTTTTGTGGGAGGGGGGTATTTTTTAAATATTTTTTTACTGTCTTTTAGCATTTTGTCTTTGAGGTATATTTGTGAACTGGTCTGTAGGGTTTCCACATTTTTAAAGTATTTTTATTAGTGTATTCCCCTAAAAGCACCTGAGAAATAAATGAGTTGTATTGACTGTTAAGGATGGAGTGATGCACAGCAGGGGTTTGCAGAGTTATCTGTTTATATATGCTGATCATAATCACTTCATAGATACATGATACATTTATATATATATATATATATATGTTGTAGAACAACATTACACAGTTTGTTGACACAGTTGTCCTCTGATTTCTCTTTGTTTTTTGATGAACTACACATAAATATGTTATTTTTCATATAAATGATACTACTGGCTTCTCTATTTATTATGTGCTTTGTACTTCATATGTTTAAGTACAAATTTCTGTCTAATAACTGCAATTGATATGTTTCACTTATAGCATTATTAGCTCACCGGGCTGTAGGCCATGTGAGCTCTTGCCATCACTTGGCGTCTGTCGTTGCCTTTAATAATTCTTCAAACATCTTCTCTGAAATGACTGAATGGATTTGGATTAAACTTGATATGATTGTTTATGCACAAAATGACATTTGGATTTTTGATTTGTTGAAAAACATGGCTGCTATTACTGAAAATAGAACATAGGGGTGAAACAGCACTTTTTTGCATATATCTCCAAAACGTTTGTTTTAACCAAATTCTGACATGGGGTAAGAGTGTTCAGCATGATGAGATCTATCTGTGGTCAAATTTTTGTTGCCCTTTTTGGATGTTTTTTTGCTGTTCTTGATGTTATTACTTTCAAAAATCTTCTTCTCCGAATCTACTATACAGAATTTAATGAAAATTGGTGTTACTGTATTTTAGGGTATCCTGAACAAAATGACCATTTGGAATTTTGATTGGCAAAAAGCATGGCCACTGTTACTAAAAATAGTACATTGGGGTCTAAGTACAGTTTTTGCAGATTTTGCGATCATTTTCACCAGTTGCTATGATTCCAATGAATTTTGGTTTGTGTAGGAAACAAGGTGTTTGAAGTTGAATGGTGATGACAAAAGACTGTTCTGGGCAGCCATTTTTCTGCTATTTTTATACTTGCTTTGATTTCAATGATAATTGGTTTACATAGCAAACACATTCTCCTGATATGAATGGTGATGATGAAAATGTTGGATAGTCATGGTTTAACTTCATTTTATGTCCTTTTTTAGCAAATGTATATCAGGCTAATGCCCACTCAGACCTGGTGGAATAAAGGGGCATAGGGGGGACCCCTGCCCAAAGTTTTTCCAGAGGTTCTAAAAACACTTGGAAGGCATTTCCAACATTTAACAGTACCTTAGGTACTCTTTTGAACTTGAGGCATTCATCAATATATGCTCTTTTTCAGCAATTTTTTGTCAAACATGGTAACAAAGCAATTATACCTGTCCTTACTTAGTTAATAGGGCATGATTTGCCAGGTGGGAAATTCAGGCTCTTCAAGGGCCTTTGCTTCTATTTACTATGTGCTTTGCACTTTAGATCTGAGATAGTACAATTAAATATTCTTATGATGCATTTTTCATTTTCTATATAAAATTCATGCCTGGCTATGATTTTGTTTTAGTATGTTTCTTTGTTCAATAGCTATTTTTCCACCTTCTACGTGTTTTCTGTTTTGATATCTAAAACACTGATTTTAGTATGCAAGCTTGATTGTTAAAAGTGAACCATTGATACATTATATATACCTGTCTCTTCTGTTATATCTTTATTCATATGCTACACTAAATATCCATAGAAACGCCCTTTTCACATTTCTTTGGGCCAAGTCACCAACATCATTTTGACACATTTTTTATGCCCTTGCTACTAAGTGTAATTAGCATATAGCTATGAAAATAATAGTTACACAGGTGCATTAACAAGTCTTCCATGTAGTTTTATCCTTGTTTTTGTCATCCCATCTTTGCACATCTAAACAATTTTGATAATTTTTCTCTATTCTTGAAATCTATATTGAAATGAGATTTTGTGGGTAAGAGTAATCTTGATGAGTTATAGGCTGAGCTGGCATTTCATTCTTTAATTATTACGTTTTTAGGATTAATTTTGTTTTTTTTTTATTTTTATACAAGCACAAAAAAAAAAAAAATATTTTTGGTTTCACAATATTATCACCCTATAGTTGTTGTCATTAACAACTGTTGACTTGTTTTATTTACTATAACTTGAGTAAAACTTATTTGATCTCATTGAAATTTTAACACTTTGTTCCTAGGGACATGGCAGAGGGTCCTATAGTTTTGGAGGTTTTTGCCCCTTTTCTTATAAAAATAAGGGACTAAAAGGTGGAAAAGGTGTGTTATCATTAGAATTGATAGGAAAAGTCTGTTGTTGATTTGATTTTCATGATAAAAAAATCAATGTGTTCCTTTTGAAATCCTTTTTTAGAAGTTATTTTTCAGTGTAAACTTATGTTTAATTTTTAAAGGGGTACAAAATTGGCAAAACTGGGCCATGCCCAAGAAAATCACCTTATTTTTAATTTTTGGTCTGATTTCAAAATTTTCTTATAAAAATTCTTGCCTTCATTTTTTCATCAGATTTCAGATATCTCTAATGTTTTTTTTTTTAAGTTTTAAGGGGCAAAAGGGATCCCCCCAAATCATCTTTTTTATTTTTGGTCAAATTTTGAAAATTTCTTTTATTAGATTTTTAATAAAAAAAACATGACTGTAATATTCAAACAGATTTCAGATATCTATTAGAGTTTTTGAATTTTTGATTTTGTGCTCTATTGTGTCAAAACCCGATGTTGTATCCATAATGAACTGTAAGTCCATGTACCATAGTCAAATACTAATGTTGTGTCCACATTTGCCCCAGGTGAACAGAGTTCAAATACTACAGTCATATCATGCTGCACTTTGTGAAGCTTTTTATTTTTAAATCATGGAATTTTTTTTTTGTTTTTCTCGAGCATCCATTTAAAAATATAATTCTTCAAATACTAATTTTAATTTTTGATATTGATGAAAATAAGTTAAATTTTGATTTGTTTTATATCAGCCTTTTATTTTCATGGTAAAACTATTATTGCCATTTAAGATACTAAACAGAAGAGGTCACCAAAGAGAGGTCCTTATAGAAAACTATGTCCCTATTAAAATAGGTAATATTTAAAACATGATGTAGGGCAAACAAACTAAAAATGTAATAGGTCTTATCATAGGTAAAACTGTTGATACATCTTTGTGGATGGGTTTTAAGTCATACATAAAGTCAACCTTTAGGTTAAATAAAAAATACCATTAGCATTCAATAAATGTTGTGAATACATTGTGTAAGTCCATGCTATTTTCAGATCCATCACAAGACAATGTTTTATTTATGCCTGGTAAGTCACATATCAGCTTATGTCAACCTAAACACAGCTTGGTCCTGAAGGCACTGGTAACCAAGTCAAACAAGCTTGATAAAAAGCCCAATATAATGGGTGTATATTCCTCCCAGCATATATTTTAATACCATTACTCCTTGCAGTATCTTCCTCAACACGTTTTCCATATTATATCCTGTATATACTCATATTCAGTGTCATCACAAGTTTTTTTTTCCTTTGGTATAACTTGATGGGTAAACACTTCCATTCTTTTGAAATGCAAAAAAGTTTTTTTGGTCAATTCTGTCTTTGAGATGTTGTAAGTTTGGTCTGTCACAAACAGGTTGGTATAATTATGCTTAACAACTAGAAATTGTTCATTGAGAAGCTTGTATATCCCCCACTCAACTATCCACTCCCAAGATAAACTTCCCTTGATACAATATGTCATGCCTATTTGTTACCCTGAAGGTTTTCATTTAAGCCTTTAGTGAAATCCTTGTTTCATTGTTTACTTTTTGAGGTGAAAAACGTGTCCGCAATATTTTTAAACATATTGAAGACCTTTTATATGGCTGAGGTGTAAAACATAAACCTGATTGAAGTGTTAATTGACATAGATTTATTTATACTATATTAATGTTTTATTGTGTAGACTACTAATATTCTTACCCCTTATGTTATAACAGTTATGTAAAATATGTAATGTTTTTGAATTTGATCAAAACTCAGATGATGTGTTCATATTTTCCTTTGCCTATTTTCAGCTCCAATTTTATTGATTTCTTTAAAGCATGCTTCAAATTTCAATTAGCTTTAGTTTCTTTGATCAAAACTTGACATCATGTACTTCAAAGTGTAACTATTATTCATAAATAGATTCTTTAATGTTTAGGTTTTGACATAAGCTGATAGAGATTTTGTTATTGCTTTGGATAGAGGGTTGATATACTGTAGAATTCTACTGTTTATTAGTTACTGCATGGTCTAGCTAGGACATGCTGTAATTGACATATTTGTAAGAGCACATTGGTATCTAAAAATATGCTTTAAAGTAGAAAGTTTTGCTATTGCACCACTGTATGAAGTTGGTAAGCAAGAAGCTTTCAACTAAGCTGAAATAAATTGGATGTTGAATTGGAAAGATAATTCTTATGAAAACATTGTAAGCCCCCCTTTTACCAGAGGGTATTATGGGTCATATCAGGATAACCTGAGTCACATGATTGTCTTAACCAATCACAATTACTTTAGATTATTCGCAAACCAAGACCAGCTATGAAAAATAAAAAAAAAGAATTTTTTTTACATTGTTTATGACCCATAAAGAATCATCAATTTCAAGTACCGGTACATGTATTTTGGATTATGAATCTTGCACTCAATTGATAAATAAGTACTTCATATCTACTTAAAAAATAATAAAATAATGACTTTGTTCAGTACATTTCCGTGTTTTGCATTATTCATCATCAAATAACATTGACCTTATTTAATTTTGTACTTTTTATTCATTTTTCCTTCTCTTCAAGTTATATAAAAAATATGTTATTTTGTTAGAAAGCCTTCGTAGTTGACATGACTTACAGCTATATATCTTATTCTACTTATACTACTAATATGTCTACAAAATAATTTTCACTCTGGCTTACTCTCAATACAATTTACTATGCCCAACTTTCACTCGGGCTTTTATGCATGCATAATATCTAACTTGTTATATTTGATATTTTGTTTTGTCTTGAATTATCTTGTTATCACAGGGGCTTGAGTTCAATACACAAAATTATCTCAAATTGCTGTGTTTAAATTATTTTGCAAATTAATACCCATACGGAACAAGTGGGTGGTATATTGGAATCATCTTGTCTATCTGTTAGTTATCCTCTCAATCAGAAACTTTTGTTTCAGAAATCTCTGCTCTCACTGGGCAGATTGACTTCAAATTTAGTATGTGGCTTTATATAGATGGGGCATATCATATATGGAATTTTTATACGACTGCATAGTTTTTCCAGTCATATAAATGCTATCAACCTGTTGTTGATGTTGACAGCGTCATTGGTGTCAGTGAACTTTATTTATGAAAACTGGAGTAAAACTTATCCAATCTTTTAGAAATTTTAACAAATTGTTCCAAGTTGATGCTGTCAGATATCGACTTCTTGTTTTAGTGGGGAATACCTAGCATGTGCATTTTCATGCTTTACCTTTCGTAGTCATATAGTTTTTTTTTTAATTATATAGTCATAGGTAGAAAAAATATTTAAAAAAAAAAACTGTAAAAGACAACACTTTTATGGTAATTTAGGTGATATTGTGGGTCTATCTCACGAACTCATGCCCCTTTGTTGTTTGTGGACCTTTATGCTTCTTTATTCAAGATATTTTTTTAATCCCTGAGTTAACTTTTTTATTTTACGATATAGCTTCCCTTAAGAACATGTTAGAATGCATGAGTTTTGAGTCATTATCTGTATAGTCTATGTAAAAGAAGTACAGTCAAACCTGACTTAGCAATTACCTGTATTCAGCATTAGCTTGCCTTAAAAGGCTTGGATTAAAATATCCCTATATAGAATATTTTTTATGAAAAGTTAACCTGCATATGTAGAACACCTGTCTTATGCAACAATGATTTTGCTATACCTTGAGAGTTAACAGGTTTGACTGTACTTAATTGTAGAGGCCAATATTTTTTATGATATGGAAAAAAGTTGTGGTAATAAAGTTTTTAATTCCTGAATTTCACTGAACCACAATGGTTTTGAACTTTAACTCACAATTTTACTGACCCTTGGAAACAAACAATAAGTTATATCCAGCATTGATACTCTTACAGTCCCAGTGTTTAATATTTTATCAATACAAGTTCCTTTATATATTGTAGCCTTTCAGTGTTCGCATGTGTGGTTGTTCTTTTTGTTTTGTATTTGTCAAACATTTCTAGTTTGATTTTCCTTTAATTTAAAAATGTCCTTTTAACATTGAAGAAATAAATTTTGCATGTTAAATATCTTTTTGGTTTTATGTTGCTACTAAATATATGTTAAATTTGTAAGTTGTATGTTCCCCTATATTTGTACCTGTATCATTGATTTAAAGTTGGCTGAACTCATAGTCAGTTTTTCTCTTTACAGAAGAGAATATGGAGGTAGATGATGAGCCAATGAAAACACATCAGACATTAGAATTCTTTGAGATGTGTGCCGATCTTATAACAACACTTGCTCGCTGATTGACTGATGATGGACTTTAGTTGTACTGAAATTTGAAAGAATAATCATGTGCTCATGAAAGTTTTAGTCATGGTGAATTGTATTGTCAATTATATACATGGAATTTCATGTAGTGGTATGAGAGAGTGATGAGAACATGCAAGCTATATTGCCCAAAAAAGATGAAATTTTTTAATTACAGACAGCAAATTTTTGAAGTATGGCATTGTTTTTTTTAAATAAACCTTCATTTAAATGAAATTAGGAACAGCTGTGGTAGGAGATGTTATTTGCCATTTCTACTAGTAAAAAATTAGAAATATTCAACCACTAACTAAAATGGAAAAAAAATGACTTAAGTAACAGAATGGAATAAGTTTTGTCTATTTCAATGATAGCCTTTGTTTCTAGAATATACTCTTACTATTTTGTACTATTTGAAATGAAGACTGCTAAATCTATATTGAATTTGTTATTGATTTTTATCAGAATGAGCAATAGGAAGGTTATTTTAATGATCAGTTGATCAGTCTGTATGGACAAAAATAGCTGTTGTTACAATGATTCAATTTGAAACCTTATTTTTTCATCTTTTCAATGATGAAATTTATCACTTTAGACCCTTTTAAATATTTTTTAAAAAGTTTTATGAGCCTTTTGATGATTTTTTGCTTTGTAGAGTTTTGTTCAAGTCTGTTTTGTTATTTATAGATAGGGCAGTTATGTAATCAAAAGTGTATGTAAAACTATTCAATAAAATAACCAGATTATTCTAAGGTGTTTTTATTTCAATGATGTAATTTTAGAATTATCATATATTTTATTCTTTGTTGTAGGACTGTCAATGTCACCCCGATTGTTATACATGTTTATGGTACTTCGTGAATTCTGCTTGTCGCACTGACTTGTTACATGTCTTTATTATACTCTTGGTCTTGTCGACTTGTCAGAATCCTCTTACACCATCTTATAACAAATGTTTTCAAAAATAGCATTTAGAATTTAAAATAGATATGATTCAACTGTAAATTTCAAAGTTTGTCTATTTGCTTTATGGTTTCATTCCTCAATGGATATAAATGAACGTTTTGATTTTTCTTAACTTCTCTATTTATTCTGAAATTTCTTCGTTTAAGAGCTCCGTCGTCGAAGATAAAATATTTTAAAGTTTCAACTGGAATACCGTTAAAGAGCAGTGGAGATTTTCGTCGGTAATGAAGTGATTTTTACTACTTTTATTTTGTTAGTGCATTCCTTTAATGGCGGATTTCCTGTACTTTGGAAAATGATGTAGATAAATTTATGAATAAAAATATGCTCTCTTAAACGTGTTTTATAGTACTTGCAATGGAAAAAGTGTTAAGAGATAAGCAGGAAAAAAAAACCGCGAGCACTTTCGCCTTGTCTATCAAACAATTTCAAGCAGCACTAAACATTTTTAATAATTTTTAACAAAGAGCATAGAGTGAGAACACCGATATGTTGAACCCTCATGGCTATTAAATTAATAACGGTCTGAGTGTTCTCAGTTATAGAATCCATTGGTCTTCTCTGATGCTTCTCTGCTTATCCGTATTTGGGTTAGAACTTAGATGATCGCAAACACCAGGTGGCTGACATTGTTGTGTGATTGATTGATATGTCGAACCGTGGGGTGTCCTTATATGACGGAGATCTATGTTCTCCTAGTCTCTCTTTTCAGAGTCGTTTTGTTTTTTTTCGACGTATTGTTTGTCAAATTTTGTGCAAGTTATGATATAGTTGACATTTGCAGTGTTGCAATCACCTATAAAGTTGTTATTGTATATCTTGACAGTGTTCTTACTCGGTGTCTTCTCTTGCCAATCCAAGGGAAGTATGTACAGCCTGTTGTAGTGGTGCATGGTTCTACTACGTTCTTGTACATTTTGCCCGAAATCCCAGGTTATATGCAGGGTATTCAAAGCGGGCGTTTGCCAATAGGTCTTTTAAGTTTTTGTTTCTGTGGTTTACTTACAAGGGGGTCTTTGTGAGCCATGTGTTGCCTATAATCGTCTTGAGATTTAGGTTGGCTCTCTTGTAAGCTGTGACTGTAACTACATGATAGTTAGGTGTAGCACATTATCACCCACTATCACAAATTCACTTCTTATTACAACAGCCTTATTAATACATACACACCCCATAGGATTGAGCATTATACTACCATACAAGAACAAAATAAGTACCAAAAAAACATGTGTACACATAAATGAGCATTGACTGACATGCCCATCATGCTTCTAATTTTAATGACTGTTGTAGAAAAAAGTACTAATATTACATGTAAACAAAAGCTCCTCTTTGTGGTTGGGTAGAAAAACTAATTTTTCCAAGAGAATCAAAGATTAAAATGATTCATATATCTATCTTTTATACTAGTCGCCAAAGACTTAAATGGATATAATCCAAATTTCATATTTGGTAATAAATTATGCAGGTTTTCAGACATTTACAATTGTTGAAATGAGTAATAACCAACATTTGAAAATTGGAAATGCCAAATTTTAGAATATAGAATCGATAATAGAATATGACCTAATTGGTAAAAAATGATAAAAAATCAAATTTTATTTATCATTTCCGTTGATTTTAAATCATTCATCATTTTATCAACACATTATTTCCGTATTATCTCTAACGATTGAAGGATGCACAAACTTTTAGTGCCTTTGAGCTCTCTTTTTAAAATTCTCTTATTAGTATTTGATTTGACAGAATCTGAAACAATTAGACGTAAGTAATTAATTGTTAATAGCATTTGCATAAATGATAAAAATAAAAATAATAATGATAATAATAAAAGGTGTAAAATATCCTAGAAATGAACAAACACAAACGACGAGTTTAAACATTGAACTTGAACTTATCAAAACATTTTCTGTATGAAATAAAATTTATATATCACATGAAGTTATTAATGAAGAATTTAATGCCCAAGTATCCAACTCTTAGATATGAAAGTTGGTTATGTAGAATCATTTTTTTCCAGATATTTATTTCAGTGAAGCATCTCCAAATAGACCATCATGTCAGAGACCATCCTTCCGGGCTGAACAGGTCTTCACTACAGATACAAAAAACTCAACTTTAGCTTTGATAGGCGGTCATGTTATATTTACACCTGTGCTTAATCACGAAGGTATAGTAAACATACACCCTCCTAACATTATGAGAAAATAAAACTATATTCCGTGTTCGAATGGCGACTAGTGCATGTTTTGTTAAATACCTAAGGAAGGGACCATGTAACTACATGGGAGAGGGCTGACAAAATTTTCTAAAAGTATTTTGTTTTTGTTATGTTTCTGAATTCTAAGGATTTGATGAAGTTTTGGAGCAATTGATGTAAACTGACTTTTCCAGAGAAAAAAAAAATATTTGGAGTAGCAAAATATGATCCGATGCGAATTAAAACATAGCCCTTCTTGAAGTAAAATGAATAGTCCCTACAGTCATCAATGTTGATAAATTGATAAACAATATCCAAATTACTGACCTCCAAGAAAATTGGCAAGAACTAGTCAATATCTTTAATATCAATACTTTGACTTTCGATGTAATTGGCGGTTTAAAGAAAGTTTGTGCTGAATTTCACTGCTTTGCTTCGATTTTGAAGTAAAAATTCTTATAAAAATCATGTTATCATTTGTTTTGGGATTTAAATATAGACTCCAATTTATACTACAACTTCTGTTTGCAGGATGCGCATATATAAAAGCCAATATCAATCCTTTCAGTCTTGGCTACAACACTTACAGTGAACAAGAAGATGGACTATATCAGTGTTACTTATTCTGTACCAGATCATTCCAATATACTTATATTGGCATGCACCAAAGAAAATGCTCCTGTCTGGTTCAAACAGATATAAGAGATTACAATGTTTGTAAGACAGCAGACATTATAAGCTGTGGCTTTCTAAATTCAACCTTATGTTCAACCAAGGAAAACATCGTGGTACTTTATAAAATAAAATGTACGATCATTAATCGATTAAATATTTTTGGGTAAAATAAACCAACACACACACACACACACACACACACACACACACACAAAATAGTTTTGAGTCTACACGCTCTCAATTTTGATGTGTTCACTTCTGTTATTAGATACGAAGCAAAGGTATATTTCAAACTTAGACAAGAAGTATTAAAACAGAAAAGTGTCTTCATCACAAACAATATTGATTTACATTACAGTAGTTTCCACTCCTTTATTGTTACATTTCAGATGAAAGTTCGCCCGGTCCCGTGACATGCAAGAAAGATCAGATTATTTTCCAAGGCACCGGGAATTCACTTAAAAGAAGAAGTAGTGACCAGTCACTGGACACTCGTGGTGTCAGAATACTTACATCTGGAGGTATGTATATACTGATAATTTGGATGCTAAAACGAATAAGGAAAATCCAGAGAGACATTAGTATTTTCAGCAAATATCTTGACACCAATGACATACATAATTAATTTCACAAAACTATTTTTCAAGGAATTCCCATTCGATCCTTTTGGTAAAAAATACATTTACTGCAAAAACACCGTCATATAAATAATAGGATAATATATAAATAATAAATATTGCATACCCTCCTGGTAGTAAGACTATAAAAACATAGAGTGAATCATTTTTATTAGCTCACCTGGCCGAAAGCCATGTGAGCTGCTGAAATCACTTGTCATCTGTCCTCCGTCGTCGTCGTTAACAATTTTTCGTGTGGAATCTTGCATGGAACTGATGTGGGGATTTTTGTTATGTCGAAAAACATGACCGCCGTTACTAAAATTAAAACATAGGGAGTCAGACAGTAATTTTTCGCATAGATCTCCAAAACTGTTTGGTTTAGCCGAATTTTGACAATGAATAAAACTGTTCAGCATAATGTGATCTATCATTGAGGAAATTTTCGTTTTAATCTGTTGAGCCATGTTGGAGTTATTGCCCTTTTTGTCGTTTTTTTTTGAAACTATGAAAAATTGAAAGAGACAGTTGCTGAAATGATCCTTATGATAAGTCCTACCAAAGTCTTCTTGAGTCAAATTTGTTGGATAACCCCTTGTTAAATTTATTGCCTAGAAAGGCAGAATTGAACCAGGTGAGCGATTCATGCTCCTGGGAGATTCTTGTTGTTGCATAGTTCTACTTTGAATATAAACCATTTCAGAGGTTTTACACAATAAACAGCACTGTTGTATAGCCGCATTTGTTAGAAGTAACAACCCTCTTATGAACCCTACGGTGTATACATGCAACGCAGCTCTGCCTCAAGCTTGTGTATCTCTTGGTAAAGGATTTAAATGGTTATATTTCGTTTTATTGACGCTTGTGATATGCGGTGTACATATACCTGTTTTTGGTGCTTTGATTTACCATTGTGTCAAGAAACAAAAATGTGAAGGCATGACACCTGGAAATATCAGTGAAATAGAATCAGTACCAGAACTTTCATGTAGCAGTCAAATCAATGACACTGAAATAAAGGCCATTCAGACGATGTATGGAAGTAATGTTGCGTCATCTTCTACACTTAATGATTTAAGTTTTTTGCTTACGGAAGTTTTCCGTCGATTAAATGGGGATTTCAAAAAATGTGCAATAAATATATCGTTTTTTGGTGAAGGTGCAGAAGACGAAGATACTATAGACAACCGTAGAAACAGACTTTCAGTCACGTTTGATAACACAAGCAAAAGAATGCAACGTGAAAGGCCATACCACAACTTGTTAAGTTTGAAAGAGAGAAAAGATGAAAACCTGCGTAGTTACACAGCAATGCATACATATGGCAATGAAATTGAATTTTCTGGAAATTCATTTAATTGCCATTCAGGTGTGGTACATAAGAATGAAAACGAACTATTAAGTGAAGCCAAGTATGAACATTTTACAAATGTAAGCTATTGTCCACGTAAAGAAGACAGATTACGAAATCATTGTGTATATCTTAACAGCAAGAAATATATGGAAGATGTGGAATATGTAGACGGATATTCCCCTTCTTCCTGATAGAGTAAAGATTATTTGTATATTTTATATTACAGAGATGAAAATGTTGACGAATTCGTTCTTACAATTCTCAAAATTCATTGTCATAGAAAAAAAATAAGAGCTGAAGAAACAAAATCAACAACGAACTGTTAAAGACAACTGTTAAATATTAAACTTATTTTAATAGAATAGAAACCTAGAATG
The DNA here is from genome assembly GCA_037379345.1 of Perna viridis. NCBI lineage: Eukaryota > Metazoa > Mollusca > Bivalvia > Mytilida > Mytilidae > Perna > Perna viridis. The sequence goes on from CM074511.1 coordinate 56,861,774, forward strand.
CGCACTTAAAGAAAGGAAATTCTACTTTAGGTTGTATGTTTGGTTAGAGGCTTATTGTAAGCGGGTGCTGGAAACTTTTCTCTTTCACTTCTCTTTGTAGTACTAGTATTTTGTGACGTAATAAAAATGTAACACTGAAGCTTATGTGTATTTATAATCGGCCTAAAATCTCAATAATTTAAGTTGCACCCAAAGTTAATATTATTTACTCATTGCATTTCTAACATAGTATATAGTAGTTTAGACAGGAAGAAAATATTACGACTGTCATAGATCAAGGACCCCGTGCAGATCTGGGTGTCAAAAGAATAGGCCTGCAGCAGCGCTAAGCTTGTCGTAAAAGGCGACTAAATAGTGCCCAGAAACCTAGCCGGGTGCTAGGCGCTCTGCCCACAGAGCAACAGGGATGTGTGCCCCAGGTGGTAGAATGGGGTACCCCTGGCATGTTACATGCTGGGGTTGTCAGGCTATAATACGGAAAACCTGACCGCAAACCATAGTGGTGCACCGTGTTGGGAAAGATGCCACGTTCCTCGCACGTTAAAGAACCCTGCTATGGTATTCGATAGGAGTATGAACCTTTGCGCTCCGCCACAGGAGGCTAAATTGCCCGACCTTACCCATCCCTCCTTTTTTCTAGTGGCAATCAAAATTTGTCGACCCTACTTTCCTTGTGTCCCATCCCGTTTTTCATTTCATCATCATTTCATGTTCATTTTATCATCCGTTTCATGTTCATCGTCTGAATATAGCTGAAATATTGCTGCTCGGACGTTAAACCCCAAACAATCAATCAATCAATCATAGATCAAGGTGGAATTTGAAAGTTATTATTACCAGACTTATCAATCATTTTTCACGACCATTCTTCCCAATTGGACATGACACATATTTTTGTACTAGGTTAATTTGCCTGATTATGTAAACGCGGTTTATTCCTCGAATGCCAACAACTTTTGATCTACTGACAATTTACTGGTAAAAGTTTGTTGGCATTCAAGGAAAAGCTACAAGTAGTGGTGTCTTCCTCCTATTCCCACTTTTTAAAAACATTACTAAAATTAAAATGTAAGGTTAGTTATGGGCAATAAATGATTTAAGAGTAATCAAGGGAACCAAGGTTATAGCGGTAATCAAAAGAATGTAATCCAGGGACAAAGACCAGACATGGAAAACAGACATACACAACAAAGAACATAAAACAACTAAAAGCATACATACAAAGTAACAAAAGTAAATGAGCAACTCGGACTCCACTAAAAACTGGGAGCATGGACCAGGTGCACCGGTAAGTTGAGGAATAATAAGTGACAAGTGTTCACCTTGCTCTTAGTAAAGATAATGAGCTATCAGCAACTAAGTTTAATCCATTGTTTACTGTCCTACCCCAAACTGAAAAAAGATAAGAAGATTTTATCCAAGCTAACTAGTAAGTTTACATGAATATCTGCTCAGCAGAGATCACCAAGCCCTTTGAATTCCAAGCTAATTGTTTGATATATATTCTGGTACAATCTCAAAGGATATCATTATTCAGTCACAATGGCTAATGCACTACTACAAGTAAAATTCGTTACAAACAGACTTGGGAAGAACCAGAACCTTCTCCACAATGGTTTTAAGTTTCAGGCAAAGAACAGACGGGGTGAAAGAACTTACTGGAAATGTTCCACTGCAAACTGCCCTGCAACAATCAACACCCTTAACAACTTACCAACCAAAGTCTCAGCATATCACAACCATGGGTCGGATCAAATGCATCTGAAGGTAGACGAGAAAACGCAAAAAGACCCTACCAGTTTTACCCTTAACTGTGGATGATGTCCACCTGAATGGTATACAGGCACAGACCACCAAAGAAGACGAAAACACAGCCGGGCGCATGCTGATCTTCAATACTCAAAAGGACCTTATGCACTTCGCAGCTGCAGATACGGTGCCATGTATCCTCCAGTTTACAGTCTACTTCCAGCTAAAAGTCTGCTAAAGAAGCTGAAGAAACATACACATCACTCATGTCCTATCTTCTTCAAACTCATCAAAGTACTGAAACATGAGGAAGCCATCAACCGACTATGATCCAGTACGCAGCTGGTGGTGAGAAGATAACACAAAAGGAAAAGAATGTCGAGATCAAACGCAGTTAACCTGACCCAAAGAACAGACACAGTAACCAGGAAATCACCGCCATTCAGTTTGGTGATGCAGCATATCGCCTTTACCTCGAACAGATTAATGAACTTTAATAGACTTATGTGTAACTAATGTGTAATTTGTATGCTATATGTGTTTCAGTGGTTATTTATTGTGTATTGTTGAATATATGTTTACTTCAGTCTGCTGTTACATTAGTGCTGTAAAATTAATAAATGATAAAAAATACTTATATAATTTCTTTAATATATATATTTTCATAAGAAAACAACACACAATAACTGCATTAACCTGTCCTCAATCAATATTTAGTTACAAATTAAAAGTAAATATTTTTTATTAATTTATTTATTAATTTTATATCACTCCTGTGAATCTAGTGCTATAAAAATAAATAAATAAAAAATATTTACCTATATTTGTTTCTTTTTCTTGAATAAATCCATGAAAAAAACATACAAAAAACTTCATATGCGTGACCTCAACCAACAATTATTTACTGGTTAATTAGTCAATGTTTATACAGTATAATCCCTTGTTTGAACAACTTTTCCCTCTATTCCCACACGAAATTTTACCTTTTCTTACCCGAATTTAAAAAAAAAGTGGGAATAGAAGGAATGAACCTCCATAACCCAAGTAGTTATCACAACAAAAGTGCATGCATATCTAAAGAGTGATACTAATTATACAGATAGGTAAATTACAGGTAGCTATATCTAGTTTGTGGCAAATTATATTTTGCTGATACTACCTGAACATTTTGGATACTATTAGAATGAAACTTTTTAAAGTATTGCATCTCAATGTTAACTTATAAATCATCAGGACTTCCAGTGTGCAAAAAATCTACAGTAGACTCTTTGTCTAAATGTTTTTTATTTAATATTCTATAATTGTGTGTGCTGCAATGTCCTCCCATATTACTTGATGGAATTTCTTGAAAATTTGTGTTTCGTGTTAAAAACTGTCTGATTTCATTCAGTTATTCAAGATATTTTTCTCGTCATAATATACCCTTGTTCATCCTTTATCATTGTAAGTGGTTCACAATATGATATATTGTATGGGTGTTTGTTATGTTCGCAACTCATCGGAATTCAGGTTGCCCTATTTCATTGATTTTCTTGAAACTTTGTAGAGTTGTGGAAGACAGTGTGCAATTTCATACTTTGTTCATACTCATGCTCATACAGTTTCCAGCTTATTGGAAATTGTTAAATTTCCTTAATTATATCTTATTATCCTTAAAGTTAAATGAATTGGTCTATCATAAATTTCATATAAAATTTCATTTCAATACAAATATTCAGCATGATATCGTTTGTTTTAAATTATAATAATAGTATTTCACTATACTTTAATATTTCTAACATATAATTTGCTAATTAACCTTTCCATTTCCAATTTTTTTTGTTAAAAATTTATGAAAATTTTTAATTTTATTTATTTAGATTTCATAATGATTTTAACCCAAAATGTTCTACTTTATCTCATAAAAAAATATAAAAAAAAATGTTGCTATTTGATCAAGTTCACTTATTATTTTTGATTGTTAAATAATTAAAAAAATCATTTGAATAGTTATAAAAACACCCATTGTCATTATCTTAACATCTATTGAAATCTTTTTTTCGCGTTCAAGTAATAGGTAGCATATGAAATGTTGGCATTCTAAGAAGACACCGTAAACGATTTTAATATGTTTTGTATTATTCGATATGATTATTGAAAATAGTACATAAAATAAACTTACCAGATAGAAAGATGTAAGAGTTATGGAAACTAATTATGACTATTATCAAATCAAGCATTTTATTAAGGTTTTGTCATACGAGTTGTTCTTCCTACAATAATATACTTGAAAAATTACTGTATTAAGATAACAAAAGTAATGCAGCATTTACTAGTACAACTTAAGTGCGAGTAAAATAGGTAAAAATTAAAAAAAAACAAAAACAAAAACAAATGTAGTATGGTTTCTAAATAAAAAATCAAACAATCTAAAGCCATATCCAGGAAAATCAGAAAAAAACAGGTATTTTTCATGTTGTGGTATAAGGACCCTTTGGTTTGTATTTAAACCTTTTTTTCACTTATTCTAAATGAAACAAATAAAGCAAAAAAATATATACATTGATCAAAACATGTGGTACCAACCTAGACTCTTCATCGAAATGAAAAAAACTTCATTTTCCAGGTCATATTTTGAAAATTATTAAACAATGAAAGAAAGACTTAAACAATTTAAAGACGGGGAAGTAAAACAAGTAATCTCGAGAGGATTTAGTACATTTGTATAACTAATAACTTACATGCTAGTTCCGGACCAGTTTATCGTTCATCTTTGTCAGCCTCCGTTACACTTTTAGACATGGTTCACTTTGTTGAAGCAGTTTTAATGATTTGGCCTGGAATTGTACTAAAAGCATTGAGTTTAGAGTCTTATACAGGTAAATATACTTGTATTTTATGTATTTTATGACACCAAAACCTTTTGAACCTGAAGTAAGTTAGCAATGAAATAACGTGTAGTTTGCTATTTAGTATAATGCTACTACCAATTTTACATGTATAATGGATTATCGAGCAGCTACGACTTCAAATACATCTCTCAATGAACAAATTAATTTTGTATATATGGGTATTTGAGCAAGCCAATTAACTACTACCATTGGATTATTGTGCAAATGCGCAATTTAATTTAAACATAAATATTAGAGATACATGTGCACACTTATTTTAATCAATACTACATACAATGTAAATTAAGTATCAAACCTTTGCTTGACTTGTTCTTACTGACAGAAAAAAAACCCAAATTATGTAAACAATCATTGGTGTAAAATTTATAATGTTAAAAAAAAATACGATTTCTTTGGTTGTTTATATTCTTTCGGCTTTATAAATACTTCAAAATACGCCTTGCTAACAAAGAACCAAGCACTTTTAAAACATTGCTTTCATTAGTAACATAGAGTGCATATAAAAAAAAGTAAAAAAAGCAAAACAAAATTTTTGTGAGCCAAAGTATTTTTAGTTCTGTTTTATTCATTGTATTACAAATAATGAATGTAAAAAGTGATTTGTTGATTACTTTTCAAATCGAAAAATAAAACAAAAACAAACAATATTGTTGGCTACCACCTAGAACTTCAAAACATACACGTGCAAATACCTCTGTTTTGTTCAGAAGAATTTTAAAAGAGTGATTAAGTAAATCAAGATTCTATCGGAAATCAAACTAATCCAGGGACAGATACCAGACATAGACAACAGACACATATAACAAAGAACATAAAATAACTAAAATAATAATAAAAGGTAACAAAAGTAGATAAGCAACTCGGGCTCCACTAAAAACGTGGAATATGGATCAGGTGCACCAGGAGGTAATCGTCTTCTGCCTTTCTAGAAACGCTCACCGAGTTGTTCATAAAAAGTTTGGGGTAGACGAAAGAGAAACGAAAAACTATGACACATTGAACAAATCAGTTTTCTGTTCAGTGTAGATGGGTACACCGTAACGATCCACGATATGAAAACTCCATACACAGGTGCTGAAAGGATGTTGCCACAGATAAAAGGAAAGTTGACAATATGAAATGGAAAGTCATCGCGTTTGTTGTATAGTTTTGTCAATAGTTATCTTTTACCATCGATCTCTAAGTGTATAGGTCAATGTATGAGGCCGACTTCACAGTGTCTGTAGTGTCTCTTATCTCAAGTTCGTTGGGTAGATGCAATGTATAAAATCCCCAAAACTAGGATTATTTAACGATAATGCGTTGTCTATATTGTGGACGCTAAGATAAAGGATCTAGCTAAACGATATTCTTTCTTTAGGTTCAAATCAGTTATAAAGTCAGCCTTGTAAGAAGGAAGGAATAGGCCAACAAGTAGAGGAGCACGTCCACCACACTGGACAAATATATTGTCGATAAAAAATTCCAGCATTTTAAAAACATCTGTTACGGTTTATTTTTCAGATGTTTTGGAATTGATTTTTTTTAGGATTGAGGAATCTCAACCAAGAACTACATATTTGTATCTAGGTGTACCGACGTTTTTGGGGTAACACAGATGTTTTGTTTTTTAATTGGGATTTAAATTGAGTATTGGAAAAAGAAGTAAAAATATTTGGAAAATCATTGGTTTTTATGTTATTGTATTCTGATAATGATTTTGAATTGAGGGTTTCCAGAAGATCTATCGATTTTTGCAAGGATCCACATTGAATTAGTACCACTACGGGGATAACAAGTGTTGTGGTAGGACTGGAGACCCTTTTCTACAGCTGTGAGTATAGAGGATAAAAGTTTGGAAAGAGGTTTGGTGGTACACTTTGGAGATCCAGCTATGTATCGTTGTTTGTATATTCTTGTGGAGTTTAGGAATCCAGTACATAGACGGTAGATCACACTCATTGTCCTTTGTAGGGAGACCAAAAGATGATAGCACATATCTATGGTTTTCCACTATCTCTTTGGAGAGTGTGGTAACAGTAAAGGTCTTTTACTGCTATTATTTTCTACGTATACCTCTGATAATAAAATTTATATGATATAATACGTTTTTCAGAAAAAAAATAGTGTTGTTTTGGTCTTTGTCTGCTGGTATGACAACATATTTGTCATGTATAGTAGACAATGATTTTGCTACATCGGGGTCTTTGAAAGTAGCATTGACACTCATAGTAGGTCAAAACTTTTATACGACCTCACAGCCTTTTCAAATGAACGTCACCATTTTTAAATCAGCTATATTAAAAGGAAGGTTCACTTTAAATCATTTCTGCTTCTTTTTTCACGTATATCGTTTGTGGCGGCTCATGTCAGAATAATGATATAAATATTGAATGGATTTGCTTTCTCTGTATTACAAATGGCTATACCAGTGTAAAAATCGAAAAGTTGGAAATTACCGCAATGGTCCTGACCTGATACAAGAATTTTGGGGTTTTTATAGTGCACCAAACGATCCAAAATTCTCTTTCAATTTGTACACCAATACAAGTAACAGATACATGCAGCGAAAGAAGCTAATTCAAAGTAGCTTGCAATATATATTTGTTTCAGGATAAAGAGTTTTATTTTGGTGTATACTTTTTAATATACCACTTTTCGTCAATGCTTGAACGACTTTCGAAAGGTTTTTGATTGTAGTAATGTAGAAATGTAAATAACACTTTGATTGCATTGTGATTTTAGGCTATTGTTATATCTAGTTATAGTTCTTTCTGGTTTGAGCTGGATGATTAATTGTTTTAATCTATGACATTTTGATCAAAGTCGTGTTTTGATTGTGAAGTTACTTCTTTTGTTTGTGCCATCTTTGTTCATTCATCCATTCTCCAAATACCGGAATTGGTTTCCCTTCGTATTTTACTGTGTGAGGTATAATGTCTATATGTGTCTCGTGTGGTTTTGAAATTGTCCAAGTTTTCACCAATAGCTAGTTATCGATGATCAGAAATGCAACGTATTTTTTCCAAAATTTCCCAAAAAAAAAAAAAATACTAGTCTTTCAGATACAGTTCATCTCAATCATCAAACAAAAGTATTATTATATCTTTTATTCTGATTTGGAAAAGATACGCAAATTTTCAATAACAATATGCCACTAAATTAAAAAAAATAAGTGATGTATGTCTCTATGCATATTTATCTTAGATATGGGTCAATAGACTTTTACAACGACAAAAATGTGACAATAACAAGAATATCACACACACACCCATAAATAAAATAAATAAAACAAACACAAAACGGTATAACAACAACAAAAACCCTAAAATCTTTGCGGCCACAGATACGGATTTTATACGACGGTGCAATTTGATGTATTTACACTATGGAAGCCTATTTCATTCAGTTGTTTACGTGAATCCAGAAACAAGAATTGGGACAGATATCAACTTTTGCTCAATGCTAGGGCCACAAAACGACTACAGTAGTATCACGATATCAAAAAGAAACTCCAACTTAACCAAAGCGTGGATAGGTGCTTTCGTCAACTATACACAGTGGATGGAATACCAAGGTAATAGTGAAGTACATTTTGAGTATGAAAATATCTTTAAAAATTCTTCTTTTAGTTGCATGAAGGATGAGATATTATGATTTATTCTTATAAGTAAAAGAAAACCTCACTCACGATGTGAATTAAATTTTCTGAAAGGTTATTTTTTTACTGAGATCAAGTACGTTGGATATTCGATGTTCGATATTCGACATTCAAACTTTTCAATATCAAACTGAATATCAAACGGTAAAATTTCACCGTTTTATATTCGTTTAGTATTCATTTTTGGCTACTTTTAAGAATGTAAACTCTAAATGAATATCAAATGGGTGTCCAACAGTTGTTTTTTTCTGTTTGATATTCGTTTGACATTCGTTTCCGGTTTATAGATTGAATATAGAACGGATTTGAATATTAAAATGAATATCAAACAGGATTTTTTTGCTGATCAAATGAATATCAAACGGTAAAATTCTACCGTTTCATATTCAGTTTGATATTGAAAAGTTTGAATGTCGAATATCGAACATCGAATATCCAACGTACTTCATTTCCGTTATTTTTCCGAATTAAAATGGAAATAGTGAGTAAATGCCATAATTTAAACATAGAAACAACAAAATCAAAAAGAACTTCTTTGGATTTTATAGAAGATGAATTAATAAGTAAAACATGTCTGATTTAACTTTTTTCTTATCTTTTTAATACTTCCTTTATTTATCAGGTTGCATGTCCTTTAAAGAGAATGTGAACCCATCACCTAATTCCTACAAAAAATCATCAACCCTGTTTCACTGCTATGAAAGATGTAAAAACGTTTCATTTAATTATGATTACATCGGAATGCAACATGATGCTTACTACTGCTTGGCGGAAAATGATATAGAAGAAAGTACGCAATGCTCCGGAACTTCATGTGGAGACAACCCAGTCTTTCTTTGTAGTAATTCATCAAGTGTTGCCGAACCAAATAGAGATGTAGTCCTGTATGCCTTAAAAGGTAGGTTTTCTTTACTTTAATAGGAGTATTTCATATTTATTCTAACAGATATACAATCTATCCGATTAAGACATCAATCTATTGCCAATGTCAAAAACAAAAAAGATAATTTTAGTAAAATGTTGAAATACAATGAAACAAACAATGGCAATCCACGATCACAAACGAGGATACTAGAAAAAGTGCAATATTTTATATTTGCGGATACATTTGCGTTGAGAAAAATTTGATATTGATATTTTAAAGAAGTTAGATGATTATCCTTTATCCCAACTTGTAAAATATAAGGTTATACAACGTACCTATTTGGAGTAGATAGTTGATGCTGCAAAATTCTTTTTTCTGGCACACAAAAATGCACAACACTAAAGAAACCAAGGAATTTCTTTTCTTCAACACTGACATATTCACTAATCAGTCCGAGCATAAGAACTGAAAACTAGCCATTTAATTATAGATACTAGCAACATTAATTCCTCTCAGTTGGGCAGCTGTGGAATATTCAGATTTAACAAAAGTAACATAGACAAAGGAAGTGAACTATGCGACAATTATGCTTATTCTGTAAGTTATGGTAAGCATTTTGATTTTAAAGCCATTAAAGATATGCAGTAACTTACCATGCACATCAAAGTGCATTTTTATTTGTTGCTGCGATTCCCTGTATGTCCATTTTAACCCAGATTTTGACTTGCAAATTCAAAAATGAAAACGAATGTCAGTTTCTTTAGTCTTGAAAAACTCGGAAGCTCTAAATTATTCAAAAACAGACTTTTTTCACTATTTGACAATGAATCGAAAAAAAGAGAGAATTCAATGGTTACGCGATTTTGTGACTTGAAATGAAACGATGAAGGTTGGTCACGTAAACCTTAAAACCGTAAATCGCAAAGAGATACCGTAACATAAGAAAATGTAGTTTTGGCCTCACTTTTGTGTCAATAAACGTAACAGGTATTATATTTTTTAATGTAATCAAATAATTCATTTTCAAATGACTGCAAGTAAGTTTATCTTTAAACATTTTACCCTCATTTTCGTATAATAAGTAGTTATATTCGTCTTTTATAAGTCTTTTATCATTATCTGATTTTTTGCTGGACGGAGTTTTTTTATACCATAATTTGGTATAAGTAACATGTTTAAATTAATTTCTTTACCTGAAATGATTTGATTTCTCAAATCTGGCGAAATTAAATCAGTATCGTTAATAGATGTCGAAGGCACACCAAAAGAACTTTTCTGAGCAAAATAAATGGGAATAATACTTTGCATTAAAGACGGTCCCTGCACCGGCAAATGTTGAAATTCACGGAACTGAGGCTGGGCAGCTATGTCCTGACTGCAGTTCGGCGGTAGATAAAGATAACTATTCATTGCTGTGTTGAGATTAAATCTTGACTCTGCACCCGACTGTTGCAAATGTTGCATAGTCTGACGGCACATGTTGAAAGTGTTCATAATAACATTTCCGAGCCGGTCTTGACTTCCTGCGCAAAACGAATGCGCACTGGTATCTGCAGTTACAACTTGAGAAAGTCCACTTCCTACGCCAGACCCGATCACACTGGCTAATTGCGTGTTTCTACCCGAACCTACGTCAATATCATTTAGCAAACTTTACCCTAGGTTCGCTTCCTGTGACGATAAACGTTCATGGGCTTGCAAAAGGTCACTTTGCCCAGAACTTCCACTATTTCTCGCATTTTGCGTAACTTCGCTTTGCCTAAAATTATCAATAGTTGGAGCATTTTCCTCGGAATTATGTTCCCTTTTTAAATTGTCCAGATACAATTTCTTTAAATTGTTGTGACTTAAATTAATTGTCACATTAATCACAATGTTCTTCAAGGCTTCTTTTAACTGAAGAGTAGTCCAGTTAGCTGGATTATTAGAATCCAAAGAAGTAGTCACTCTCCGAGATCGACTGGCCATATTGCGTAACGCAAGTTCGGTCGTACACTACGAAATTAATGAATCGATAATCAGTGATCCATCAAAAACAATATACCACGAAGAAATGTTGATAAAATTAGGCATCAGATAACAATATGGTATCAAACAAATATGAACTATTAAAACTTTTCCATAAATTTGACCCTGACTACATGAAATAAAAACAAACTGATGCTGATTTGAAAACGAGGCTGAGTGAAATCTAATATGTTTGAAGCCCCGACGGGAGACTTCAATAACCTACAACCATAATTATAATTTTCATATTACTTTACATATTAAAATGTAGCTTTCAAAGTTTTACTGTGAATTTCCATTGAGAACAAATAATGTCTTTAAGGTTCCTTATATTGTGAAGCTAGGTAAAGAAGGATTTAAAAATCATCATACTAATGATACCATAATCAAAGACGTTTTTCACACAATTACTGAATACATTATAGTGAAATCCAAATTTTTACCTTTCATAAGTCTGCTTACTGACAAAATGAGGGCAAATAACCCACACTTGCATTGGCAGATCCAGAGAGTCACCTAAAAATAATCCTTAGTAAACTCTTTTGTAATGTACGCATTCACATATGCTTATAAAAAGACGATATTTTCATTTTTTCAAATTGATAAAAGGGAGGCTTGGCCTTCGAAGCACCCTAGGATCTGCCTTTGGCATGTAAACAATTTTGTAGTAAATTGTAAATATGTTTAAAGTACACCTTATAGCTTTATTTTGACCAATTCCATCAACACGCACAAATATTTTGCACTTACAATGTACAGATTTAGGTTAAGTGTGTTTTTGTACTACATAGGGTGGTCATTTGACCTGGAAATGGGACCTTTTTATGGTAGTTAACTATACTTCTCTTTGATTTTTCTCACGTTATATTCTTAATTAGATGTTTATAAAAGTGGACGAAAATTATTTTATTACTAAAGTTGCTACTCAAATAATGTTTCTTTTAACAAGAATAAAACATATTTGTTACTTAGTCAAAATTCACCAACTAATCTCACCATTTCAAATGTATGCATGAGATAAAAAAAGGTAATAAAAATGTCCCCGAAGCATGATCAGGGGATGTTTCTAATACATACAAGCAAAAAGGTGTAGCAGAAAATGATCTTTCAATTTTGCGTGAACAATTAACCTTTGTAATATATCCCGTGTTATGCTCTTCAGATACATCTAATAATACCTATATCAGTAACAGTTCTCAAGAGAAGACGTGGTTGGAGAGTATGAATTGGTGTTTACTAAATGGTTCGAAACCTAGTTCTTTAAGTGATTTTGTAAACCGGAAGCAAACGTTGACAGAAAATGATTACTGGACGACTTCAATAAGAGGATCTAATCTGATCTTGTTCAGTGATGATAAGTACAAACAATAAACTATGTATTATAAAACCATGAAGATATTTACTCTAGTCAATTGCAACTCTTTATCGTCTAAAATGAGATGAGTGTACTCTTATTTTTTAAAAAAAAACATGTTGTGTAAAATGCATTTAAGTGAACTCTGGGATTTCTCATACTGATATTACATCGTCATTTTACATTATATAATGATCAAAGACAAATGAAGACACCACTATCATTACTGTTATTACATGACAAAAAGAATTGATCTGACGATGTATCAAAAATATATTTGTCTTAGATCGAGACGGAAAGTAATTGCACATTTCACTTAAGTCCAAAGCGTAATCTAAACTATTCTTATATTATTCTATTATGTTTTCTTGATATCTAACGTATTACAATTTTTTAATTAGATAAAAGTTAAAAAATGGTTGCATCTGATTGAACTATTCCTCCCCCCCCCATACTGTCCTTACTGTAGGTTATTTTGTTTATCAGTCTTATTTGTTGCTAACAAGTACAGGTAACGTAACAATTGCTTACTTTACAATTTTGTTGGGATTAGATAACTCAAGGGTTTATCAAATGAACTCTCACAAAGTGTGTAACTTATAAATATCAACAAGAATGCATTTCTCGAAATCGAACGGTTTATGACAATCTTAAGGTGTTATTATAGGTATTCAGTGTTGGTTTATATCATTTGAGTAATCAAGGGAACAACCATTCTAGCGGAAATCAAAAGAATGTAATCAGGGGCAGGTATAGAAAACAGACACACACAATAAAGACCATAAAATAACCAAAATAAAACATACAAAGTAACATAAGTAAATGAACAACTCGCACTTAAACCGTGAGCATGGACCAGGTGCACCACTAGGGTAAGCGTCTTCTGCTTTGCTAGAAACAACCGCCGAGTTGCGCATAAAAAGCCAAGTTTAGGGTAGACGAATGAGAAATGGAAAACTATGAAACGTTGAACAAAACAGTTTTATGGTGCAGATGGATACACCGTAACGATCCACGAGTTCATGATGACGACCATAAAATTTCTGTAGTAATGACTTCAATCATGTAGCAATATAACCTTGTTCCAGAAGCCTAATTATAAGAAGTCTAGCACATTACAAAAAGTCTCTGTAGTTACGGCAAGCTCTGGCATAACGTATGAGTTGTGATATAAAAACTCCATAAGCAGGTGCTGAAGGGATGTTGCCACAGATGAAAGGAAAGTTGACAATACGGAATTAAAAGGCTTAGCGTGTGTCGTTTAGTTTGGTCAATAGTTTTCCTTCACCGTCGATCCTTGAAATTCAATGAATTTGACGACTGTCTTAATTTCCTCTTCCCAAATGGGCTTGAAATTGAGAAACACGTGGTTAAGAGAAAAGACATTGGACTTGCCTTGGCAGTTTTTTTGCAAGTCGAAAGTATGATACAGTACATATAGTTTCAAATGTTATATCTTTTCTTTTAACGTTCTAGCTTAACCATTTTCTGTAAAAAAAAAAGTTGAAAAAAGAACCACAATACAAGAAAAGCAACCAAAAATTTAACAAATAAACAAAACAAACAAACAAAAACACATACTAACAAACATACAAAAAGTTGTCCAATGGTTTGTAATTTTTCCATTATTTATTTATACAGAGTAAATTGGTAGGTGATAAATTTTGTGCCGCTGCTGACATAAAAGACGGAAATATAACAAAGGTATTTGCTGAGTACTGTTCGAAACTGTTACCTGTGTTATGCAAAGGATCTATGCCACCAGGGTCAAACAAGCCGGGTGTAGACATTGAAAGGAATATGACATCAATTAATGTTGAAAGAAACGGTAATAAGGAAGTTGGTTGTAGAATAAATGAAAAGGCATATATTACAGGAATATCAAATAACTCGACTAGAGTTCAAATTATTGCTTTTTGTATTCAATTTAAGGTTTGAAAAAAAATGGTCTAGACTGTCCCTGCTTACATCAAAATTAAAACACAACTAATGACAAAAAACTTTAAAAATTGATAAACTCACATCATTTTCTGGAAATCACGAAAAGGTGGATGACAAATACTCAAAACACTTTCATTCGGAAAATTCAGAAACTACGAAGTGTATTTTTTTAAATTTTATGTGGTATGTTTTTGCTAGAAAAACTTTTGAATATGGTTTCTTTTATAATCACGATTACCTTCTACAATTTTGAAAGTGTAGAATCAACACCCGAGTAGTACATGGCGTTTGTGGGCTTCTTTTATGGACTTACGCACATTTAAATTGTATACTTACATGTAATTTGGATACTTGACTATTTGAAGATTAACTATATATAATTTCTACTACTTTGTAGACATAGACAATGAATCATCACTGACATTCCCACAGATAATTGGCTCCTCAGTAGGTGTCATAATGGTGATTTGTCTTATCATTTGTGCGATGTAGGTTATTAACAGTTTTTATAATTCTACTCTCAATTAACTTTGCAAATGACCCCGGATGGGAGCATTCGTTATGTACCCCAGTCCAATCAATTGAACTATGATTGTTAAAAAGCAACAGTATTTTACACATACACACAAAAACCTAAAACTACAAAGATATCATGTATAGGTGGAAAGGGATGTTATACGGAACACGTATGTTTTTATTCTGTATTTTACATCGAGTGACATAAACCAGTATAAATTTTATTATATAATGGTCAATTACTCATATCGAATTTTGCAGTTATTCTTTTTCTATTTCTTATTCGTTATATTATAGTTTCATGTTTATATAAACAACTCGTTTATGGAGCAGTTGCGTGTTTAATGAACAAATAACACAATAATCAAAGGAACCTGATAAATTTCAGATGTATGTATCGTCGTAAGAAATCGAAATCGTCCAAAACACCAAACCAAAGCATCTCATTGACGGTGACAGAAAATGACAAAACGAACAACGCTTACTACGCAACAGCATTTCAAGGTGGACCTTCGCCACAAGAAAAGAAGACAGACGACGGTTACGTATCAAAAGAAGGTGATGATATCTCAGCAATCAAAATATGTTGTAATATAGATCATTTAAGTTAAAATGATATAAAGAGAAGAATTAGTAAATATCCAGTGATAGAAATTTCAATGACTATAGAAACAAGGGACATAAACAGCCCGTATAAAAATACTGTTTATGGTAAAAACTCTATAACTTGATATTATGACACTAACAACAAATATTGTTTCAGTGACTTAATATGAATGCTAAATTTATTGATGTTTTTTTTGTGATTTAATTCATTTTTAGGGGATGAAAACTTTTATGACCAAAACGCATTTGTTACGGAGAGAAACACATTGGGCAGTGAATATGATACGATGGCCGACATCAGAGCTAATACTGAGGGTATATATGACGAGACCAGGACGACGCCCTCTAAACCACTCACAGAAGACGTTTACGATATATCTTTTAAAGCAAGGATGAACCAAGAAAATACGTATGATGTTACAAGTCCTAGTAACAATCAAAACAATTCAGAAATCTATGACACTTCTGTTATAGTGTAATTTTAGGCAATGCGGGGAATGTCAAACATATTGTGTATCATTCTATATCGTCAGAAGGTTAACAGATCTGATTGTTATGTCATCTTAAAAAAAAAACAAAAAAACAACCATTTAATGTTCATCATACTTTTCGAAAAATATGGCCTCAATTTCAGCACTAATTTCCCTCTAAATATAGACAAAACTGTATCTTGAAGAATTTTAACGCACAACATCCTCTAGATATTGGAAAGTTGCATACATTTTATGTGAAATTATATGAAAAACTGGCCTGACTTTTGCTGTTTTAATTTAATCAATTCTGCAAAGAGGGTGGAAATGAACAATGTCTGGATAATGTTTTGACAGGTTTTCTGTGTATTAAAGATAATTCACATTGAGAAGAACAATAGCCACCTTTATTAACTGATGACTTAAAATACCATGTAAATTGCCCCTTTAATACAACAGGAGGTTTTAGCAACCATAATTTATACAGGGCAATTGCCCTGTATTAATTTAATACAGGGCACATGCCCTGTATTAATTCTGGCCCTGCATAAAAGTTAAACTTGTCCTCCATTTTGTTTGAAACAGACTATAGGAAATATGTCATACTGAGCTGTATTTAAAGGTTTGTACAGATAACTCCTGTTATTTTAAGTCATCAGTTAATAAACGGATCATAAAATGGTTATTTTCATATTAATCCTGTATTATGTCCTCGTACAGTCGTATTGGGTTTCGACAACTTGTATTGGCCCTCGGCTTCGCCTGGGGCCAATACAAGTGATCTCAACCCAATACGACTGTACTTGGACATAATACAGGATTAATATGAAAATAACCATTTAATAACCCTATAGGACATAATAGGTGATTTAAACTGTGTAAATGCGTGGACCATATCAAGTGAATTTCAGGTGTTTGTTTTATGAACTCTCTGCCGAATTGAAAAAAAATGACCCTACAAAATTTAGGTCCGTTTTTGATTTAACTTTACATAAACTTGTTGTAACTTTTTAAATATCTAGGGGATGCTATGCCTTAAAATTCTTCTAGATACACAGGTTTGTCTGTAGTCAGAGGGAAATTAGTGATGAAATTTGAGCCATATTTATCGAAAGGTAATAATAAACCTTAATGACAGGAAAATATCATTAACCTGGAATAACTTGCCATACCATTTTCGCAAAGAATCCACTTTTTTATTTCAATTTAAAAATCTTCTGAACTCAAGGAATGGCAAGTCATGCCATTGTCCTGCTTGCTGATAACATCTTTTTAGTACTGCTATTCCATTTTAATTTTATATTTGCATTCGCTTCCATATTGCTTTATATGTTGACCAAAAAATTGTTTAATGACTGCATGAAAAGGACTTTAACTAGACCGATGTCTTGTATTGTGCTTTTGAAATAAATGCGTGTATGTCCATTTCAAAAGTTCCTAGGAGCTGATGTTGTATTGTTTATACTATCGATGTTAAATAATGTTTTTATATTGTATTTGTATGATCTTATAATTATAGTCTTCATATTGAATATTTTTACATTGTTTTTTTTATCCGAGACATTTTTCGGTACTTTTTAATAATTCACTTTAAACACTAAAAAGAAATCATACATTTGATTTCATAAACAATTTCAATAATTTTGACAATACTAATAAAAATGCACAAAGTATACAGCGCTTTTTTCTTTAAATAGTATTAAATATTTTAGCAAATTTAGCGTCGTAAAATGCAATTATATGATAGAAATTCAGTGAGCTTTTATTTTTACGCATCTGACAACATCACAAATATAGCGAAAATTTAACCCTTGCAAAAATTGCCCATCATACGGTAGGGTTATACAAACTGAATGAAGCTTCTTTTTTCCGTATATATACATGCTCTTCTTTCTGTGAATATACAATTGGAAAGATAGTAAGAAATTTTCAGTGTTTAATTTGTGAAGTAAGATAAAAGTCTGTCGGTTATTGGTCTAGGAAATTATGATGAAAACAAATCCGTTTTACTATTTTATTCAAAAGACTATCAAATTGTTTACAATAAAATCAGCTCTATGCCAAGATAAAACAAGATCAAGTGATCAAATTGAACCGATAGCGATACGTATTTCAGTCCAATCGCGTCGATTGCATCTTATTTATAAGAGTATATTTTACTAGAGAAAAAATATACACTAAAATGTTCGCTTATAGCATGAAGTAATTTCTTGATATAAGTGCATTTTATACTTTTTACTCTTTATGTCGATTTGACAGATCATCCTGTAAAATGTTTGAATTCTCCTTTGTGTATGTAATGAAGTTGTCACTGTACAAAAAAGAAAATCGTAATCGTAATACGTTAATCACAACTAAAGGTTGAAATCTCTAGAGTAACGGGAAGATTTCAACCTAATAGAACCATTAATTATAAAGTTTTGAAAAGGTTGCTATACTACAGTTATAGGATTATCAGATTTAGGACCAGAGCTATGGTATTGTCTGTTTATTGACCTGTCACTTCCAGCCGGTGACCTGTCCGACGGCACACCTACACTATGATAAAGAGAATTTCCACCTCTACCAGAAGTTGTTATTGAATTAGCAGGTGGGTGTTTCACACGCTGCCTGTGAATTGGAGAGTCTGATTTTGTTGGCACCTGAGTATATGATTTTTTATCTGGAATATCTGATTGTTTAATCGCAACAGAGTACATTAAATTGTCAGCATCTCGTTTGATATTCGGATTTGTGCTGATGTGATTTACCGTATTAGTATCACTGTTCTTTGGTTCGTTGTTTTGACCTTGATTTCTGGCTGTATTTGCTTTCTCAGATTGTTTCAATTTCTTTATTCTTTCTCTTTGGTAGTATACACCAGCGTAAATCAAAATATTGATGAACAGTAGAGAACAACCGATAGCAACGGTAATACTTAAAGGGACGGAACTATTAACTAAAGAGTCATGAGTCATTTCTTTCGCCATGGCGCCACTTTCTGTCGTAATATCTTTTGTACTATCAGTAGATTCGTCAGAATAAGTAACCTTCAACGTTGAGGAATGTAAATAATTACCCCCGACGGGTTGTTGTGTGACGTGAACGTCGTTTTGATACGGTTTTTGTGTTGTTGTATGTAAAGGCGGGTTAACAGGGAATAAACGATGATATTTCTGGTCAGTAATGAGCCCTCCTGGATCATCAAACGATGATAAATTGTAGGAGTTACTCAGCATGTGATCAGTAGATCCATGTGGCGTTCCAGTTCCCGTTTTCTTATTGATTTTTGGTATCAGATCCAACCAAAGCGCCAACTCGGAGCCTCTGTAATGATGTTTTACTTGTGGTCGTTTACCTGAAAAAAAAATTGCAGAGACTTTGAAAGTTTTTATTATAACAAAATGGCTACATCTTACATTTCAAGAACATTTGATATAAACCATATGTCAAACATGTACCTCTAAAGTAATGAGAATCCGAATACTCGAGAACATGGGTTAGGTACTTTACAAGATCCGTTGGTTCCGAAATTGCATTTGTTGCATTAAACCATAGACAACCATACGCTTCTTTAGGTCAGATTGCAGAATAAATGCAACCGCTGTAGAAAATATTCAAATTATAAAACTAGAAAATTAAATGATTTTGAACAACGTTTTGCATTTATTCTAGTTCATAATGACCTGGTGATTTCATTATCTGACCACATACTGCGCACTTTCAGCGATTTCTTAGGACAACGGAAGGTTATGTCAACGACAATGTTGTTATAAAAGTCTTTACAGAAATAATCACCAGTATTGCAATCTTGACCTTTGAAACTAGTGTTATACTGTATTACAAAAAACATCACAGTCAATTAAGATATAAAATATTTTAATGACAACAGAGAGAAATTTTAAATATCCCGCTTAGTATGAAACAACACAAGTATCATTATATAGTGATGATGTAAGCAAGTATAGTAATTCCTTCTTAAGGTAAATAAAACTTGGAACCGTCTCTCGGGAAGGTAACATTCCACTATGATTCCTTACTGAAACTTTATTCGAAGCTTGTAGAATATCAAGCTTTTTTTATCTACCGTGTAGATTGTCTGGTACAAAGCCTTATTGTTTTATGAAAATTAGGGCTTTTAAACTCTTTATATATCTTTGCAAAGGGTAAATACACTTCATTTCTATGTAAAGTCATCAAAATATATTAGTCTGTATTAATAATAATTATGATTTTTTTTTATAACTTCCTTTATTTTTGAGCCACTTCTTAACTTTAATTAATTTCAACTTCTTTTTGTACAAACATTTTCCAGTAGATGTAAATATTATTAAAAACTTGAAAAAACATTTGTCAAACATTATCTGAATGAAATAACACACGTTTTTTTTCCGGCGATTTAAAACAAGTTGATCCCAAGCTCTGACCTGGTTGAACTGGAAGAGCCCAAGGAAAGTATCCATTTTTCTAAGTGTAAACTCATCTATAAATTTGGGGTCAACTTGCTTTAAATGTTTTACTGATAACAATAATCACAATGTACTTGTAAACATAATCACCTTGGTATGTTTTTGGGAATAGCGATTGAATATGTATATTTCTATGCGTAATACAGATGTGCATGTTAACCAAAAAAGTCAGAATTTGTCAGATTCTATTCATAAGGCAATACTTACCTATATGCAGGTATCTCTGTTTATCCATAGTATACTCTGGCCACTCTAGATCTGAAAACTTTTCCTGAGCGCTATCTTTTACAGGTAAGTTTGGGTTACTATCAAGAAAAGAGGAAAAATTGAAGATGAGCTGTAATCATTTTAAGCAGCTGCTTTACTATTTCGATATTTCCAAAGTTTCATGTTTTCAAAATTTTCAGGTGATAGTAAGCAGCTCCATTTTAAAAAAAAAAAATAAAATAAATACTACCTGTTTTGTTGCTATTCTCTGTTCCAGCATACAGAGAAAGACAATGGGTTCCTCAGAAATCTGTACGTAAGAACGTCGAATAAACTTCAAATGTTCACCGAAGACAATAATCATTTTGTTTGATTATGAATCGTAAAGTTATCAATAGAAGAACTCTCCTTACTCCTAATCTTATTAGGTTTTGTGTAGCAATTTTTAGCTGTCAATTTTATCCTCAGATGGTCAAAAGAGACAAATAATGAGTAAGTAAATAAAGTAATTACATTATAAAATAACATTATTATGTACTGCTCACATTTGAACAAAAAATGAATAAAATTGTTGATACTTGATACTTCAATACAATTGAAATGGAATTACTGAGACCATGCTTCATGATTTACTTACCCAGATTTTGCGAAATTTGTCCATAATCTCATAACTGCTGCGCTAAGTTTCTTTTCATTTTTTGTGTACCGACTAGGAAACGGTGATATACCATCAACTAATGGTGCTCCGAAAACATAGGGAAGTTCATCACCATGGACACCACTTGACCATTGAGGAAAGTCTTCTGATTGTGTTGAATATCCAAAATTATAGAAATAAGTACCAGTCCCTCTTTTAGCATGTTCTTGTGCCATTTTTACAGCTGGAGCAACATATAGACCATCACTTAGCATATCCATAATGTTATCACGAGTTGTATTCCTGTTCTGTTCCTTATTCCATTCTGTGTATTGAAAATCCAGTATCTCGTATAGTTTCTGTCTATTGAATGTATACAAGTTATGGACAAAAGTGCGAATAATTTGAGCTTTCCTCTCCTTCGTTATACCTTCAACTAGTTCTCTCTGTCGCAGATAAGAATATGCTTCGTTTCGTGTTACGCCAATCATTACAGGTATCTTAGAAAATATTCCTTCATTTCTACTAAGAAGCTCCCTTACACTATGTGGGAACATTTGCCCTCCTCCAGGTGTTGGAGCAAAACATGAATAATATTTTGGTGGTAAAGGCACATGCTCTACAAGTTCTGTTGCAGTTTTACTGCGTAAACAGTTTACAAGTTGTTTCGAATCACTCAGATATTGATCACAGTTGACGTTGACAGCCAGCCATTGAGTACAAGCCACGGCATCAAATGATACAGCCCACGGACTAAGTGCTGAACCACTCTGTAAAATAGCCCGCTGAACAAGGTGTGCTAAAATAACAATAGATTAAAAAAAACTTTGTAAAAACCAACGTCTATATTACTTTTTATAATACAAAACCTAATATTTTGGATGTATCAGTTTTTGTTTTTTAATATACATTTTATGAAATGTTCTCGAAGATGAGCACCATTTCTTCCTCGACTGTAAGGACGACGAGAAACATCTCGTATTTATCAATAAAACAACAAATTTTCAAATTAAATATAATCAGTTTGAGTCAGTTGAAGTGATATAATTGAAATACAATCAGATATGAATGTTTTGTCCAGTGTTGTATAGATTTTATAAACCAGCCATTAGAATTCCGAACATGAGATCTGTATTGGTTAAGTGCAGACATGTTTGGACATTTATTGTACAGTCTAATTTATTCATATCTAGTGTGTTGTAGAGTTTGTGTATTGTTTATAATGTGTTGATGTTTTGTATTTGCTTTAACCCGTTAGGGGTTTGATTTGCAATAAAAACAAGTTAATAAGACAAACCGTTCTCTCAGGATATCTATCACTACATATAATTAGTTGTTTGTGACGTATTAGAAAACTTATTAATTAATAATTTATATTATTTGGATGTCAGAAAATAATGAAAGCTTATGGACACGTTAACATACCATGCAAATTAACAATAATGGATAATACACTTACTTGAAACCATTGGCGAGAGCAACAAAATATTTACAAGTGCTGCACCATAACCATGCCCAAACAAAGTTACTCTATTAGTATCTCCTCCAAATGCTCCTATATTGTCGTTTACCCAAGACAACACTGCAAACAAGTCCCATAGTGCATAATTTCCAGTTGCCTCCTGGTCTCCTGTGCTTAAAAAGCCTGTAATACAAATACTTTGGTTCCAAAATTTTCTACGGCACAGGTAAGATCTTTTTTTAAATAATTGAACTCATATTAATTTGTAAATGGAATCCTGTCAAAATATTTGATTCCTATTCAAAAGTTGTTTAGTTCGATATTTTTAAATCGCTTACAACGACCAATTGACGTTTATGATATTAAATAGCCTAGTTTGCTCAGAGATCATCTTAAAGCTTAAAGCTTATTACATTATTTCAAATGGAACCGAAATGACTTCGTCTCTGGTTTAAATTTCTGAAGTGTGTCACTAATGTGTCTCAAAGTCATAACAGGTTTTGATTATAGTATAAAGCATACCTTCTCATCGAATATATATTCTAAAAATAGAAAAAAGGGAAAATCAATATATACAATCGCTTGGTGAAAAAAAAAACCAACTGATCACGTTCCTTTACCTAGGACACCAAGTCTGTAATTTACTGTTACTACAATAACCTCTCCATAACTTGCAAGGACACTCCCTTCATACGCATTTCCAGTGCCTATTTCATAGGACTCCCCATGAACAAACACCATTACTGGAAGCTTGGATGTGTTGTTCCAGTCTGAAAAAAAATGTTGCGATATAAAGGAGTCACTCAAAAAAAAAAAAATCCAAGTAAATTGTCTAGCATTAATAAAAGAAGAAGACATCTTTGAAGTATACATTTCTTATAAAAAATGATAATGCATATTTTTCAACCAACTGGCATTGGCTATACTTATTAAGCAAAACAAACAAATGGTCAATAACCAATGAAAACTGGAAGTTAACCTTGGAGATGCTCTTTTAATGATAGGATCATCACCTGAATATCTTCCTTAAGCAGTTAAATGTGCAACTAAGGATAATTCGAAATGAGTTTAAATCTATGCCCAATATTAATGTTAAATATCTTTCTCAAATGTCAAGTCTACTACCTAAGGCAGTTCAACAGATAAGTATCATTCAGTTAAAGGGAGACAAACACAGGGGCAGATCCAGGATTTTAGATTAGGAGGCGTATAGTTAAAATTTCGGCGAGCGGAGCGAGGCGAAAAATATTTTGAGGTTAAATTTTAAAAATATTCTTCTAAAAATCTAGATATCTTTTGTGGTAAAAATAGCGAGAAATTAAAGTTTCAACCTAAAACCGCCTAAATCTACCCCTGACAACCCATGCTTTGCAAATTTTAGGGGGGTCGCACGCCCGCCACGCCCCTTCTGAATCCGCTCCTGGACAAACAGAAAACACCCCATGAAGTTTACAATAGTCATCTTCTGTACATACAGATGACACAAACTTAGTTACATATACATCATAAACATTAATATAAACATAATTATGTCCATACACCAAGTATAACTGCATTATTAATTACAACGGGTCGTCCCTTTATTGAGCCAAGAGAGATGGTTTATCGTCATGTATAAGAGATATTAAATGTAATAATTTTTTAGCGAGACGTCAATTTATGCGGAAAAGACACTGTAGGATTGGGTCAGTCGATTGCAGGTTAAGTAAGTGCCTATGTCCTTAAGAAGAAGTAATACCCAATTGAAGAGGTAATTGCCTTTTTTAAGCTGATAGCTCTTGTTGATGTATTAAGATCCTCAGTATTTAGTTATCAAAATATCCTTACTTATCTACCATAAGCCGACCGTTCATATACCTTTTTAGAAATCTACAAGATGATGAAAAATGTTTGGCTCATTAGGGTTATCTTTCTTAAAACAGTCCAACAATCTTTTCTAAACGTCCGCGATTGTACTTTTTCCTAGACTACTGATTACAACTATTAGCATACTTCTGAAGGCTAGATCTGATGATTTTCTAGAAATTTGTTCTGATATAGAATAATATGCTGCAACTTTTATAAACAATTATTGAAAATTGTGTGTGATTGGTGGGTCACGTGTTCAATTAAGTACTTTGGTTGTTTCAATATTACACTTTAATGATAATTTATCCGAGTTTGCTTATCACTGACAATAACTTCGAACTTCTTGAATATCAACTTTTATTTTGTTTCTATATGTACTAACGATATCTATAAGTACCTGTATATCATGTATATACATGTATCTATTTATCCATCTAAAAGAGGAGTTAAAGTACGACTTGGTGAATGTTTTTCTAAATAATCATGTTGACTATACTCGGCGCCACATAAAGGCTAAAAACCACTAATTCCACTTCCCATAGGCTTCTATGCTAATTTCACAATATTCAATGGCTTCTCTGGACTTTACCTTAACTTTAACCTGCAGAGGACTATATATCAGCATGATTTTACATATGTCAGCTCACAATCCTCAGAATGGCATGTGGGGTTAGCAGACTTGCAGTGCAGTACTGGTCACCGGAAGTGAAGGGTCTATAAATAGCATGGGAAATCCCAGTGTTTTCACAAGATAGCGGTATATTTAAAAATCATTATGGAGATTAGGCTTCACATCATAAGAAGCAAAATGCACCTATAAAATGTACAGAAATGTTTTTCCTTTCAGAAACTGTTTAAATTTTTAAAATAAGATGAGAACTTTTTTCACAGCACTATGAGGAACAGGGGTAATTTCTGCGTAGGACTATTTTTGCCTACGTTCCAAATGCTCATTGGTTGAATTGGTGGTCTGTAACCTAAATAACATACTGTTAAAATTTGAATAAAAATATTTTCTACGACTTTATTGACACCAACCGTCGTTTAAATTGTCTTAAATGACTTGCTCATTCGTTTAGCCAAACAGCTTCTCAAAAACAAGTCGCTTATTAGCTTAAATCATGCGTAACAAATCCTTACGGGAAAATCCCATACTAATATCCGCCATGTTGGTTTTTACGGGACGATTTGTTTACAAACGAAGTGCGTAAGTTCCCGTCGAACTCCGGTGACAATCGTCTGCTTGATCAACTTCTCGGTATTATACGTTGTTCGCGTAAAATAAATCCGAGATATCCGAAATAACGCCGAATTGCATTCTGGGTTCTTCGGTTTTTGGACAAACCATTTAAACGTAAACAACATCTCCTAGCAACCCGATCACTGTAAACATGGCCGACTTTTTACAATGTAAATATTGCCACCTAGAATTAAAATCTGACCGGAATTTAACGATTCAATGTTTAGGGAGAAGCCGTTTGGCTAAACGAATGAGCAAGTCATTTAAGACAATTTAAACGACGGTAGGTGTCAATAAAGTCGTAGAAAATATTTTTATTCAAATTTTAACAGTATGTTATTTATGTGACGCCGACTATAATCAGTTAGGACACAAAAGAAGTCATTGACCGGTTTGCATAAAGAAAGCTATACAACTTTAGTTATATTGGGGAAAAGGCGGATATTAAAAACAAAGGGTTTACTTAAAAGTTAATATTAGTTTCCTGTATGAAAAATTATATGAATTGTAGATTATTTACTATAGGCCATTATAAAAGTCCTCAATTTTAGTATATTTCTTTAATAAGCCACAATAAAAAGTTAAAATCTTCCCACGAGTTCTTACACCATTATACACAACTTCAATTAAAATGTTGACTTCCCTAACCCCACTGAGAATGCTAATGTTGCAATTTGATGGAATCATTTGCCTGTTGATCTTAACAATGCACTGTTAGATCAAAAGTTTATTAAAAAGTAAGATTCTATAGTTTGATAGGATCCTAGATTCCATTACCATTGACAGAATACCAGATGAATTGACATGCTTCATCGTACATAATGATCGTAATGAGGTTTTGATGTAAATTAAAGGAGAAGTTAGTAGAGTCGATCAGGTGAAAGTGTAGCAGTCGTAGCGACACTTAGTGTCATTTAACATGTCAAATCACTGTAAATTTTACGAGAACGAATTATTGTAGTTTTATAAGCAACTATCATTAACAAGTAAGAAGTTACTTAAGTGTTTACTTCGAGTATGTCAATATTTATTTTACGTTAGAATATATTATTTGACTATTTTAACTGGACAATATAGATTAGTTTTGATAAGCAATTAAATTTGAAACATGCTTTAGAATTATTTAACTTTCTTTCCTTTTAGTACTAATTAAAAAATATACTCTGGGGTCTTACTTGGAAAGCGCTACCTGTACACCTAGTCTCTCTCTCTCTATATATATATATGCATATATATAGAAGGGTCTGAACAATTCCCAACGATGTTTAACTGTCAAATTTGTCAAATTTTGATGCAAATTTTTGGTCGTTCCCTCCGCGGGACTCGAACTCGTACCGCTGTGACATCTATGGCAACACCGCCTGCGCAAAGTCTATCGCCCTAGACCACTCGGCCAGCTAAGCTATATAAAAATATAGCTTTCGCTGGCCAGGTCATTTCTTCTCGTAGAATTAATCAAGGGCTTTATAAAGTTATTTATTCATTTTTTTCTGTCTTCAAACCTATGATAAATACAAATACGAAATATCAATGTTTATCAGTTTTCCGTCCGTAATATTGTTAATATCTAATATTTTAGTAATCATAAAATAAAGTAAAAACCTTGTTTACCTGTAATTGTAATCTAAAATTCAATTGTTCAAAGAAAAAAGATACAGGTAAAAGACCATCCCCCAACAAACAAACACAAACGAACAATTAAAAACAACCCCTCCCCCCCAAAAAAAAATACATAAAGGTGAAAATTATGATGTACATTTCACTTTGTTCTATGAATTGAAGAAATAAATTCACTGAAATTGTAAACTTCAGTTTTCATTATATTTAACTCATGATGCGTAGAGTCTGAGTGAAAGAAACAATTTCCTCTGGTATGATGTGAAAATGAGAAGAATGTTTTTTGTTAATTAGTATCTTGCTGCTTTACTGTGAAGACATCGTTAGAAGGTGTCATGTTTCGATAGTAATCATTGTTACATAACGATCTGTTACTAAGTTTTTTTGTTGACTTAGAATTCACTTTCCTAATCCGATTACGGCATTCAAGCCACTTGCTATTGAACCTCGGAAATGCCTTATGTTAGAATAAATACATTCATCCCATCAAAGACTACACTTTTCTTATCATCATATTGTCTGCAGAGATTCTAGACCGGCTTGTATCGAACGAAAATCTGATATATCATTGAAACCTTTAAAAGATCGTCTGGTTTTTCTTCTATATTTCCATAAATATTTTTCTCGTATAAACTCTATTCTCACATAATAAAACTTGACGCTCTACTTCTGAAGCCGTTTCAGCTATGTAAGATAATTCTGAATTTTTTATGTGACATAGATGTTTTTTTTGTAAGATATAGTCAAATAAGGCATCTTAGAAAACTAATGTCTTTCATACAAAATGACTACATGTCTTACTTTTGAAGAAAAAAAAATATGTGATAGAACTTTGTTTTCAATTTGAATAAAGACACACGCCCTGCTTTGTACTATATACATAGTCCGACATGCTGACATGTTTTTTTTTTATTATTATTTTGCTAGATCACAGAACCTCAAGCCGGCAGGTAAACATGTCACTCACCCATACTGACACATTAATCGGATTCTGAGCAAACAAATAGTCAACATATAACTTACATACCGTTAGAGTGACGGTCGGGAGACCAAACAGCGTTACACACACGAAAAAATGGAACATATATTGTCTATAAACGAAATATAAAAATAAAGTTAAGCAAGTCCTTTAAACGTCATTTCAGTAATCAAAAAGTAATCTCATATCCGTAGCATTCTCTCCGATTGCCGATGTTATATCTTACTGTGTTGGCGAAGATTCAAATGTAACCGATAATTGCTTTGATCTTTAATGTTTAAGTGTCAGCTTCTTCATATTTGCTAAGCTGATTGCCAGCATTTTTGATATATTTATGTGCCATCTTCTTGAGTTTATATCATTTTTATGGTTTTGTTATTAATTGAAATGATAATTGATAAGGACAGACTATCGTAAGTTTAGGTTACAATATATATATTCAACGTAAAGATCACAAACAAATGAAGTTTTGACATTATATAGCAATGAAAAATAAGAATCCGAATACCTTTGGTACCAGTCTTATGCACGCCGACAGTACATTACATGCGATGTAGGAAAGCACGTGTATAAACTTCATTCAATTCAATCGTTCAGTACCACGCATTAAATATACAGAAGGCGCATTTTCTTCATTTTGAAGAAATAAGATTCCTCATTTTATAAAGTAGTAAGCCATAAGAGTACTCAGGGAGCAAGGTTATAGCGGTAATCGAAAGAATGTAAACCAGGGACAAAGACCAGACATGGAAAACAGACATACACAACAAAGAACATAAAGTAACTTAAATCATGCATACAAAGTCACAAAAGCGAATGAGCAACTAGCACTCCACTAAAAACTGGGGGTATGGACCAGGTGCACCGGTAGAGTAAGCGTCCTCTGCTTTTCTAGAAACACCCGCCGTTTTGCTCATAAAAAGTCAAGTATAGGGTAGACGAAAGATGAAAGAAAAACTATGACACGTTGAATAAATCAGTTTTCATGGTGCAGATGGATAAACCGTAACGATCCACGAGTTCATGATGAGGACCATAAAACTTCTGTAGTGATGACTTCAATCTACAACATTACCTATTTGTTAGAATTTTAGCGCGATACAAAAAGTCTGCGTAGTTTCGGCAAGCTCAGGCATAACGTTTGAGTTGTGATATGAACATTCCATACGTAGGTGCTGAAGAGATGTTGCCACAGATGAAAGGAAAGTTGACAATTCTGAATGAAAAGTCATCACGTTTGTCGTAAAGTTTGGTCAATAGTTTTCTCTTTCTATCGATTTCTAAGTGTAGGTCAAGATATGAGGCTGACTTCACAGTGTCTGTAGATTCCTTTATCTCAAGTTCTTTGGCGTAGATGCGATGTATCAAATCCCCGAAATTAGGATTGTTTAAAGATAATACGTCATCTATATAGTGGAAACTGGGATTAAAGGATCTAGATAAACGATATTCTTTCTTTCTGTTCAGATCAGCTATAAAGTCAGCTTTATAAGAGTGAAGGAATAGCTCAGCAAGTAGAGGAGCACCATTTGTTCCCATTGGAATGTCGACCGTTTGTTGAAAAACGCGTCCACCATACTGGACAAATATGTTGTAGATTAAAAATTCCAGCATTTTTTAAACCATATATTCTGTATACTTGGAAGATGATTTGGAATTATTTCTTACAAACATAGTAAACACAAGAAGGCGTGTTATGATTTTATAATTCGTTTTTAACTTCTTATTGGTGTATTTAATCTCAATTCAGTATTTTCTGAGGAACACAACTTAAGAGCAGTAAGTTTAGCTAGTTAGAGCAGGTTGCAAAATATCTGTACCAAGTTAGGAACAAAATGTTGGTTTATTCTCAACTTGGTCTTGTATTATTAAATATGTCTCTTCTATTTGTGATTATGAGTTTTGTATTAACTGTATAATAGTAAAAATTTAACCAAAACAAGTTTTAACATCATTAATTATACTTTAACTCAAAACATATCAGCAATAACAGAAAAAAATGAAGACACATCATAAAATATTCTTAAAAGTAGAAAAAAAAACTGTTCTCTTAACATAGCAAAAGCAGCCTTCCCATTAAATTACATCATTTTAATTTAATTACTCTTTTCTTTAACATTCAAAATTGATTATATTACATCATGATGCCATTAAACAACGACTACAAAGTAATGTTTTAGACTAAAAATCACTGATGATTTCGTCCTGAGAATTGATAATAAAATGAAAAAGTCATACTGCAGACACTGTCTACCATGAAGAACTAATTGACAATTACTATTTTGTCACATCTATAAATTTGCAATTCAATAATCTAGAAAAAAAGGTTAATGTTCCTTATAAACGTGCATTTATAGGCTATGATCTGCAGTGGTATGAAACTAAAGACCAATAGTCTGACTCAATAATAAAGTAGATCAGATTTAAGTCCTGTTAAACACAGACAAACTTGGGATACAAATTTTTTTTAGACATCACAAGAGATAAACTTCGTCTTGTTTCAATGCTGTGAAACATCGATGTTAGGAAATGTATATGACAACAATAAAAAGGAAAATGAGCAAAAATCTTTTAAAACAACACAAATGAAAAAAACAAAAACAAAAACAAAAACAAAAACAAAACAAAACAAAATATTTGAGCATAAGTTTGAATGAAAATTAACTTGTTTTGGATATCGTTACAAAGTAAAACTAGTGATTCAGTCAAATAATTGCAAAGGTAAAGACGGAATTTTTTTTCAAAACTCTGCTCGGCATCGCTAATTGCAAATGTACTTAGGAAGAAATGACATCAAAAGCAGAGTTTTCCAAATATTACAACCTGACTCATATAACAAGTATGCTGAATTTCAAACCATATTCCAATGATTGACGAGTCAAATGCAGAATAAAAACCAATTGAAAACCAATTTATTGCTGGCATTTACGTAATCTGAACTGGAGATGGAAAGACATGGCTTAAATTATAAAGAAAGAATTTCTGATATTATGAAATGATATAAATGATACAATAACCAACATTGCTATACAAAGCCTTTTGTTAGCTTGTAAAGGTGTCGTGTCTCCACACGACTAATACTAAGAAGGTGTCGTGTCTCCGATATGACTAATACCAAGAAAGTGTCGTGTTCCGACAAGACTAATGCCAAGAAAGTGTTGTTTCTCCGACATGACTAATACCAAGAAGCTGTCATGTCCGACATGTTTTGAAACCAAATAGTTTTTATTTTAGGGAAAAGAACATAGTTATGTATATCGATGCCCGTAAATAATATAGCATTTCTTTTGCGATTGTCTAAGACAAAATGACATTTTTATGCAATTCCATAAACGCAAGAGCTTAATAAACCAGTTTGACGAGAAACAAATGGTCGTTCTTTTTTTTTTATTTTGATAAACTCAACTAACCCTTTGCTCTGTATCTAAATTTTTCATTTCTCGTATGTTGCAGATAATTGCAAGATAAATGTGATATCAAAACGTTGAATATATGTCAATTTACCGATATATACAATGACCAGACAGGAGTAGGTATAAATACTTTCAAATGTGAAACAGAAATGAGGTCGGGAATTAAGCAACTCTTATGGATGTGTTGTCTTATCCCCTTGAAGATACATATATGTAGATGCATACAACCACAATACAATAGCGTATATACAAAGTAAAGTCGAAATGTGTCTGTCATATAATTAAGGAGAACAACGATTACGGAAAATTAGGAGTCAGTTCGTAATAATATTGTATGACAAACTTTACCAGGTTAATACACCACACGGCAAGGATCATAACCATTAGTTAAAAAGATAGTACAATATGTATTGTTAGGATTTAAAATCGCTAAAATGGTCATCTCAAAACGTAAAGCTTTCGCTATGATCATCTTACTTTTCAGGGGGTTGAATTTCTGTCTATAAAGGCAAAGATTCGATCTGATGAACAATTCCTTCAGACAATGACTTTCGATTTTGTCTAGAAATAAGTTTGAATTTGTTGTAATTACAGAATATAAATGCATCATTTACAACAGTTTTAAGTCGTTTAATGGTTTGTTTAGAAAATGACAGATCTAAGAAAAGGTATCGATCAACTATCAAAAGGATGGACTAAGAATTAACGTATCATATCAACTTCCTTTACATTAATAAGGTACCAGTAATAATCATCTATCATAGCTCTGATTAAAGTATTTGATCAACTCTATACATTACTGAAAGAAATTCTATTACTGCTATCGAAATTAAATATTGAGGCTTCATTAACTGATCAACAGTTCTTATTTACAACTTGTGAAAATGTTGAATCGCAGAATTCCAGCCATAAAGTCTATATTTAGTAAGATTTTTTTTGTTTAATGTTAAATACTTATGAGAAATAATAAAGAGTGGATAACACTTTGGCAAAGTAAGATTAAAAAATTAAGAGTGTTTTATACACAAACAAAATGAATCATTTTGTTAAATATTTTTCACGGAAAATCTAAAATATGAACTTTTGTTATATCGAATGGGAAGCATTGCTTTTTTCCGAATTCCTTTATAAAATCACTACAAAATCAACACTGAATTTTAGAGAAATCGGCAAACACAAGACAAGGACTCGCCGCATTTATACATATTGTAACCGTTGCTTTATTCTATGATGTTTTGTTGTTGGCTTGCGACACTCCCCAAAGTAATTCCCTGTGACAGTCTTAAAAAAATAACAAGTCATTAACATTCAAGTTAGAATAATCTATCATCTGCCTAAAAATGTCACAGAACTTGTAACAGATTTTCTTTTCTGAAAACAACTTAAAGAAACACGTCAACCTTTAGGAATACGATCTAAATGAAAACGTGGTAGAACTCCCAAACGCCGACCATTTTAAAAATCCCTATTGCTTTAAAAGAAATAGACAATAAAGTTAAAATAACGATTTTTCCAAGATATAAAATTTGAAACTCTATTTTTCAACGATTCTTTTTGACATTTTGCGTGAGGAGAAGATTTCTGAGTTATTAAGAAACTAAGTTTGTAACTGAAGGTTGGAGTGATTCTTCTGTGCGTTGGTTTCATCACGAGTGTCTATATCAAATTTCAAGATGATTAAATGAAAACGTAATCAAACACCAACATACAATAACGGCCATGTCTGATCGAAAACAAATTGCCTATTACAATTTTCATGGTTTCAAATTTGCAATTCAATAATCGAAAAACTTTTATTTTCTCCATTAACACGCGAATAAGTTCTTATCGTTGATGGTTGAATCTCGATTGAGAGAAAGTAAGTTCATTATAGATTTACTTTTAATTAAATTGTGTTTTCTCTGTAAATGTGTACACTATAAAGGGTTCATTGAAGAACACATACAAATTATTTCCTATATATAAAGAAGCGACTATGATTTTATAGCGAACACAACTCAAGCTGCGGGAGAGCAGAGAGCTCTACGGCAACAATGATGAGAACAAAAGTTTATCGTCCAAAAGTGATATTTCGATGGCGGAGGGAATGAAAAATATGAAAAATAACAATAAATGTCCCCAATAATAACTTAAAATACTAAAAGAATTTCTTGAACATCTAAAAAATTAAAATAAATGGCAAAAGTTTACAGAAGATTGGAAGTACGTTCAATGTTTACATTATGATAACGTCATATTGCATTCGTCCCTTTTGTTTTCGTCCAAAAGTCATAACCGAGGACAAACAATATTAGCATGCCAGAAATGCATTTGCAAATCAAAACACATATTTATATTTTTTATATTTTGATGATAATTTCATTTCAAATAAATATTAATTATCAACGTTCTCTAGCCCCTGAGTAGATACTGCTATTGAATGCATGTACCTATAACTATTAGTCATTTACAATGAAACCTAATACTGGTAAAGAAACTCTAAGAGGCAATGCCTATTCCATATAACGAGAATAGGTATAGTGAAATATCAAGGAGACAACAACCCCACCGGGATGAAAATAATTGCCCAAGGCCACCCATTTATCGCATTCGTGCCATTTCGGATGTTTGAAGCGAGCCAAAATCAGTAGCATGGAATATTTGACGATAAGCGACTTCGAAGACTTCAGTCTGATTTTTAATTGGTTCTCGAGAAAAAACTTGACACCATTAATGTCTTAATTCAACCTTTAAAGGGAACGTTAGGTTATAAGGTAAATGTGAAATTTAACAAAAGCATTTATCGTCGATCGATCGGAATTTCCATGGGACCGATTGTGCACCACTTATTGTGGACCTCTTTCTGTACTTTTACGAATCACAATTTATGGCTAGGATAAATAAAGACCCTTCCAAAGAACATTTGGTAGAAAAAATTAATAACACCTTTGGATATCAGGACGATAATTTGTCTCTGAACAACGATGGTTTCAACATTTTTTCTAAAGATATTTATCCAGTAGGACTGTCTTTGAATAAAGCTAGTTTCTAGATCTTGGTCAATAATGATAAACTTAATACTAAAATTCATGATAAAAGAGATTATTTGTGATTATTGTCAACTGTCCGCTTTAGATTGTGACGTCCCCTTGTCATCATTATATAGTGTTTACACATCACAATTGGTTCGATTTGCTCGTATTTGTAACAATGTATCGGATTTTAACGAAATGAATCTTTATATAACCGAGAAGTTACTACATCAAGGGTTTCAATTATACAAGCTTGTAAAAAACATTCACAATTTTTTTCAACCGATACAAGGAACTCATTCTCAAATACAGATGTACTTGTAGCGATTAATACATGCGGATACCTCTCACCTTTTGTTATACGGTAATATTCTACACAAAGTACGGAAAGCTCAAAACTCACCAAATAAGTTACCTAAGCCGTTGAATAGGCTCATTCGTAAGGAATATAGTTATGATATTGTTGTCAAATGAGTTAAGGATAACATTTTTTATTAACATTAATTTGCTGATAAGAACTTTACATAGACATTAAGACACTATATTTAAAGCTGCATTAGCTGTCATTTTTGTATCCTCTTTTTTGTTTCTGTTGAAATATGCCTTAACCTTGAATTATTTCTATAAATTGTACTTTCCCTGTATAATTTCATTTCATATCTACAAATAAAATGCATTAAATACATGAAATAGGTGTCTATATATTTATTGTCTTGCAAGACAAAAAAATCGACGTAGATAAATTCGTATGCATGTGACTCCTGGTGACCTTAATCCGCGCATGTGCTGTAAGGGTTGCTTCTTTAATAACAATTCTTATTGCAAAGCGAAAGTGGTTATTCAGTGGTAAGGAAGACCGACGGACTCAAGCCGAAAAAGAAAAAAGTTCGAATATAACGCAAGGATCCTTTTAAAAATTACATATAGTGATATAATGTTGCACAAATAAGGTCATTATCTATTTGAAAACTAATAAAAAAATAGATGAAATGAAATGAAAACAAAACACGTGTTTACCTGTGTATCCATTATTGTTATTTTTTTTACCAAGGTTAAAATATATTAACCCAGGTGACTGTCCTATCGGCAATCTTCGGAAGTAATGGCGAAAAATAATTAGATCATAGCTAACGATCTCCGATGAAAAAACTGTTTTCACAATATTCTGTAGGTATTATCGACATTTATTGTTTCAATTGCATTGCTACAAATTTATTTCATGGAATTAGCAAAATTCAGTAAAAACAAAACTGAACAAATTTGGCAGCTAATGTAGCTTTAAAATCAATTTCTGGCAAGACATTGGTTGTGTCCTTATTGTATGAATCTCAGTTCCCTTGATATGATTACTCTTTCGTAAACCCGATGACCCGAATGTTTCTCAATCAAAACAACTGGAAGTGCGAGTAGTGTTTTCGTTCCACAAGTTTTTCTCAAATGTTAGCAGTCTTAGGGTCGCTTATTATATTGATCAGGGAACGCAACTGACAATAATATATAGGTCGTAGCATTATCAGGGCCCCGATATCTACGTGTGTTGCTTGTATGAGAACGGGAAGTGAGCATTAAAAGATGAAGTGATCGATTAGCATTAAACTTAATGTGATACTTTTCAGTCTCCAGTTCAGACACAGGTGACTATATAGGCCATAATCATTATCAGATATATCGTCGCCCTGATAATGATTATGACCTATATAGTCAATTGTAACGAGCCCGTGTGTCTGAATCGGAAACTAGGTAATATTAAATAAAGTTCAATGCTAACCGATCATTTCATTTTTCAATGTAAACTTCTCGTTCTCATATAAGCATAAAAAACACATGTAGACATGTGTATCATATTTAGGAGGTACATTGTGATCCCATATGAAGAAAGAATTGGCGGTAAACACGACACCGATCAGCAGCAAAATGTGGTGTAGTAATATATAATTATGCAAATCATATACCAATGTAAAGTACTGAAATAACGAGTGCAGGAAGTCGCGAACAATATTAAAAACGTGAATTTGTTTTTTGTCAGCTTCTGGGCCAATTAATTAAAAATATCACAAAAGAATGCCTTATACCGACATTTTATAAAAAAAAATCGACTCGGATAGTAGTAAAGGGAATTACTAGTATTAGTTGTCAGAATTTATCAAAAATGAGAAAAATGGGATTTTCGATTTTTCCGTAAAAGGTCATAAATTCGATTCTACAAGTTATTACTCAATTAGAACTTCTCAAATTTGGTATCGTTCGATTGATAATTTTAAACCGAATACTGTTTAATCGAAAAAGGTCAATTTTCAGAATTTCAGATTTTTTTTCTATATCACCCGTTATCGTAATTTTTTTCAGAATACAATAGTTTAAAACAAGCTTTTGTGTGATACAGTACATTATAAAAGTGATTTAGCTTCCTAATGAGCCCAAGTGAAAAATATGTAACTTTTCCAGGTCAAAGTAGGTGGAAAACTGCAACCCCTACCCATGAAAAAATACCTCAACATGAACTAAAATGTTATTTTTGCCATATGAACGGTGTACATTAGACATGTTGGGTAATGTTTTAATTATTTAGTTCCGGTTATTGATCTGAAATGCGCATATACGGTATAAACAACAGACGAGAGATAAACAACAATGGAAGAAATGTCGCGTCCTTTAATGAATACAGTAGTGCATTATTTCAACAACAGCAGGATATGAGTAGTTTTCTTAGTGAGATTGGATCAGGCGATAATGCCTTATGTGACATTGCTCTTGTTTCAATAAGGCGCTCTTTTAATGAAATTGAAAAAAAAATCGCAATAATAATGACATGAATTAATACCCTCTAAGGGTTGGGGGTCGAATTTCACTATTTTGCCAAATGCTTCTATCGGAAATGTCACAATTAACATTTACAGCTCTGATAAGTAACTAATTATAAATCAAAAGTGTTAACTTTGTATTTATTAATTTGATGTTGAGAAAAGCTATTGTGATTTCTTGTTTTGTTGAATATATATATTTACATTTGTTGATTTGTTAAATTTGTTAATCATAATGCAATTCTATTTAAAGCCAAAATATGTGATAACTAGATGACATGTCCGTTTCCATATAATTATCAATGTATTCAACTTATCTCCTCATTTCAGGCGCATATTTTTCAGTTTCAATATGATGATAATGAGTTTTTTCATAAGAAGGGGATTTTTTTTTGGAATTTCAAATTTTCTTCCATTTTACCGGTAATTGGCAATTTTTTTCAAGTACCCTACTTCAAACAAGCTTTTGCATATCCAAACACACACACACATATATATATATAGTATCTAAGCTTTCCGATGAGCCAAGGCAATGCATAATTTAACGTATTTCAGGCCATTTAGGCGGAAGAATGATTCCTCATAACCACAAAAATTTCCGTGAAAACCCACAATTCGTATGTGGTAGATTAACATTCTTAAATGGTGTTGGATACATGTATGCCACTTATTCATCGTAGTTGCTTCTTTAAAAAATCCTATTATAAGTATAAAAATAATGGTAGCAAACAAAATCAAATCATGTTAAAATCATGTGATATTTAAAAAAAAATACTATCTACGTACTAAAATGCGTGATAATATGTTTTCTTAAATTTCCAATTTTTAATATTTTGTTGTCTTCGGGACAATTAAAGCATATTTCCTTGACAATATGATTGATACAAGAACATACTCATAATAAATGCCAGATAGACATTGTGTACAGTTCGTGTATACATTAAACGGTCATTTTCTTTCACATTGGGGGCAGATTTTAGTGGGTACTATTCTTTCACCCAACCCCAAATGGCCTGGAATACGTTTAATTGTGCATTGCCTTTACTCTTTGAAAAGGTAAGATGCTACATAAATGTGTTTAAAAATAAAAAAAAGCTTGTTTGAAGTAGGGAACTTCATAAATGCCCATTATAGGTGAAATGGAAGAAAAAAAAATGAAAATCCGAAAATTCCCCATTTTAAGAAAAACTCAATATTGTCACCTTTAAACTGAAAAATATACACCTGAAATGAGCATGTATGTTAAATACATCGATATATAAAACGCAAATACCTAACATGTCTTTTTTTAAGTCGATTATATGCTAAAAAGTAACATTCTTATCATGAGTGGGTGTGGCAATTTTTCAATTAATTGGACTTGGAAAATTTAAAATTTTCATTACTCGTGCATATTAGAAAGCTAAGACACTATATAATTGTTTTTGAATATACAAAAGCTTGTTTAAAGTACGGTATTTGAAAACACATACAAATTATACGTGAAATGGAAGAAAATATGAAATACCGAAAATTCCTCTTTTTTATGAAAAAAATCATGATTGTCACATTGAAACTGAAAAAAATATGCACCTGAAAATGAAAAATATGATGGATACATCGATAATTGAAACAAAAGTACCCAACATGTCTATTGCACACCGTTTACATGCCAAAACTTAACATTTTAGTTCAAGTTTAGGTATTTCTTTCATGGGTAGGGGTGGCAGTTGTTCACTTAACTTGACCCCCTTGGGGTAGGGGTACATTTTTTTTTTATTTTACAGCAAAAACCTTAAGTGTTATCACAATTTTCTTGATACCATTGTAAAGTTACGACATTGGTCTACATGATGATAGATATATATATATATATCAATTTAATAGAAAGAAGAAGTTCAAAAAATCAAAAACCGTGAAAGATGAAATTTTGCCTCAACGAGGTATAAAAAGTAGCCAAAAATTACAAAAATGTTTCTGTTAATTTTTTGGCGACAAAAAGATTTGTAAATGGGAGGAATGAGGTTACCTGAAAACCATATTTTGGTTGATGAGTGTGGGGGAAGGGGGATGCACGGGTGTTATCTCAGCCCACGTACTAATACATCAATACTTTCATAGTTGTTGCTCATAAAAATTAAATACATTTGTTTTATATCATCCCATCACTAGAAGAGAGCCTTCATCTGATAAAAGGAACTTGTGTATCGGAAGAAAATGACACCTTTCGATTTTGTAGAGTCGACTGTTTAAGTGGTTCTGAAACATAAAGACTAGGTTATAAATCGTAGTTCCTGAACAAGACAGTAAATCAAGAAATACAGAAAACATCGATACCAATATATGTACCTTTTTGCCTTTTTTCCCTTGTATATTTACAATAAGCTGATGATTTGTAACGTACAATTATTGCCTATTGAGAGTTACTTTCTGATAAAGCTTTATCTTAGCTGATAATGTTTTCTTCAGGATATGACAAGTGACAACTGATTTATAGAAGGCACGCAAGAGTAACAAAGTCTTTTCACTAGCCTTACCATAATTGAAAATAAATTGCATTTCTATCTATAAAAGAGCCAAACCAATTACACAAAGACTGTGTCGACTATCTATGCAATCTGCATACAAATGAAAAAATGGATGCTGGTCAACAGATACTTATTATAGTGTGAAGAATGTCTGGCTTTTGGAGTACTCCAATAATAAATGTTTTGATAAGAGCCATCACTGGCGACATTAAAAATTTGTATTAACAGGAATGCTGTATCAAAATGTGCATGTAAAAGTACATGAATTTCACATGTGTATTGCAAAATCAAATTATGCTGTTTTAGAAAAATTGTAATGAAGTACCAATCCATAAAAAAGAATTCAGACCCTGACTACAATAGTGTCGAAAAACCCACTGAACATTCATTGCGTTTGTCTGCAAATGTAATGTGTTAACGTAACAATAATCCTTTCTGTATTCAGATCTACATTTTATGAAAACCATATATTCAACTTCCACTGAAATAAACCAAATCAAACGAAACCAATAATGATAACTCTTGAAAAGTGTTAATTTCATACACATTCTTCATATATTTTTATCTCGAAATTGCAACATCTTCATGACAAACCAATACTGTTACTGAATTAGAAATAAAAGTGAATTCGGTGGATTTTTGACATACATGAATCACCTCCTGCATACCACAACAACGATAATAATGATAAAATATTTAAAAAAAATAAATGAGAGAAAATGAAATGAAAATAATAATAATAATTATAATAAAAACCAATAACATAATGAATTTCAACACAAATCTGTGGAATGGACCAGGTATCTCCATAGAAAATATTTGCCAGTATTTTCAACTCGATACGTCCAATAAGCTATCTCTTCTAATTTTGTACTTATGATGTAGTATAAAAAAATATTAAAGAATTGTCAATAATTGATCATCTCTTTACCCGTTTTCCGACAAAAAATACCATCTATGTGCCTGTTGAAGTCTTATAGCAATAGAGAAAACGGTGTTTTTCTTAATTCAAAACAAGAAATGATGGTTCTTAATATGATGAATGATCTATTTACCAACACTTTTTTTTGATAATTCAATAAATTGCTAACATCAAAAGTAATTGTTAGGTGTTTCAATCCTGAGTGAAGTTAATTAATGGTTTTAACCACAGAAGAAAGTAATTGCAACATTGTGTAACATTTTCATCTATTGAGAAGTTAATAATGACAAATGATTCTCTCATTAGAGCAAACAAATACCACAGGGCAGGACGTGTCAGTTGCTTTGCATACAAAATACTACAACAGACACTTCTGCGGTGTTTTTCGGATATAAAATTTTCTATATGAAGATTGCTATTATTTTGTAATAATTTATTAGCCTTTTCATAATGTGTTATGCACTATTGTACTTATTCTTCACTTTTACTGTCAGATGTATAAATTTACTAGTCACGTAACGTAACATGTATATGATACTTCTATAGAACAGTGTAATAACGCAATTATACTTCTGATCTGAGCTCTCGGGTTTTATATACATGTAATTTTACAAGTAAATCTTTGACATCATTTTAAAGCATGTAATTTTGGTATATAATGTTGACATTCATTAGGAGTGCGTGACTTTTTTTTAACAAAGACTTTTGTTTTGCGTAAATTGAACATAGTCACGTCAATTCCATCTTGCTTAAATTTCATATCGACCATTTAAGTCATGTGCTCTTTTTGTCCTTGATTTTTGTGGAAAAGACAGAATGATATATGCGGCCAGAGAAAAAAGTTTGTGACGACCTAACTTTAGTTATACACGGTGTAAATTAGGTCACAGTGTCTGACAATGTGACACGTGATATTCATTTCTCAGACTTCGTGTAAAATAGGAGTTGACAAGTAGAGATGTCTTAATGTTTTCTAGTGCCTTGTTTTCAAATTCCAATTGATCTACAGTAAATGGAGGCATTGTAATAGCATAGAAAGCATGAGCGCAGTATTTCATACAAAATGGCGACACATAATGTATCCATTTTATTAAGTTCATATTAAAAAAATATGTATATCAAAAGTGTTGATAATTAAAACTCTACATAGAACTCGAAGTAAGCATTCAATGAAAATAAAGTACCTTTAAAAGTTCTCAGTTCATAGATTTACAAACTCCAGTACCAGTATAACGAGAACGCTAAAATTGCCTTAGCAGATAAATTTCTCATGAAATAAAACCAGTTTATTTGGCGCCATTTCGATAACCTCTTGGTAATTGGTGAGCTAGTTGTCACTCTGTGGATTTAACGTGCTCATAATCTTTTCCAAAAATGATTGCATTGACGGTTCAGAGGACAACGCGGATCCTATCTCTTTCTTCACAGCTGAGTAATTCGTATAAGAGGTAATCACATTGATCTGTTATGTTTGTTTATCAAGATTTTGATATTTGCTAAACTGAATGACAATTTCAGCGTAAAATAACCAACTCTGTATGATAACTGTAACGGGTTTCCTAATCAATTTATTGAGTCAGTCAATTACTTAAAGGCTTCAAACACATTTGGAAACAAAACTTACATAGTATAAGATTCGAATGTACCAGGAAAATCTTTCAAAAAGCGTCTTAATTCTTCTTTAAAAATGGATTCTTCCGTGCTTCAACACTTTAGTAACTATCTATCAATCGTTTTAATTCAGTTTAACCATATTTTGTAAAACCCTGACACTTTGCAAGGTATTCTGTAAAATGACATGCAACCAACTGTTGAAATAAAAAAAATCATGAACAATGACGAGTACTAAGTTTCATACTCTTTTCTTTATGAACTTAGCAATTATGAAATCATTTAAAGCATTATTATAATAGATAGATATTTACATAAAACCGTGTAACGTTAGTGCATTGATGGCGGAGAAATTTGAATGTATCAGAGAGACAACAGCCCTGTTAAAACAACGAAAAAAAAACGTAAAGTAGTTAATTGCAATAACTAGTTAATGATGGCAACGTAATAGTTGAAATGAAGAATGAAAGAGAAACAAGGTCATTTGGAACATTTAACCGATATCCTTACATTTTAAAAATTAGTATGCGGAAAAATCTTACCTGTTCGAAGAAGAAGAAGAAAGAAATGACACAAACTTTATTTTTAGAAATGTAAATATATTCAAGATAAAAACGTAAATAATGATTTTTTTGGTTAAAAAAAAATTGTTTCTTACTTCAATAGAAATAGACACCGTCTTTGAATTTTGACAACGGTCATGGTTATAAAATAATTTGAGAAGATCTTTTGAAATTTAAAAAATGTCATTACAGAAACTTAAAAAAACCTCCTTTGATAAAACAATGTGTCAAAATATTAGATAGAGTTTGAAAACATTTTCGAATTGAATCAAAATTCAAATAGACTATTACCAGATTTATTCGTAGATCTTAAATACAATAATACATAACATTTTAGAGATTTGGTCTGGTTATTGAGAAAGTTCAGACTCTATTGAATAAAACGAACCAATTCATCAGACCATCGTTAACAATACCAACAACAGTGGATTTATTTTAAGTATCTTGTATCACAGTCAAATTGGTCATTGTTAGATACAATAAAACGCTTACCAAACTATCGCCGATGGGGATACTATCTTTATAATGCCTTGTCAGCTTCAGAGAAAAAATTGCATGAAATAAGAGGTAATTTGGAGAACAATTCTGTGATAGTGACGAATTACAGTTTCTTGTCTTCTCTTAACTCAGGATTACTTCTCATAAAAAATTGTCGTTTTGTACAACTGAGGATTGAAGTTCCCATAAATACTATTTTTGTCACGATTACTATGTTTTCAAGACCCGTTTTGCCTTCATAAGAATGGTAGAAATCTGATTAATGATGACCTAGAACATTTCTATCAGATCTTATTGTAGAGATCTGGTAACTAGGATGAATAAGGGAAAAGTATCAAGTTTGATGGGAGTTTAATTTACTTAGATTATTTTATGGCCTCGTGTTGATGCTATTGGAAACAACATAGTCCTGAAGAATTTTCCTTTAGGAGGATTGACTATACTACTGTTTCCTCTCAGTTTCATATAACGACTTTGATATTACATAAACAATTTTCAGTTTTTGACAAATCACATTTAAGAACATTTTTAATCGTTTGAAGAAAAGTGCTGACAAAAATATATGATTGGTGGTCACACTGAGCGCATATATCAAGGTGTTGTCGAATGTTATTTTAGCTGTTCTGATTTGATTGATTAATGATAAAGTCTTCATATTTTAAGTGCAATACTTATTTTTGTTCATTTTGGAAAAAGTTAAATATCAATAATTCATATTAATTATAATAATTTAGTAAGAAGAGCTCTTTGAAAATATGTACAGACCCTTTTGTCCACACAGTGTTTTTTTGTAATTTCAAGCAGCTTGTAGCTAAAAATAAAGATATTTTTACATAAGTTTTTCTTCGTAATATCCTACATCAGCAGCAAGTACTATTTTGCATTTAGTAATACAACAACCTGGGTTTAACACGATATTGCCTTTAAAATGATAAATTGAGGAAATAACTGATAAAAACCTGTCTGCAACCATGAAAATATTTTATGCATTGTTGTACACTAAAATCTTCAGGGAAATAGAGTTTTTAAAGTTATTGTGTAGGTATCTTTTCTGTTTTTTTACTTATCTTAGACACCTATCTCAATG
Organism: Perna viridis; assembly: GCA_037379345.1. Classification (NCBI taxonomy): domain Eukaryota; kingdom Metazoa; phylum Mollusca; class Bivalvia; order Mytilida; family Mytilidae; genus Perna; species Perna viridis. The sequence goes on from CM074511.1 coordinate 56,906,664, forward strand.
AAACACTTATATATTACGTATTTATAACTATAGAAATATTTAAATCAACAGAGATAATTCAATAAGAGCAAGTTTTTGTAAGAACCAGGCAAAATTGGAAAAAATCGGAAACATGCATGTCAAAAACCCACCAGCCTGACAGTATAATTTTCTATTTGAAAATACCACTATTTAATCTTTGCATCGCTGGGTTTGCTCAGAAATTCTCAATAGAATAGTAGAAAAATAAGGTTTTTGACAAAGTTATCTGCCCTTCAAAATATTTATTGTCAGTGAAATTATTGCTCAGTTTACCAACTGATATGGAAAATCTAGTCTATTTTTCTTGATTCTGATGGTGTAGTTAAATTAAACTTTCAATTGTTTTTTTTCTTTTATACCTCTTTTCATTCACTGCCTGATTCTCACAAAGACTGGCACTTACCAATGTGAAATGTTAACCAGAAAAAAAAATCTTGGTATTTTTGTATATTGTTAATATTGTTATTAATAAAAAATATTGTAAATTTCGATATGCTTAGAGAAAAAAAAAGAAAAATCATTAATCAGCAGTACTTGAGCCAAATATTTATCAAGTTTAAGATAAAAAAGGACGTTATAGACAAGAAATATTCAAAACCAAAAATATCAAAATACGATTTAAATAAGAAAACCTTCGTAGTAAACTTTACTGGTTTAACTAAGCAAATAAGAATTTTGTAAGTGTAAGTTTTTAACAAATCAGCTGTCTCTCAATATTGAAGCAGATACAAGTTCAATCTTTTACAAGGGTAGAAAAATCATTACATTAGCATTAGAAAGCTCCAATACTTGTTTACAACACTGTTTGAAGTTGTTATGGTAATGATTATGGCAATGATTTTATTTAAAAATAGCTGCATTAATTAAAAAAAAAAAAGAAATGTCAATTATATCTATAGTAGTTTTCACAATTTTGACTATGCCTGTATATTTTTGAACCATTTTATTACTTAAATGAATGAGCTGTATTATTAATTCTGTCATCTAATTGACAACATTAAAGATTGGATAATAAATGAAATCAATTTAATCTTATCGATACGTTTTTTTTTCAAGGATTGCTCAAATGAATGATGATACGTGTTTTAAACATACTTACCAACAGAGGGTACAAAAATATTAAGAAACAGACATGATTCGCGTTGTTCTTTCGTGGATTGCATTATTCTCCAAAAATGAATTTCAGTTCCTTTGGGTTTATCCGTTTCCTCAAAATGATATTCTTGCCACTTAACTTGGGAACAAGAAATAGATTTATTTGCATCTTTTACAGAAGTTGACAGCACGATGACTTCAGTTGGTGGTAAAAATCGGTATGAACCTGAAGCATAAGGAACTCCAAAATAACCTTCTACTGTCCGGAATGCAGTTTCCCGCGGAAATTCAACCATGACTCCTCGGACTCTTCCCTTCGAAGTAACTATTTGTCGTAGTGCTAATTGATGAATAGACACCGGTGCGATTGAATCTTTAACAACTAATAAAGTAAGTGTGAAAATGAAAAAGGCATAATTTCCGATTACGTTAACCATTCTAATGTCTAGTTTCGCTTTTCTTTCTTGGTGGTACAAAAGAATAAACAAATCTGGCACGCCTTCCCCGACATCATTCCAAACATTAAGTACTCTACTGATTGCATATCAAGTATGGCAATTGTCAAACCACTAACACAAAGCACACAAAAGCCATAATATAATCATAGCAGATGTAATTCTCGTCAAAGCCTTTGATTGTTCGTACGCTCGAGATCACAATTCAAACTTAGCATTTTTCCATTAAGGATGAGTAAAATGGTAATATCTCTTGTGCATTATAACTGCAAGATATTCACTGCAGAACTCACAGTATTGACATCTATATATTGGCCAATTTGATTTATAACTAATGTAAAGCAACTTCGACAATTGAACAGTGACTTAAAGATCAAGATCAGGAACAATAAACTGCGAGTTACCACGGAATAGTCACTTTGATGACACAATTGAAAATACATTGATCGCCAAGATAAAGTTAAGGAAATAAAAATTCAATTCAAATCCCATACTCATCACATCGATATTGAATTTAACACTTTTTTACAATTGTCTGTATGGTTTTTTTCTTGGCTGTCATTTCCTATTTTCTATTAATGTAAATTGTCCGGGAGAATAAAACTTGTCACGAATGCAGACATTAGAGTTCAGAAAAATATAACCGACCACAAAAACAGACATCAGAAGCAGACTCAGAACAATACAACAGACATTAACGGTGAGTAAATGATGCCTATTGGTTTTTATGTCTTCTCATCTCAAAGGGGTTTCTTATTCATATCAAATTTATGTTTTTATAGTTTTCTAGTATCCAATTCCGGAAAAGTCAAGCAAAACAAAACGTTGAAAACGTACGATAACTAAATAATGAATAGCATTGGATATATTTTAATGGTGAATTCGACTGATTATTGGCAACGATTTTGAGAAATTACAAAAAGACTTCAAAATCACCGTTAATGTAGTTATCTCGGAATAAATGAGTTATGTACTAAATAGCATTGTTCAAACATGTTAAAATCCGTAGAGAATTAAATGTGTTTTACATATCCAGTACACATCTTGGATCTGTCAGGTTTATTTATACTGTTTCTCTATCGTACCTAATATCATCATAATATTCTCTTGTGTGTCAGGATTTTTGTGCAACTAAGTAAGTTTTAAAAAGATGAAATATAGAAACCAAGGGATCAATTTTAACTTATCAAAATCATCGATCAAATTCTGAAGGAAGTTTGATCAATAATTGTTCGATTAACAATTACCATACGATCGTTCTTTAACCAGAAAAATGATCCGTGGCAATATTCATTTTAATTATTGCCACTGTTGATTTTTTCAAAATGTCAAAATACTTGCATATTTTTTCAAGTTCGACAATCACTATATCCAAGGAGCTATAACAATTACAGCAGATATTAATTTCACGTAAGTTTCTTAAAGGTTATAAACATGTACATAAAATGTGATGTATTAAAAAGGTGTTTTGCACATATTGCATACAGCAGAGGGTGACACTCGACTGCGTCATGGTTGATATACCTATCTTGCAAAGACGTCATTACGGTGATCAATACGTATTTAAGATGTCGCCGTGATAGCATGATTTCAGTCTAACAGGAAGTTACGATTTGTGGAACTCTTAAGAATTTCTGAATTTAGTGTACCATAAAATGACTAAACAATTTCGAATAAGAAAACAAACGGTAATACACAATTTAAATAGTTTCGTATCTTCCTAAAGAACAAACCTTATTAAAGTTTCGGCCGTAGTCTTTATAAAAAAAAAATAATGTTCATGGAAAAAATATCTGACCGTGCTCATAAGCCATTACTGTATTCATTTACTTTGGAAACTAGTGACATCCTGACTGTTCAATGATGAATTGTGTTATCCAGAAGTTTGACATATGGAACAACTTGGCACACAGACAAAATTGTCAGAATGAACCTAGGACATCATCGAACTTATTGTAATTTGCATAATTATCAATAAGGCCTTTTTAGCTTATAACATAACTTGAGGGTTATACAGATTAAACTTGTCATATCAAGACACCTTATTATGTTTTTTTATGCGGGCACTTTTGTCTACGGAAGGTATTTGCAATTGCAAAGCCGACATGTATATAAGAATGATAAAGATACGGTCAACTATCCCTTTAAAATGGGAAACCTTTCATTCTAATGCTTGCATTTTATCATAGGTGTTCTTTTTGTTTATTTATTGTCTAATTTTCATTACATGTCACGATTAAAAAGAATATAAATATTGCTAAAAGTAGAAATATAGCATTTCCTTTTTTTAGATAGATTATACACCCATGTATTATTTTCTTGACTGTATATTCTACTATCATAAAACCCTAGCTGCAGTGTGTTGACGACACCACTAAACCGTTCAAACCCTTTATTTGTTTTATACGATTTCACAACCATTTCGAAAAAAAGTATTTTGCCTCATTTCCCCAGAAGAAATGATCCATGAATATCGGTAGCAGGCAACTCGAAGCACAATAACAGTGACACCAAAAGCTCATGTATGAATGAAATGATTGATTGATGCTAACTTATAGTTTTAACCACATTTACTCCTTTCCGTAAAAAGAATCGATTTACTTTAACAGAGTTAAGTTTCATTCGTTTATTGATACTGCATGTCAAAATCTTTCTTCAGCATTACTACTCGCTACATTGTAAGCTGAACATGTTGATGAAAGTGTAATCATGGGAACAACAGTTCTAGGGGAAATCAAAAGAATGTAATCCAGGGACAAAGGCCAAACATGGAAAAAAAGATAAACACAACAAAGAACAGAAAGTATTTAAAATAATACATACACAGTAAAAGTAAATGGGTATTTTTTTAGGATTTAACAATAGAGTAAAAAAAAAAACGTAGAATCATAGCCCGATGAGCTTATAATCTGGAGTTAGTTTGAAGTAAACTTTTAATTATCAAACGCATTATTAGTTTAATATCAAATTATAAATACAAATTACAGCTAAAAGTGTTTGTCAGTTTGATACCAATCGGTATGATAGGGAAGACAACCTCTAATTTCTCTGCTTTATTTGAGCATGTTATATCGGGTGATACAATAGGTATACCATCGACAGATAAAACTATTATTATTACTGTTAAATATTAGATATTCTTCAAAATTGGATTTTAAAATCAGCGAGATGAATGTTCCTAATTGCTAAACATATGTTATTCAAGTACTCGAAAAATATGTTCACACAAGTTTGTACAAGTAACAGAAATAGCTCCTTTTTTCTTGCAATGTGATTTTTTCAAACTTTATTTAAGATTTATTTATCCCCGGAAGATTGTATAAATTTTTTATATTATTCATTTAACATTCCCTACAAAATAATAAAATATCAACACACTAGCGAAACAAAGAACCACATCGATTAATGCAATATTATGAGTAGCAATATTAATAAGTAACACTGAGTTTACCTTTGAGCTTTTAACAGTACCCAGCAAATCATGTCACGCATGAAAATTTTATACACTCTTCACTTATGTCGAACATGAGTATCATTTATTTCAGTGTATGTTCGGTTTTAGCGTAATTTACTTATTTTTCATATGTAAAGTAAAATGTTCAATAAACATGTTAATCACACGTGAGCTGTTCATCAAAAAAAATAATCATACTAGTATGTAAATAATTTGATTTGCTTATGGAGTTTATGATTATCTTACAAATTACAAATGTTTTCCAAATTAACCGAGAAACTAATGAATGAGTTTATACAAGGCACAAACGGGGACGTTTACGAATTTAACTCGAGGACTTATATGCAATAAGGAGTATATTGCGTTATGGCTAACTATGTATTTACGATACTTGTAAAGTATAAATAAAATACTGTAAATTATAAGGGTTCAACATAACCGGTGAACTGACAACCACACCTAGAATTATTAATACTTGTTTTAGTATATACAAACATACTCTTTTAAGATATAAAACCAATGAAAAAATGATTTTTACAGAAGCGACAATAAAAAAAATCATGATATAGAAGCACTCCAGCTAGGAATCATGCAAAATGGAATTCATGGCTGATAAGCCTACATATTTTATTTTGATATTTTATTTGAATTGCCATAGTAATGAGAAATTAACATTCGGTTTTTCATATACTCCGTGTTCATAGGAGATGAAAATTACATAGAATGCACTGTAGATTTCAAAATTAATGGAGATAACCCAGTAAATGATACACAAATGCAATAGAATCTATTGAATTTTCAATGTTGATTGTCGCCTAAGAGCAGACAGATTGGAATGAATAATTACACATTTCATTATATACACCCATAAAACAAATAAGCTACAAAAATAATAACATGTAGCCTTTTTTGGGTGTATCACTTTTTCAGATTTTGCATGATTCTTACAAAGACAGCTACTTATGTGAAACGAAAACGCAAAAAATAATGTTATAAGAGAACTTGACATGTTTACCCTTCACGTTTCTTGTCAGCATTCATACTGCTAGTGTCTTAGTTTTTAGTGTTACGTCTTGTTTTCCTTATCATCATAGGTAATCTGTGTTTGCTACATTGTGTATGTAGATTGTCTTTGTTTTCTGTTTTCAAGTTCTGGTCATGTTTTTGGATTTTGATGTATTTGACTTGTTTCATTGTTGTTCATGATTTAGTAATTTTGGGCGATATTTTAACTAAGTTAACTTAATAACTAAAATAGGTTGTTCCATCGCAATTAAACAGACCCCTTATATTTTTGAAGAATAAGAATATTAAAAGATTGCTTATAAGTGCATCTGAATATATTTAAGTACACGTCTGAATGACAAAAATAAGTTTTTCACCTTGGTTAAAACGTGTTGATGTTAAGTCTGGAAAGATACTTTTCCCCTTTGACTTTGAAATACACATAAATATTTACTACTATTCAGTTTTGATGGAAAGAGTAATCAAGGGAACCAAAGTGATAGCGGTAATCAAAAGAATGTATTCAAGAGAAAAAGACCAGACATGGAAAACAGACATACACAACAAAGAACATAAAGTAACTAAAATCATACACACAAAGTAACAAAAGCAAATGAGCAACTCGGACTCCAATAAAAACTGTGAGAATGGAGAAATAAGGAAATATACAACTACTCTAGATGACGAAGTAACCACACTGAATTTATAATGTTAAATAATTTATCTTGACTATATAATTCATTAAAAGGAAATGGTGTACAAATGAAAGGGACAACATTTTCTATGGCTTTAGGAAACATTATGTTGAATGCCAACAATGAGGAAATACATACTTGGTCCCAAATAGGAACAAGTGAAATACCGACACTTCCTAATACTGTTTTAAAAAATGTATTTAATCGCTTTTTTCACCTTAGTTTTCTTTCTTTTTTTGCATTCTAACAGTATAAATTATAGATGACAGCAATCCCATCAGGTTAAAAAGAAGTCGTTCATATTTTGTAAAACGGAAGAAAAGTATTATATAACAGAGGCCTGTTTGAAGTCGTCAAGTGGTTCTTCAGTTGATTATTATTACCGTGAGACTTCGTAATTGATAACTTTATTGCAAAATTTCCTTTCCAGACCTAGAATTTAACGTGTCAAAGTGATGGTTATATAACGACAATAGGGTTAGTTTGCTTTTAAGTATCAATGTGAAGACCTAGAAAAGAAACAGTACTACAACTTGAAAGTTTATGATTGGTAACGTTGTAATATCAAAAGAAATAAAAATTAAAGACTGAAGTCTTCAAAGTCGCCCATAGTTAAATATGCTATGCCACTGATTTTGTTGTTTCAACATCCGAAACGGCACGAATGCGATATGCTCTAAAATCGGGTGACTTCCGTTAGAATATTGGTTCTTTTGATATTATTACTCTTTCGTAACCATGATGACTCGAGTGTTTCTCAATCAAAACAACTGGTTTCCAGGAAGTGCGTATAAGTTTCACGATCTTTGGTCCCTTATGATATTGACCAGGGAGCCAGAATAGAATCCAGATTAAAAACTTATACATACATATATATAATAATGACGACTCTACTCGCTACACTACTCCATCGGATCTAATTGATACAGGGAAGATACCATAGAAAGGTCCGAAAAATTCCCAACGTTGTAAGAACTGTCAGATTTTGCGATGCAAGTTTTTGGTAGTTCCCTCCGCGGCACTCGCGGGACTCGAACTCGGGCGGCTGTGACATCTATGACAATACCGCAACACCTGGACTTTGTGCAGACGGTATTGCCATAGATCTCATATGATATATATACAGTCAATAGTAACGAGCATCTGTGTATTCTGAATCGGAAACTGAGTAACGCAAAAACACACATAGAACACATGGTACATTTCGGTTTCGTATGAAGCTAGAATTTACGGTTTTACGGCACTGATCAGCAGCATAAGGCGTAATATAATAGTAATATATAATTATGCAAATCATATGCGAATGTAAAGTACTGAAATTATGAGTGCAAGAAGTCGCTAACAATATTACAAAGGTAAACATGCGGGATAAAAAAGAAATGTTCGAAAAGGAAAATTTTGCTATCTAAAAAATGATAAAAAATGACTGAATAAATATTTTATTGAAAAATTAATAAAAATAACGTTTAAAGCAACGCATACTTTATATTAAACAACAACGTTTAAACCAGATCCTTACTTAAATTAAGTTTAAAAAATGTTACTGTTGACAGTAAAAGTAACATAGCTTGAAGACGAAAGAATATTTAGAGGTTGTGAAGCAGATGTGTTGGAGGATGATTATTTAATCACTTAAAAAAATGCAAAAATGCAACTTTAATATTTACTAATATTTAAGAGTAACTCAAAACAGCAAGTTTATATTAGCTTTGCTATATGGGAGAACAAAAAAATCATTTATCACCTGGTAGGTATTTTACTAATGGAAACAACAACAAACGTTACAGAACAAATTGACGCAATGATTTAAATTCTGTCTTTAGTCTGGGCCTTTTATATGAAAAACAATACCATGAATGAAATTTCTACTTCATTGAAGTTAATCAAACTTCAAATCTGCAAGATGATTAATAGAATCAATGATATTTTTCCGCTTTAACTAAAGGTGAGTGCTGATATTCGTATTAATATGAAGCGAGACAACTCTACTTTAACTAATGTATTGTATTCATTATCTGAGAAAAATAATGAGAAAAATATTACGTCGCTCGTCCTATTTCACTTCTAATCAATTCTTATATTAGACATAAGAATGTGTGTACATAGAAATAACAAATAATAAGGAAAAAATTCCACTCTGATGTACCTAGTATCAAGATACATAACATATTTACTTCTTAGGTAAACTATATCCAAGCAAAAACATTTAAAAAATTATGGCAATTTTTCACAAATCAAGCAAAAACAAAAACAGAAATCGATTCAACAAATAGTAATTAGGTACAGCTTTGATTGTTTGATCAATTCAGTTCTAACGCACTTTTCTTCAGTGATAAGCATTTCATGTTGATGTTTATTATTCAATTTTTACATTAGTTTTAATTTCATTCAATATCTAAAATCTAATATTGGAAATTTCCTATTCATGTCACCTCATTACATTTTCACTTGAAAGTATTCTACAATTCAGTAGCTTTGAACTTTCGTGCAGAAGTTTTCCATTGGTGCAATGTCATTCTGAAAAATCATAATATTTTGATGTTTAAAAAAACCTTCAAAGCACAAGACAATTTCTATCTTAAAAAAATCCGAATGCACTTGAAATCTTTGAAGGTAAAAAAATGAGAAAGCTATTTCTAATGTGTTAAAATAGTTTACAGTGGTTATAGATAAGAGTAAGCAAACCTAGATTAATGTCGTTGCTTAGCAAGTCACGCAATTTGTAAATTATGAATCAGACCCTGTTTTATACAAGAAAGACATTGCACTATGTTGATTTCAAATGAACGGTTTCATATATAAATCATCCTGAACCTTATGCCCTGTTTGTGATCTAAAAATATCAAACATAGTATTAGATATAATTGTCAGGAAAATGAGTGTTAATTGTAAAGACATCACAATAGACGAGTTTCACATTCACTTTCGTTCCGGAAAAGTTCTTCAATTAAAACGAGGTCAACTAAGATCAACAGGCGTTAAATAGGAGAAGGAACTTGATTTGTATACTACAAAGAATTTTTAAATGATACATATATAATAAAAGCACTTTAGATTTTTTTGTTCGGAGACGTAATTTCACATAACTATTACTGTTCTTTCAGCTCTCAAATCCAATATCCGTTTTTGTCTAGTATAAAAAGTAAACCAGCTTCGACGTAAATGCCGAATTGGAAAGTGTTATACATCATTTAAAAATTGTTAATTATTATAAAATGATACTGCTTTTCGTACATACAGAATCACATGTACATGTTAAATTAAATGTTTCCACTAATGAATTGGACTGAATTTCGTTGCAAGAAATATAACCGATAGCAGCCATAAGTACAACATTTATAGAATTTCTGTATTTTTGGTTAACTTCAAGCAATTCTGTTGTCATTTTTATGCAAAAATACTCAAAACTCCTTATATTCTCATATTTGTTTTTATTGATCCAAGATTATCAATTTCAACATGATGATTAAAGTTTCCAGTTGTATTTTGTCCAAAAAGGCCTTTAATACCCCTTTCCTTTCTTTTCCAGTTTTAGTAATAACGGATATAATGTTGAACATTCTAATCAGTAAGAGAACAGACTACTAGATGTCTCGTGATTTCTTTTGAAATGAAAGAAATCAATTTAGAATATCCAAATAACTTTTTGTAACAAGCACCTACAGAATTTCAACAGACAGGTCATCTTAATTATTGAGAAGTCTAAGATGCTACAGCTGCCGTTTATATAACTCCTTAAATGTCTTTTCAGAACTCCAAGCCAATAAAAATCAATTATCAAATCGAGGAATCATTCATCAAATGTCATTAGGAAAAGTTTGCAGTATAGCGGAGATCATATCATAGAGTATATATATAATCTAAAATTAAGACGTTATCGCATCTATCTTTAATTATAATTTGTGTGAAAAATCGAATATAGAGAAAAAGAATTATTTTGTCTACGAAAAATTATATCAATATGAATTGTTGAGTTTTTATGTCATTCATCTCATCCGGTAACCTACTGTTTTTACTAATAAAACTATATTAAAATGATTATGAACAAAATTACACTAAATTGACAATAAAATTCAGAATGCACACAGAAGCTGAATTTGTGTCTGATTAAAACAATTAAGAGAGATCTTTCGGTAAGATCGTTTGGGACACACCTTTACTATTATTGAAAACCATACAGCATTTGCTTCTTATTCATTAAAACATGACCATACTGGTCCATTCCAGCGTGACAAAACATATCAAACTGTAATAGTACATTTTTATTTCATCCAACATACGGGCACACCCAAGATACATACGTACATCACCAAAAATGTCCGGTAAGAAGCAGAAGCTGCCTACCCTTTAAAAGCACTTTAGTGCAAACACCTGGTTTGCGCAAGCTGTTAGTTTCTGTGTGTTTTGTGACATTCGTATGTGATTTTCAAGATGTTCTCGGCTTCTCTTGTTCACGGAATTCCCCTCGTTTGCTCGACACTTTCATATTTCGACTTTTTTCAATTTGTTACAAAGAAATGATCACTTTTACAGTGACTTTCCTACAACCATGACAGTCTTTTGTTACCAATCTGGTTAACAATTCAATGGATTGACAAAGCTATTGGGGCATTTAAACTGACCAGTTGCTATTGAAAGAGTTGAAGAATACTCACTTATGAATCTTTTCATAGCTAACTCCTAGTTATTTAAATCTGAAGCAGCTACCTGGGTTATTCTATTTATCATTGGTGAGGGGAGTTCAAATTTAATAAATTATATTTTGTTTTGTATTTTGTTGTCAAGATTGAAAACCATGATTTAGAATAGTATATTAAAGTGCTTATTTTATCTTAACAACATTGCACAGAAGTCTTAAATATTATTATAAAAATGAGACCTCAATCACTATTTATTCCCTCCTTAATAAAACTAGATTAGGCCCACCAATGTTCCCTTTTAATTGAAAGTATATGATTCATACTATAGTTAAGGAACAAGTGTTATACAAAATGCAAACAGTTTGAGGTTCACGTGAATAACAATTTTTGAAATAGTGCTATGAGTTTATTTCATTCAATTTTGAGTATGAGTAAGCTTAAAAGTGAATTAAGTGCTTTATCGATTGTAAAGGATTGCCATTGGAATTATGATGTTCCGGTTTAACTACACTGGTTTTCATAGTTTAGGATGAAGTTTCATGTTAATAATAATTTTCATCTGTTATAGTTTGGGATTTAGTGAATTGAGTTTGATTGAAATTATAATTTGGAATTATAAGTGCAATAATTTTCAAAGAAATTTAAGATTTGGAATAACCGTTATTGGAACATTGGAACTTCTTTGGATTAAGTGCGGTTCATTGAATGCATAGCTTTGGATTTAAATGCTGTTTTCCATGAAACTTTTTGTGGATCATTAAAGTGCAATGCGTTTCATTCAAATGTAATAGTTTGGGATTTAGTGCATTTTTTAAAGTGCAATGATTTTCATTACCGTAAAATGTAGTTAGGGATCTATTGCAATGGTTATTTTTAAACAAAAAAAATGGATTAATTGTTTTTTTTTTTTCATTGGAAGTAAAGCTTGGGATTACGTGCAATGATATACATGTAACTGGAATTATATGTAGAATATTTCTTTTTTTTTATTTTCATTCTGGATTAAGTGCTATGATTTACAGCTCCGATTTGAGTGTTATGTGTGAAAATGATTTTATTGGAATTATACTCATGGCTGAAGTGCATTAAATTTCATCAGAACTATATATACATTTTGTACATGTATATTTTAAATAATATACAAATGTGTGCAAGAAATTTATAAGAATCCAAAGTATTGTTAAAATAGATACTTTGAAGGAGTATATTTCAACGCATATATTTAAAAACCAGTATTCAATGTATTCAGTTTTGATATGGGACAAATAAATAAATAGTAGCATAACATTGTAATTTCAAGTTATTGTTCATTCCATGAAAGTGTTACTATTTTATTTTAATTTGCCATTTCATATTTGCTATCCACTTGGGGACCTGTCGGTTTAAAGCTTTTTTACTTGGAAAAATATAAACAATATTCACTACCAATAGTTTTCCACGTCAGTACTTTGCCTGTGTTAGCAAGTATAAAAAATACAAATTATGTAAAAAACACATTAAATTCCCTCAAAACACATTGTGAGTAATATTCACAAGCTGCAAAAATTCTATATGATGTGAAACATAGCCAGTATTGGCTGCCTTACACCTGATCAGGTAAATTTTCATGGGTGAGTGGCTACCTATTCATCATTTTTTACAATAGCAACTGGTCCGTTTAAATGTCCCAATAGCTTTGTCAGTCCATTGTAAACCAGATTGGTAACAAAAGACTGCCATGGTTGTGGGAAAGTCACTGTAATTTTTTACAAGTACAAATAACATTAAAGTCATCTTTATCACGGCTCAAAATGCCAAAATATACAAAGAAATATTAAACTAAAATTGGTAGAGTAAATTAGTTTGAACGATAACTTGCAAAAACGACAGGATAAGTTTGTAGCACGAATCTCATAGATCATAGAACATTTATTGACCGTGTTTTGTAGGAAATATCAGAAGCCCGATTAAAATACAACACTATATTGCCTCATGCGATCTAAAATACATGCAATATAGATAGATGTTTAAGAATGTGTATAGTGTTTTCGTTATTTCAGAAATGCTTCACGACAGTCCTAAATGAGTACCTTATCCATTTAATAGCACACAGGCACTTTTTTATTCGAATTAATTCCGAGGGGATACATCTACGAATATACTGATCAAGACCATGCATGATTTGTATAAGTAGTGATTAACGAATGTCAGAACAAAGTTGTATAGCTTTGCAGAGCTTTATATATGCAATGATTCGGTGGGTTGTGATATTTGATATCTCTCCTCATAAAAATTTTACTACAGTCCCTACGAACAACTATTATATGGCGTTTCTTCGGGATAATTATAATAATATTCCCTAAGCTTCAAATACATGTACTGAATAGATCTTACACTACAAACGTAAGATATTTGTAGTTTCAGTGATATTCATTACGCGTTATTTCCTTCAAAGTAAACAAACAGTTATTAAACCAACTTGGAATACTATATAAAATAAAAAAAATTATCATTCTGATGATATATAAAGAGCACATTCACTTGCAGTACAATGATTTGTTTTCTTTTTACTAGCCATTTGATTTTATATTTACAGCGTCAATAAAGTTACTTCTTTATTTGACAGACTCAAACATCGCACATATGAGTCACGTCCGACCGTTTTCATGAATATTTTATTCTATTTATTATTGAAATGAGCGGATTAAAATTCGTCTACATGTCAATTCAATGTCTTTAAAAGATTGAAACTCGTCTAATAATTGTTTTGATGCAAGCATTATTTGCAACACAAAATTTGAAATTATCTCACCTGCATACATTTGTCTTTAATATGATAATGAATTTAAAAAAGTGTTATAGTTTATAGAAGATTTCATCTTCGAAGAGACGTATCATTGTGTATAGTTGATTATATGAGAGAAATTATAAAAAGAATTTATTTGTTGTAATCACCGTTTATATGAATTTCTCATTTTAAAATGAAACATAAAGACCACGTAACATCCAGTATATGTTAAAATGAACTTTACTAATTGGTATCATAGTTTCAAATTCGTTTAATTCTAACATTTGGTTGTGTCTGTGGTTGCCACAATTGGTTACTCCTTGAGTTTATTCAGATACCTAGGAATGATGTTTGTTTATGGTCTTATTCATTTTACCTTAAAACAAAATACCATATCCGTGAAATATCACTTTTGTTTTCCGAGTTCATGATATTTTTGTAATCAAAGTTCCTATTTATTTAAAAATAAAAAAATAATGCAGTTACGGAGATAATCCACATTGAAAATCCAGTACATTCTATTGTATTTGAGTGTCATTTACAGAGTTATCTCCCTTAATTTTGAAATCTACAGTGCATTCTATATAATTTTTATCTCTTAGGAGCACGGGTTATATGAAAGAGTAATCAAAGGAACCAAGGTAATAGCGGTAATCAAAAGAATGTAAGCCAGGGACAAAGACTACACATGGAAAACAGACATACACAACAAAGAACATAAAGTAACTAAAATCATACATACAAAGTAACAAAAGCAAATGAGCAACTCGGACTCTACTAAAAACTGGGAGCATGGACCAGGTGCACCGGTAGGGTAAGCGTCCTCTGTTGTTCTTAAAACACCCGCCGAGTTGCTCATAAAAAGTCAGGTCCGGGGTAGACAAACGAGGAAAGGAAAACTATGACCCGTTGAATAAATCAGTTTTCATGGTGCTGATGGATACACCATAACGATCCACGAGTTCATGATGACGACCATAAAACTTCTGTAGTGATGACTTAAATCTTGTAGCAACATAACCCTGTTCCAGAAGCCTATTTGTTAGAGTTCTATCGCCATACTGAAAGTCTGCGTAGTTTCGGCAAGCTCTGGCATAACGTATGAGTTGTGATATGAACACTCCATACGCAGGAGCCGAAGGGATGTTGCCACAGATGAAAGGAAAGTTGACAATTCTGAATGAAAAGTCATCACGTTTGTCGTAAAGTTTGGTCAATAGTTTTCCTTTACCATCGATTTCTAAGTATAGGTCAAGATATGAGGTTGACTTCACAGTGTCCGTAGTATCCTTTATCTCAAGTTCTTTGGGGTAGATGCGATGTATCAAATCCCCGAAATTAGGATTGTTTAAAGATAAAACCACATGTTAATTTCTGTTTACTATGACATTTCAAACAAAATATCAAAAATAAAGATATGTAGGCTTTTTACCCATGAATCACATTTTGCACGATCCTTAGCTGGAGTCTAAGAAAGTGATTGATGACCACAAAGATAAAACCAGAGGAGACAAAGGTTCAGACAGTTATTGTTGTAATGAAATCAAACTGCTTTTTAATGTACCATTGGAAGCAGTAGTAATACTAGTTACAAGTCACTCTGTAAATCTTATCTCATTTGACTAAGACGGAGCCGACATAAGACACTGAAGATGTTTGCACATGCCTAAAATAAACAGGAAATCGAATAAATGACAGTTTTCAGTTAATCCACCCTATATCTTAACGTAACACGCGGTAATTGTTTAACTATCCTTGTTACCACAAATCGCGTGCCTTCAGGTCATCAATGTTTTTCAAAGAATATGTTATGAAAAAAATTTCGTTTTGAGATAATGAGAGAGAGCATGTTTGTCTGTTCTATTACACAAGTTTCTGATAAATGTACACTTGCATGCTAGATGTAATGCTACTCTGCAGTAGTGAGTGTAGTAAGAAACTACACCTAGAAACATACTTTAAAATATAATGTTCTAAACATTTCTATTGACATGTAGAAAAATGCTTTAAAATTTTATGTTCTGAAATGTAACAAACTAGAAAGAAAAAAATATTTTAAAATATCACGTACTGAATTTTGTTAAATGGACTATAAAAATAATGCAAATTTTCAAATTACCAATGATCACATTCCTTTGTAAAATTATGAATTAAAAGTTTCTTGTCTACGTTTTTGACCTGGAAACTGGATTTGTAGAATGAACTGTATATAAAATTTTATGTTCTGAAATGTAACAAACTAGAAAGAAAAAAATATTTTAAAATATCACGTACTGAATTTTGTTAAATGGACTATGAAAATAATGCAAATTTTCAAATTACCAATGATCACATTCCTTTGTAAAATTATGAATTAAAAGTTTCTTGTCTACGTTTTTGACCTGGAAACTGGATTTGTAGAATGAACTGTATATAAAACACTGACTGCTTCATGTCGTACTTCAACTTCCTGGTAAGTTCTTGACAAGAGATAACCCAAATGGAATAATTACTTATTTCCAACACTCTACCGAAGATTTATCAACCACTAGTATTCTAAGAAATGATTTATATCAAAATATATCACAAAAGAATATTAATTCACAGTTGGAAATTGAATCTCACCAATATCATACAATAAATAGAATGCAATATTTATTCAAAATATAAGAATTTCAATCTATCTGAGCGTATAATGATTTTTCAGAACTCAAATCCTGTCAATGAAGTCAAATAACACTGGCCTATTTTCTAAGTATGATGGTTCAAACAAGTTTGAATGCAATTAAACAACGAGTTTTCCTGTGCCAAACTCAGCCTTAGGGGATACAATGATGTCGTTTTGACATTTCTGCTTCCTCGTTCAATGCTACATGGAAATCTTGTAGTATTTCAAATTTAGCTGTGCTGTTTTGGAAGACAGTTTCAGTGTAGTATCATAGAAAAACACATAGCCAAATTATAAACTATCAAATATATATATATATATATATATATATATATATAAATATATATATATATATATGTACAACGTCTCTCTTCGCTACACTGCTCCATCGGATTAAATTGATACAGTGAAGATAACGTAAACTTATAGAAGGGTCTGAAAAATTCCCAACGATGTTAGAACTGTCAAATTTGCCAAGCAAATTTTTGGTCGTTCCCTCCGCGGGACTCGAACTCGTACCGCTGTGACATCTATGGCAACACATGCATCATTAATTTGATCCTCTATCCTACATAATAACACCTAGATGAACTGTCCCGTACTACCACACATCGTGTACTAAGTTACAGCCCTAGATTAATCATACAAGGAGGAATGAGTATATATACATTATGACTTCAAGAAATTAAGATTTTTTTTTCTGAATTCTTCATTTATCATAAACTTATTGCTTTACAAAAATAGTTAAAGGGGAACTGAGGAATAACACATTTGACATTAATTGTTTTCAAGTTTACCATCCCGGCTTGACTATGGAAATTCATTACTATATGGCATAAACAATGTAAATATTTCAAAATTACAACGTGTCCAAAACTCAGCTGCAGATTTGATCACGAGGACTAAAAGACATGAACACATCACACCGGTTCTAAAGAAATTACACTAGGTTCTTGTTCAATACATATGTCAATTCAAACTTTTGATGTATGCTTTTAAGGTTTTACACGGTCGCGCCCCGATCTATTTGAAGAAACTGCTCCCTTTATATGTTCCATCTATACAATTACGTTCTGAGAAATGAAATGCTTATCAAACAACCGAGAGTGAGAACAAAGACATACGGTGAAAGACCCTTCGATAAATCAGCTGCCACATTATGGAATGGTTTGCCTAGTGACATCAGGAAAATTACATCACTCGAACTATTCAGAAAAAATGTTAAGACTCATCTTTTTAGACTGGCTTACTCGGATTCCATGTGAACGTTCTTCTGTGAATTTCAGTTGTTTTTACCTTATTTTGTTTAATTTATATTATTTTCATATTATTGTTTATATTGTGTGATATTCTTATGTATGTAAAGCGGTTATAGTAATTGTAACATTATATAATGCGCTATACAAATATTGTAAATAATAAAATGATAATAATAAAAGTCTCCATTTTTCATCATACACAAATAAAATAGTTTTAAGTTCTAACAAATCATTAAGCATCTTCTGTGGAAGGATTGTGACGGAGAGTACGGGGGGGGGGGACATTCAACATTAATTTGTTTATTCGTCATTTTAGGTCGCACAGAGTTGAAATGGTCGCAATCCACTCGGAAGGATTCAGAGATCTCATTTCAACATTAGTTTCCTTCTCCAACATTCATTTGTTTATTCGCCATTTTAGGTTGCAAAGAGTTTGGAATGGTCGCAATCGACTCGGGAGGGGTCAGAAATTTCATTTGTCATTTCAACATTCATTTTGTTTTTTAACATTAATTTTCTTATTGGTCATTTAAGGTCGCACAGCGTTGGGAATGATACAAAGGACTCAGGAGGGGCAATCGGCTCCGGAAGGATCAGAGATCTCATTTCAATACTCATTTTTTTCAACATTCATTGCCTTGTTCGCCATATTAGGTCGCACAAAGTTGGTAATGGTTGCAATCGATTCGGGAGGGGTCATATATGCCATTTTCATTTCATCATTCATTTCCTTATTCGCCATATGAAGGAGATGTGACACAATTTTTTTTTATGTTTTGTTTATTTGATTTATTACACCTAAAATATATAATCAAAAACCCCTTGTAGTTACTTCCGTCGTTAAATTGAACATAGATTGATTCAAAATCGACAATGGCCCAAGCTATACGAATTTTGATTAGTCTAATGGTCACGTGACCGTGTTACGTCATTAGTTCCCAATTCATAGATCAAGTGGTTGAAATGCGTAGGGCTTCTGCATTTATTGCATGATTTCGACAACTGAGCGCGAAAATATTAAAAGTTGTGGTATCAATTTAAATCACTTCGGGAAGATAATGATAAACAAAGTAAAAAATATCTAACCATTACATCAACTATCTCTATATTTAACTCCTTGGTTACATGAAGACTAGACAGAGTGAGACGACACCACTTCTGTTCGAAGAGTACACAGAACAATTTCTTTTTGTTCTTTCTTGTAAGATTGAACTTTAACATAAAGTAATTTAAATTCATATTCTAAGATTTAATGTTTCGATCACGGTCTCCAATGAAAATATTGATTTCACTCCTTTTTTTACAAAACGTAACTACTGACCATTGTACCAGTACTATGGGGAGTAATATAAAGTCCCTGCAAGTACAGATAATGATACGAACATGTTCAATTTTCGTTAGCTTTGATAATTTTATTTGATATCCCATAAGGGTTTCGTGCTGAAGCTTCCTTGTGATCTAAATCTTTTTTGCTAAAAATTAAATATTTTAACTGACCTATAAAATATTGTCCATTAAAGCTCCCTTAAATTCACTGACGGTCACCTATAATATACTGTGTATTGTGTCATAAAATCCGTAAAAAAAAGAAATTCAATTATATTTCAATTATTATCAAGTCATAAACGGCCTGCGTCAACACCTGTGTTAATTACGGGTCGCCGAACCATGTAAAGTTAAAAAAAAAGCCACCCAAGCTATCTCTTGGTCATAATTAAGTCTACCGGGCTTGTTTATCAATATAACCTAGCAGCAAAGAAAGAACGATACACAGTGTGTCACTATTTTAGTAGTATCCTCCTGTTCCAGTTCAAAAATAGTGCGCAAAGTAGTTGTGTATTCACCATGCGGGGATGTATGCCTAACGAAAATGAAAAGCTGACAGAAAACGAGAAGAACTTAGTCTTCTTACTTTCTAAACACTTTTATTGCATCCATACACAGATTAGTTGACAACTCTGGATCATAAAGACAAGCCATTTTCGATGATGTATAATTTTTTTCGGACACACGTGTACATTTTCAATGTACCCAGATGGAGATTGAGAGCCAGTGACGTTGCATTTCCATATAGGGGGATTAAGCTTTACTTATGGTTTTCATTTATGCATATTAATTAGGTCGTCGTGAAAACACAAATTAATCATTCTAACTTTATTTTGCACTAATCTGATGAGAAAATGTTTGTTACACTCGTATTTAAACATACTATAGTTTTATAAATACAAACATTTATAAAATGATATTTTTTGTGTCACGTCTTCTTTAAGGTCGCACAGAGTTGGGAATAGTCGCAATCGACTCGGGAGGGGTCGGAGATCTCATTTCAACATTCATTTCCTTATTCGCCATATTAGGTCATTTCACTCTTTTTGTAGTTATTTGGGATTGGCGAGTCAACCATGCACCATCACACTCATTAACACACGATGGATTTCAGGTACATTCGTATGTTTCATTTAAAAATCAACTTGTCATAATGGTATCAAATTATGGTCACAATTACGATTTTTGAGTAAAATGCAAAATACATGCCCTACCCCACCAAAAACAACTAACATGACACGTTTTAAACTTCTTTGGTATTAATGTTTCAGTATAACATTTTTCTATGTCTTTAAAGTTATTCTGAAAACTTGTTGCGATTTGAAATTTTTGGTAGGATGCATTCCTTTCTACATTTCTCAAACGTTAAATTGTTTCAAATTTGGAATCTTTCCATCGATAATTTCAATTCATGATGAAACCGGGATAAACAACTTTCAGTATTTTAAAAGCACAAAACAGGGACATATTATCCTTACCGTATAAAACAGGTCTCAAATAAAAGCTTGTTTGAACTACTACAATAACGGGTGATATAGAAGAAAATCTGAAATTCTGAAAATTTCCGTTTGTACGATTTCATAATAAATGTATATTCAAAAGGATTATGTAAGCGCTTGAATTGATCAGATATGTTAGATACATCAGTTTCATAATATTGAATGCCTTAGATATAATAGTACGTGGGCTTAAGATAACCCCCGTGCAACCCCCACTCATCAACAAAAATACCTCCAATTTACGAATCATTTTGTCGTTAAAAATTGACTGAAGTTTTTTTTAAGGCTACTTTTTATATGAGGCAAAAATCCATTTTACATGTTTTTTTTTTATTTTTCGAACCGCTTCTTTCTACAAAATGATTTAAATTGACATGTATAGGAATCGACATATAGCACAGTGTCTCAGCTTTACCATAATACTAATAAATTTACGGAAACACTTTGGATTTTAGAATAAAATGAAACAAATGCCCCCACCACATAAAAAAATCGATAAAATTGACATTTTGTCAATTTCAAAACACCTAGAGTATTTATGCTTCAGTAAAAAAAAAGTCTTATTTGGTATTTTCTGTTTATTATTATCACAATTTATACTTCTGGGATTCTTTTGATGACTTTTTGCGAGTTTTGTTGTCATAATTTATCAAAAAATGGGGGAAAAAATATGTGACTTTCGATTTTTCCGTAAAAGTCGCATACATTCGACAAGTATTGCTCAAATAAAACGTCTGAAATTTGGTACCATTCGACAGATAATTTAATTTTCTACCAAAATAAACCACGAAAAAACTAATTTTCTAGAAACACTTTTCAAAAAATATTAAAAAATATTATCACTATCCCAAAAAAACTGGTCTCAGTATCAAACAAAATTCTCATTCACAGCATACCGACAGTGTAAAACTCACATTTTAGGCATTCCTAATTAAGATAATGGTGTAACCAAAATATGTGATTAGAAATTCTTTTTAGGATTACAATTGCTATAAAATCGTAAAATTTGTTCAATTTGCTCTAGTTTAAACAAACGTTTGTGTAATACAGTACATTTATATAGTGTCTTAGCTTTTCAAATGAGCCCAAGTATAAATATAAACTTTTCCAAGTCAAGTTAGATAAAAATTTACCACCCCTACCCCTGAACCAATAACAATAAACAATAAATTAATATCATATATACGGTTTACAATAGACATGTTGGGTACTATTGTTTTAATCCAATATATCTGATAATTTCAGGCGCGTATTCTTTCCATTTTCAATGTGATGATAATGAGGTTTTAATCCAAAAGGGAATTTTCGAAAGTTTTACATTTGGATTTGTTTCAAGTGTTACCGAAATTGTAAAGTTGGGGAATTTGGCCACAATATGATACCTATATGTATTTAGTTTCTTTAAGCATGTTGTCCCAGGATGACTTAGACTATCGGACAATTGAGTAAAAATAATCTTGAATTTTTGACCCAGTGAGGTAATAATGTAGGATTATACTGAAAAAGAATCCGGGAATATTCTTTGGCGACAAATTGATTCGGTAATGGGAGGTATAAAGATACCTGAAAATTACCAGTTTTGAAATTGAAAGTTGATAAGTGGGGTGGGGGTACATTGCGACCATTTACAACATTGTGCGACCTAAATTGGCGAATGAATGTTAAAATGAGATCTATTTATTTTGTTTTTAAATGTTGAAAAAGGAAATAGAAAAAAGGCTCGGTAATTTCAAAATTTGCTAAACTCTTTTAATTTTGCCCCATTCATCTGAGGACAAGCAAATTATGTCAGATAGTCCGATCATGCAAATTATTGATTTACATGACATTTAACTTCCAAGGCATTTAGCAGGTTCCACAATATAATGTTTCACTTTTATAATACATACCATGCATAATTGTTTTCTTCAATATAACAACACTTCACAACTTCTTAAATACTCATCTAACATTTACTCCATCATAATGATAAGAATCGTATGGTTATCATCCAATTAGTATTTCACTATCCATGTCTACATGCTTCTTTTTGTGAGTTGTAGTTTCAAAACGGAAATTTAAATTCGTACAAGACCAAAGCTGTTATGGTGTGATTTATAATTGCGCAAGCTGCCACACATAATTCTTAAATCGCGAAATGTTTAAGAATATGTTTAAATTAGCATTTTATGCAACAATATGATCAGCTTTTGTAACAAAACCAGATAGACAGCTAAAAATTGAGTAATAACACCCAACAATTATGAAGGTGTAAAATAATTGTTTTTTAATTTTTAAAACCAGATTTGAAATAAGTAAGTATTGTCATTGAAAAACAATGTAAATACACAAAACAGGAGAGATAACTACCAGAAGGAACGATTTTCTAGCATTTTATTGTTTTAAGAAATATCAAAAGATTGAATAATTGTTGAAACGATGAAACGAAGAAGACCATTGAAAGTGAAAATATATTTTCTAATTAGTGGGCTTCGGACAGGCTATCATTAGACTTTTCCATCAATGTCTCATTCTTTAAAAAAAATATCTATAAAAATTACTTTCTTTAGCGAACTGCACTCTGGTGGTCTCTTAAAGGAAAAAAGACAAACGCTAATTATCACTTGATTAATGTGCATGTAAAAAGTCAATTAAAAAAGTAAACATATACAGTCTTCTAACTTTTCATGTGTAAGCAAATGTAGATGTATCATTTCATCATGAAATTCTATTGGATCCATAATTTGCACCAATCCTTAGATAAGCCTTTAGATTCATAAATGTGGATATGGTTGAAAGCACCACACAGATAAAACAGAGTCTGTCTTTAAAAAGAAACAGTCTAAATTAAGTTATCGGTAAATTTACTTGTATGTCCAATCTAATGGCAGATCACAGACTCTAATTAACTTCCTGGTCTACGTTTGTAAGTTAATTATTAGAGAAGAGCTCTGTGACATCAAGTCATTACTGCTAATTTTGGCACATTGTTTTCGTAGACTCGCCGCGCATCCTTACGTGTTCTAACAATACTAACCTTGACATCTAAAATGATATACGGGTATGCAACGGAAAGAGAAGTTATTTTTTTTTATTTTAAAGACAGGCGAATTTATTTTTTAGTATGTTGCAGAGCTAAGTGTTCATCTGTCTAACACATCAATTGATTGAAAATGAATACAACACATCACTTACGATGACCTATTCCTATGCAATATTTAAGTTATGTTTATCATGTTTTTGAGCTACCTCTTGGAAGAAAAAGCGGATTTTTGTTAATAAAATAGCTTGGTATTTGAATATTTTGATCTACGTGACTACATAATGTTAACATTGACTATCAAAACAAAAATAAAAGCTTAAACATTGATGTTTAGAAAGGTTTTTTTTATTAAAGATCTAGAATTCAAATATCATGGAGAAAGTTCAAAACAACCACTATTTACAAACAGACAAATACATATAAATTGATAATCATAGATGAATCCAGTGATGCATGTATTAGCTAATCTGCTTTTGTCTTTGACATACGCATGTATATAATACGCAGTTATTTGTATATAAAAAAAGATTTTTTAGTTTAAAGGATAAAATTTGAAACAGGACATCGCACAACCATAAAAATCCTACATAATATTAGCATTCTTTCATTCCTTTTAAAGCCTGTTTTATTATTCATTAGATTAAAGATTCTTTAAATGATTACCTGGAACTAGAGAATACACATTAAGGCTAAGACAATCATCCACCTGCGATCCTGAATGTTTTGCTATCCTGATATATTCTCGTACCATCCTTGATGCTATCTTGTCATAAAACTGACTGACCCCATTAAATGGCTGAGGACAAACACCTTTGAAGGTCGTGCACGCAATATAATCCTCCTTTCTATTTGGTATAGCATCTGAAGCTGGATGGAAAGTAAATATTATATTACGCTTCAATGAACCATAGTCTACTCCGAGAAATGCTTCAATGTACCTCAAATATGGTGCTGTTGGAAAACTTACAGTTAATCCACGGATTTCACCATTTCTAATTTTAACTTTTCTCTGTCCCCAACTCTTTTTCTCAATAATAAATGAGAACATCGGCAGTTGAGCAAACAATATTGTATAGACATAGAAATTGTTGAATATTCTTGACAACAACATATTCACTAAGGAATAAACTCTAACACGTAATACTGTTACATCTTTACCAACTGTAATAACAATCAACAAGATCACCGTAACACAATTAATATCTGTACATCTTCTATCTTTCGACAATATGTTAACAACCTCTCCACCGTAATGAGAATGGCGGTTTACATCATATTCAAGAAAGGATCAGAAAGCCAGATCAGTGCAATCCAGATCGACCCACAACGGTGTTTCCAATAAGATTTGGTAAGGTCGACTAATTTGTTCATTCCAAGACAGTTCTCCATAGGAAGTATTAGATAAAGGAAATCGAAATGAAAGTCAAAACTAAATTCTTACCAAATGATCCAATATTTATAGGATAATAAAGACAGACTCTAATTTCCATTAGGGACGATGCTCAATTTGATTTGACCGTAAATCAGAGTGCAGCGCAACAGCAAATGTTCAACAGAAGTATACATCTTCTTTTTCACTTAATTTGTTTATCTCCTAGTTCCTGGTGAGACCTATTTCGTTATTGGATCCATGGTTTATAACTGCTTCCAACTGTATGCCTGGTATTCCCTATCTTCTCTTTATTTATAACCATTTTCTTCTGGATTGGAATAGATGAACAAAACTATGGTCTTAACGTCGCGATCGCCTTAAACGGTATCATTAAACCTCGATTTTGTTTTTCGTTTTCATAATTCCTAACCACATCATTTGCCAAAGGATATAAGACCAAGTGCTCATAGTTAACTGCATAATTGTGTCGTAAATAAAATATTTATCCCAGTATTGGTAATAACTATTAGTGCCAATGTGGTTTATAGGATTTATGTCAGAACAATTCAAACTAGAATACGTAGAATACACAGACGTTTGATCAAGCTCCTGATTGTGTAGATGAATCCTCAAATATATCAAAAAGTGAACAAGTTGCAAATGAAGCCAAGTACTATTAACAACATTCTGACAGCCCCAAATGTTAATTCAGCATCATGTTGCTGTCAATTTTCACAACTTTCAAAGCCCTTGTTATTGAAGGGCTATCAAGACGGAAATAACAGCACAGCTGAAGTGTATAATACCGAATTTCTGATTATAATGTGATATGACATGGAGTTCTTCTAAATTGGCAAGCTATAAAAGGGGAAGTAATAATATTAGTACCGAGAAAATTTCATTTATCATGTCTACAGCTGTTACAACTTGTGACTTTTATTGGAAATATGTTGGTACTGTAATCGCAGTTGGTATGAAGGGATGTAATACATCAAAGCTAAAATGTTCAGATATTGTATACTAATCGATTTGTATGTCTTTTTATATTATTTTTATTCATTTGGGTTAAAGTTTAAACAATGTTTATCTACAGACATATAAAATCTGTCTGTGCACCAGAACTGATAATATTGGGCAAGGGCTCACAAACTAAGTTGATAACCATAGGACTGATAACTCAAGATTGTCTGATCTTTACCAGTTATTAGTAATGAAGGTCGGTCAAATCTTTTTTTTTTTTTTTGTAAATCAACAATATGATTTTTTTGTTGTTGTAAAAACATGCACATTATAAAATTTCTATTACACATAAGAAAAAGAAAGAAGGGAGGTCGGGAGTGCACCAAAGGGTTAATACCAGAATGTCAAAACTGGCAACAATCGTTGAGATTTTATCATATCATAAACTACAAAACAAACATAAACATGAATTCAAATGAATAAATTTGCTCAATATTTCTTTATATTTTCACTAAATTATGAATACATTTCTTTCCTTTTTTCAATTAAGGCACTTTTTAAAAATTAAATTAAAATGATAGTTTACAATGGGTATAAGTAAAAATAAATCCAGAAGGACCCATGAGATATAAAACTGGACAATACCTGCATTTAGCTTCCCGAACCATTGGATTCCTTTCAAATTAGTAAATAAAATAATTCATATTTGCCATTCAATAAGACAATCAAAGAGAAAGACAAATAGCATACTTTAAAAGCTTAGCAATAACCTTGTGAAATATTATTAAAATTATTAAATCATTTGATTGAAAGTAAAAACAGTTAATAAAGACTTACAGTCTACCAAAACGTTTGCTAATTTTCCTATTCACATCCTTTAGCTCGTTACACAGAATATTGCTTTTTCTTATCATTCTTCTACCATACCAATACTCACTCAGAATTCAATTCAGATTGAAAATGTTATTCATTTCACTAAACATGATAAATAATAATAATAATAATAATAAAATAAAAAAAACAAAAGCAAAAACAAAACCAAAACCAAAATGAAACAATCCAGCAAGACAAACCAAAACAAACATGTCTCCATTTTCCGTTCAACTGGATAATTATTCGTGAATTCCAACCGTGCTCCAAATGTATACGCTATTCAAAATCATACTTATCTCACAAAAATGTTTGTATCACACAAAACATATTATATTAAAAGTTCCTATGACCGTCACCGTTAAGTTGTCTGAAACTGCGAGTGAACCTCCACAACGATAAAAGTTTTTCGGTTTTCTGAGTTGTTTTTGTCCAATGAACAGTCAACTGGACTAACATTCCTGTCAAAACCGGAAGGCGTACCCTACCGTTGCATGTATTCCAAGTCCCAAGTTGTCGGTAGAGACCAGGTTATTGATTTATTTTTTGTTTTGTTCTTGTTTAATTCGATTCCATCATACTTTATGCTGCTTTTACCGTTTTCTTTTCTAAATTTTTATCTTTATCTGTCTATTTTTAACGCCCCTTGCAGGTCCGGGTGTTAAAAGAATAGGCCTGCAGCAGCGCTAAGCTTGTCGTAAAAGGCGACTAAATAGTGCTCAGAACCCCAGCCGGGGGCTAGGGCGCTCTGCCCACAGAGCAACTGGGATGTGTGCCCCAGGTGGTGGAACGGGGTACCCCTGGCGTGTTACATGCTGGGGTTGTCAGGCTATAATACGGAAAACCTGACCGCAAACCATAGTGGTGCACCGTGTTGGGAAAGATGCCACGTTCCTCGCACGTTAAAGAGCCCTACTGTGGTATTCTCCCGGAGTAGGAACCATATGGCTCCGCCACAGGAGGCTAAATTGCCCGACCCTACCCATGTCTCCCTATTTCCAGTGGCAATCAAAATATGTCGACCCCATTATCCTTGTGTCCCATCCCTTTTTCATTTCATCATCATTTCATGTTCATTTTATCATCAATTTCATGTTCATCGTCTGAATATAGCTGAAATATTGCTGCTCGGACGTTAAACCCCAACAAACAAACAAACTAATTTTGACAGGTTTTGACAATGGCCCTTTTGGGTGAGTTTCCCCATAGTTCTTCAACAAAGACTCTTATTGTTCATCTGTGAACCAAACCTTTCACGTTGTTTTTCTGTTGTCTTACTAAACAAACGTTTTATGACGACATTACAACAATCAAATTGAGTCATCAAAGACGTCGTCCACGCCTTCACAGCTGCGGACTATATTTAAGTTTTTCGGTTTATTGTCACGGCCCAGACAAAAAGATATTTCCAAACCAATTTAGCAATGGACAATTTGCTGTGTAAAAGAAAGTTTGACAGAAGCCATTATATCTCCCACTAAATATACAGTCGAATTAGAGAAAAACGGATGCAGCGTTATGCGAACAAGACACTGCATTATTTATTGAGGTAACAATCAAAGTAGCAGGTGCCTAGTAAGATTTGTCCATATATAAGAGTAATCAAGAGAACCAAGGTTATAGCGGTAATCAAAAGAATGCAATCCAGGGACAAAGACTACACATGGAAAACAGACATACACAACAAAGAACATAAAGTAACTAAAATCATACATACAAAGTAACAAAAGCAAATGAGCAACTCGGACTCTACTAAAAACTGGGAGCATGGACCAGGTGCACCGGTAGGGTAAGCGTCCTCTGCTATCCTAGAAACACCCGCCGAGTTGCTCATAAAAAGTCAAGTCCGGGGTAGACAAACGAGGAAAGGAAAACTATGACCCGTTGAATAAATCAGTTTTCATGGTGCAGATGAATACACCATAACGATCCACGAGTTCATGATGACGACCATAAAACTTCTGTAGTGATAACTTCAATCTTGTAGCAACTTAACTCTGTTCCAGAAGCCTATTTGTTAGAGTTCTAGCGCGATACAAAGTCTGCCTAATTGCAGCAAGCACTGGCATAACGTATGAGTTGTGATACGAAAACTTCATGCGCAGATAGATACTGAAGTGATAGTGCCATAGATGAAAGGAAAGTTGATAATTCGGAAAGAAAAGTCATCACGTTTTTCGTAAAATTTGGTTAATAGTTTTCCTTTACCATCGATCTCTAAGTGTAGGTCAAGATATGAGGCTGACTTTACTGTGTCTGTAGTATCCTTTATATCAAGTTCTTTGGGGTAGATGCGATGATTTAAAAACGTTAAGGGAGAATTGCGTAACAATAACAACTCTCGGATTGTTGATATCAAAAATCGAAAAACCTTGAATTTAAGTAACATGTGATCCCTGCTATATCCGTTTAACGATGTGTTAAAAGCTTTCAAAATGTCATGAACTAACTGTCAAGTCATTAAAGAACAGTTCATTTGGTTAAGTCAAAAACCAAGAAAATAATTAATACCCCGGCTTCTTTTGGATTGAACAATCTTACAGATTACATCCTGTCGTTTCCATGTGCAAACTGGATCTTAATCAATCCTTTAAGAAACAATTCTTAGGAATTCATACGATTGACTTAACTAATTATGCCTGAAAAAGCACTATCAAATATAATCAATCTCAATGAAATTTGGCATCACAAAACTTTATATGCTTTTCAGAGAGAACATTTACGTGTATTGCGCAATTGCAGTTTGATTATGATCGATATTGTAAAATATTTTAAATTAGCTTAGTTGTTTCTGTGATATAATATTACATCATAAATGTGACAATAAAATCTTTCAACGACGATTTCAAAGGGTTGTGAAGTCTTTTCCGATGTTTCAAGCTAGAACAATATAAGCAGAAAATAAAATAAATGATGGGTCAGTGTGCTCGTTTTTGAGATATAAGTATTCGAAATTTTGGCGTGAAAAGGATTTCTCCTGACTTTTCACATGTTTTTTCTTAGTAGGTTTTATCTATTGAAAACCTCAAAGAATTTCATAAGAACTTCCAAAATAACATTTTAAAGTGTGTTTAATGAAATTAATAAAATAAAAATGGGGTCACTGGGCAAAAAAAATACCAATGCTATGAAATAGATAAAACCAGAGAAGTCAGAAATTCTGACAATAAATGGCTAAACATAAGCAGCGAACATCCTGAAGATGAAGCAAAAAATGACTAAGACATCAATTTTCGTATGCTATGTTGAATGATTTAAAAAAAATAAATTACACATTCCCATCCGTTAAATACATCTGTCCACTCCGTATCGTACATTCCATTACCTTTCATAAGACAATCAAAAAAGATGTTCTTATCAAGGCTTATTCGTTCTTTACACTGTGGTGTGTTCTGTCATTGACGGAATAAGCTACACATGTTATGATTAGTATATTTGATATTGGATATACAATAAATGTAATTGTAAATAATATAGATTAAACGTTATTGTCTTGGGGATGAAGGTGTAATTATTTATTCCGAATTAATTAAATGTCTAGTAATTGACTTAATCAAGATTCTTTTAAACCTCCTCAGGAATCTTAGGTAGTTTTTAAGTTTAACCATTTTCATAAAAAAAAACAAAAACAAAAACAAAAACAACACATCCAACAACAAACACAAGACTTTCCTAATAAATGGCATTTTCTTATAATGGTTTTATTCAAATTGATGTTAGTAATGTCCGGAAAATTACATCCTGAATTGAAGAGTTATATGACAGAGAATTGAAGTATTCTTCGTGTAAAAGAAACATGATTGAACGAGGTCTGAATGAAAAAAAAAACTAAATTATACTGATAGTATAGACATTACTTCACTAAATTATACTGATACTATAGACATTACTTCACTAAGTTTTACTGATAGTATAGACATTACTTCACTAAATTATACTGATAGTATAGACATTACTTCACTAAGTTATACTGATACTATAGACATTACTTCACTAAGTTTTACTGATAGTATAGACATTACTTCACTAAGTTTTACTGCTTATTGATATATATATATATGTGTCATTTGAATAGCAAGACCAATACTATACTAATGACGTACAATCAAAACAATAATCTGAATGTTTATAGAATTATTACGGTGTAAAACAAACAAAACAGATTACTACAAGACCTCGTGTACATCTTCTTAATTGCTTCATTAAGTTAGAAAAGTTTCTTCTTTATTTCATAGTTATTATAGCTTATATTAATTCATAAATTAGTAATAAATAATTGATAAGAGAAAACCTTTAACTACCAAGCCATTCTATTTTCCTTCTCCTTTAGCTTCCGGTAAAAAAAAGTTTTACAACGATTCTGTTCACACACTAAAACTTATTTTAATTTTGACCTTAAAGATACTTTTACCTTTTATAGGAACATGTGTTATAAGATTCAAGCACTCTGACGATTTTTCAGGTATTTCAGAAACTACAGCATAAATTTTCTGTGCCACGTGTTTAGGTACTTGGAGAACGTATTTGGTCCAATCTATGTCTTTTTGTACACACCCATGTCCTTTTCTTAGGTATGACTTCCGGTGTCGCCACTTTCGAGAAGAGGGCGGCATAAATTGCATGTGTCCACCTCCAACGGAAGCATATGGAATTCCATAATAGCTATAAACTGGGAGTAAACTGGTAGTATTAGAAAAAGTTCTATAATGTCCTAACACGTGAACACGTCTTTTCCTATGGTGGTAATTAATAGATGACTTGTATCCACGATAAGCCGTTCCAGGTTGCAATATCAGAAGTATCACCACTGCTTTAAGGACTGTCATATTGTAGAGTGACAATAAAAACCTAGAAGTTATTGATTAGGGATGGATTAATTCCGATGGAGATTCTTCACAAAATCAATTCACCTGTAAGACAGGAATATTTTATTCACGTCGGGTGATAATTCATCGCAAAGACTTAATTAAGTCTGTCAATACAAAAAAGCCATCCATTTACCCAAGATTCTGTTTAAAGCTTACTTTACATTCAGTATGATATGTTTAGAAGGTAATCAAAGGAACAACGGAATCACTTAACGGAGTCGACCTCTTTCCTCTAAATTGATAGCCTAACATTGAACGATTTACGTAACTTAATTGCCTCTGTTCCTGTGTTTTTGCTATGTTATAGCTTCCTATTTTCCGGGTTATAACGTTCCTTGTCGACTGGTTTTGTTTTACTCTTAAAACAATTTCCGTAGTATAAAAGTTTTTGAAGAGTTCCATTTGCCTAATCTATATCAAGGTCTCAATATATCCAAGAACTAAAACTTACCTTGTTGACATCATTTTATACGGATCATTGTTGCGCGTACGTTTAAATTATTGTATGAAGAAATAGAGGAAAAAAATGCATACTTCTAATTCATATTCAACTAGTCATTTCTGTTTCCTATATTAATAATAAAACATGAATGTGAAAGGTAATAACAATACAGAACTGAACAGTAAAACACAACAGTCAAAAAGAAAGTCCGTCAAATAGCCGGTTATATCAGTGTAAAATCTGGAAAGTTGGAATAAAAAACTGCATTAGTCCTCATTTAGTACGTGCATAGAAATGGTTGGAAAACCAGGTCATATAGCGGCTAAACCTCCTACCTCCATTAGAGTTAAATTATTTCAAGACAAGAGGCATAAAATTGCAAAAGTTCAAAATCAGTAGTCAAAATAGTACAGTAGATATGAACAATAAGTAAGTTAAAATAAAAAGAATTTAATACGATTAAAATTAAGCAAAATTAAGAATACAAAAAAACTTGAAAATAAGTCTTGAAGTTTTTGGAGTAGAGACGCCAAGTTCAAGATGAAAATAATAATTAACAAACAAAACCTACAAAAAATTAATTTGTTGACAAAAGGGAAATTCATAATCTATAATCAATAAGATTTTGATATCGGAAATAAAACTTTTTTTGGCAGTGAAGGTGACGTATTGTTATAATCTTCGACCAGAAGCCTGTCTCTCAGGCAATGATGGTGCATGAAGAAATCACAAAAGACGCTACTAGCTCTGAAATACATCAACAAATAAACAATATGATTTCCTTATGCAGGGCAAACTGGTATATAACAAGAAAAAATATAGATATACAATTAAAATCGTCTCGTTTGTCATATATTTTTGTAATGAGACAAATGTCGTCAAATTCGAGGTAAAGGTTAAACAAGTACATCTTTAAATAAGATAGCCGACGCAGTAAATTTTACTTCTAAGTTTCTACATTTCTTTGAAGAAATTAACACATTAGCACGCAATTCAAATTTTCGATACAGTTTTTGAACGCTATTTCAAGTTTTCGATTCCGTTCTATGAATGCCACAAAGTTATCAGTATTTGGCCAATCGGGAAACAGAATTGCGATCAGGTGACTTGCGTTTCCATAGAAGAGCGTCCTTAAGGTCAAAGGGTTTAAAATGCGAAACTTTTCCTTGTTTGCGCTCATTTTGAAGTAGATTTTTTTTCTATATAATTGTTTCACAAATATGTATAAGATTACAATACAAGTAACTCTTATGTTTTACAAATATATAAGTGCTAAGAAATCAGGCTTAATGTTTTTTTATAGCTTTTTATTAAGAGATGTTGACATACATTTACAGCTGCTTCATGTTACACATACATGTACCAGCACTTGAGAATCATGAACTTTGTTTCATGCTTAAATAGTGTCCCAGCACAGAAATGATCCGTTTTACTTTTGCTTTCTTCCCACTTCATCTAGTGAAACTGCCAAGTGATAACCACTGTAAAAAAATTAAGGAAAACATCATAACAGTGTCTGATATATGCAAAATGTTACAATGTAAATTCATGAAAATATATATGTATTGTAACCATATGATATGGAGAAACCTCCTCTTGTTGGGAAATATTGTTACATGTACATATAATTTCGAGCAAATCAGACAAAAATAAAGGTTGGGTGGTTATAACAGTCCCAGGTTTTTACTGGTTTTTAAACCACCTGGTCAATATTCCCACAGTGATCAATACGGGTCGATTGAAATTTGGCAAACAATATTTCTGACATTATTCATAGTTTTGCCCTACATAAAAAAATGTTAATATATTATATATCTACTATATTTCAGTGTACTTATGTTTTACTCTTAAAATATCTCTATCAGCTGTATTAATTAAGAAAAAATAAACATTTCTTTTTCTAAAATAATTCATATTTATCTGAAATAACGTAACAAACTTTATAAAAATGTACAGTGTATTTCATGAGCACATCTTTGTTCCAATAACTATTAATAACAGGTAACAAAAGTAAGAGTGGAACAAGTTAATTTTCACCTGTCATTGTTAAAACAGCATCCCCTCATAACCAGATAGATCATAAAAGGTGGTTTGAAGTGATGAGTTTAAAACAATAAATTAGTCATTTCATTTACCAGACAAAAACCTTCTAAATACAGAAAATGGAAAGCTTGTTAATGATATTGCTTTAGGGCTTCTTCCATGTATGATTTTAGCCACCTGCTGATTTATAATGATGTTTGGACCCCCATTCCAATATCTCTGGATCAATCCCTGAATGTTGATTTACTTATGAGCAATTAATGTCACATTGTAAAGTTGAAAACAAATTAGATACATGTATTACAAATATCATAATTTCAGGTATGAAATCTTTAATTGATACTGTATTGTATATACAACTAACCAGAGTTACACACGTACACGTTGCACATGTATTCAGCGGTGTAAATTTATTGTTCACAGACATACAAATGTAAACTTCAAATTTTGCTAAGAAATATGACTACACTGTTCTACATTAGCAATAAAAACAGTATGCCTATCACCGATTTTGAAAATTTTAAATAACTGTGTACATACAAAGTGTATGAATAAATAATGTATACTTTTAACACTTACCTAGTACATTGTACATGTAAGAATGTCCATGAAAATCAGCTCTTAGGAAAAGTCTTCTTTCAATGCACTTTCATGGACATAGAATTTCAAACATTATTGACGGTGTTTTTCTTGTGTCATGAAAATCCTGTTTCTTACTTTATGATCTACATCATAAATAAATGTATCTGGTATATCTTGACAATGTACTAAAAAGAACCATAATGATATGGTCAGTTATGACTTACATGGATATAATACACATGTACATTGTATTACTATTTCTTTGAATTCCATACTGAATCGTACATGCCTAAATCTGTATCCCATGCAACATCAACAGGACACTCCTATATCAACTCAAGGGCCACTGGCCCACGGGGTGATATAGGTCGAGGGCTGATACTGCATATCAAACAAATTTTTGCATGTCATGTTCATTCTTTCTTGTATTTTATCAATACAAATTGTACTTCAATTAAGTTCTGTGCAAGGTGTACCGTACATATCACATCCACAGACATATATTGCATAGCTTTATACACCCTTAGACCTATATTGCATACCTTATATCACACCTGTGATATGTACGGTACTTAAAATGGGTTTAGGGGTGTGGCATACAGTATGCGATATAGGTCTAAGGGTGTGATATAGAATACATTATAGGTCTACGAGTGTGTTATACAGTATGAGATATGTCTAGTGGTGTGATATATGGTATGCAATATAGGTATATGGGTGTGATATAGGGTATGCGATAAAGGTCTAGAGTCGGTGTGGAAGTTTGGATTTTAGGAACATGTACAAGTGTACATGTATGTGTAGTGTCATGGCTCCTGTGTCCACTCGCGTCCCAAGGACATTACTTTATTTCACTGGATACCCCCTTTTTTGATAGTTCAAGATCACCTCCTGAATGAGATGAATATGTTACATGACTTCCTTTCATCCTTACCGTTGAAACAGAGACATTGTTTAAGTCTCTGCTTTGAAATCATAATAATTTAACAATTCTGTTTATTTTCTATTTTAAATACTTCATTGTTTACTACATGTATGTACATGTGTGTTTACCATTTTATTTTATTTACGTACATGTACATGTAGTAATTAACATATATGTACATAGTGCTTGCATTTTATGTACAGGAGTAAATTTCCTCGGATCAAACAAATCACACGTGAATTTTTTCAATAAAAAGGAGGGGTGTCCACCCCACGCACCCTCCCCTGGATCCGCCACTGTAATCTATATTTACTACTCAAAAAGTGTACGTTGCAGCTCCGAAAATCCGTCATTAGAAGCTCCCGACATCTTCATTAACAGGGTCAGATCGAGAGAAATTAGATTGGCAAATCTCGATTCAGCTTTCCTCCTTGCGAATGTTCGAGTCATTTTGACAAAATAGTCCAGCTCTCTGCGTCAAAATTTAAATACATGTAATCATTGAAACATTGCAGTTCTACACATATTAAATTTATACGCCCATGTCGTACGTAAAGTAAACATCACATATTTGACATGGAGCGGCCGAGCGATATCTTTATGCAAACTTTGCAAGAATAACCCGCGGAGTGTTATTTTAGTAGTTATGTGTGGAAATGTCTACCCTGGTTACGTAATTTGGTTGCCGACGATCAGTCTATAAATAGACTTCCTTGATAAAAATGGATTGTTAATGAAGAGAACACCGTCAATACATCGATATGTGAAATTAAGAATTCTAACTTCTTTAATCATCTTGACTTTCACAAGATTTTGAAGAATTACCGATTCATATGAATAAAGGAAAGGATTGGCTAAGAAAAGGGTCCATTTTAATGCCGATAATTTGTTAAAAAAGTGTTCCTCCAAAAGATACAAATGTGTTGTCAAGAAGAAACTCTAGCTTATGATCATCTATTGGCCGATGTATAAACTTGAGTTTTTTTTTTTGTTTTTTTGTTTTTTTTTGTTTTTTGTTTTTGTTTTTGTTTTTGTTTTTTTTTTGGGGGGGGGTTCTGAAGTGGTAAAAGTGTAGATTTGTAGCCTGAAACAACAATTTTGTAAGAATTCTTACAAGGAAATGCTTTGTGAATGATTTTTAGACTGGTTTTTAATTTATTACAGAAGTAAGTAGTATTTGATGTTGAAAAGTCAAAAGTTTAAGTAGTATTAACATCCACAAAGGAGCAAGATATAAGATTTTATACTTTTTGAGAATCCACATATGACTAATACCACTACAAGGGTAAATAGTGTAGTATTTGTGTTGTTTCTCCTTCACTTACGGTGATTAAACAGTAATGGACAGTGAAGTTAACATGTTTCTTACACAAGTGTGTCTTGTATTCTAAATTAACGTTCTGTAGGATAAAACCTTCAAGACAAAAAGCGTGAAATCATTTGATAAGCGCATGGCTAACACACTTGAAGTGTGTCTTGCATATTTGAATAAGTTGTTATTGAATAACATGTTGATCTACATTTCAGCAGGACTATATTTTGTCACTCAGTGTATTAGATAAGCAAATTTATAAAGAGAATGTAAAAGAGTAATTGCATTTATATAACTGTCTGTTCATTAAAGTGAATCAGAAAATAATTTTCATCATGGTTGGAAAAATTAAAATTTAGTAGAAAGATTCTAGTTTATCATTGCTATATTTTTGTTGTTGTTTAACAATTGATACTAATGCCGAACCCGTGCTTAAAAAGCGATTATCTTAAGTCTCCATCATTTATTTCTGATTAAAACCTCATTCGTTGATTCCAAAGAACAATTAAACTTCTACAGGTCACAACATCTTCAGTGATAGGCAAAACCCATACCATAAAACAAGCTGTAAAAGCCCCCCCCCCCCAACAACCCCAAAAAAGGGGGGATTGGATGGATATAACTTCGAAAATACTTCAATAACAAGACAAATAAAAAAGAAAAGAATACAATATATCAAAGAGACAACAACCCCACCTTGACTAAAATGTCAGCCCAAGGCCACCAATTGGTCTTCAATAAACGACGAGGAAGTCATCACACCTAAGGGTAGGGAGAAGCTGGCCCCAAAGCATCATTAAGCATAGCTACAGCGAATGAGTTGCCCCTACATACTCAAGTAACATAAAAATAAACTAAAGATGAAACGAAACAAGACATACAAAGGCCATAAATTCCTGACCTGGTACAGGCGCAAAAACAAATGCGGTGGCGGGGTTAAATACTATGGCGTATTCACAACTTCCGTGTAACAACGGAAATAAAGAAACTGAATATAAATTACACAAATGTACAAACTAAGGACTACTAGCAGTTAAGTGACATGCCAGCTCAAGACCACTTTAAACTTTCAAAAAGTCATGTCCCTATCGTATGTAAAATCAATCTAATGCGGGATTGAGAATCACGGTACATCATAAGTCGTAAAATAAGGACACAATTCATGTCATGCCAGAAGATGCTTTAAAATATAATGTTTTAGTTTCTATGTATAGACCCTATACGCTAATCAATTAAACTTTTACTGGTCACCTCACAGTCTTCAATGAAAAGCAAAACCCATACCATAAAACAAACTGTAAGAGCGCCCCCTCACCCCTCCAAAAAAGAGAGGAAAATTGGATATGCCCATTAACTTCAAAAATACTTCAATAACAGGATAAATAAAAAAGGAAAAATACAGGAGTGTAGGTTAACTACTTACAAATTGAAAAGTAAGGATTATTACGAGAATATGTATGGTGACAATAGGGCATGAAAAATCCCCCTTTTATTAAGTTTACCATTATCGATATGATTACTAAGATCAAGAAACGGACATTCTTTATTATCGATATTTGCTTAATTCAAAGACAGTTCTACAGGATATACATCTTTAGTATAAATATTGAAGTCATCATTGTTTAGATCTAGAATACCGTCCAAATATCTAAAGGTGTTATTATTTTTTTCTGGAAATTTCTTTATTTATTCTAGCCATAAATTGTGATTCGTAATAGTACAGAAAGAGGTCGGCAATAAGTAGTGCATAATTGGTCCCCATACTGCATACTCTTCTTAGAGATGAGTTGAATATATTTATTGAAATAACAAAACACCCGTATGGTATCTATCGTTAAAAAACAAATGGTCCAATCGAACTGGTACTATATTTTATCATTGAACAACATTAAAATAAACTAGAAGTCAGAGGAAGTCTTTAGGGAGTAATGATACAAGAAATTGCTGCTCCAACATACAATGCAAGCATTATCGGAAGGACATGTTTTATTGTTCATAATTGATCGTAATTGTTTTATCGTCGAAATCAACCTTTAAATGGATCTGGAAAGTATAATGTGGAGCCTGACGGACATCCTGCTTTTCATAGCTAAGTCAAATTTAATAAATATTCTAAAAAATCAAATATAGGGCAAATATATTCGCTATCCGACTCAATGAATTACTTTATTATAAAAAAGTACGAGAAACACTCAAAATAACTTAGTTATCGTGTCCCGTTTTTTTCCCAGGACTTCTTTATATATACAAAGTAACAAAGTAATTTGATAATTTTCGCTGAATAGTCTTGAGGGATATCGATTATAAACTCGTATTACTGTTAAACATAAGTATATCGATATTCTTGTAAATACTGTCAGTAGCGTTAGATGAAAGCGCAATAACTCTGATTTGGCGTCGATTATATAATACTTAGTGAAACAAACATTTTCATCTACATTTTTTCAGACTGCAGCAACACCAAAAGTATGTTTTCTTTGCAAGATATTTTGTTTTGTTAAAGACTATCCCAAAATATTGATGGTTTAAGAATTACACCTTAATTATATATAACCATTTTGCTCAGTTAAAAATATTGTTCAATAGATAGTATAATTACAGGCCGATAATATTAATGTAATTTATTGGTATAAAGCGTCTTTTAACTATTTTTTCCAATATTTTTTACACTAAAACTGGATAATTTATATAAGAAATCATTTTTTTTATATCAAGTATATTTTTTCATACCAAATGTTGATTATATATAAGAAAATTGATATATTTTTTTCAGAAGGTAATAAGTTTTTATCTATTAAAACAAACAAAAAAAATTATAAAAATGATAATAATAAATAAGTAAATAATCATTTTTTTATGTCAATGAATGATATCGATAATTGATTAATTTATATGAAAAAATCTTTTCTTGATATCATAATTTAAGATTGCTTTGTGATATTAAAATCAGTAATGAGAAAAACAACAGTGGTTCCAAAATATGTCTTCTATTCTAATACTAGAAAATGGTTCTTGTTATAACAGATATAATAATATTTTTGTAAATCAACATTCTATTTATATATAAAATACTATTTTTATTATTTGTTAAACAATTTTTTTGGCGGGAGTCCAATTTTCTCATTGTCTGCTGTCGTCATCTCTTCCTCAAAATATGTCATAACACTGAAAAATTCAGCTCTCGCAAAAGTAAATAGAAACAAACAAAGAAATAAAAAAAAAAAACCTAAATGCAAATTATCCAAAATAGACAAATTAACAATAAAAGCAAAACGAAATAAAATAAAGGAACAAATAAATACGAAAAACAACCAAAAGATAAACAAATATAAAACAAGAGAAAATGACTAGAAAAACATCAAATTACAAAACTAAATAGATAACTTTGTCATATTTGTCATATCTCTGAATAGAGAACCTAAATTTCTCACAACTCCAATCAAAAAGAATAAAATGAATATATTTGATTACGACAACAATATCAAGAATATACCAGCAAACATTCTACAGACTGGGACAAACACTTCATTTATAATATCATAATAAAACTGATCTGTATTTAGCCTTAAAACACTATCTCTGGGGATGTTTTTCCTATTTGTGAACCACATTATATTTTTCAGTATTGAACAGAGTGAAACATTAGGTCTTGATATGGTTAGATTAAAGAATTAACCCGGATGTTATGATTTCATGTTTTTTTTCCGACCGTATATTTTTTTAGGGTTGTTAGATATGAAATAGATCTGACATAACTAATCGCTTTAACTGATCATCGATCACTAATCGTATAGATCACAATCGAATGAAAATAGATTAATTGGTTCTGTAAATCGAACACTTGTCGATCAAACTCTCAAAAGAGTTCGACTTACAGAACTAATCAAATCGATTATCATTCAATTTGTGAACGATAAGTAATCGATGATCAGTTTGATTGATAAACTATGTCGAGAATAAAGTAAAAATTAGAAAATGGTAATTGGGAATGAAAATCTTGATTTATTGATCTGATGCTTGCTTAAGATTGGCGATGATGCATGCTCAAAAGCAAAAATGAAATACTATTGAATAAGGAAAAACTAGTTTTCTTTTTAACATTGATGCAATTACATTCATATTTGGTTGCACTTTCCTATCTTTAATTCCTTAGAGGGACTATGATTGTAAAATAAAACGATACTCTTTGAAGACATTATTTTGGATAAACAACTCTTTTTGAGAAGTAATGACGTTCGATACTTACGACATTGAAAAAAAATTATATTTTTATTTGTGATAAAAATTTGTTCATACGAATTTTCAAAAAAATCTTGTAACAGTTTTAGATCAGTTGTTAGTATCAATGAATATTAATACAAACTCTTTGTCAGTAACACATATTCATTTTTTCGACGTGTACTGCAAATTAATATTAAGTATATATCATTAATTGTACCTATTACTTTAACTGT
Source organism: Perna viridis (assembly GCA_037379345.1). Classification (NCBI taxonomy): domain Eukaryota; kingdom Metazoa; phylum Mollusca; class Bivalvia; order Mytilida; family Mytilidae; genus Perna; species Perna viridis. Next base: position 56,948,377 of record CM074511.1, read on the forward strand.
TTTTTTAAATTAATTTAAAGTGAAAATAAAAAGGCTTTAATTGTTTATAGGTTTTCAAATATCAAACGTTCTTGAAAGGCAATAACTCGTGCTGAAAATAACGCGAAGAACGCATTTGCATCTTAACAAATGCATATTTCAGAATTCTTCATTGATTTTTATGCTAAATGAACTAATTTTTGACTGACTCAAGGGAGTTAAACACACTATTGTTCAATTGTAACAAAATTAGATTTCACTTTCAAATCAGCGTAGTATGAGAATTTATTGCAACAGACACATTAAGAATGTTTTTTATATTGTTAGAATGGCTATTACCTAACATAAAACCGTTTTCCATCATTTATCAAATACAAAGTGTTTTGAAATAAAGTGAATTAGAAATTCTGTTTATCTTGACTACCTGACAAATGGTTAGTTAAAACTTTCAAATTTTTGCAATTCCTGCGGAAAAAAAATAAGTAACCTCTATTACAAAGTTAATGATGGTCAAAATGATTCTAACTTAAAGTACGTTTATCAAAGTTAAAACTGTATATGCAGATATTCAAGTATAAATATAACCCCTCTTCTGGTAAATGCCAGTATTTTCCCACAATCTACCACAAATTTAGTATGCCTGCCAATGTTCTCATGTTTTGTTAATATTAGACCTAAAAGATGTAAAATTCACAAACGTTCAACTTCCACATCGATCAAAACAGTGTTGTTTTAGCCATTAAATCAAATGAATTGAATAACATTGCTTTGAACATCACCGAGAAAAAAGTGTGACCGGAGGTAAAGTTTCGTAATGTATAGAGTCCAAAGAAATTAGTGTATTCTATTTTCTATGATTTTGATTTTTTCATCTGCTTTGCATAGAGAGTTTCATTTATTGTTTGAAATAAATTGTAAATATCTTATTCAGTAAACAATTCAATCAAGATATACTCAACCCGACATATTTAGTGCTTCATGACACTATTTCGTAAAGTTTTTTAATGGTTAGAGTCCAACGAAATTAATGCATACTTTTTTCTGATCTTGATTTTTTCATCTGCTTTTCATAGAGGGTTTCATTTATTGTTTGAAATGAATTGTAATATCATATTCAGTGAACAATTCAATTAAGATATATTCAACCCGACATATTTAGTGCTTCGTGATACTTTTAACGTCTTGTGTGTGTACATCTACTATAGATAAAATATACACTTACCTAAAACAGGAACAAATAAGTTAATAAGAAAACATTCCTCGTATTGGTTGATCAGAAACCGAGATTTCCTTTCCATTTGTTCTATATATAGCAATGGAAACATTTCTTTCATTTCTTTTTCATTCATGTCACGTTGAGGACATACTCCATAGCTATTATTGTAAGAGAAAATGTTCAACTGTGACAGTGACATAGTGGGAAACATCTCGCGTGTTCTAAAACGTAAGACTTGTTCATTTGTGGCAAATTGAATGTCTTTGAACACTTGAACTTTTCGCAACTGTGAATTCCAAAACGTTTTTAACATTCCAAGTAAGTTGCCATTGTTAAGCAGATACCGACGAAGCTCGATACTTTTAAAGACTTTAGGTTTATATCCAATGTTCAGTTGAATAATAAAAAATAGAAGGAAACATAATCTCCAACTGTTCTCAAAAAGGGCCTTCATTGTTGAATCAAAAGAATAGGATTTCGCTCTTGTACAAAGTTTTGCGGCAATATTGATTTGATTCAGGCTAAATAACTCAGGAAATTGATGACACTTTCCTTTTTATTGAATAATTTCTGGTTTCTTACAGATCAACAAATTGAGAAGGCGACAGGACTGTTAATCAAATAAGAGTAAAGCTTGAGGATAAACACTCGACCCCGACTGACAAAAAACAGAGGCACTTTTCCGGTTGTTGCGAAACGATTTATTTCAACATGGCACACAATATTAAGTCTGAAAACTCTTGACTTAAATTGCATGATTGTTAGAAATTTAGTTAAGATTTGGCATAGTGATGAATTCCCTTTCTTTGCTTGCAGATCGATTTTCAATATTCTCTTTCATAAATTGTTTACCCAAAACAGAAAACAAATTAGTTATTATCTGCAGTAAATTTAACCATAACATTTCGAGAAGAAACAATGAACTAATACGATGCAAATGACTGCCAATCAAATTACTGGAAAATTGGAAGATATGAACAAATCTATCACTGTTAAACACAGATTGTTACAGTCAATATTGACAATAATATCGATAATTAAAAGGATGGTACTTCGTGAACCCATCAGTTATTCGAGAAGTTCCCACACATTTTCCCCTAAAAGAATAAAGGGACAGTTTGAGATAAATCTCTTAGATAAGTTTTCTGGTATTAATTGTTTCTAAACAGGTTAGAGCATATTATATTTTTAAATAATAACCAGGGCAATTGTATCTTTAACTATTTCCGAATTCAACACAGCCAACAGTTTTCCGTTTACAACATCTATTATCATTATCATCATTTCTTTTACTACATACAAAAATATCAAATTCATCTCTAAACCTAATCTACCACTAGTATTATAGCAATGGAGTATCGGTACGAAAACATTTTGGGTCAACACTAGTACAAACTTTTAGAAAAGTAAATCATACTCTTTGAACAGGTACATGCACATTATATATGTTTTGCAATGACATCAATGTTTACTGCATACTTATTGCAGATTTTAACTATGGTATAAACTGGTTATCAAATTTAAAAAAAAATGAAATAATTTTCTTTTCATAGGCCTGCAGCACTGCTAAGCTTGGCGTAAAAGGCGACTAAATAGTGTTCAGAACCCTAGCCGTGGGCTACGACACTCTGCCCACAGAGTAACTGGGTTGTGTGCCCGTGGTGGTAGAATGGGGTACCCTGGCCTGTTACATGCTGGGGTTGTCAGGCTATAATACGGAAAACCTGACTGCAAACCATAGTGGTGCACCGTGTTGGGAAAGACGCCACGTTCCTCGCACGTTAAAGAACCCTGCTATGGTATTCGATAGGAGTAGGAACCTTTGCGCTCCGCCACAGGAGGCTAAATTGCCCGACCTTACCCATCCCTCCTTTTTTCTAGTGGCAATCAAAATTTCTCGACCCTATTGTCCTTGTGTCCCGTCCCATTTTTAATTTCATCATCATTTCATGTTCATCTTACCATCCACTTCATGTTCATCGCCTGAATATAGCTGAAATATTGCTGCTCGGGCGTTAAACCCAAACAAACAAACAAACATTTTTTTTCATTGAACTATTAAAATTTGCCTGGCAATTCTCATAATAGAATGCTCACATCGAGTGCAGTAAATGGTAGGTCCGCTTTCCGCCCGAATCATACCGGAGACTCGATCTAGCATGTGGACTAGTTTTTATAAAGGTAATACGATATTTGTTCCCTTTCTAGTGCAAAGTAAAGGCTTCCTGATTGTACAAACATTGATATCTGCTACTGGACATTAAACTACAATGAATAACTCAAACGAAAAATTGACAGTGTCAGCAAAGAAATAATTAGTCATGAAAAAAATGATGATGAAAATGATTTTTATATAAAATGAAATACGTGGACAGAGTTAAATGATCTCTACTTTTTTAACTACACCTGGCAGGCATTGGCAGCACATATTATCGAGTAAATGAAATATTCAACTACAGAACAACTGATATTGGTCTTCACTACGTTTGATATCAATCTTCTATCTAATTTAGTCTCTAGAGAAGTGGAATTCCTTAAATTTGTAGAGATAATGGATGTTGCTGAAGACGTAAAAGCATTTAGACCGATTTAGACCAGTTTTCTGTTCATGAGTAAAATTTTGAAAAAAAATCACGTTCATTCATGTATCTTAAAAAAAGGACCCACATCGTATTTTTGGGAGGGGGATACATCATTTCATAATTGTATCTATGCTATACAATGAAGGCATACATATGCATCAACAAACATTCCTGTAATGATATCAAACACCATTTAGAAGATAAGCTTCAACTGCATAAATTGTAGGAAACTGGAAAAAAGTACATAAGCTTTTACAGCTAGTATTAAATATTGACGCAGCTAATACAACATAATATCAATAATCACGAAACTAACTGTCAGGCACCGATTCTGTCATTCCATATTCCAATTCAAGTAGATTTCAATTAAAGTATATTATTTTTTTTCTTGCAGCAATCACTGTATCAATGAGAGTTTTAAATAGTTCAGCGATAATGGAAAATTTTAAAAGAATCTATTCAAGTTCAAATAGGTAACTTAAAAGTATCATAATTACTGTATTTTCATACGGTATTATTCAGAATGCGTGTGAAACACCCACATCTATTCAGTGCAATAGGGATACTTAGATGTACAGGATGCACATTTAAAACCCTCTAACAATTATCCTCATCCAATAACTTTTTATTTCTTTAAACTGATCTCTTATCATTGAATTTGGTTCTAATGTCATGCTATCCATTGGGGTAATGATCAGACATGCCATTTCAGCTAATGGCTTATCCAATAATTCAGGAATTACAGACATTATAGTACATTAAATCAATGATACATTTAGATATTCTGTTTAATAGACTTTTTTTATGCCTGAGAGAAAAAAGAGTATGTTTTTCTAACATATGTATACGTGGAATTCATCTTTTCATCATATCGTTTTCCGCCTTAAACTAAGTATAAACAGCACAATTAAAGAAATGTGATTTGAAATTTTAATACAAATGCAACGTTCAATTGGCTTTAAGAAATACAAAAAATACATATTGTAAACTTCGATATGCTGTACACGTGTTTCAAGGAGTAACCTCACATCAGCAGCATTAAAATCAAATATGAAGGAAGATCATAGACAAAATATTAGTTTTATACAAGAAGTATTCAAAACCAAAAACAATCGAAAGGGGAAGCCAAATTAATCATCGAGTGGTTCTACCATTTGCAATGCAAGGAATGAAGCCTCACTGTTTTACGTGAAAAAAAAAATGATAAAGATAAGATAGTTGAACCTTTCTTATTAGAACTGAGGAGATTATTCTGTGAAATAAACCCATATACTTATTTGGTTAACCATTCGGTGGAATTATATTCCTCTTAAAAATCTAAGAGTAATCAGGGGAACCAAGATTCTAGTAAGAACCAAAAAAATGTAATACAGGGTCAAAGACCAGACATGGAAAACAAACATATACAACAAGGAACATAAATAAACCAAAATAATACATACAAAGTAACAATAGTAAATGAGCAACTCGGATTCCACTAAAAACTTGGAGCATTGACCAGGCGCATCAGTAGGGTAAGATCTAGCGCGATACAAAAAGTCTGCGTAGTTACGGCAAGCTCTGGCATTCAACAATTTTCTTTGCCATCGATCTCTACGTGTAGGTCAATATATGAGTCCTACTACACACTGTCTGTAGTATCTTTTATACAAAAAATAAGAGTTAAAACCAATGGAAAATCATAGGTTTTAATGCTTTTGTATTCTAATAATAATCTTGAATTGAGGGCTTCCAATAGATCTTTAGAATTTAGACCCAAATTGAATCAATACCACTATGGGAGTAACAAGTGTCGTCGTAGGACTGGAGACACTCTTTGACAGCTGTGAATATAGAAGTTAGAAATTTTGAAAAATGTTTGGTGTTACATTTTGCAGAAACAGCTTTGTAGCGTTGTTTGTATAGATTCTTGTAAAATTTAGGAAACCAGTATACAGACGGTAGATCACAATCACGGTCTTTGTTAGATAGACCAAAAGAAGATAATACAGATTTATGGATTTCCACTATCTCTTCTTGGAGAGTGTAGTGGAAGAAAAGGTCTTATCACTGCTATTATTTCCTACGTCTACTCCTGATGATAAACACAGTATGTAATACATTTTGCAGGCAAAACAATGTTGTTTTGGGCTTTGGATGCAGGTAAGACGCAAGTATAATAGACGCTATTTTTGCTACATCGGGATCTTTGAAAACTGATGTAGCATTGGCACTCATTGTCCTACTTTCATACATTTCAGAATTAAAGACCTCATAGCCTTTACCCACTCTGACAGAGAATCAGTATGTTGTTGTTCTTATTTTGTCCATTTTCTTGTGTAGTCCTCGACGGCATTCATAAGAACTTTAAAGTTAAAATTCAGATTTATTGATCGTGGTTTACGGTACTTGGGACCTTTAGAAAGGACATTATGGAGAAATTCGCTTTTGACGATTTTTAAATTCATGGTTAGTTAAACATGAAATATGTCTTTGACAACTTAAAATATGAATTTATAAAAGGTTCAGAGTAACAAAAAATATTGTTTGTCTGTTGCAAAGAAGTATTCAATGTTTCATATTGAAATGTACATGTAGATGTCCATCTAAGAATCGGAGGGAAAATTAAATGAATTATTCGGGAAAACCCTATTAAAGGTTGCTTGAAACATCTTATACATGGATGGCTTTTTTACATAACACCGTCCAGTAATAGATGATTAGAATGCAAATAGGATAAGCATGTTGTCGAAATCAGTGTTATCTCATTTAAAAAAGTGATTTCATTGATATTCATTCACGTAAAAAGAAAAGTTACATTTAAACAATGGTCGTATTTCAGTATTCTTAAACATTCTTTACATCCTATAAAAATTGAATTATGTGATCTTCGAGTCATAAAAGGGTTTCGCAAGATTTTGATTAGGACACATACGTAAAACTACAATAAAAAATAACGTTGATAATCAGTGCAAGAACCTTCAAATTAAAACGATAGTCGTATTTGTTTACACCGTGTGAGGAAACTATCAAATCATCCCTGACTTACTTGAAAGGCAAAGGAAGTGATAGTAACATTAATCTTTTTTAAATTACAGTCTTGAAAAGTCTTTATGCTCCATCAAAACGAAGATTGGTGTTATGAAGGAATCTGCCTAGCTTTTTGACTGTCTGTCAGTTTTTAAACGAAACATCCCAAGAGATTTGATGAAGTGTAATAGAAGTTAAATAAAGGATTGACATCACATACACTATTGATATGCATGAAAATTGAACCGTTGTCCGATGCTTCAAAGGGAGATAACCCAACTTAAGGTTTTTACATGTTAAAACCTTGTTAGCACAACTCTACGTAAACCGCCCAATTCTATCAAAAGACATTTAACAGGAAGTTTAAGCATTGTACGTAGAAAGAAAACTGATATCAGATTAATGTCATATTATACCTGAGATTTAAAAAAGATGTAAGTCCACTTGAAGCAGGATATGCTTCCTTAGTGAGCTTGCTCACAATAATTGTCGTTGTATGTTGTACAGCATTTTAAAATACTCATGAGTCTAATGTAGAATTTATTTGATTAGCTAACATATACAACTATTTTATCTCACCGACAGTTAAAAGTCCTACCTGTCCCAAAAATATAATAGCACAATGCTGATTAAATAACAAGCGACAAAGCAAGACTAGCATATAGCAAATAAAATCCATATATGAATATCAAAAGGATTTTCACCCTCGTAGTGACGGAAAGGACAGGAAACTGTTCCAACTTATGCGGGGATTTACATGGCGTAGTTTATCTGGATTTACCTTTCCCAGACGTAGAAAACAATCATGTTGCACCAAGATAATTGAAGAAAAAGATGGAGTCAAAAATTCAAAACAACGGAATGCTTAGGACGATTTACCCTAATATCTAGACAAACAACCTAGCATTAAGCGCAGAAATATTTTCAAAATGTCTCAGAAAAGAATGTTTTCAATTAAAATTATACGATAAAACTCACCTTTGGAAGAAACAAACATGTTAAGAACCAGACAATCCTCATGTTGTCGTATAATATACGGTTGTAATCTTCTCAAATTCGTCATTTTTATAGAAGAGTAATTGACTATAGATTGTCTTTCCTTATCCAGTGACTGTGGACAAACACATCCTCTGTTTTGACCGGAAAAACGTCTAACTTCCATCCATTGTTCTACAGAGCCTATTGGCTCCTCAAATCGTTTCGAGCTTGCGAAGTGAAATCCGCGGAAAACCTCGGCTGGTGATAAAGAATCATTTTCAAACTTAAATATCATTCCAGATACAGGCCCGTGCCTTGTGGTGAAAAGGCTAGGTGCAGTCTGCCATCGGCAATTCGCCAAATAGAGATGAAATGATATAAAAAACCAGAGTAAACTCGATGATGTATCCATTTACAATATTATTTAGTGAGCAATGCCATGCAAATTCATCGATTACGAATGAAAAGCATCGTTTATGCAAACAATGTGTTTGCAACCAATTATTTATGGTGACATTCTGTATTAAATAATTCAGATGGTGATGATACAACTTCAAATTTACATTTAAAACGAGCCTTAAATAGATTCAGAGCAGCTAATGCCTCAGCTTTAACTTCCTGAGACTGAGAATTTATGTTATAGATCAAAACCAGACCATTGCTAAATGGTAACAGTGTCAGGATGGATTGATCCAACATTTCAAAATATACAAATAGAGAACATGTCCATAAAAAATTCCATGGAATTGATTAAATTCCATTTCCCTTGATTAGACAACCAGTCAACCATTACTATAAGCATCAAAGGTCTATCCTGCAGTTAATGACTATTATCTAACTCGTTACTAGCAAAATGTAAACAGTACATCCATTGGTAAATAAAACATTTATGTTTTGAATGTTAAGTCACGGCTACATCTATCGCGTAATTCTTAATCTGGTATGGCACATTTCTTAATGACAGTGAAGATATCAGTCTGAGGATTTATACGGAACACATTAAAAGATGATTTGTAAAGGTATCGATTACATGGAGAATAAATTAAAATTTTGATAAATTTTGTGGAAAGGCATTGAATTTTTTATACTACATTTATGATATTTTATATGCGTCTTGCGTTGTCATACGGAAAAAAAATGTTTCTAATGTTTACACATTTTTCAGTGTATTAAATGTTTGCACTTTTGTTCATAGCAGAACTAAAATATTTACTGGTCTGATGTAATACTAATCATTTTAGTCGCTTATCCATTTATCATCTATTTTGTAAAAAGTTGACAGCATTTTGGAATGTTAAAAGGTTCTCAACAATAATAACGCCCTCATCTGTGGCATTTGTGTTATTTGAATTTAAGATAATCCTATATAAAACAATAGAAAATAGAACAAATATGGTAAAACGCAACAAATGCACCAATATTTGACCTAAATAAAAAAAATAGTAAATAAAAAAGTCTACAACAAGTGTCAACACAGCTTTAAGTAAACTCTGAGGGACACCAATAATACAATAATAATAACAATAATACATCCGATTCTCTCCAAGTAATACATCACTATCCACGATATAGGCAATATGAGATATCCACTTAAAGAATGCTCACAGTTACTTAAAGCTAGCTCAAAACACATTAAAGATTGACAATAGCATTAAAACTACAAGCAATAGAAACAAACGATCACGACAATTCTAGTGGACTGGAGTTGGGGTTGTAACGTGAAGTACTAAAAGTCATAATGACTTTAGTTTTTATTTAGGGATGCAATTAAAGGTGGAATATCTCTGATTAGTGGAAACAAGGTTCAAAGAATAGAAAATAATTACAATAATGCTCTTAAAGTATATGTTCTTCAACTCAAGAATTAACATTGAATTATAATATATGAAATTTTTTTTTTCAATAATGGTACATTGTTTGTGACAAAAAGTATTGTAGAAAGATAAAAAGAAGCAATCCCCTTCACCACACACTTTGATTTTCTGAATTATGTAATTTTGTTATTGGCTGAGACTAAATGCTACGATAGAACCATTTTATAAAATCTCATAAAAACCTTTAATAAACGTCATGTTTAAAATAAAAAAAAATCATATCTCATGAGAAGAAAAGGTTGAACCCTTAACTGGGTAAGTATGAAGTCGAATTACTGTACATTATTGTATGTAAGTACGTATTATCCTTTTACATAATTTACTTAAATCTTTTCATTAAATTCTTTAATAAAAGTAATCAAGGGAACCAAAATTCTAGTGGAAATCAAAATAATGTAATCATGGGACAAAGGCCAGACATGGAAAACAGACAAACACAACAAAGAACATAAAATAACTACATACAAAGTAACAAAAGTAAATATGCAACTGGACCTCCACTAATAATCGGGAGCATGGACCAGGTGCACCTGTAGGGTAGCGTCCTCAGCTTTTCTAAAAACACCCAACGAGTTGATCTTAAAAAAGTCAAGACACGTTGAACAAATCAGTTTTCAAGGTGCAGATGGATATACCGTAACGATCCGCGAGCTCATGATTACGACCATAAAACTTCTGTAGTGATGACTACAATCTTGTAACAACATAACCGTTTTCCAGAAGCCAAATTATAAGAAGTCTAGCGCAATACAGTCAATCTCTGGCGTAACGTACGAGTTTTGATATGAAAACTCCATACGCGGGTGCTTAAGGGATGTTGCCTCAGATGAAAGGAAAGATGACAGTACAGAATGATTAGTTATCGCGTTTTTTTGTATAGTTTGGTTAATAGTTTTCCTTTACCACTGATCTCCAAGTAGAAGTTAAGATATGAGGCTGACGTCACAGTAATTATAGTATCGTTTATCTTAAGTTCTTTGGGGGTAGATGCGATGTCCCCGAAACTAGGATTGTTTAACGATGATACGTCATCTGTATTACGGAAACTGAGCTTAAAGTACAGTGTGTATCTAGCTAAACGCAGTTCTTTCTTTCGGATCAGTTCAACTATAAGGTCATCCTCATAAGAGTAAAGAAATAGGTCCGTATGTAGGGAAACACAATTTATTCCCATAGGAATGCCGACCGTTTGTTGAAAAACACATCCACCACACTGGACAAATATGATCAAAACTTCCAGCATTTTGAAAATATCTTCTTTGGTATATTTGGATGATGATTTGAAATTATTTTTTACAAAGCATGGCAATCTCTATGTATAAATTGTCCATAACTGGTGTTTGTCCCTGCATTACATTCTTTTGATTTCCGCTAGAATCTTGGTTCCCTTGATTACTCTTTCTACTTAGAACTACATTTTTGTATATAAGTGTACCGTCTTTTTTGCGTAGCAACGATGTATAACGTTTTTGAGGCGAAAATTTAACTGAGTAAGGAACATCGAAGTAAAAAAATAGTTGAAAAATCATAGGTGTTAATGCTATTGTATTCTGATAATAATTTTGAATTAAGGGTTTTCAAAAGATCTTTTAAATTTTTCAATCAAAATTGAATTAATACCACTATGGGAGTAACAAGTGCTGTGGTAGGACTAGAGACACCCTTTGACAGCTGTGAGAAGTTAAAAGTTTTGAAAGAGGTTTGGTGGAACATTTTGTAGATCCAGCTATGAAGCGTTGTTTGTATGGATTCTTGTAGAGTTTAAGAATCCAGTACATAGACGGTAGATCACTATAATCGTCTTTGATAAAGAGACCAAAAGAGGGTAGCACAGATTTATGGTTTTCCACTATCTCTTCTTTTGAGTGTAGTGGTAGTATAGGTCTTAACACTACTATTATTTTCTACGTCAACCTCTGATAGTAATCATTGGATGTAAAACGTTTTGCAGATAAAACAGTGTTGGTTGGGCTTTGTTTGCTGGTTCGACTATGTATTTGTCATGAATGGTTGGCAATGTTTTAGCTACATGGGGATCTTTAAAAACTTTCATACGTTGTAAAATTAAAGACCTCAAAGCCTTTACCCACGCTGACAGAGAAATAATGTCTTCTTGTTCTAGTATTATCCATTTTGTTGCGTAGTCCTCCATGGCATCCATAGGAACTTTAAGGTTAAAATTCAAATTTATGAATCGTGGTTCACGGTACTCAGGACCTATACCTATTTTACAGAATTTTGTCTGGGTTTCATAAATATATTTCCTTTTTCTCTAAGAAACTTGGAATTTAATGGAAATGTGTACAAGTAAGAAAATTCTATATATAGCTGCTATGCTGTCAAGATGTATATATTTTTTTTTCTAAAACTGTGAGATGACGATATGGTTAAGGTCTATGAAACTTTTATCATATTACATCTATCATTAATTGAAAATTTAAAAAAAATCCGCTTACATAAAATTTGAAAATCAGGTAAATTGAAAACAATTGTATCTGTCAAAAGTTACATATACTGTTTTCCTTAACCATCAACTAATCATTTCTTTACACTGATCAGCTACATGCATTCTTTTGGCATCAAAGAGGTCATGTGAAGATGTCGAGATTTGTCATCAAATGATCAAGAATATATAGTGCCTACAACGACCATTGATTAAGACATGAAGTTGACTAATGGTGTTCCATGTTAATTGCGTTTTATGTTTCTCTAAATGTCAGCTATCAGAGATTGACCAAGATATAACCTTTGTCACGGCATCTGCAATAGTTGTACACTTTGGCTTTCAAATTGATGTATATCTAAAAACCACTACCATAGATACGTGAAATTGGTAATTGGTAACACAATGATCATTTATCATCCAAGACAAAAAAAAGCCTACAATTACTGAGTATCATTAGTTTAATACTCAACAGCATATGTACAATATTAAATCATTATTTCAAATAGACTAACACAAAAAAGTGAAGTCAAATGTGTATAAATGATGAGTCAGAGTTTTTCTCTCTTTTTTTTTTATTCAAGACGAGTCAACTTAAAAGCTAAGCACTCCATCTTGTTATTTTGAGAGATACGATTTTATGATTAATGGCCATGTTTAAAGTTTGGAGGAAATTGAGCAATCAGAAATCTTGAAAAGTTAAAAAAGAAACTTCAAACAATTGAAGTTATCAGAACATTCAGATAGTATTCTACACAAAAACAATTGAAAATTTAGGCTGTAGATCAAGTTTCTGTTATTGTTCCGTTGAATATTAAATGTGATACTTCAAAGATAAACTAATGCTCGTGCTAATGAATATTTAAAATTTTTAAAACAAATTAAAAAAACAAAAACAAAAAAAATGAAAACAAAGTAAACAAAAACAAAATAAAAACAAAAAACAAAACAAAAAAACAAAAAACAAAAGCAAAAACAAAATCAAAAAAATCAAAAAATCAAAAACAAAATAAAAAACAGAAACAACCCCCCCCTGAAAAACAAAAACTAAAAAACATAACAAAACAAAACCAGCTGTGTTAGTAGATGTGCATTAATATTTCATTACGTAATTGGTCTATCCCTCTGGTTTTAAAATTTTATTTGAATTCCAAACCACAGCGACATATCGGTTTGTTTTAGCAATCATTAGAAAACTAGGAAAAAATTATGATGGATACTGTTTATCTCCAATCAAAGACTATGAAAGACTAATCAGACACATACAGAAATTATAAAAGTTAAATTGATTTCATTAAGTGCCTATAGCGCTTTCGATTTACTCTATTTAGGTTCAGTTCAGCTTAGATAATGAATTGGGAAAAGGACAATTAAAATTTTTAATTCTTTAGTAAAATATATAAGTAAGACGATACCCATTTACTTATTAACCTGTGAGGACTATAGACTACCATTGATTTTAATTGTTATTCCCCATACTATCATAGCCCTATCTAACGATTAAAACACGGAAGCCGATATGCACTTTTTTTTTTTAAATGTCGATATGATGTTGTAAATTTTAAGTGGCAAAGCCATGATGTTGACAGTAAACAATAAAACTGTCATTTGTTAACTCATGTGTCAGTAATATTTCTAATTATATAGTGATTTATTTTGACATCTGATCAAATTCAAAGTCAATATTTGTCTAAAGTTAATGTTCTACAACTATTTAATATTCTTTTGTAAAAATTCTAAATTATAATAACAAAAGTTTAAATAATTAATTTTAGGCATAAAGTTAAAAGATGGTAATTTAGGGTAGGTTAACCACGAATATCCCACGATGATATATTATCATGCTTTAATATTCCAAAACAGGACTCGTGAAATTGATTATTAAAACCTCCGAGCACAGTTAATTTATCTTTTATCAGTGTACTAGTAAAAGATTTAAGGATTCCATAAAACTGGTCAATATTTAGAACTTTACGAGACATATTACCATTATTTTAGTTTCAAATGTATCCATGTAAGGTATATACTTTAGTGTATAAACTGTAATTATAAAGTTTTTTGATAACATCCCTCTTTCTACATTTTTAACCTTAACATCATTTGGCTAGATCCTTCAATCTCAGTTTCTGCTATATAGATGACATATTTTCTTTAAACAATCCTAATTTCGGGGCTTTGATACATCGCATCTACCCAAATTAACTTGAGATAAAGGATACTACAGACACTGTTAAGTCAGCCTCTATCTTGACCTACACTTAGAAATCGATGGTAAAGGAAAACTACTGACCAAACTTTACGACAAGCGTGATGACTTTTCATTTAGAATTGTCAACTTTCCTTTCATCTGTGGCAACATTCCTTCGGTACCTGCGTATGGAGTGTTCATATCGCAACTCATACGTTATGCCAGAGCTTGCCGAAACTACGCAGACTTTTTGTATCGCGCTAGAACTCTAACAAATAGGCTTCTGGAACAGGGTTATGTTGCTACAAGATTGAAGTCATCACTACAGAAGTTTTATGGTCGTCATCATGAACACGTGGATTATTTCTGTGTATCCATCTGCATCCTGAAAGCTGATTTATTCAACGTGTCATAGTTTTCCTTTCCTCTTTCGTCTACCCCGGTCAACTCGGCGGGTGTTTCTAGAAAAGCAGAGGACGCTTACCCTACCAGTGCACCTGGTCCATGATCCCAGTTTTTAATGGAGTCCGAGTTGCTCATTTGCTTTTGTCACTTTGTATGTATGATTTATGTTCTTTGTTGTGTATATCTGTTTTCCATGCCTGGTCTTTGTCCCTGGATTACATTCTTTTGATTATCGCTATAACATTGCTTCCCTTGATTACTCTTTCTCGAACCAACACATTTCTAAGAAACTAGAAATGAAATAAGGATTAGATGAGGATTTGTAATGCATGTAAGTTTTGCAAAACAAATGAAGCGTGCAATTATTTGATATTTAAGTTTGCTACAGAACACTACAATAATTTTGCATAAATGTTTCATTTTGTTCAAGTTACAAAAATTATTAGTATCACGTGAGATACGGAACTTTTAAGCGCTATAGCCCGTATATTCTGATCTTGATGCATACCACCACTGTATGAACTTTGTTACAAACTAGTTTAAAACTTTTTATTTAAAAAAAAAGGGAATTCATTTGCTCTGAATGCAGACAAAGGTGTACGGGCATTAAGCTATGAATGTTGTCTAAAACTATCAACTTTGTTCTGATAACATAAAATTTGTTCATAACACAGTAAAATATATAAATATAAGGAAAAATATAATTTGTGGCATTAGTTCATAGTATGACGTCACTATGGTGCCACCGAAGAAACATTTTTTTTTTTATTTTCACATATGATTAACTACATAATAATGAATGTATTCACTAATTATTAAGTTGTATCTTTGGTGTGGATACCTTTTCCTCGCCAAAAATATTACCAGACCAAATAGAACAAAATTTGACAGAATATCTGAAAATTGGTAAACTTCAAGCATTTTTTCTGTCCTTTCAATGCAAGAATTATTAGAAGTTTTAATGTTTTCTCGTTTGTGGTGGATTCAAGTCTCCAAATTCACAATAAAATTATTCAACAGTTTATGATCATTTTTAGGCCAATTAGACTCTTTGTCACCCCTTCACCTTTACAGCAGGAATTTAATTCCGTATAATTATATAACTTCTCATCCTTGACATAATTAGGGCTCCCAAAACGAAGTTTTTTTAAACACATTTTAAGAAATTCTTTAAACCAGTTTTTTTCAATAATTTGCAAAATAGAGCAAAATTCCTACAGAATCCATATAAAATGTAGAAATGCCTCTTTTAAAGGTCTTATTATATTACTTGGTATCAATTTCGGTTACCGATTTTTTACATTTAAATTCAGGGTATGTGCATTGAAGATCATCTTGTGAAGAAATAGGAAAATCTATATACAAACATATTAGTTATAATCTAGCTTAAGCACTTGACATTTCGTTACACAACAGATTTCAACTTAAGAATAAAATTAACTAATTGTATTCCTTACGCCCTTGATACATCTAGGAATATCTCATATTTTTCAGGCAACACAAAAAAAGCAATAGAAAGATCTTTGTTAGACTATTCTTCATTTCTTGTGTCAATTTCTGAGATAGTTATCGGTAAATGTTTATTGTGCTTATACACATCCCTCTTGCACATCTTGCATCTGTCATTCTAATGATAGAAAGTGGTTTGTCAACTTAATTGACTTCTCTTATATGGAAGTATAATAATAACTAATGGAACTCGTACTTTAATTGAGCCGTCTGTGTTAAGTTCCTATACTTGGCAGTTCTGATTGACGGAGCAGCTGTAAAGGAAATCTTATCACGAATACACCAAAGCATGCTTTTGATACTTTGTTAAAACAATACTATAACAAGGACCAGAGTTCTTTTATTTCGATTGCGTGTACTGTGGAACTCTTCGATACCGGTGCTTTATAACTCAAGGAATGCTAATGGAAAATAAAATATTCAATGAAGTAGGTTCTTGAAAACGCAGCATTAAAATTGCGTTTTAGAACGAAATGAATTTTAAGATTACTTTGGATGCGAATTATTATAATCTATTTGTGATTTTGGTAATATTCTAAATTAATTAATGATTTTGGTGGTTCTTCAGTATCGTCAACTTATATATTTGTCAAATCTGCCATAAAAATTGTTGGTTGTCTTATTCAACGTTTTTAGATGAATGAAATGCATTTGTTTTTATAACAACCATAGAAAAGCCTTTACTTAACCCGACACAGTTATTGTCTTCCGTGTATTACCATCTTGACATTTTGGGACATGTTAAAAAAAGCATAATTGTTACCTTTCGTTTGGTGTGTTCACGTTGATTATTAATTTGGTCATTAAATGTTTGCTAGTTATTTATCGAATGATCTCTGATCTACATTTATATCGACAACCTTATTTTCTATCTTGGGTGACAGGCATGATGATTAAAAAATATCGGCAACCTCACATCGCCGATAAACATAAACATATGGTCTTCTCATCTTGCCTAAATTGGGCTACGCTAATAGATGACCTATCACTTCACTTTTTTATAAAACTTAATGGTCATTCAAAGCCTTATTTCGTAGGGAGAACAGTATTACTCGTGTCCCTTAATTAATCCATATCTCCTTCTATAGCTTTATACTGATATCTTAAAAAGATCGTGTAAAACTCGTCCTTTTTACCATGGCAAACTTGATGATTAGCTTTGAAAAACACTTAAGGTTTATGACATCTATTATGAACGGACAGACAGGTGTTAGTGATTTTTTTCATCCCTTATTTCAACAATAACGTTTAATAAGCAATTCAATGATTATATTATATATCCAACTGAGAAGCCTATTGGAGGCTTCGTCGGTAATGTTTCTTTTATGGAGTCCGGTTTTCTCATTTTTATAGATAAATGAGTAGTGTCTGTCTGTTTTCATAGATATAGGCTGTCTTTTTCAGTTCTTTTTGTCTTTGTCTATGAGTTATGAATAAGATCAGGACGCCCTGACGATGATTTTCTATTATTTTAATTACTTTATTGGTAAAAATATAATTTTAATTATGCGCTCTATGGTCACTTATAAATCTGTAGACCCTCTTACTGTGATATTGAAATCTCTTATTTGCTGTTTATAAAACGCAGCATGTTGCTGGACTAATAAGCAACCTTTCTCATTAAATAAGTGGTCATATGAGATACCAGGCTAGTATTGTTATTTCTTAATATGAATTATTATCAATAATTGTTGAACAATAACCTTGCTATTCCACAATTCCAATATATTGAATAATTCTGTCTCTATCTGGGGCCGCCTAGATAACCCTGCTGAGAAGTGTTAGAAGTAGAAATAGGATAATAATTACAATAGGAGCGGAACGAGTTAGTGATTGAATTTTACATTTTAGAATAAGAAGTAAACTGTAAGACTTATTAAATTGTCTACAATTGTGGAACTGAAAACAGGTATAACAACGTCTATTGCTCTGTACAAAACTTGCAACACAAAAGTTTAACAACTAACATAATACAGAATCAATGGCAGGAAATAGAACAATTTAAAGACTCACAAAACTAAAACATGGAATTGTGGTACTACCCGCAACACACACACACACACACACACACACACACACACACACACACACACACACACACACACACACACATCATAGCTTGTTATGAGCAAAGCAATTTCAATTCAAACATATAGGTGCTTGGATCTTTACTCATTTGCAAACTATTGCTACAAGAAATAAATCTTAATTATCTGTATATATTTTATCGTAAATTCTGTTGAAATTTTAATAAAAAGTATTTGAAATCTCACAAAAATTACAAAGGATTTTTTCTCTATAAAACGAGATGATTGCTTTCCTCTTTGGACCATGACTAATTAAATTTCTTTGCTGTTGGTTCTTTGGCTTGTATTATATGTTTTTTTTGTTTGTTTTTTTTTCGGTGTTATTTTCCGCTTTAGTAATACTTTAGACGTAATATTGGTTTGTATTCATACTTTATAGCCCCATTAAACGACCACTGTCATTGTTTCAAACGATAATTGACCTATATAAAAAATATACTATTCTTCTTTGATAATGTAAATGAATAGAATGCAGAACATTTTTGCAAATCTTTGAATCAGATAAAACAATATTGAAATCTTACTCATCATATTTTGCTGTTTTATTTCGGAATCTAACAAGGGCAAACAGAAAAAAATAAATTGATACATATGTGATATTCTGATATTCATGACAAAATGACATTGACATAGCACAAAAAAATTGATATTTACATCAAAATGTTCCAGTATGATCTCCACGCTATTTTTTTCACTGTCCTCAGTCATATAATATGTGCATGTGTAATAAAACAGTTATAGATGTAAAAAAAGGGTTTTATCGACCACAGGTACAGTTCTTATTGAATTGTCAAGATACAGATGAAACAAAAATGAGGCCAAGAAGAAAGTCTTCAGTTGTGTCTTATATGACAATTGGAACTTGGCTTTGAACAGATTTTCTCTGGCATTACATTTAATGTAGCCTTTTGAAAATCAAGCGATGTAATAAACAAACCGAAATCAATATGAAATATTTTTTTTTTCTAAATATCAATATACAGCGTTCCGAAAAGGAAAGTCATATATGACGTTTATACACTGTTACCTAAAGCGTATGAAAGTCTTTTTTAGTTATGAACAAATGCTAAAAAATAATTTTGAAAAAAAACCTTTCAAAATATCTGAATTTCAGTATGTATTACTTGTTATTTTGTGTCCTTAAATATTAAGGTAGTAAATTTTGAATGTGCATATATGTATTACACATTTACTTTCTATTTCCTATGTTGAAGAGTATTCAAGGGATCCAATATGCGAGCGAAAATTAAAAGAATGTATTCTAAGGAAAAAGACTAGACAAGAAAAACAGACACACTTAACAAAAACATAGAATAAAAACTAGTAGTTACAGCAAGCTCTGGCATAACGTATGTGTTGTGATATGGAAACTCCATACGCATGTATTGAAGGTATGTTCAGGGAAGATGCGATGTATAAAATCCCAAAACTAGAAATTTTTTAAAAAGAAAATACGTCATTTATATACAGGAAACTGAGATCAAAGGGTCTGGCTAAATGATGTTCATCTTTTAGGATTCGATCAGCTATAAAGTCACCCTCTGAAGATTAAGAAATATGTCAACGACTAGCGGAGCACATTTTGTTCCCATTCAAATGCGGACCATCTGTATAAAAATCCCGACACACTGAAAAAATATGTTGTCAGCATTTTGACATCTTCCTTGGTATATTTTGAAAATGATTTGGAATCCTTAGAGGAATCTTACATTATAATATGTATTCGTATCTAGGTATACCGTCATTACGGTGGATAAAGGTTTTGAGTCGTTTTAGTCATACAAGTTATCAAATTGATTATGACAAAGTTATGTTAATAAAACTGAGCAAGGGTGTGTTCTAAAAACATTAAAATATAATAAAATGTCAAAATTTACCTGTGAATATTACTGATCAGTAATTGCCTCTGGAAACAATAATGAAAGTGGTCGAATTATAACTGTTAATCAAGTTTTCAAACTCATTAATATGCAAATAAAAGTAAATTTTTTGAAAGCAGTTTCTTTAATCTTTTAATTGGTAGTAACTTCAAACGTTAAACAAGCAGAAAGACACAATGATTATCAGATAACTGGAGTATAGTTTTTGAAATTGAATATTTTAATATTTCTTTCTCAAGACATAGATGCAGCAATTGCCCCAGGAAACAGTAATGAAATTGGTCGAATTCTAACCGTTAATTAAGTACTTCAAACTTGTTATTATATAATAAAGATTACATCATTTTAAAAACGTTTCTTTAATCTTTTAATTGGAAGTAAAGACATATGGTTAAACAAACAGAAAGACACAATAATAAACATCTTACTGTGGTATAGTTTAGGAAAATGAATATTTTGATGTTTCTTTCTCAAGACAAAGGTACATAATTTAGTCATCATTTTATTATGTACCAAAGCACATTTATTAAAGATAAGCATTACCATTTAACAGACTTGTCTCTTTCATTTGATGTTAATTTCATTTTATCAGATGCAATAGTTTTTTTCTAAATATTTAATGACAAATCAACATTTATGAACCTTAACAAAAGTGATTTTACATTTATCCAATAATACCTTATTTGAATTGAAAAATATTTACATTCGTCTTATCTAAAGTACATAAAAGATAAATGTTGTCATTCTCCAGTTTTCTTTATCTTTAATTTTGTACATCACTCATTAAATTTCATCCAGTAGTTTTTACAAACACTCAAAAAGTATGTAAAGTCACCCTATTTTCAACAGAGAAGTTTGAGAAAATCGGCTAATAAACAGCAAAATAGCCACGGCAGTGTTCTACATCTATTTTAACAAGTGACTTCTCCCTCTAATATACACTCTCTTCATGTAGGAAAAAATGAAAAGTGATTACGCATTTTCAAAAATTACTCCAAAAATGTGTTCCTCAAATGCTCTGCACATGAGTTTATGAACTAGAAGAATTTTCATAATCAAAAATGGTTTCTACAAAATGTATGTCTGTGGTTAAAAATTGAGCACAGATGTTCATAAATTGAAGCAATGAATGTTCATTGTCAACGTATGTGGTACACCAAGAACAGATTTATAAACAGGTCGGGAATGTTGCAGTATACTTTATTCAGGGACGGACAAACACGTATTCCTGTTGAGTTAAAAATCTCAGTTCAAAAACACATTGCGAAGAGTGGAATTACTTTGACAAAATACAACGAAGTGTTTGATAGTATCTGTGTAGCTTGGTCCCCATTTTACCAGAGTTCAAGAAAAAATGCTCTGTTCAGTTCTGTCATTGAGTTTGCAACACGCCAACCGATGAATTGGCAATTGTTCACCGCTATATTCCTAACATGTAAAAAGTAACTCTCATTGTCCATGGTTTCTACCTTTCCCTTGTTCGCAAAACGAGACGACTGTTCGAATACCCAATCGAAGAAGCCAAAGAATCAAATGATATATAACACTCGATTAGATATGAGAAAAATATTAGGTAATATGATTTAAAGTAAAAGTTTTATAAATAGATATGTCAATATTTTCGGTCGTTTTGGCATTGTCTTAAGTAAAGTTATATATATATATATATATATATATATATATATATATATATATATATATATATATATATCGGAAATCTAAATGATTGTTAAAATCACACATAAAGAGTGACTATATAAAAGTATTGAATTCTCTCAAACTATCAGTAGATCAGCTCGATACAAATCAAAACTACTTAGAGAAGGCTGATTTATTCCCGAATAAATTTCTTTTTTTTGTTTGTCTGAAATCAAATCGCTAACTGACTATGAAACAAATATTTGATTAAGATATCCAGTTGTCAATTACTTGATTCAAAAGTAAACTTGGAAAAAATAAGACTGAAGAGCCTCGAGGGCAACCAGCTGGTATATGTTAAA
This sequence comes from Perna viridis, assembly GCA_037379345.1. Taxonomy (NCBI): domain Eukaryota; kingdom Metazoa; phylum Mollusca; class Bivalvia; order Mytilida; family Mytilidae; genus Perna; species Perna viridis. The sequence continues at coordinate 56,970,527 of CM074511.1, forward strand.
CGTTCGACACAATCAACAGACCTAAATTTCTGTCATAAGGGTTTGTGTATTTTTATGCATTTGGGAAATCTTGACAAGTTATTTGTTTGGTATATTTTTCTTTTCTTTTTTTTGTGTAAAATGCACTTTAATGTATTCTTGAAAGTTATAAATTTATCAATAGCGTAAGCTATTGAACTTGGTATGAATTGGGAATGCACTTTGAGGGTAATATTTTAGTTTATGAGCACAAATTATGAATGTGTTGTAGGGTAAAACGGAGAAGAATCATTACTAATAGCACAAACAAGTGAGGATTACTTAGACAAATCAACACCAAGGGTTACTAAAGGACAGGACAACAGACGAAGAACAAAAAAGAAGTACATACAAACCCCACTAAACTATATTGAACTATGACCTCCAAAAAGATGAATGAGTTAAAAAATAAGATTTTTATACCATGAAGCATCTGGGATGTTACTATAACTGAAACCATTGTAGATAATTCGGATTTAAGGTTGTATTATTTTGAAGTTTTGAAGTGGAAATCTTATTTCTTCTGAAAATTTCAAATTAAAGTCGAAATAAGAAGATTTTTAATTGCCTATGTAGTGTCCTTTATTTCAAGTTCTTTAAGTAGATGAAATGAAAAATGTCAACTTATCTAGGATTGTTTAGTGTAAATACTTCATTTAAGGGTAAAGAGTAATCAAGGAAACCAAGGTTATAGCGGTAATCAAAAGCATGTAATCCAGGGACAAAGACCAGACATGGAACACAGACATACACAACAAAGAACATAAAGTAACTAAAATCATACATACAAAGTAACACAAGTAAATGAGCAACTCAGACTCAACTAAAACCTGGGAGCATGGACCAGGTGCACCGGTAGGGTAAGGGTCCTCTGCTTTTCTAGAAACACCCGCTGAGTTGCTCATAAAAAGTCAAGTCCGGGGTAGACAAACGCGGAAAGGAAAACTATGACCCGTTGAATAAATCAGTTTTCATGGTGCTGATGGATACACCATAACGATCCACGAGTTCATGATGACGACCATAAAACTTCTGTAGTGATGACTTCAATCTTGTAGCAACATAACCCTGTTCTAGAAGCCTATTTGTTAGAGTTCTAGCGCGATACAAAAAGTCTGCGTAGTTTCGGCAAGCTCTGGCATAACGTATGAGTTGCGATATGAACACTCCATACGCAGGAGCCGAAGGGATGTGGAAACAGATGAAAGGAAAGTTGACAATTCTGAATGAAAAGTCATCACGTTTGTCGTAATGTTTGGTCAGGTTGTATTATTTTTTGTTGTTGATTGTAACAATTGTGAAACATTGATTTTGTTAAATGCTACAAGACACCTACACAGACAATCAAATGAAATTGATACACTAGTCTCTAGCATGCATTTTAGATTTTCCTAATCTTCAGTAAAAAGCAGCCTTCTCACACAAATTGCCCATCTGTCTTGTAGCTTTTCCCTCAGAAAACAACATAAGATCTTATATAACGTAAGGTACAAAATGATATTGTGTTGTATGTATATAAAGTGCTAGATGCAATGTGTCAATTTATTGTCTTCATAATGTATCTTTCATTTGTCATTCCTCTGCCGATAAAAAAATGTGTTTTGGAGGTATCTATGTTTTGTTTCTTCTTATTCAATTAATATTATTCACTCAGACTCGACAATACAAAATAATCGAAAATTGCTATCAAAATAACCCTTCTAAAATTAAATACATTTCTTAGCTGTCATCGCCATATGAAAGAAGCGATGTTGTCAACTTAATTGATTCCTTGGAAGGAGACATAATGTAACTAATGGAACTTCCATCTTAATTGTGTCTCTTATCTTATAGGTTCTTAATCTGGCTATTAATGATTGACAGAAAACAACAGAAAGGAAGTCTTTATCACGGAATATACAAAGTCTGTTAATTTCGTCTTCAACAACATTTCAAATTTTGAAAAGAAAACTTTTTTCCTCGTAAAAATGCCAATGCCAACCAGTACAGTTATTAAACTTAATTAGACTTACCGAAAAACTTATTCTTTTAAGTACACTTTATCTGTGCTTTTCTATTATATCATTATAGCAGATTAATGATGAATAAGATAATAATTGCCTAAAATTACACTGCTATATCGTTACTGTACTGACATTTACCCACCTACATTGGAAAATGCTATATCATCATGTCAAAATTCGAGCTTTTCGATCAAACACAAGTATTTAGGATTCAGAGAGCCAACACTGATTGTCCAATTACATAATTATATCCCCATATTGTTGTATATCTTGTCAACTAAGAAACAATCTAGGTATTTTTACATAACGAAGATGTCAAATATCATATGATTTAAGTGTTACAGCAAACATTACAGACTGCATCATAACAATATAGAACTATCACTGAGAACAGATCTAATACCTGCAATTACTTACCACAAGCTAACCCACTCAGTATGAAACAGAGTTCAAGAGCTATACATATTGCAGTTTGTAGCAAAGGGTTGGTAGAGATTTCGGTATATATTAATTATTATACATGTAAAACGTCATTAGACACTTTGATTCAATATCGGCTGTTGGTCTGTATATATCAGATATGGTAATATCCATGATATTATTTAATTGTCAAACCTGTCTGAAGTGACTCTCTAAGAAAGAGCTAAATCATGGTCTTATAAGAGAGGTAGTCTTTATTTACAGGTCAAAATTACATAAAATTAACCATGTAGGGAAAATACATTCACTCATATTCTTTTAGACAGGTTATGGCTGAATACTATTGTTCGCTGAGGATTTTTTTACTATTTATGTTTGTATGTCCTTAGTTTGTAAATATTTATTGTGTACGTAATTTACTGTCCGTACATTAATACACAGTCAAAGGTCATGCACCCCAATCTGATCTAATATGGACCACATAAAGCAATTTCCATAGATCTAAACATATGTTAACCTTACAAACTTTACCTGTTGCTATTCAAAGACGACTATGTGAACTCATATAATGAGTTGTTGTGCCATTAAGCAGTAACCAAAAGTACTAATGGTCAATTTTGGTCAATAGAATCATAACTTATATATATCATGGAGTATGAATTCATAAAGTGTTTAATTATCATTGTTCCATTAGCACCAATATTATGAATGTATAGTTTTATAGCTCAAGGAGAAAATAATAAAGCCTAATCAGATAGCAACCGGTCAAAATGTTCTGGTCGCCTTGCATATCATCGTGTGATAAATCACAAAATTAAAACATTTAAGATCAAAAGAAAAATATGGCAATGTTTTTCATTTCAAAACTTACTGGTTTGCTTTGAGAATGGATAAGGAAAATATATACTACATAAAAATATACGTTCCTACATTACCTTTTCTAGGAATATTGAGATTAAGCATTAAACACTCCTCCCTTCTATAAGTAATATATTGTTTTATATGATGTAAGCGTTCCTGGAGGATCACAAAGGATAACGGTTCATTTTGCATCGTGAACTTTTCTCTCTGAGGACAAACACCTCTAAAACTTGTATTGTAAAAGACGCGTGTTCCAAGCCATTTTTCAAGAGTTCCCGATGGAGGCATAAACCTCAATCTTTTTTGTCTTGTAGAAGCAAATTGGAGACCACTAAAAACTTCAGTTGGCAGTAGATTTTCCCGTTTAAATATCATTCCGACCAGACTACCATATCGTGTAGTAAATACACGTGGCTCCAACCTTCTACGTGATACTGTACTTCTTTCACATCTTGTAAACTTTGTTATGAATATTAAACTTTGCCATAATATAACTCCTGTAAACATGGATTTAACGTCAGAGGCCAGCATGCTATACTTATTGATACTTTACAAGTCCTAGTTAACAAGAACCTTGTTATTCAGATGACTTTGTTAAAGTCCAATTATAAAGCTCCCATTAAACAGAGACATAAGACGTCCTTGTTGGCTCCTCCTATAATTTACTTATGACTCTTGATAAACAAATAAGAATTATATACTGTAACGTATTCTTAAACCTTTTCCATCATAAATAGACCATGCTGGTTATTGGACAAGTCTTCCGATATGATATCAAAAGTAATTTCAGCCGCGCATGGCATCATACAATAATGGTACATGTTATTAAATTAGGAAAATATCAGCAGATTGGATTCGTAAACAGTGACATGCAGCTTTTATGTTCTCCTTTATCTAATAGAACTTGTCCACAGAGAAAAAATTCTTCAACTCAAAAAGACCTTATCAGTAGTCTGGGATATACAAGAATGGGCATTGTTAGCCTGTAACCATCACTCCAATAAATTCAAAAATGATATTATATTTTATAGCTGGGTAATAGTTGTTCACATTGGAACATCAATAAGATACGAAAAACCAGCATTGTTGATGTAAAAGTCAATTTTACGTTTGTTCTTTTCAGTTTTATGAATGGTTTGTTTCCTTGGTTCAACGAAAAATTGAAACACAGACACTAAATTTCTTACAAGACTAAATTAATAAGTAACTCTTTCATGCTCTATTTATTGAATTTCCAGGAAAAATTACTGACTAATACGTACCAAAATATGAAACAAGTGTCCTTGAAACTGTTTTCAAGGGTGTTGCAACGTAGGTGGCATCACGTTGTCGCAACCAATAGTATTTTCCACTGTATAGAAAGACCATTGAAGATTCTAATCATAGCTTATAGATAGTCGTCAAAGTATGTTTGATGGGAAACATATGGGTGTCCTGTTCATCAAATGCTTTAATGTCATACCAGGAATGGTATTGTGAAGAAAACAATTAAAAGTTGACGAATTTTTAATATTCTATTTTTATTGAGTTTAATTTCATTATGTTAACGTCATTGGTAATAATATGTCTTGTCTTGAGGAACAATAATGACAATCTGCATAGAGGTTTGAGAAAATTTGATCTGTCGAAAACAAGTTCTCTGCTTGATGAAGATAGTTTTAAAATAAGTTGATAACTGAAATAACACACATACCATTACTGAATGAAAACATTAAAGTACTTAGTAAGACTAAATTATAAATGTTTGTGCTGTTTTAAATCGGATCATAAAAAGTTATACATACTTATGTATTAGTCCTGTACGAAAACCTAACGAATATTTTTTTTTTCACGTTGTAATATTGAGCATTAAATGAATTTATATATGTAACCGGTCTGAATCACGTCCGTTGACACGCCTTTTAAGGTTTATATTTAAAAGTGCAATTTTTAACATGTCAAAAGAAGATTCATAACAGCCACAAATTTTATCTGAAGGAATGATCTCTGGACTTAACTGGGACAATAATGAAAATCAATGATAAAAATCATATCTGCAAATACGTAATAGTTATAAATGAGTTTTTGATTTCCCCAGCAACCAAGTAATAAAATGTCTTATCTTGGAAAGCGATCTTTTGATACAGTCCTGGGGACAAAACTGTGGTATTGGTATATTATACAAAAATAATGAAAGCTATAACTGTTGGTATGTGAAATTTGCTGCTTATGGCATTGGTTTAGTTTTATAGCACACGTAGATAATAAATAAAGGTATATTTATCCCTTTAGACATTTTAATATTAATCCGAGTTAAAATGCAACTTAGTGTGCAGATTGCTTCGTGATATTATGAAAAAAAGAGAAAACAGGGTTAAAGAGTGTCGTTTGCAGGTGTTTAGTTTGATCATAAAGTATCTTATCCCCTTCCCAAACCGTTGAAAACAATCTTAAAATTAATCTTGTTGGACGTGTTTTTATAGTTAAACAACTGCAAGCAGTTCCAAAATTGCTGTAAAATTCTCGAAAACATTTGTTAAATGGTACCGACTTATACCTTACTATTTTATGATTTACATGTGGCATTGGAAATCATGATAAAATAACTGCTTCCCAACTGATTTGTAATAACCACTCCTTCCATAGAGTATATCTTTTACTTCAAACAGAATTGATAATTTCTTCATTTTATCTGTAAATGTTGTTTCTTTTTAAGGATACAGGCGTCAAATTGTGTTTTCTTATCAATGTAAGTAACTTTTTTGCTAGCACTTATAGGATAATTAATTGGAAAGAGAGTTCTCAAAATATTATCACGAATTCAAATGACACCACAGTCCTGATAATTTTGGTAATTTGGTTATTTTTGTTAGAACTAATTTCTCTTATTTTTTACATCATAAAATATAATGCAAATCTATATAGATCATTTTGTGGAGAATCATGTCAAGTTTTAAATCATTTGTGTCTATGTGAAAAACATGAAACGGCTCCGTAGAACTAGAACAAAAAAAATCCATAAATATTCCGAATAAATATACTATCAGAAACGTAACCATTTGGTGTCATGATATTATCATGTTAGACACTACCCTTATGGGCTCTTAAAATGTTATGTCAAAATGAAGCTGATATTTACAAATAATCATATCAAAGAAAAGTTCAATATATAGGTTACACTTATAAACAATCCCGAATCTGTTATTGATTGACAGGTATTTTCCTAAATTACCTACATTTACTCTTACTGAACTTCCTTGAACGTATTTAGATGTATAATTGCTTTATTTAACGTTAGACAGACAGAATGAGATGAAGGGTTACCAACAACTATTATTGTTTAACATCATTAATGTAAGAACTTTGAGTGGTTTAAATGTTAATTGGATGTGAAAAGTCGCATTGAAACAATATTTTGTGAGAGTTCTTTTATGAATAAAGTTGGAAACAGTTTTATAGTGATAATTAATTACTTTATACGCAACAAATCTTATTTTGTAGCCAATTTATAGTATTGTTTTACCAACACTAGGAATAGAAGAACACCAAGTCAAAATTACATAGTTTAATTGACAAAAACAAACACATAAAAAAGGTCTAATGTTAAAAGTTAAAGTAAAATGGCTGCTCAATTTACTTGAAAAACCTTACTTCTAAATGTAATTTAAACCAATACATGGTGTACTCTATATTTCATACATACTGTAGCATTCAGTTGGTTTCATACGATCTTGAATTTCCATCAGTTTTGACAGTGTGTTTTGGAATCATATGGTTCCTTTTAAATCATCGTATTCATTTCAATTGATTCCCCAAGAGTGCATTATTATTGAATTTCAGACCTGAGTTCCGTGCTAAAATTAACAAAGAATTAATATCATTGAGAACGATTATTAATGCAATCGCGATTAAATTTAAGCGGTTTTATCATTCACCCTTGTAAATTAACAAGAAAACAGTTAAAATTTCCAGAGCAATCTCAGTTTTAAACAACGGGAAAACTAGTGGAAATTCCGCTCATCACATCGTTATAGAATTTGATTTATATATGGAGGCGATGCATCCTATTCGGTTATTAAGGAACCTCATATTGACCCAATCTAACAGTTTTTTTTATGAATCTAATTCTTAAGTTGCGTCATGGTACAACACATTTCGACACTAACGAACTGTGCATATAGGAAGTAGGAAATCAGCAAGTTAGCACATACTATATATGGTCAAGAGACTCGAAACACTGCTGTGACAGGATGTTATGCGTTCCTTACTTAAATTATGAATCTGACTTGACAAATACACTCATTTGTTTTTTTTTAAAGAAACAATGCGAATGTATTTTTTTTATCCAGTGTCAGATGGTCAATGGTTTGAAAAAGCTGAAACGAATAATTCTGAAGGAAGGCTAAAATGACAATATCAGTAACACAAACTATAACTTAAATAAGCATTGTACCGTGTTTTGAAAAAAATATGTCAGGTAAGTATCATTACTTTGGTGCATGCTGGTTCAATCGCACTCTCTCATAGTGTTTAAAGTTCTCTCCAACTTACCTTTCATTGGAACATACACATTGATTTTTAGACACCCCTCCGTTTGCTTAAGCAAATAAGGCTCTATTCTCCGTAAACGACTTAAAACGTAAAATGACAGAGTCATGCTCATCGACCTCAAATGACGAAATTGTTGGTAGCAAACAACCATTGAACTAGAAGCCATGAATGATCTCGAATGATTCCATTCCTTGTTCAGTATCAATGGTTCACGAAATCTGCCAAGTAAGCCATATTGAATTCCTCGGAACGCTTTAATTGTTCCTAAAGACTGATTTTGGAATGGGATCAGCATTCCGGACATTGGTCGTAAATTGATGCTTTTTTCACAACACACATACCACACTTCAGTTATCAAAAGCAGAGCCCAGATATTTTCCAAAATAGTACACCACATTACAGCTGGTAATAAAAACGAGGTACTTTCTTCTTAAGATACACCAGTACTACACATAAACTATACATTTATAGAGAAAACATCTTGAATTAGAGTCTTTTTAAGGACCATCTATGGATTATTGTTGGAAATTCTTGATTTTATAGCTCGCTGGAAGCAAGTTGATAAACCTGACACCGTCTTTCACTTTCTTTATTAGGTTAACTCAATTTGTCTACATCAATGAAGAATGACAACTAGCTCCCTCTTGATTTGTCTTTTATGGCACTTGTTGTAGGAATATTTATCATCGTCAGATTGGAAGAATTGATTGAGTTTCTATCCTAATGACTGACTCTTTGCATGTGTTCTTTGGATCATAAAGATAGAACTTTTTTTTGAATACATGGGTGCTCATTTCTTGAGGCAAATTTCTTTCGAATTACATTTATAACTCATAGCGCTCAAACTACTTTTGAATCAAATTTTGCTCATTGTGTGTTTTAATTATACCTTTTAAAAACTTGCCATTATTTAGAAACAATACGTGAATTTCTTCAACGTCGGTTCAATTTAGGTATAAAATGAATGGTATAAATTGTGCAAATTTATTACATCAAGTACGATAACACTGCATAGGGAAGCAATTGTGTAATTTAACAAATATTCTCAGTCTATTCCAATGTTAATTTACTAAAATGATTTAGTATTATCATAATAAAGCCTAACTTGTTATTCGATGATTCGATCAAAATTGTTTGGTCCTTCAATAAACCTTGAATAGAATTGGACTATTTATGAGCAGCTCAGTGGGTGTTTCTAAAAAATGCAGAGGACGCTTACCCTACCTGCGTATCTGGCCCATGCTTCCAGTTTTAGTGAAGTCAGAGTTGCTCATTTACCTTAGTTGCTTTGTATTATTTAGGTCATTTTATGTTCTTTCGTGTGTGTGTGTGTCTGTTTTTATTGCCTGGTCTTTGTCACTGGATTACATTCTTTTGATTTTTAGCTAGAATCTTGGTTTCCTTGATTACTCCTGCACTGGCCTGTAACAATAGTTATATACTAGTCAACAAAAGAATTGATTGAGCATTCTAATCAATAACAATATTTAACCCATTATGTAAGAAACAATGCCAAATAAATAAAGTATTTATTCTTTAACGTTCTATTTGAGACAGTAACAAAGCAGTTTCTTGACCAAATACGGACAGTTAAAAATAAGTTTCCGGAATTTCAGTTTGCCGAATTAAATAGGGAAATTATTACATCTTTGAGCTGACCCGAAATTCTGTGGTTGTGGGATCAGGTATTGCTTGCGTCGAACTTTCAGCACACAATTTGCGGTTGCGGGAATGTAGAAGACGTATCCTTGGGTCATGACCGCACGGCGTCTGAGTCATTATGATATGGGCCAGTTTGCGTCAGGTGCACCGATAAGGTAACCGTCCTCTGCTTTTTGAAGAAACATCCGCCGAGTTGTTCATAAAATGTCAAGTCCTGGGTAGACGAAAGAAGAAAGGAAAACTATGACACCTATGTCAACTTTTTAAGATTTCAAATTGATTTTTGGCCTTATTTATAGACTTAAACTGTTAAAGAAATTGTTAATTGAAAAGAAATATATTGATATATTGACACATTTTATTTTTAAGCGTTTCTTTCGTTGAGTAGAATATAGTGCAATTTGGGACAATACAAAACCCTTAAAATTCCCATACGATTCAGATTAACCAAAAGAAAGATACAAAACGTCAGAGTAATTCCGTTGTTTGGTATGCCCTAAATTACAGTATGCATTTAGATAAAAGTAAAACAATAATTGAAGGCTTTGATTTAACTTCATATATGCATTGAATAATTTTTTATCAAAAAACAAAAACATGTCATCAGTTGTATGCAACTTTTCTAAACAATGAACCAAAATATCGTAATAATAATCAGTTACTGACTATGATTCAGAATGCGATAGTGATAAAGTGGTTTTGTATATTTTAAGGTTTCCATTGATAATTCGGTACTCTGGTTATCTTTCAAACTTATTCCCAATCAAAAACTTGGGTATAAATCAGTAACAAAAATATGCCCCTATGTAAAATTACATTGAAGTGGAGAAGACCAAGTAATTTTAAAAAAAAGCATTTTATACCAAAATATTCTTTAGAAAAAAAAAGACGATACCAAGTAACTAAAAATACATGTTTTAGGGAAACGATGTTTTTAATGGACACTTTCTGTCAGTTACGTTTACTGACAAGTGAGAAGAAACAAACAGCTCCTGTTACTTGTCGACAAAATTGGAGGCCATTTACCAAAATTTCACATTATATGACATAACAGTGTTAACACAATGATTTTAAAGAATGAAATAAAATCTAATGACAGTTACAACTTTCGTGTAATGAATTTTGTAATTGATAAACTTCGTCAACCTTGTGGCCAATATTTCTTATGTGTCATCTATGCATATAAAATTTACGAATAATCAGCATACGCATATTGATTTACATAGTGCTAAGGTTGATATCACTATATGATTTCGGACTCCTCAATATATGATTGGTATTTATATATTTCGATGCTATAATTTACATATTTCCTAAAGAGCTCTTCTGCTGTTTGTGCTTCTCAAATGAAACATTATCCACGAATATATGACAACATTCCGCTTATTTGAACACGAAGATAACATGAAATGAAAAATACTAATTATACGGAGATATTTCAAATACTTTATCTTAATTGTTATCATTAAGATTATCCAGGGAGTAATTTATTGCTAAATGATATTATATTTTAATTGAGTGTATGCATCATTACATGAAGTACATTAAAACACGATATTTGGTTTTAATGTGATTATCATGTCGTTTCGTGCATCAAAATTTGTTTTTCTTGATCTGTTTGGAGGATATATTTTAGAAAGACTTTATTCGAGATACTTATCAAATTAAGTGTTATATCATATACAATATACGAAAAATTCGTAAAATTTCCGACACTTAAAGGATATGTCAGTCGTGAAAGGAGTCATAAGTACTATCACCTACAAAAACTGAAATCTAAGGATAAACTGTGATAAATGAAGAGCAATAATAAAATTACCGAACTGATAGAATCTAGGCAGTAGTCAAAAGGAATAGTCTAAAAGGACAGTCCGAACAAAAAAATGGTATTATCATAGCAAAAACCGGAAAGTAAGAAACCTACCTCAATGGTCCTGATATTGTATGGCCAATTTAAAATAAAATGTGGGTAAAAGTTTTATAGCGCGTTAAATGGGTATCTAGATGATATGCATCATATAACATTGTTAACACTCTCGAGTAGAACAAATATACAAGCATCTACACATTCCCAACTGCCGTATTCTCTTTACACTATATCTCCTTTCTCGATCTCTGTTCCTTTAAGAACATATTAATATCTGAGATAGAATTCCTATTGGATTTTATAGTTATGTGACTTAGTTGTTGACTAAAATACATGTTTAATGACATTTTTCCATCTTCCACATACCATAGCGTGATAAGCGTGCCACGCTGAAGGGGGAAAATACAGAGACGACCCATATACACAATAGAGCCAATAGAAAAATACACTTACAAATAAAACTGAAGATAAGAAAATTAAGATATCATAATCAATTAAGAACTAAAAATTGCAATATGAACCCATCCAATCCCCCCAAATGGGAGGGACACAGAGGATGTGCTCCGGAAGAATAAGCAGGTATTACGCCAACAGCGGCGCCTGTCACATTGAATTGCAAGTAAATGAAATCCGGTAACTGTTTAGTTTTAATAATGTATCTCCCCCGATACGCTCTTGTCAAGGCGTAGTATCACAACGGTCCCATAAAAAAAAGAACGGAACAACTCACAACTTGATGATTTCATTTAATCTTACGAAGTTTGCTGATGCAAATAAAATGGAAATGTTGATAACTAATAGACAAATTAAGTGTCCGGGATGAAAAGTCACCTTTATACATAGAACAATTCAGCGTAGGAACATTAAACGACTGATCTTGATCTTAATAATTACATATTGATACACCATGCGATAATTAACTTACCCAACATTAATGATTTATTTGAAAATGTTCAAAGAACGTGTCATCTAAGTCTAATTGTAATACCCTTGCATGATAGAAATGTGACCTAAAACTTGCAGTGAAGAAAATATGCTCGCACCGTTGTGAGTCAAAAGACCTAGTTCTTATTGCTCCTCCTACACGGTACGTCAAAGGAGCATCACCAGTGTTGCTAGTAAGGGTTGTCAATCCAGTAAGGCATGAAATCTTACCGAAAATACCTTGTCTCATCTGTGAGTAAAAAAAATTATATCGGTCAATCAAGTTGTGTTGTCGGTCGTAAAAATTCTGTGGACAACAACAGTGGAACATATTCCTGTCTTAAATTTTAAAAGTTATTTGCTTTCAAAGAAAGTCTGTGTATAGATAAAATACCAGGCTTGACAGTAAATGTTTGACTATGTTGTGTATGCTCCTTGGCTAGTGACATTGGTATATAGCCACTAAGAAAGGGGAAGTTTATAATTTGAAAGCCAAAACCACCTCGTGTGTCATTTAGATTTGATTTTAAACGTCCTGCATCATTCAAGGTGTATTAATGATCATATTAATATCAAGTTCATTTGGGTAGAATAGATGTAAGAAAGTCTTTACACCAGGAAAAAGTGCGTTAACGATGGTATGTATAGCAAAATAAAAAAGCAACGCAAAAAAAAAAAAAAAAACGTTTTCATAGGAACTTTTTTGACCGGAATTACCGATGAAATATTTTTTGCAGAGATGATAATATGATAACTACAATATCATAATTAGCCACTTAGACTTTTCAAGACGTAAAAACCATATTATTTTGAGTAAAACATATTTAGGTAAAATTGAATAAATAATTTTGTGATGATAAAGTGCATATAAATAAGTTATTATTATTGGGAATCATGGATGGTCAATGAAAACAGAATACTTCCAATAATCGTCATTGCTATTCATTTTCCAGATCGGAAGTAAAGCAAAGAAGTAGACAAATTACTAAACAATTCAGAATCAATTGGCGTATGCCAAATCCTAAAAATTATTCAACGTTTGATAGACAGGATAGCATGCGAATCAAATGCATGTTAAACATTCTAATATGACGTGCTTCAAACCTCTTTAAACGACAGCCATGGTAAAAAGAGATAAACACATGACCAACATTTCGTGTAACACATAGGTTGCGTCTTTTCAAAATTTTAAAGAAACTATTTCTGTTAGCATCAAAATCAATTACGGAAACTCCATTTCATCATTATTTTACGACGGGTTGGCCGTTTATGTTGTTATTTAAGCCCTTTCTATCGCTCGGGGGTAAAATAATGCGACGTAAATGGCCAAATCGTGGTAAAACAATGATAAAATGGAGTTTCCGTGATTTATATCTTTATTTAAAAAATAAAGCACAAAATTTTAAATGCAAAAACCAAAAAGATGGGAAAAGGCACCTAACAGCTTTGAAGAGGAAATTAAAATCAAACAATGTATCTGAATGGGCAGTAGTTTTCTTCAGTTTGAATAAGCAGAATCCAATGAATTATTGCTTTCTGACCTATTTCTTCACTCTTATGAGGCAAACTTTATAACTAATCTAATCCAAAAGAAGACACTTCGTTTAGCCATATCCTTTGATCTCAGTTTCCGCTTTATAGATGACGTATTATCGTCGAACAGTCCTAGTTTCGGAGATTTTATACATCGCATCTACCCTACAGAACTTGAGATAAAGGATACTAGACAATGTGAAGTCAGCCTCCTATCTTGACCTAAACTTTGAGATTAATGGTAAAGGAAAACTATTGACAAAACTGTACTACAAACGCAATGACTTTTTAATCTGCATTTCTTTTCATCTGTAGCAACTTCAACATCCCTGCAGAACCTGCGTGTGGAGTTTTCACATCACACCTCATTCTTTATGCCAGAACTTGCTGTAACAACGCAGACTTTTTTCAGCGCGCTAGACTGCTTACAATTGGGCTTCTGGAAAAGGGTTATATGGTAAGATTGAAGTGGTCACAACAGAAGTTTTATGGTCGTCATCATGAACTCGTGGATCATTACGGTGTTCCCATCTGCACCACGAGAACCGTTTTATTCAACGTGTCATAGTTTTTCTTTTTCGTCTGCCCGGAATTGACTTTTATGAGCAACTCAGCGGGTGTTTTTAGAAAAGCACAGAAAGATTAACCTACCGGTACACCTTGTCCACGCTCCCAGTTTTTAGTGAAGTCCGAGTCGAACGAGATAACAAGATATATATATGTATACGTGGTTACATGGCATTCACATTTTGGCAAGTAATATGTCCTCAAATGTGTAATATGTTCCAAAAAATCAGTTATTTCAGAAAACTTTAATCGCGTTAGGTATCATCATCAGAATCTTCCAATAATCACTGCTACTTATTTGTTTAAGCTGAAGCACGACCTACTAAAATTAGCTTTAAAAATGCTTTTGTACTGTATACGTTCATTGAAGTTCCCCTTAAAAGATGTAATATAGCAAACTTTTCTCCACTGCATAATTGATGTAAAGAAAAGACTATAAAAGTCTCGATAGTTTATTAAACATTTCTAGCCAAAGGCTCTAAATTTCAACGTTTAAAAATCTCAATTACAATTAACGATAACCAGTTGCAAACAATTTAGAAATAATACAAGTAAGTTTATTCCTCTACTGTTGCACCTGGTTCGTGTTTCCAGTTTGTGTCTGAGTTGTTAAACATATATATTCCTTTTGTGGTTCCCATTTGTTTTAGCCCAATTCCATACAATTCAGTTTGATCCTAGCATAAAGACTGGTCAGGATACATATTCAA
This sequence comes from Perna viridis, assembly GCA_037379345.1. Taxonomy (NCBI): domain Eukaryota; kingdom Metazoa; phylum Mollusca; class Bivalvia; order Mytilida; family Mytilidae; genus Perna; species Perna viridis. The sequence continues at coordinate 56,985,622 of CM074511.1, forward strand.
TTATAACCAATCTTTTATTCCGGTACTTTGCAGTAAACTATAACTTAAAATGAAGAATCATTTACTACCTACATAATGACCCGATTACTTAAACAGGTTGAATGCACTATGTGTTCAAGCATCAACTTGCTTTTAAGTACAATTAAAGAAAAGCCAACCTTCAACATGAGGTAATTTTCTAATATTTTCCTCAGGAATCTGAGAAAAATTCTCTTTCAATTTATTTCGTTTACCTTGCGGATATGACAAGTAAGTCTGTAGGTAAAATCCTTCAAGGAATTATTGTCAATATCAAATAGAGAGCATTTCGTTGTAATTGAAAGAGTAGACTTAACTTATTGGCCATATGCAAGTTGATAATTCGTAGTCTGTCCCGAAGCTTAGAATTATCAAAGCTTGAGAGAACTGGAATTAAAAAAAAAAAGTTGTTTACCGATTTTTTCCCCCTTAGTCTAAAGTGTATTTTCAGTTCGACACAAATTTTAAATGCACTAAGTTTTTTGACAACAATGAAATGTCTTAGGTTGAATTCCAATCAATTAATAATGATAATAACAATACGAAATTTCATTTGAAAATCATGTACATGTAGGCAGTCAATCTATGTCTTCAAACTTAACAAGACATAAAATGATTATTTCAATGCTCGAAGGCATTTTTACCGTATATTGTCACTAGCAGGGATAGAAGCAGTGAGGAAAATTGACGAATCAAATGTCTTCTATTGAATTGTTAAATAAAAACAAATTTGGTTCAACCTGATTAAAAGCGCGTCTTCCTGGGTAAAAATATGCACTAAATTATTTTTGCCTTATAGATCATGAGATACATTGATAAAAAATGACGATTGACAAACAAGAATAGTGGCGGGAGTAAATTTTTAAAACGTTTATAGAATCTTTTGTAAAATGCAATATTGACTTAATTGTTATCAAATGATTCTTTAACAAATTTGTCATCATTGCTAAAGAATTGTTACAATTACTAACCTTTGACTAGGATGTAAAGATTAAGATTCAGGCACTCCTCTGATATCTGTAAAACAAAAGGTTCAATATTCCTTAAACGATTACGTAAAAAATCACTGGAGTTTATAATTTGAGGACAAACACTTCTAAAACGTCTGTATGAAAATACTCTCACTGACAACCATTTCTCCAGAGAACCAGTTGGAGGCATGTATCTCATCTTGTAACTTTTGGTTGAAGCATACTGAAATCCATTAAATATCTCCACAGGCTGCAGCTTCGATCCCAATTGTTTTATCATACCTTTACATTCTCCATAACGGGTAGATACAGCACGAGGGTTCACATCGGAACACCGGGTGAGAATAATGCACAATAGTGTTTCAAAAAAGTATATAAAGCTAAAATAAACACCCATCATCAGTGAAGATGGATGTTTGGTGAGTAGTGCAATCTTTTATGCAATATCCCCAAAATATCTATACATTGCGACTGTATAATATAGAAGTACGTTGAAGAGAATTGAAATATTGTATGGTTTCTGTCATAAGTCTGTCTAGTAGAATTCTATACGCCATTTTGGTCATGTATTTTGCCTATTAACTTAAAACTGTCGGATGGTAAATGATTAATCACCAGTTTTAATAAACACCCAATACAGGAACTACAATCACCATCAATTTAATCACTCAAGTTTAACGAATCAAATTCAAACATATTGCAGCAATTCTCTTAAACTTGATTAGTATCTGTTGTTTGTGTTAATCTCCCTCTCTCGTAGGCCGTCATGCCAATATTTAATAACACTTAATAACACTCTATTATGGTAGAATTGAACGTTTTATGATTAATTTCAATGGCAGGGAAATGTCTAGTTAAATCCCAGCAAAATATAGAGAATATAGGAGATACCTTTCCAAGCGATCACCGATAATTATGAAATTAATGTGAGCATCGCGTTTTAACGTAGAAAACCTTCCATGAAAACAAATATCTTTTAAATAGTTTTTCTTTTGTTGGAAAAAATATGCAAGTAATGCATCATGAGTTTCATTAATAATACAAATGATCAAGTGGTACAAAACTGATGGAAATGGGGTATGCAAAATATATTGACTTAAAAAATCAAATTGACAGTTTGATGAGAAGCAGGATTATAGGCAGGAAAGTGGCATACTAAGTACCACTTTGATTGTCTTCAATGAGTCAATCCAGTAGGAGTATTTCAATGCATATAAGAGTTTGCATTATACTTTGGAAGAGTAATCAAGAGAACCAAGGTTATAGCAGTAATCAAAGGAATATAATGCCGGGACAAAGATTAGACATGGAAAACAGACATACACAACAAAGAACATAAAGTAACTAAAATCATACATACAAAGTAACAAAAGCAAATGAGCAACTCAGACTCCACTAAAAACTACGAGCATGGACCAGGTGCACCGGTAGGGTAAGCGTCCTCTGCTTTTCCAGAAATACCCACCGAGTTGCTCATAAAAAGTCAAGTCCGGGGTAGGCAAAAGAGGAAAGGAAAACTTTGACACGTTGAACAAATCAGTTTTTATGGTTCAGATGGATACACCGTAACAATCCACGAATTCATGATGACGACCATAACATTTCTGTAGTGATGACTTCAATCTTGTAGCAACATAACCCTTTTCCAGAAGCCTAATTGTAAGAATCTTGTACGATACAAAAGTCTGCATAGTTACGGCAAGCTCTGGCGTAACGTTTGAGTTGTGATATGACCACTCCACTGAATGAAAACTTATCTCGTTTGTCGTAAAGTTTGGTCATTAGTTTTCCATTACCATCGATCTCTAGGTAGAGGTCAAGATATGAGGCTGACTACACAGTGTCTGTAGTATCTTGTATCTCATGTTCTTTGGGTAGATGCAATGTATCAAAGCCCCGAAACTTGGATTGTTGAACGATAATACGTCATCTATATGGCGGAAGCTGAGATTAAAGGATCTAGCTGAACGATGTTCTTTCTTGAAACACGAAAGCCTGTTTAAAGGTATATTTGACAAAGAGTTCCCTTTCATAGCAGAGTAGATACCTCCATTACAAATTAGAAGAATAGTTTGTTTCTTAGTTGCTGAATTGAATAAAATATCTAAAAGGTCACCATGTTTTGGTGAAAGTTGTAATTATTTACACAAGTCTTTGACTGTTAATATCGTTAAGTGTGAAGCGTCATCCTCTTTCCGAAACATTAAGTCACCACTGTAGAGAATGAAACAGCATGATTATGTTATGATAAAGGCGATTTCTCTACCATCCAACTGTTCTTCACAGTCTTGTTTTTCTTTTCAATTCGATAATTTGGAAATGTTATGACGGGAAATATATTGCACTTATATTGTCTAGTTTCATTTGAAAACAAATTAATCAGACTTTTCTTAATGGAACGTACTGTAATCTTTACTTCCTTATTTGTCTGATTCTTAATTCACTGAAAAATATAAAATGTCAAAACTTCAATACCAGTCAAACTGAGGTTTTTATATTATAACCTAAGTCCAAACAGTATTAACAACGCGGGGAATCTGCACTAACGTCCATGGTTAAGTTAGAATGAAACAATCTGAAAAATCTAAGACAAGATAAGCAAACAAACTGTCAGTACCAAACAACAATAATATGCACGTTGCGTCAGCGACGTCCTATATAAGTAAAATGTAAGACCAGAACTATGAATTGCTAAAAAATATTCGGACATTTGTCGACAAGGAAGTACGCATGTGATTAGGCGCTGTCGACTTTGAGCTCCGCCCATCATAAGCATAGCCTAATCATGTTAGAAAAAAAATACTGGTCAACATCAAATCTTAAAAACAAAATCTAAATTATGTAGGGGCTTAAAGATTTTCAGATTGTATTATTCTGATACTTAGCCAAATTTTAAATTTTTGCTATCTGAATACATTTGAAACAAAAATTACAATATATATATATATACCCTGGGCTTGACTTTATGAGCAACAAGGCGGGTGTATCTAGAAAAGCAGAGGACCCTTACCCTACCGGTGCACCTGATTCATGCTCCCAGTTTTTAGTGGAGTCTTTGTTGTGTATGTCTGTTTTCCATGTCTGGTCTTTGTCCCTGGATTACATTCTTTTGATTACCGCTATAACCTTGGCTCCCTTGATTTCTCTTCCAAATAACTTTTTTGTTTGAAATAGAACGCACATCACTATTAATAGTGAACAAATTACATTTAAAATAAAGGCGTTCAAAAACTTTGACTTTGATAAGATATGCTATAAAAGTGGTTTTATATTTCATGAACCAAACTTTCAAAATAAAGAGCAAAAAATGATATTTGTTGTTGATTTACGATATTAACGCGGATCCTATCATGACTAAAACATAGTTTAAACAGAGGTATTACGTTTTGTTCACGTCAACCTGCCTTTTCAGTAGTAAAGGTTTAACGTTCTTACTATTAACACCCCTATATTGGGAGTAAAGAAGGTATTTCAATTCTAACATTAGTGCGTCATGCTTAACATTAAGACTATGTATAAAAGCGTCTAATATTAAAATATGGAGTTTAAACTGTTATATAGAAAGCAATTAATTAATGAGACTTTAGAAATCTTTCTAAAAGCTATATGAAAAAAGGGTTATACATTTTTGTGCTTGTAATATTTTATTCATGTGGAAAATGATATTTTTAATTGGACTCTCTAGTTTGTAAACGAATGTGTTAACAAAAAATTAGAGTTATCTCCCTTTAGAAATGGTAGTACATTACATTGAATATTCCTCCACCACTAGAAGAAATATGACATATCAACCGGGTTTTACAAACTTACAATGTAACAGGTGCCGCTGGCAGAGCAGGACATGTAAGTTTCCGAAGCACCTGATGTCTTTGTAGAAATGCAATGCTTCCTTCACTATACGACCTTTCGGCCCATAGGTAATGATTCTGAGATGAACAGCTACTTAATATAATTTTTTATCATAAGCATTCCACAAACTGTCCGTTTTGACATATTTCAGTAATATCACAAGCGATAAAAAAAAGTTTAAGTATGACATTACAAAGATCTACAGATATTTTATATTTGACTTGTATCAAGTTGTTATAATAAGTTGTTAGGATCACATTGAAGAAGCACTGTGATGGCAAGACTGAATAAACTGTATTGCTTCAGAGGTTGTAAAGAAATGAAATAAAGTTTGTAAACAATCACCAATGAGTTAAAATGGGTCCTGAATATATGCACTTGTCAAGGAAACTGACTGGCACAGTGACTAATGATATGTATAAATTGATTATTTTAGTCAAAATCTAACAAAATAACCAATTGGAAGCATTTTTTATGTAATGATGTTGGAAAACGGTACGACTGTACTGAAATTTCACTCAGCAACAGCCGCTATTTCATCTTTTGACGACAAGAAGTCTATACAATTACGATAATTCAGTTAAAATGAATAATTGATAATACAATATCATAGTTTATGCAGTAGTTCCCTTATTTAAAATTTCAGTGATCTCCAATATATACCAATGACCAAACTATCAATTTCAATCTTCAATGAAGGCCTGACATGTATAACCAATAACGGACAATGATAATTCTTTATCATTTAACTAATCTATTACAATCATATTCCAAATAAAATACACACATAAAAAAATGCAACATTTTTATCCTGTGTTATACAAAACTGAAATGTTGAACAAAAGTTCATTTATGACAGTAAAATTTTGAATTATTGATACTACATTGAATGTCATAACGTAACGTGTCAGAAAATACTTTCTCCAAATCCAGAATGGCGTTAAAATGTGCAGATTGTACCAATAGACTTCTTTCCCTAAAATGAAACCTTTGATCATTTCCCTCTCTGAACTCATTTTTCACAGGAAGAGTAAATACATTATCGCATCTTTCGGAAATAATTTTACGCGTAAAAGGCTGATAGCGCATATCATATAACTTCAGATCCCAAAATATTTTCTCCCAATTATTGTCGAAGTTTTTCTCAAAAAAGTAATCCACTAAAATGTTCAGATTGCTTTTGCTGTGACATTTAATTGGAGTTTTATCATGCATAGAAATATGTTTTTCTCTATGTTTATAGAGATACATTTTTGCAGGTTTTTTCAATTTCAATGTCTCAATGTCACATTTGTCATATTTAAGCACATCTTTATTCAATTTAACTGCTGGCATGGCAACGTCCACGAGTGGAAACACTAAAACATTCACCAAACATCGTTCTGTGTTCTTTACTTCGATCCGATTATAATTGATCATTGTTTTAACAATTCGAATCATATCAAAAACCACTGGTAACAAAGACATGGAACTTTTTCCATTTCGGAGAAAATATGATTTCCAGTATAAAAAAGAAGTATATTTCAAAATAGTCTACTATAAATGAATGAATTTTCCCCACTTCTGTATCATCCTTTTTTCTGTATATATTTTCGAATCCCTGATTATTTCCTTAAAACACTTATCAAATTCACCATTAACCAACGTTGAAATGTGATGTAGGAGTATAGTTTTTGAATGATATAATGTCGGAACTTTAAACGAATATGAAAAGTTCTTATTCAAAAGGCTGGTACTGAGAAATTGACGTCTAGATACCATGTCGAAATTTTGATAATTCTATACAAATATCTGTGGTAGGATGCTGTGTTACGAATGTAGAATGTCTCTTGTGTGTTGTGAACTACTCTCCAGCATTGTTCTTTACAATTACTTTCGCATGTACCATTTGTAGCGCAAATATCGAGGAACATGGGGTCTGTACAATATTTTCCACTAAATACGTCGGTTTTTTCTAAGTGTGAGAAAAGAAGGCAGGAAGAAGTTAATCTTCGACAACATTCGATATATTAATGTGAAGAAATTCTTACTAGTCCAAACCAACAATGCATTGACATCGTCATGTGTACTCATAAAGTGAAGACAACAACTCCCATAAGTTCTTTGTCTCTGAAGAATAATATTGTCTTGCAGTCGAAATTATTCCTTCATGAAACTCGTTCCTAACGACTTTGAAGGACCTCTCAAATATATCTTCCAATTATATACAACAATATTGATAAGGTTCATGATCATGCTTAGACTGAACAATTCTCAGTTGGTTCATTGATAAGTGATGATTTTCTACACTACTACTTATTCTAGCTTGCCCGGGGCATATTGGTATTATTTTCATGTCTGATATCAATGGCTTTATAATTGCTAAGATGTCAAATTACATACAGCAGATTTTTTAAGGGATTTCTAAATGAATTATCAATGTGTCCATTTTTTAAAATTATGACTTCCTTACCAAATGGATGTTTGATCTGACATGCTACCAGAGCGAAATTATTTTAGTGCACAGGTATACAGGTATTCTTGTTAATAAAATTCTTTAAACAATCATACATACATTGTAACACCGTAGTTACCATATCCTTGAAGTTGGTTATCATCATTTTTGACAAAATATGTATCGTTCATGTAGTTTGAAAATACCTCCATTGCATTCCTAAAAAATGAAAACAATTAAAGAGTTCTTTTGTTTTTCACTGTCAATCCTCTCATTTGAAATGACTCTTTTATGAATATTTAAATTGGTATTAACATCACTTCGGTTCTTTTGCGTATTGATATAACTTTAACACGTGTGAAATCATGTGGATAATCTTAGTAAGAATCATTAACTATGTCAATAGAAAAGCGAAAGGGTGTTTTGTATAGATTTTAATAGCATAATAATAGTTAATACTGTAACCCCTTACTAGAATAAAGGGGTTAAATAATTGAGTATATTTCCTCTGCTATACATAGAGGAAATGGAGTGTACTTGTTTTTCAGAGTTGAAGTCCTATTTCTCACAAAGCAAGGTTTAGATGTATATATTATAAGACAAGTTATATACATATACATTAGAATGCTTCTTTCCTGAGGGGGTACTTGCATGGATTTGTCGAACTTTGCTATGTCATGTTTAAGATTGACCATTTCGCTTAATGTAGGTTTGTTGCTCTAATTTTTTTTTTAAAATTTAATAGAAACAAACAGTGTGGTATCTATCATTTACATTGAATAAGAATATTTCTGTACTGATTTTTTTCTTAAGTCTTACAACTCTGAAAGGGAGCTGCATAGTTGTTATAGACTACATGAAGTTACATGTATTAGAACTTTTCATACATTCTTGTGTAAAAAATCAAAGCAATAAAGTTGGTGCCATTTTCCTGACATTTTTTTATCTTTAGAAATAAGAACGCAAAGAAACTTCTTGCAAGCAACAATGTATTTATACCAACAATTTCTTGTGGATTTCGTCAGTACTGGCTCTTCAGAGTCTGCAAGATAAATAATGAATTTGGTGTAAGATGATATATTGTTCTACGTGCAAACACTGGGACCATCACATGAGTTCACACAATCATGCAGTATGGTTGTTTTGTGTTGAGATTTTAAGACAGTTTTGTGTTATAGATTCCTTATACACATGACGCCATTTGCACTAGTAATATTACTACAAATATTTTGAAAGTAATACATTATGTATAATAAAAAAAACATATTTTGGGTTGTATAGTTAAATTTAGTTCAAAATGTACTTCAATTTAATTGATTGAAAATACGAAACTGCCCTGGTATAATAAGAAATATAACTCTATAGGACTCTTTGTCAGGATTAACTTCTACTCAAATGATCACCTAGTAACACAATGATAACTATACTGTAATTTCCTGCAAAAAAAATAATAACACATCTACACAGTGTATGTCATACAGTTATTTCATAATTTTTTGTACTCTAAAAAATAAAAAAAGATCAAATCCCATAACCCAGTAAAATATAGTAAAAAATAGTAAAAAAACCCAGGTTTCATATCACTGCAGGGTTGAACCATGAAAAGGTAGGGCAAGTATGGACACACTATTCAAGGTTGATACTGCTTTGAATTTTGATTGCATTGACACAGGATGAGAATTTCATCAGAATCAATGTGGGCTTTTTTGAACCTTATTTGGTTCAAAGCAATGTGAAGTTTCCTGCGGAGAAAAATAATTTCACCAGAATCAAAGTGGCCCTTTTTCGTCCTCATTTGGTTCAAAGTCTGAACTTTACTTAGGAAAAAAGGCACATTGTAGTATAATTTCAAAAAGGTCCATTTTCTTTTACTCCATTTATCATCCAGACATCAGGAAAATGCTAGTTTTTGACCCTTACAGTTCAATTCTATGAAATGCTTGCTTTTGGTCCTAATGATTGAGGTCACATCTCCAAAGGTCAATACTAACCTTCATTTTGGACACTTGGACAACCAACTAATACTTATATTACATGTAATTACCACGCAAAACTTAGTGTCTATGGACATTCATTGACAACAGAGGACAGTTTTAAGTCATTAAATAACACTATAACAATAAAGTTGAAAATGATAGCACTTTCCGTATATCTGTTACACCCTTCATTTCGTGCGTTATAAAGCTAGGATATCGTGGCTTCAAGCAGATAATTTGACTGTCTTTTTAGATATAAACCACTAAAATCCTCTAAAATCTTTCGTAATACAGTGTTAACCAATCTATTGCACGATATGAGTGACGCTGACCATCAGCTGACTTTTCCTATACTTGGTTTAATTGTCATATATACTCAATACTGTTAGACCCGGTTTGTACTTAAATGTGGAATTTGTAGTACATGATGAACTGAGGGGTTTCTTAAAGTCATTGGCTATCATTTAGGGTCCCTCACGGACGGTATAAAGCATCAAAGCGTTTACACAGTCCCCTGGGATAGTCATACCCGTGAATGTGGGTCATGGTGTATTCGGGGTAATTAGTTGTACTGTGACCACTCATTCATTAAATTCAGTAAAAGCATCACACTTGATTAAATGTCGATCCGTGACCTAGTGATCCAATTTGTGATCTTCACGCTGTACAGCCTACAACATTTGCTGATTCTTCAGTCGCGGATTCAGATATTTAGGTAAGTGGTGGGGGATTGGCCTAAAAAAATTCTTGACATTAACACCGGTGAGGATCACGAAGTGAATGTTTTTCATAATATAATGCACACAACTTTTTCGACATTTTTTAAGCCATCATCCCACCCCACCCCCTGGATCCGCCACTGATCTTTGACCCAGCGAAATACTATTTGGTATAAAATCAACACTTTCCTGTGGTTATGTTTCCGATCACCATTCTGAAATTTTGTAGAGTCGGAAGGTAGGGATTTATTTCATTTTTATTTAAATTTTGAAACGAAATAAATCATAGTCACACCAAATCAGAATACCATGAAAACCAAATCTGCAAAGACTAAACATGTAATAGACTAAGTCCACGGCCTAATCGCTTTTGGGATTCGGCGCTGGAGATTTTTTTGTTTTGTTTTGACAGTTGGTCAAAACAAAAAATATCTCAAGTGCCGAATCCTAGAAAGGGATTATCCACGACCAAGAGCCCACTCTCGGCATGAGTGTTTGTTTACAATCAATTATAAATATAAACAACCAGTATTTCTAACTCTTGTTTCCGTCTAGGACAGAAAAAAAATCTTGGGCTTTATTTTCTTCTTCAAAATTGCATTTTTGAAGTTGAATATGATCCAAATTTCTTCGCATTTTGCTGGAGGAAAAACTTGGGGTCCAAAGTTAAATAGATCCTTCCTTTTACATATCTTTCATGAGTTAATGTTCCATGAATGTACGCGTATATCATACATATGAACTTTTTGACGTTTTGTGGCAAAACACATGCCATTGAGGAATCTGTTAAGTTGGGGTAGTTCCATTGCTGCCCATTACTGTAACGTGAAATTGCGGGAACTCTTAGAGGTGATGTATACGTAAAAGTACAAATTCCCAAGGAGCTCCAACGATTTTTAGTTTTGCTATATATGTACATATCAGACTGCATGTACTGACAACTCTTTATATGATTTTTTATTTAACCATTTTTTGTTTATGACTTCGTGCCAATAAAGTAAAATTTGTACATGTACATAAAAAATAATTTTATCTCCTTCATACTTAAATATTGTACACATAAAAATAACTAAGTTTTGTTAAATTGTGAAGACGATTTACAGGATTTAATGTTATAGAGATTCTAAAGAAAAGTTGACAGTGTTGTGAAGTGCTGAATGTACATAGAGGTTATGTTGGTTCTGAAACCAAATAATACTGGCAGTGCCTCTGGATATATTGTATACAGCTGCAAAACAAGTACTGTAGTATACAGTTTTTATCCAAGGAAACATTTTTCAGGCTACAATTGTATATAACTATTTAGAAGTTGATGAATTTGATTGATACAAGATTTAGTTGAAATATTGATTTTGAAGTGTTAGCTGTGAGCCAGTATGGATGGATGTAGCGCTCCCACCTTTTAGTAGAGTCCGAGTACTTTGTATACATGATTTTAGTTACTTTTTGTTCTTTGTTGTGTATGTTTGTTTTCCATGTCTGGTCTTTGTCCCTGGATTGCATTCTTTTGATTACCGCTATAACCTTGGTTCCCTTGATTACTCTTAGCCTTAAAGTCCTTCGTATACCGGTATTGTAATTTTGTTTCATAACAATTTCGAATGTTTTCTGTGCAGTACATGACTGTAAATGAGAAATTTTTCCATTATGCCGTTTTATTCTCTTTTGCTGGAGAACTGTGTTAACTAGGACGAATGTTAAAACAAAGACATTATAGATGTTAATTCTTTTCAAATCACACACTATTAATTTGGTTCTAAGGAAGAGTAATTGACAGGCTTTTTAGGGAATTGGGAATGTCCAAACCCCGGAATCTGCCGATATATATGTATATATTTAATAAAATTGATATCAATAGATATTTAGTAACATATGTAAATGGATATTTATCAACATGTGTATAATTCAATTATTGATAACAATAAATGGAGGAATTTTCTAGACAATGCAAACACATTCAAGACAAAACGTATGTATGTTCAAATCTGCTCTTTTGGCAATACCAGTCTGTGTCCACACTTGTTAAATAGCACTATAACAATAAAGTTACAAAAAAAAATGATAGCACTTTCCGTATATCCGTTATATTCTTCATTTCGTGTATTATAAAGCTAGAACATCGTGGATTCCAGGAGATAATTTTACTGTCTTTGTGGATATAAATCCTTCAAAAATCTTTCGTAACACAGTGCTAGTCAATCATTTGCACGATATGTGTGACGCTGACAATTAGCTGACAGTTCCTATACTTGGTTTAATTTTCCTTTTCGTGCTAACATATATACTCAATACTGATAGACGCGGTTTGCACTCATATGTGTAATACATGACAGACTGAGGTGTTTCTTAATGTCCATGGCTATCGTATGGGGTCTCTCACGGACGGTGTAAAGCATTAAAGCGTTTACAAAGTCAAACCCGTGAATGTGGGTCATTGTGTATTCAGGGAAATTAGTTGTCATCTGACCACGTTCATTCATTAAATTCATTAAAATTAATGAAGTATCACGTGATTTAATGTCGATCGGTGACCTAGAGATTCAATTTGTAACATGTACGTTATATACAGCGTTGTATAGCCTACAGCAGCATTTGCTGAATCTTTGACCCAGCAAAATATTTTTTGGGATAAAATCAACACTTTCCAGTGAATGTGAGACAGACAGATATTGGTGCATGCCAGTCAATTGATGAGAAATTTCCAAGGCCGAAAACAATAATGTTATGTTTCCGAGCACTATTCTAAATTTTTGTAGGGTTGGTAGGTAGGGATTTATATTTTCATTTGATATTTTTGAAATGAAATAAGTCATAAAGATACAATGGAAACCAAATATGCAAAGACTAAACATGTAATAGACTTATTCCACAGCCTAATCCTTTTTGGGATTCGGCGCATGAGTAATTTTTGTTTTGACGGAGGTGGTAAAAACATAAAATATTTCAATCGCCGAATTCCATGAAGGGATTATCTACGACCAAGAGCACACTCATGGCATGTGTGTTTTTAATTTTCTTCTTTTTTCTGAAAGACAATCGGCAGAATTTTTACGTTATTTTTTTTTAATTTCAAATAAAAACTTAGTAGGGGGTCTGAAGGCCTAAACAGATGGTCTATTTATTACTCCAGTAGTGCTAGAGATTGTCTGGCAAGCTTGTTTTCTGACTTGGCTTGGGGTATGAAAGAACGGAATTCCAACTTCTTACGTCAATTGTCTATATATATATACAAAAGAAACGTTAATGACAGTGTTGTAGAGTGCTGAATGTACATACACGTCATGTTGGTTCTGAAACCAAATGATACTGGCAGTGCCTCTTCATACATGTATATTTTATACAGCTGCAAAACAAGTATACAGTTTTTGTCCAAGAAAACATTTTTCAGGCTACAAATGTATGTGATTATTTAGAATTAGATAAAATTGTTTGATACAAGATTTAGTTGCAATGTTGATTTTGAAGTGTTATTGTGAGTCAATACCGATGGATTTAGCCTTAAAGTCCTTTATATACGGGTATTGTATTTTTGTTCCATAGGAATTTCGGATGTTTTTCGTTGAGTACATGACTGTAAGTGGGAAATTTTTCCATTATGCAGTTTTATTCTCCTTTGCTAGAGAACTGATTTACTATGACTACCATTCACCCTACCGATGCACCTGGTCCATGGTCCCAGTTTTAAGTGGAGTCCGAGTCATTTACTTTTGTTACTTTGTATGTATTACTTTAGTTACTTTGTATGTATTACTTTAGTTACTTTATGTTTATTGTTTTGTTTGTCTGCTTTCAATGTCTGGTCTTTATCCCTGGATTACATTCTTTTGATTACCGCTATAACCATTTGTTACTCTTTCAAGACAAAACGTATCTATGTTCAAAGTTGCTCTTTTGGCAATACCAGTCTGTGTCCATACTTGTTATGTGAGAAAAAACTTGTCTAAGTCGAATAAAACCACAATTTAATTAAAGTTGGTGGAAGAGTTTTCAAGTAATTGTTTGTAATGTGAACAAAGACATGGTTCTTCAACTTATATCTCGAAAATCATGTATAATACTTGTTGTACATGCTGTGGCTACATGTATAAGTAGAAAACCCTTTCAGTTGATAATATGATTCCTTTGACAGGGCAATACAGATTATGGATATTTCAAAAATATTCAGTATTAGGATAGGCCTCTGTAAATTAAAAAATAGTTTTCCGGGAACAAATAAAATAGTAACTAAATTTGTAACATTATCAGTTGTGCAATTAACGTAGTTCAGATTTTTTTGTGGATTCATGTTCATAAAGGAAAATAATACATGTACTCTTCAAATGCTGGTATTTACTAAGACATATGAATCTGGGCCTATCAATTGCTTCTGCTAAATTGTACCTATGTAGCACCAATTTGTGGAGAAATTTTGGCATTTTATGAATGCTTGTTTATAAAAGTGTCTGCTTTAAAGTGCATGTTTATATTAGATAGAATTAAATCATTGTAATCACTTAACAGAACCCCTGCCTTGTGGAACCATATAAGACTTAAGACTTTTATTTCTAGTAAAACTAAACACATTTTGAATAATAAAATAACTTACATAATTTCTCCATAACATCTTCTTCTCACTGAAGGCGATACTAATTTCCCGTGCAATATTGGGTTAATCTAACATATACGTGACCGATGACTTACAATGATTAACAATCTAAACTGCATTTGCAGTGTTCGTTGAACACTTTATTGTTAATTTAAATTTTATTTTATTTTTTTAACTTTGATGAAATAAAAAGAAGTGAAAAAAAAACATATAACCATCAATTTAATTGTGCGAAATGATAAACACCCCTATTAAAATTGTTAAGATTCATCTATAGTGATGCGGAGAAACTACACTCAACAGCTGAATGTGTATAATTGGAATATTCCAACAAATACTCACACTGTTATTCAACATTTAGTGACATGGTTGTCCGATCCCAAAGATACTTTTGTGTCTAAACTTTTGGATGAACCTCGTCAAAATACGGACGATCTTTAACAAATTAGAATCAACTATTAAAGCTATGTAAACAGCCGCCAGATTTCCCATATCCAAAAGGTACTCTTAAACGGAGACTCGAGAAACGGGCAAATGGTTGCGATTCCCTTGCAGTAAAATTAGCCAAGGATTGTCATGTATTGTTAGTTGTGTACAATGGTACATATATAAATGAACTTAGCGATGTTTTATCCTTAAAAACAACGAAACCAAACGTCCAAACAGAAGGTGATATAAACACTCCTAATCTGAATGCGGCCCTACAAGAAAACGTGATAAGAGTTGATTGCGATCTTAGCGAGTTTCTCAATATAAGTGTAAAAAAATCAACTGGTGAAAATTCGTAATTCCGTGAAATCATCAACAAACAATCGGGTAGAATTCTGCAACTACAAAGCCATATAAACTTGATTCGTGATTGTAAAATTCAAAAAGATCTTGAAACTGTAAATAAACGATGTGATAAGATGGACGGTATCGTAAAACGTTGCAATGAACTTGAATCTAGATTAAATGAACAAACCAATTTAAAATCAAGAGTTGATAAAGTTGAAAGTATAGTAACTGCATTATCTGAATCAATCAAGCTTGTTACCACATCTAACAAAAAGAACTCAATAGCAATTAAAAACCTGAAATCGAGTGTTCAAGACATTCAATTGATTGTTGGGGTTTAACGCCCGAGCAGCAATATTTCAGCTATATTCAGGCGATGATCATGAAAGGGATGATAAAATGAACATGAAACGAAGATGATGAACTGAAAAAAAGGATGGGACAAAAGGACAATAGGGTCGACAAATTTTGATTGCCACAAGAAAAAAAGGGAGAGTTGGGTAGGGTCGGGCAATTTAGCCTCCTTTGGCGCAGAGCAAAGGTTCATACTCCTATCGAATACCTCAACAGTGTAGCATCTTTCCCAACACGGTGCACCACTATGGTTTGCGGTCAGGTTTTCCGTATTATATCCTGACAACCCAAGCATGTAACACGCCAGGGGTACCCCATACCACCACCTGGGGCACACATCCCAGTTGCTCTGTGTGAAGAGCGCCTGGCCCGGCTAGGTTTCTGAGCACTATTCACCTTTTACGACAAGCTTAGCGCTGCTATTCTTTTGACACCCGGACTTACACGGGGCTCAAGACATTCAAAAACAACTTAAGTCTGAATCTAGCAGAATTAACCTTGTCCAAGACCAACGCTATTCTAGGGTTTCGTCATTAAAAGCTTAACTCAAAATCATAAATGAAAAGGTCAAAGAGAATGAAACAGCTGTTAAACGCATTGAAACAATGCTGACTTCATGTATTAATTCTGTTTCTGAATTTCGGAAAAGATTGAACAACTTTGAAAAGAGAATAAATACGAATGAAAGTGATTGTAATAAATCGTATGCCAACATAGTGAAGGCTAATGAAACTAAACCTGATAAAAGCATTGCGGATGATACTACTCCCGACATATCGAATGAGGCAAATATTCAAGCAGCTTCCAATATCCAAAATGCCTATGAACAGAATCAACCACGACATACAAACAATGCGCCTGTGTGTAAATGATCCAACTGGTATAAAAGTCCGAAAATGCATTTCACGGAGCGTATTTTATTCACGAAGTGAATATAGTGACCCAAACAATATTCATAATGGCTAACTCTATTAACTTAATGGCATGGAACTGTAAAGGTGTGATGTCAGCAACATCGCACCTTAATCAATGTCTTGAGAATTATTCAATTCATGTGTACGCCCTCTCTCTGAGCATTGGTTGCGTCTGTGTCATATTCACTTCTTGGACAAAATAAACACTGAATAAGTAGCGTAATCAAAAAGCGTCGACTATCAAAACCCAGAGTTACAAACTTTTTCGAACTATTAAAAGGGTGTGGCCTTGCTCATTCATCGATCTTACGCCCAATTTGTTGCACGGGAAATTGAAGTCGACTCGGATCGTATCATCGGTATTGAGTTTAACTTGCCTAGTAATATTCGCTTGTATATATTTGCGATATATACGCCTGCATCCTCACTCTCGATTCAATTGTTTAAAGATTTTGTAGACTTGTTGCATGAACTTTACTCCATATATAGTGAACATGGTAATCTGATTCTAATGGGAGACTTTAATATCAAAATTAGAGGCTCACGTTACGATTTTAACGATTCTGAACGCACTCGTTATGCTGAGACACTGTTAAATGACTTTGATATCTTTTCAATAAACAGTGACGTTAAATGTTTAGGATCATGCTTTACATTTCAAGGTTTTCAGAACGGTGTCACAACCATGATAGACCACATTCTTTTACCTAAAGAAAGTTCGAATGTTATCAGCGCGATGTTTTGGACGATCATGCTGTAAATATATCTGATTATTACCCCGTGTTGTGCTCATTGACAATAATTCCATATATTGAAAACACAAACTTAGAATATTCAACTACATGTAGGATTGCATGGGACAACGCGGTTAATACTGGGAAAGTGATTCACTATAGTTTTGCTGTCTCTCAACATTTATGGACGCTTTCTCAACATGAATGTGATGACATTGAAACATATTATAATATACTGCTTAAGGCTGTGTCTAATTCAACTACTGAAACTCTGCCCCTGGTCAAATTCCGTAAGCACCTTAAACCCTATTGGAATGATCGGTTAACGTCTCTATAGCGAGATGTAATGCGTCTACGGGGTGCATTAATACATGACGGTAAACCTAGATTGTATAGTTGTGAGTCTTATGATAATTACAAAGCACTGAAAAGACCCTTCCGCGATGAGCCCAGAAAAGCATACAATGATTATTTCACATCAGTATCAGAAACTATTTAAAACTCTATAGAGGTAGATCAAAAACTAGCATGGTCGATTATCAACTCACGTAAACAGAAAAAGAATACTTGTGTTACATTAAAATCGGGCGACAAGGTTCTTCACTGTGTATCTGATGTAACGAATTTTCAAAACACTTCGAAGACATAGTTAAGATTCCCGATGGTCAAAAGACGATACATTACAAGAAAAACTTTTAGAAATTCGTCGAAGGAATAATAACTATTCATAATGTTGATCGTGCTGAACTCACTAAAATGCTTTATAGTCTTCCGAATAAAACAGCATGTGGTATGCTAGGAACATTTGAAATATGGCGGAAATTTGTTAGCAGATCAATTAAGCAAATTGTTTAATCTGATATTTGAAAATGGTGAGATTCCATCGACCTGGAAAGAGTGTTATTATTCCCTTATGTAAAGGTGGAAATAAATCCAAATCCGACGTAAATTCATATAGAAGAATTTCTCTTATTCCAGCAGTCTGCAAGGTATTTGAAAAACCTCTGGACTGTCGCATTTACGAACTGATCACCAACTTTCCCAATCCCCAACAAATGGCGTATCATAAACATTTATGTAGCATGTTCTCATCTTTCAACCTTTAAGAGACTGTGCATCACTACATGGAGAAGAAATCTAGTGTAATTGTCACCTTTCTTGACAATCAAAAAGCCTTTGACACGGTTAACCATAATGGCCTCAAGATAAAATTGTTTGAAAATGGAATTTCCGGGAAATTTTGGGCTCTTTTGGATAAATTCTGTGATAAACTGTCGAGGTTGTGTCAGATATAACCACAAACTTTCTCGTATCTTTAATCTTGAGAGAGGAATTCGTCAAGGTAGCTCGTTGTCGGCTAAACTGTACCTTGTTTATATTAATCAATTGATAAACATTTTAAGTGCATCAGAGAAAGAGTAATCAAAGGAACCCAGGTTATAGCGGTAATCAAAAGAATGTAATCCAGGGACAAAGACCAGACATTGAAAACAGTAATACACAACAAAGAACATAAAGTAACTAAAATCATACATACAAAGTAACAAAAGTAAATGAGCAACTCGGACTCCACTAAAAACTGGAGTATGGACCAGGTGCACCGGTAGGGTAAGCGTCCTCTGCTTTTCTAGAAACACCCGCCGAGTTGCTCATAAAAAGTCAAGTCCTGGTAGCAAACGAGGAAAGGAAAACTATGACCCGTTGAATACATCAGTTTTCATGGTGCTGATGGATACACCATAACGATCCACGAGTTCATGATGACGACCATAAAACTTCTGTAGTGATGACTTCAATCTTGTAGCAACATAACCCTGTTCCAGAAGCCTATTTGTTAGAGTTCTAGCGGGATAAAAAAAAGTCTGCGTAGTTTCGGCAAGCTCTGGCATAACGTATGAGTTGTGATATGAACACTCCATGCGCAGGAGCCGAAGGGATGTTGCCACAGATGAAAGGAAAGTTGACAATTCTGAATGAAAAGTCATCACGTTTGTCGTAAAGTTTGGTCAATAGTTTCCCTTTACCATCGATTTCTAAGTGTAGGTCAAAATATGAGGCTGACTTCACAGTGTCTGTAGTATCCTTTATCTCAAGTTCTTTTGGGTAGATGCGATGTATCAAATCCCCGAAATTAGGATTGTTTAAAGATAATACGTCATCTATAGAGCGGAAACTGAGATTGAAGGATCTAGCCAAACGATATTCTTTCTTTCTGATCAGATCAGCTATAAAGTCAGCCTCATAAGAGTGAAGGAATAGGTCAGCAAGTAAAGGAGCACAATTTGTTCCCATTGGAATGCCGACCGTTTGTTGAAAAACACGTCCACCACACTGGACAAATATGTTGTCGATTAAAAGTTCCAGCATTTTGTAAACATTCTCCTCTGTATATTTGGAAGGTGTAGATGCTGTCTTGATTGATATTCAAGCCGGCTGTCCTGTCCAGGCAGATGACATCGCATTAATATCTGGTAATATTCAACTTATGCAAGATATGATTAATATTTGTGCAAACTACAGTTATCAATGGAAGTTCAACTTTTCACAAGCTAAAAGTCAAGGTATGTTACTCTCAAAGAGACCAATGAAATTAAAATTGAAATTTACTTCTCGAACGTGCACATCGATTCGTTTGTAAATACATACAAGGTCTACCAAAAAGAACTAGAACCGAACTTCACTTATTGGTTGGACATCAATCACGTGCATAATCGAAATTAAGAAAATATTGTTTTTCGGCAGACTATGCAACCTTCCATCTAGAAGTTTACCTCGTCAGAGTTTCATTACTCGCTTACTCCTTCATCTCAACCAAGCAGATACGTCAAAAGTCTGTTTTATATGTGATATCAGAAAGTATGACCCAATGCAATTTGTTGACAATCTAGTCAGAAATATTGATTTTCCATCAACACCACTACGGAAACGCATTGTAAAAAACAAAGTAAATTCTGAGGAAGAAAAGTATTTTCTGGAAAGACAAGAATCCGAGTTTGAATATTTTAAATTTATTCATCCAAAGTTGAACCTCAAGGTGTATGGACAATTACAATGAAGCATAGCTGCCTCACAACGCAGTGCAGGTTCGTCATCTCGTTGTGTGCTCTTGTTAAACCTTCCTGTGATACTCCTAGAACCTTGTGCCATCAATGTGGTTATTTCTACGACGATTCTATTATACACATAATATCATCATGCTCTAGTATCAACTCATCAAGAGACAAATTCTGGTGTGACATTATTAACATTGGGCCTATCGATTCCAGCGTATCTCTGCATGGTATGGATGATACAACCCAAGCACGCTCTTACTATTCTCTCCTGTGATAGTGACCGATTTTTCGAGCTAACTGAGTCATGATGAATCAGAATGTTTTGCAATTAACTGTGTACAGTACATCTACAGAATGTGCAAGGATTTCGACAAGTGATTATTACATTATACATACAGTCATCCTGTTTTCTTTTATTCGTACTTAACATTTGGTAATTAAATACAATTTAATGTAACTCACTGTGTGTGTGTGTGTGTGTGTAATGTTGTGATGGTGTAATCGTGATGACGTGTGTGTTAGATGATGCGTGCAAGACTGTGTGTGTATGTGTGTGTGGAGGGGAGTGTAACGTTCGTGCGTAACCGTGTGTTTTGTTGAAAGAATTAGTATATGCGTATTTATGTAATCAAATGTGTGTGTATTTTTGATATTTTGTTTCTCTGGTAAATCCCTTACTTCATTAATTTTGCATGCATTCTATTCTGATATATACATAATATATGTTCACTGTGTTGATAGTTATTTATATCTATATCTGGGTGTACGCGATTGGTGTATGTTCGAGTGATTGAATGGTTCATGGTTAGTATGATGTGAATGTGTATTTATTCTTCATCTTCTTGTTAGTAACTGTTTGTAATTTACATACTCTCCACTTGGAGGTTAATAAAAGTATACATATCCCGTAACATCTTCTTCTCACGGAAGGTGATACTAATTTCCCGCGCAATATTGGGTTAATCTAACTAATAAGTGACCGATAACTTACAATGATTAACAATCTAAATTTCATCCAGATTTTAAAAAAAATTGCTACTGTGATAATTATATAAAAATGTTTCGCGTACTTAATACAAACATGTATATGATTTTCGTGGACAAATAATAGCCAAGGACGTTATGAAATCCCTTAGTTGGTCATGATAATATATTACAAATACCATATATGAGTGCAAAGTATTGAGTATATTCTTAGCACAAAAACGGCAATTACACCAAGTAAACGAACAGTTAGCTGATCGTCAGCGTCACTCATATCGTGCGTTTGATTGGTTAACTGCGTTATAAAAGATTTTTTTTTTTTTTTTTTTTTTTTTTTGGGGGGGGGGGTGATTTATATCCATAAAGGCAGTCAAATTATCTCCTCGAAGCAACGTTGTCTTAGCCGTATATTGAAAGAAATGAAGGGTGTAGTAACTGATGTACGGAAAGTGCTATCTGTTGATAGAGTCATTTAACATTTTATGTAGATGCGTTTTATCAGATTATCGGCTCAATCTCTTGTTGCACAACATAATTGTTTATTACTTCCTAGTGGATTTTTGACAAAGAGGAGATAACAAAACAAAAACGAAAAGTACTTTTTTACGACTGAGGACAGCTCTCTTACCCCTCTTACAATTTCGCATATCAAAATGCAAACAAATTTACACAGGAATAAATACACATTTTTATTAATACACTTAAGATGCATTTATTTAGATGTTTTTGTACCTTAAAGTGGGCTCTTTCACTTTTTAGTTTTTTTAAAGGTTTTTTATTCAATTAGTTTCAGTATACCACTACTCAAGATGAATATAATGTTTAAGCAACGGATATTTTATCATATTTCATATGGTGTAACAGCCTTCTTTGTTCATTGGTTATTATGATCACGTGATGCAAAGAATATTCCACGTACATGAAGCTTTGTTTCAATTTTTAAATATATTGACGCTATGTTTTTATTTATATGTATATTGACGCTATACTTCTAAATTTAAATCCGGATATAAACC
This sequence comes from Perna viridis, assembly GCA_037379345.1. Classification (NCBI taxonomy): domain Eukaryota; kingdom Metazoa; phylum Mollusca; class Bivalvia; order Mytilida; family Mytilidae; genus Perna; species Perna viridis. Next base: position 57,008,006 of record CM074511.1, read on the forward strand.
GTTCCGTTCCGTAATTACTCTCTACCAATCATGGTGGAAGCGCCGCAGACGAAGCAGACAAAACGAAAATAAATTACCTACATATGTAATATATAGGTTAAGGACTTTCACTCAGTCAATATGTTATATATGGACCTGCAAGATCATATGTATTGTATTGACTTCGGTAAATGTCCATTATTGATAAATGTACTAACATAAATAAACCGACTGATTTAGCCATTGAATTATCTTTCTTTGATTAAGAGTCTGAAGAAACTAGTTTAGAACAAAAAATCTTTTCTGACTTGTATAATCATCGCAGATCTTTAGTTTCAATGCCGACTGAACTCCTTGCAATAAACAAAAAGTGTCTAGACAAAGATATCCATCCTCTTGAGAGAATGTTTAGCAATTGGTGAAATATTTCATATCATAAAGTCATTATCTCCGTCTTTGCTGCAAATTATTGTACGTCTTAGAAAGAATTGTCTGGCAAATAGCACCGAACCTTTTACACTTACCAAGTTATATAGAGTTCATTTTTTTTTACTTTTATTGATAACTTCTGATTGATGTAGGTAATAATATAGTTAACTTTCTCATGCTATACAAAATCAAAAGATCGTATGTTTATATTTTTTTTCCAAATTTAAAGAATGCTATCTCTTTCCGATATTCATTAAATAGTGTACATTTCTAAAACGTTATTCATGATCCATGATGCTTGAAATTAAAGGGAAAACTGATACAACTTCTTCAGTTTCATACGTAAAAAATAAAACTAGACGTTGGCCATGGAAATCGAAAACTTTATGTCAAACGTGGTGACTGACTTTTCAATTGTAACTTCCACATTCTAAATAGCAATATACTAACATATGCAGCATATTGAGTATAAATTTAAAATCGTGTATGTTATTTGTATAAGGACTTTTTAATAGAGCGAAGACACTGTCAAAACAGCTTCTACGACAGTGATGTTCAGCCTTTGTGCAAACCATCACTACAGAAGTTTTATGGAGTCATCAAAATATCTTCAGTTATATTTCACCACTTACTGGATTGAAAAGCAACCAAACTTGACGGTAACTTGGTTTGTACAAAAATGCGATGAGGTAGATGCTGCCGACAGAGCAGGGCATGCTTCATTTTCCGAAGCACCTGATGTCTCTCCCGTTTGTTTTAGTGGAGTTCATTTGCAAATGCTTAAACTTCTTGTATGCTGTCTTGTATTCTTTATCTCCTGTTTTTATATGTGTCGTACTTACTTCTGGTGTCAACATTGTGTTTGTTGATATTCTCTATTTCCCGTTTTTTTTTTCTGTATTTGCCATGATGTTTTATGCCTATTAATTATCTTTATTTTGTTGGTTCGGAATATTTTGCCAATTTCGAGTTTCAATGTGAATAGCATCTTTTTTATCATAAGTTGACCCGCTGAAACTTTACTCACTGTATGAGTTAAAGAGGTAGACCTAGGGTTCGGGACATAACTCTTGAAATAAGTGATATGTTTGTATCATATTCAATTTCAACAAAGCCTCTCAAGCTTTCGTTTGAAGCAGAATAAAATGAATCCAAGTTAATTAGATGCTTACATAAGGCTGATGTAAAATGCTGAATACAAACGTTCCAATGATTTTAAGAGTTATGTCCTTTACCCTAGGTCTACCTCCTTAAACCATACAAAATTCAATACGAAACTTATCTAATAACTCTGATGTCTTTTAATTCATCAGCATCTATTCTCTGAATAAGTCGATATTGTTATAAGCGGATATATATTTAAACAATATATAAACACAATATACTCAGCCACACCCACTTCAGTTACTTTGGTCAAACCAGGGATCTGTGACATTTTATCTATTGATTCGAGAAAGATTTTCACCCGCCCAGCAAATGGGGCGGCTATATAATCACTTTTTACAGTGATAGGAAGCCTCCAGTACATTTGAGTCATTAAGACCAGAATTCAATAGTAAGATAAATTGAATGACTTATGACAACCGACCTACCAAGTAAGTTGTTATGCAATAAATAAACGATTTCGCTTTGGCTAGTTAAAAGAACTTTTCTGGGTGAGTCTTGTACCCTTTTTATAACTTTCATTCGTTCAACAAACAGTCCGTTTCAAGAAGATCGGTATGTTTCTACCGTAGGATATGTCACTTCAGTAAATTAACGCCCTGTCTTTCGACGATCTTCTCTTTGATTACTTTTGTTTAAAAAATTCAGTTCTAAATTGAATTTTGAAAAAAAATGTGTTTTAGAAATCGATGAATCTTTTTTTAAGATATCTGTATGAGTATGCCAACAATACTTATAGGGATCGTTCTTAGCATGTTTAAGCGAGTTTCATGTGTGTTCTTCTATACATTCTAAAATAACTTGGATAGAACCAGTCCAAAACAAGCATTTCTTATTATCCTTCAGCAGCAAAATTATTGAAAGTAAGATGAAATAACACTGCCTTTTTTCTGTTGTCTGTACTACTGTACCTACATGTAAAAGGTTTTTGGTACATTTTTGGTACATTTTGTTTTGGTGGTGGGGGGAGGGGGGTCGAAAGCGTGTATAAATTTAGCAACATTGTCATATTCGTTGTGATGCAAATATGGGTGTATCTACATTATAGAATTCTTTAATTAGCAGAGTCTATGCAATATACAGGACAATTGTTTTCGTTTTCTTTTAGTGCCTGTTCTTTTTATATTGGAGCTGATGACAAGACTGTGTTTTTTACGTATATTATATTCTCAATGATGAAATTAAAAAGCAGATGGAAATACATAGTATTGCAACAGAACACCTTCTAAGCAACCTTAATTGAAAACACTCCTTGTTTTGTTCTGAAAAATAAAAATGAAGAGTGTCGTAAAAATTTCATTATTATCATTTTCATACATGCATACTGTGTTTGAATTAATGACCTATCAGACCATTGATTCTTGAATTGCACTGTTTGGATTTGTTTCTTTGTCATGCCATATCACAATAGTACTGTCTCCTGATAAGTGTCGATTATTGTCCACATCGGATTTATTATAAGGGAGGTAACTGTAATTCTCAGAGTTTCTGAATTGCAGTAATGCATCTTTAGGACGGAGTAGTATGTCGGATTCCTTTTTAGTTCTGACATTTTCGGACATCTGATTTTCTCTGGCAAAGTTTGAGTATTTTGAGCTGACTTTATCTGCGTGTTCTGATGAAGGAGCAGGTGATGAACACTTGTCAAATGAATGAAATGAATCCTCTAACGAAGCCTCCCAGTCTTTTAACTGAGATAGCCAAAACTGAACACTGTCTGATGCCGATGTTGTTTCCTTCGGCAAGTTGTGTAGGTTTATAAATGTCATCGGATTGGATGGTGGCCATGTCAGCGCGCTATTTGAATCACATGACATCGTTGACCAATCAGTGGTATCATAGTAACTATATGTATAGTCTGAGTATGTTGAGTCCGTATCACTCCCATTATACTCATCTACAGAATTGCTCAATACGTGTTTAGTATCGAATGTTTTGTTTGACACAAAATTGGAGCATTCATTTGGAAATAATGGCAAAGGATTCTTTCTATTTTTTGGTGGACTTTTAGAAAAAGATTGTTTTGCTTCAACACTTGTGGATTTTCTACTTGAGGACCTGACTGTTAGGCCTGGGTGTTGCCTTGTAGCCAGACATGGCATAGTATGAGCATTCTGAAGAATTTCATTTTGATGAAGGTCATTGAACACATTATTAGGATCACTTATGTTCAAAGTGTTTGTATTTCTACTGTTACTTGATGCTAGATCAGCATTACTAAAACTTGACTTCCGTGCTTTTCTCCGATTGGGAGTAGAATCTTTAGTATTTGAATATTCCTCTTTCCTACTTCTTTCAACAGTATTACCACCAGATATATTTTTATGCGTGGTCTGTGGAGTTTTATGTATATATCCATTTTCCAAACTTATAACAGAACGATGATTATCTGATTCATGGTACTTCTCGTGATTCTTTATCTCGTTTTGAGTCTCGTTAGTAGTTCCAAGAATTTCTGGAGATTGATTCTTTGTTATTTTTAAAGCCAGTTGAAATGTTGCATCTGAGAACGGCTCGAATTTGTCATTTTGAAGATAACTGCAGCTACAACATTTAAGAAACATTCCACAAACGAAAGTAAGTATAATGGAGACAATAGTTCCTAACTCGTACTTGTAATCCCAATTATTGTCCATCATCCAAACTCCTGTCATCATAACGTTCTGTAACAAAATACCACTATATAACAACACATTACTACACTGAATCTTTTGATTCTCTTGGCTAAATAACTCAAATATATTAAAATACGATATTGGTATGATCTTCAGGAAGTCGACTACGCTGCCTCCTGTTTTACGAAACAGATGAACTATTGATGATAACAAATAAATAATGAAATGAATTCCTAATGGCAGAGGAAGCCAAAGTGGCAATGATGCAAAAAATAACATTATGGAACCACAACGAGAAAACATCAAAAATATTGTTCCGAATGTAAGGATGATAACTCCAAAAGGTTTACGAACCCTAACACTAAATTCTGAGAATTCGTCCGTCTCAAAAAGAAACCTTTTAGTATTATACATTGAGAACACGATTGCATTGCCAGTAACTGAAATTACTACTAGAATTATTGCTTCGGTGCTAGTATCCGTACCGCTAAAATAATGGCTACCCTTAAGGACGGCGATTGGTATACTTTGTAAAGCTGTGTGTATTAACCTGAGCGATAGAAACTCCCTCCAGTCTTTTTCATCAAACAGTAATAAGAGTTTTAGACACCGCCACAGTAATCCTACTTGTAAAACATGAAGGATGATACATATAGTCCTTGCACAAGCTCTGCCAGTAAAATCCATTGTTTTAAGCACTAGTACAGTCGATATGATATTGACGAGAAGAAGTGGTCCTGCAGCAAAAGATATAATGATAATGGACGACGTGAGATCTGCAGAATACAGACTGACAGACATATGGATATGGATACCAGTCTCAGCTAAGTATAGCACCATACTGCTGACAGAGAGTATTATTCCCAACATTATCAGGAGGGGATTGTTGTTGACATAGCTAGCCTAGAGGATCAATGGATACTGAATTTTAAAACACACATTAGTGAGGATCAAAGTTCGTTGTCCCGTTTGTTGTGTCATTGTTGTAGTAACAAAAATCCAAAAGTTTTAAATCCATTTCATTTAATTCACATTGTTCCTTTTTTTTAAAATTGTGCATTTATTCAGATTTTCAGTAGTCATAAACATCAGGTTTCTTAAATTCTACAAAAGAGAATGGCATCTAATTAGAATACAATGTAAAATTCCGTTTAGTAATTCAAATAAAACACATTTTTAACTTTTTAACACATAATTAAAATGTTAACTTAACAGCACATCTCGCCCTTACTTTGTATGTAGATAATCTAACTTGGTATGTAATATCAAACCGGGTACAATGCAATGTTAAAACTCGACAATCAGAACAAAAACAAGGGTATCAACCTTAGGATGTAAAATACGAGTCTTTTTAAAATATCAATAGATCTTTTAAACTAGTGGTTTGCGATTCAGTTACAAGACTACTTCAATATTGTATTTTATGTGTGTTTAAATCATTGTAGTAAAGCCTGATGTTTGAATGAATGTCAAGTTTTTGTTTATTCCACACGAGTTCACAGATATTATTGAGTTGTCCATCCAAGGATCAGAACCTTTTCAAACGTGTTCGTCTTTCGCTTTCACTGTAAATCAACTGTCAATGTGATAAGGCCCTAAACATTTCTCTTAAAGCACCTTTCATTATTGTTCAGTTACAATGTGTGCACAATGTAAGCCTAATCTTTTCAATAGTAAGTCGGCTTTTCATTGATTCAGTTATATAGAGTTAGTTTTGAAACTTCATTGAACCAAGATACAAGGTTATTTCCCACGAAAGTTTGTATTTAAAAGGGGAGATGTGACTGCAAATATAAGAAAAAAAATCTTCATAACAAAAGCAAAATGAATATAGGGTATGCCCTATCATTTCTTTATCAATGAGATAAATTTTAGAAACTAAATGAATAAATATATCTCTTCTACAATAAAAGATAGCAAAGAAAATGGCGATGACAAAGGCATAGTGCAAAAGTTTTTGAATTGTAAACATCAATCAAGAGACTAATCAATACGAAAAATGGAGGCAACTATCGAACACCGTAACGAACATACAGACAAACACTACTTAGAACATGTGTCTGAGACGATAAAATGATACAAAAATGTAAGAAGGTGAGATTGACACCATTGGTACAGTTCATTCATTATTGCTGACAGAATAATACATGCAAAAATAATGTCTTGTGATGTGTTTAAATTGATGATTAGGAGAAAATAAATGTTATGTCTGTATTACATTCAATTGTGGCTCATAATTCTATACACATGTTAGTAAAAGAATTTCGGTGATATATAAACGACACAAACAAATATTGCAACTACATGTACCAGCAATCAAACACATGCTCCAAATTGCCCCTACTATAAAAATTCAAATAAAAATTAAATCATCATTTATCTGATAAAGACAAAGCACGTGCACTTCTTCACACCATGAATGAAATATAACTGTTTACCTTATTTGGCCCGAGGCATCGAACATCGCTAACAAGTAAACACAAAAACAATTTCGTTACAATTGTACAGGAGTAAGAACTTTTTTTCTAAGTGAATTAAAATTGTAAATGATTCGGATAATCTTTTAACGACAAATGTCACGATAAGAAACGGAGAAGATAAATGTTGATCTCACAACATAATGTTTACTTTTACATCGCTATATTTGTTTTGATAGATAAAAGATGGTATACTGTAATTATTAGCTATGCGTTGCTGTAAAGACCCCGTGTTCCCTCGGATATTAATGCTATTTGGAAACACGGAGACAGTTGAAGATTAATATAGAGAGAGATGTTTGGATGTCCTTTTAACAAAGTCATGTAGAAATACTATTTAGATAAAATTATCATTTTTGATTTCGAAATGACCACAGCACTTAGCCATTCCATTAGTCAAAGGATTGGTTGACTGGTTCTGTTCACTTTTGAAGTTCCATTCAGCCATTAAAAATGCTTAAACTAATGCTAATTTCATTCATGAAAAAAGTACTGGACTCTTAGTTAACAAAACAAACATGTAGACAGAACATTAAATTATGGGTCCGTTCCTTAAGTAGTTGGAATAGGTGTAAGACACAAATTACATAAATCAAGGAGCCAAAAAAATTAAATAAATTGTAACAACCAAAATAAGGATAGGTCAACTACATAGCTCACCGTGAAATGCCGTATCCAAACCAAGAATATTACTATCAAGGTCAAAACCTATAAGTATTACATTGCAAACAGCAATCCCCTGGTTAGGACACAAATAACTAAGAAGAAATAGGGTTTTATTTCCCTTTTACGAGTTAAGCTCTATAAGAGTGTGAACACTGCTTTGATAATAACTACAGAATATAGTAACGGTATCACCCTACATCACATTGTTGTATTCATAACAGTGTTCATATACACCACCATCTCATTATTTATGCCATATGAAAAGGCCAACACACCATATAATTAGACACCCGCCATTATAATTCATTACTTAGCGTGACTGTCTATGAAAATGAATCTACTATTTATGGAAATTTCCCCTCCATTAATGATATAATGTTACCTACAATTTAAAAAGAATAAAATGATAGCCCATAATGATACCAGATGTGTACAAGAATTTTGAACGAGAAAAACATGCTAAAGAAACCCAAGAAAAAGCTTTGTACTCCTTATTTCAGACGAAATGAGGTTAATAATATCAATAGATGTAGTACATACTGTAAACTAAGTAGATCACAGAATACTGAAACATTATTGTCTGATGTTGTATTACAGTAGCTAATACTACAAGTCGTTGTAATAGTGACACTTTTGTAGGCAGTTCAGCATTCTTTTATTTAATTGATGAAATCCGCCACAAGAACGTTAGGCCCATTGAACTGGTTTCATTTTTATCAGGAAACACTGTTTCAATGAGGTAACATGGATACTCAATATGGGCAAAATTGAGAATATTCCTACCTATGTCTTTGAAAAGGGTCATTTTTATTTATAATTTTCCTAACTTTTCTTCTCGCATTCTTTAAATTTTACACTTTTGACTCTTTACAAATGCGTGCCACCCCATTTTTTCTCTAGACACCTACATGTATTTGATTATGAGTAGCCCTATTTGCACGTTCATTATGACCACCACACGCACTTAGTGAAATTGTCATGCACTTTAATACTATACAAAAATAAATCAGTGTTTATACAATTACAAATTGAAACTACAGCAACAGTTTGCTTTTCATTAACTTTGGATAAAATCAATTATTAAGCTTAAATTTCTGTTAAAATCTGTTGACATATTTTATAGACCAGATATATGTATATAATACATATAAGAATGTTCCATACTTAAGAGACTTTTATATGATTATTTATAAGAGTACCACTTGTTCTATAACCACAAGCTATTCTATTTGCAAACATTTAACTATTAACAAGATTTTCAATATTATGAAAAATATAACATTAGCGTAACTTTAACACCAAGCTTAGTAGTATGGTAACAAGACCAACAGAATAGGTCTCCCCTGACTTTTATCAAACACAAAGAATTCACATGACAATAGAACTGCAAGTAATGTAAACTCACAAACACTTATATCCTGCGTACAAAGAATTTTTATCACAATGGCATGGGAAGAAATGTAAACTAACATATGGATCTTACACGATGATTTAATGAATAAAAACGGTTGGAATTATGGATTTTTACAACTCTGTGAATTGCAATATCCATTTAATTGTAGACATTGACAAAGGCTTCCCATTGTAACATCAGAATGCAGGTGCACGTACATGCATATCATCTGAGACGTCACATAGACATTGTTGTCGTTCTGAAATCCATAGATCATGGGTGAATGTTAATGTTTTACTTTAATACTTGATAATGAATAAATAATATATCTGACTTATATGAAGAAACAGGTGAGCGTAGCCATGCAAATCACAACAAATAGGTTAACAGATGACATCCAATACATATTTTGTACGATTTTTTAAGGTTTTAAATTCTATCAAATTCTATCGTTTAATGCTTTCTGAATCGATTTGTCTTTTAAAAATGCTGAGCTATTACAACTGTCATAATTTTGTAGGATTTTGACATTTTTATGCACTCGGGCATTTTTTAAAAAATTTCAACAATATAAATTAATGATACATACAGATGGTTTTGTGTTAGGTGGAATGTCTTAATACTCCATTTGTTAAGTTCGTCGTATCCGCTTTTCGAAATAGAACTGATGATATGCACGATGAACACAATCTGTAACAGTGGTAGTTTTTCACACAAGAATGACTATGCAACAATAAAATAGATTAAGTATGACGTGTGTGTGTGTGTGTTCTAAGGTGTGTATAACTGTATTCAAGTGAAAAAGCATAAATTTGTCAAGCGGTAGTGTATTCTGTTAAACTTTTGATAATGCCATACCAATAATAACGCAGGAGTACATCATTGCCGATGTGAATTGGCATATATGTAATAGTCATTTTTCCACAATGCATAATACATCAGTATCCATACAAATTAAATTGATGGATTTCTTTGAATTATCCACAAAGAATTTGTACAACGGAACCATTCTAAACGTACGTCATGTGACACAACCTTATTAGATTGAATGCGATAATATTAGATTGATTACAAAGACCTTGGTTTACATTACGGTGTTTAGTACAAATTAAAACCACAGCAAGGAAAATAAAGTCTGTCATATTAAGACCTGCTTATGCAAAGCATCATTGTATGTTTTAAAGTACAAAGAAAGTGAAACGTAAAAATAGTACAATAAAACAAGTTTAAAGCTTCGGAAAGAAATAACTTATCACACAACTGTGCTTTTAACGTTCAATAGTCGATTGTGATTCACATTTATTTCGAATTTCATGAAACACAATATACCTATAATTTAATCATTTTCTTGAATGGGTCTTCAGAAACATTTTTAATGATAAAAATTTAAGTTTAAGACCTTACCTTTATATAAATTCACACATTTTGTAATATTCGTTTGAAAGCATCAAGTAGCAAATACAAAGTACTTTTTGAAGCAAAGCGACTGATACAATACAATACAAAAATGTATAGCTATAGCCATCTTGGTAACATAAATAACTTTATGGTCCATAGTACCTTTTATCGTAAAGCGATAATGATGAGGTAACATTATAACTCTCAAAATGAACCATGACTGAAAGCACAATACCCCGATAATTGGTAGCATTGTGATCAGCCGGGCTCCAGTCGCTAAGGTCGGACTGTTAATGACCCCATTAGCGGAGAAATATTTCTTATAGATTTTGAGGGAAGATTGAGAAGGAAAAAATAACTTCTATTGATATAATAGAGTGAGAAAAGACACTTGATCCACTTGAAAAATGAGAAACAACTATTGAAATGTTTCAGGAATGCAAAGACTGTATGTATAAGATGTCTATGCCGTCTTCTTTGTGTCTGACACAGATACTGTAAGATGTGACAGTGTTATTGTTAGCAAACACCTTGTCCGTAGCAAAGAAATGTCTGTGGTGGTACAATATTTGATAACTACATGTCAAAATATTTATCCATGGACAGTTTTGACACTCATTAAAGATCCTTGCATGGCAGTTATACTAATTAATTTGGACACAAAGAAAATGGGACCTTTCATCTACTCTTTATTGCCCTTAAAGACATTTGCTCAATACAAAGATTTTCTATGACAATAGCAGCATACAAAAGAAATTTAAATGATCGAGAAAGGAATTCAAGTCATTGATTTGAGCGATTGTATGTACCAGTGTTCCCAAGCAGCTTTGTCATGGTACAGTGTTACGGAATGGTAAATAATGTCACAGACAAGGCGATTCTATCGGGAAATAAAGTTTACCTTCCTTCTGTGTTTCGTTTTCGAGGACTGTGTTTTATTGTTTGTTCAAATAATTAAAGAGTAATCAAGGGAACCAAGGTTATAGCGGTAATCAAAAGAATGTAATCCATAATTTCAGTTTTAGAAATTAATTCATAACTAACTGGGGTACGGCAAGAATAAGTAATGGCAATGGCATCTGAATACTTTACAGGCGTGTATCTCGTTCCAATGTCATCTGAACACTTATGAAATATATAAAAGAAACCATCAAACCACAGGACAGACTGTAGCTGGCCAAAAAACATCATTATGCACAGGGTCAGCGGAAGAGTTGCCCATATATATACTTAAGTAACATAAATAATAAATTGAAGACTTATGAAAAACACTTTTATACTATCTGACGGTGTCAGTTTTACTTTACGGAAGTTAAACAATATCAAGATTTAAAAAAAAACTTAGAAACTTAAAGTTAATTCAGATTAGCTGAACAAGAAGTGCATATAGGGGAATAAGCCTAATCAATTTAATGAAAGCTTTATTAAAACAATGGAACAGAAAATCACAACAAGAACATTATCAAGTTCAATAAATGGACAACAGCAGGTAAATAAGCAATGACCAAATTGTACAAATGATCCACAGAAGATATTTATGGCATTTCTTGCTATTTTTGTAAATATTCAATAATTAACATAAACACTGTATACGTTATACCAAAAGCTCGGTTTAGGAAATTACAATAACTACAATATATGCACACATAATCGGCAAAAATATATAGTAGAAAGAGTAATCAAGGAAACCAAGGTTATAGCGGTAATCAAAGTAATGTAATCCAGGGACAAAGACCAGACATGGAAAACAGACATACACAACAAAGAACATAAAGTAACTAAAACCATACATACAAAGTAACAAAAAACAAATGAGCAACTCGGACTCCACTAAAAACTGGGAGCATGGACCAGATGTACCGGTAGGGTAAGCGTTCTCTGCTTTTCTAGAAACACCCGCCTAGTTGCTCATAAAATGTCAAGTCCAGGGTAGACCAACGAGTAAAGGAAAACTATGACCCGTTGAATAAATCAGTTTTCATGGTGCAGATTGATACACCATAACGATCCACGAGTTCATGATGACGACCATAAAACTTCTGTAGTGATGACTTCAATCTTGTAGCAACATAACCCTGTTCCAGAAGCCTATTTGTTAGAGTTCTAGCGCGATACAAAAAGTCTGCGTAGAAGTAATGTATTTCATTTTAAGGCAAGTTCTTTCCGGATACAGATTTTGACAATTCAGTTTAATTTGTAACTTTTTCTTCAGCAAGTTAAGCGTTACACAGTGGTACATCGTAATCCGACATCTGAATAATCCAATTTATTATGCAATAACGTCAGAATGGTATTGGTATGTACAAGGATCACACTATATATGAAAAGAAGGATGAATTTTATTTCTCATGGTGTAAGATTATTTCCTTTTTAATAAGAACTTTGAGTATAGTTGACGACACGCCCCCAGAATAAAGATTTAAATAAAATTCTTTCAACTTACTATAATATCAACACTTTTTCGTGGAGAAAGCGTTCTTTGGGTCTATATAGTGAAGTTATACTCATATCAAACACCATTATTCTCTGTCAAGCTTTGTAACTTTAATAACTTACAATATTTCACAACGATATATAATTATATTTTATGAAAAGAATCATTAACTTTGCCAGATTAAGACATAGTACAGATAATAGAAAAGTACTGATTTAAAGGTGAAGTATGGACCGACATGATAGTGGTTTATGTTACAGTTTAAACATCATTAGATCTAAAGGTTCTGTCCCACTAGAACTACGTTACCTTTCAAGTAGTATCAAAATTTTAAAGGCTTTACCTAAGGAAATTAAGACTAAAACTTGACTCTATAGAGAGTGATTTGGAATTAAAAATCGGCTGATAAAAACCGATGTATGACTAAGGGTTGACTCATGTCATGTCATCTATAGTAACGAAATGATATGCATATAATATAATTTGAAAACGACAGCTCAAAGCTTTCAAGGTCCATGTATGTCTTGAAATAAGGAAGACACAGCCTCTTTAATTATACTATTATCCCCAATCAAAGTCAATGCAAGCTGTATGCACATGTAAATAGGCATCCCGGGATGTTTTCCACAAAAAAAAAAATGTCATTTTCAATTATCTAATAACAGAGTATATTTTTGAAGTAAGAGTCGATGAAATGCCTTTTTTTTCAAGATTAAGATCTTGCAATTAATATTTATGAAGATTCTTTATTCAGAGTGGAAGATATAAACAAAAGCATCATGGCACAACAGTGGGCTGATTCAGATACTTTAAAAATGTCTAGACAAGGGTATACTGCTATTCAGAATGTATTTTAAAGGCAAGTTGAATGCCATGCAAATCACAAACGAGAAATTCGAAACTATATCTGTCACACAATAGTGAATATTGTGTTCTATATTATCTTCAGAAAATAAATTAAGACAGCAGACAGACTGGCCACCATAGATGACAGACAGACAACATAAAAGATTCACATTCGTGCAAGACACGATCGGTATACATAATCTACTGGGCGAAGTTTATCAGTGCAATGTAGACATTTTTTTTGTAGGAAAGTGCAAATGTCGATACTGGGGGTTTACCAGCGTAGGATATGAACCTCGTTAGAATTCCCTTCTGTTTGGTTGTTTGAATATAATGTACCAATGTGTGAACAATCTGTCGTCTGAAAGGGATATTTATTTCTCTTAAATCTTAAAAATCCATAAGACTACACGAACTCACCTTTATGCACACCTGGTAGCTTTTATCACTACCAAAAATACACTATAAATCCATGTTATCTGTGTTAAAATAACTTTAGAATCATGAATCAAAATTAAAATTTATAGAACTAATTGTTTTGATTATGACTTTGTTGAAGAATAAATATTAACTGGTATATCATAACAGTGGTTTAGATTAGAGATTCTTACCTTTTATATGTGTGTAGAATAATTGTTACCGGTGCACTAATCCTAAATATCGTCCAACAATCATGGGCTCTCTATCTGTAATCCATTAGCCACTGAATGCATTTTAAATGGGGTTTGGACACTTTAAAAACGGACTGCGAATCTATAGGTAGTTTATTTGTGTACAAATATTTCCTTTAAGTCCAAATCGATAAGATTACACAGCGTTCGACCCAGGACTGTGTTACAAAATATTATAATAGTATGATTTTAAAGTTTGTCAATCGTGAAATGTAAACATTGATATAAGCATACGGTATCTTTACATCTTCTAACATGGATCAGTGAATTGAAAGTTAATTATACAATGGTATACATTCAAAGGTTTTTCAGCTCAATAAAATTTAATTACTTGAACTATGCTTCGTTATATCAACTTTAAATTGAACCCCCATACAATCATTATTGAAGTAGTCACCGAGCACTGATGTCACTGTATGATTCATCAACGAATTAATTACAACAAAAAATTTAAAAAAAAACTGCTTGATTTTTTTAATGTTTGTCTCTGGATGGAGCAGTACCTTGTTTAACATTATCATTATCTGGCTTAATTACAAATGGGGATCGAGTAACGTTGTACGACCAATTTTGATCATTTCTTACTTTATATTGATGAAGGTGCAAAATGCATGCTATGCCTTTGTATATTTGTTGTTTTTACCAGCCAAATATTACGTCTCCCTGGACAAATAAAAAATTATATTGATTATGAATTTTTTTTATAAAGATGGCAGTGTACGAATGTGAACATGAAATAGTTAAACATGAAATGTGCTCCATTGAACAGAAAAAAGGAACAAATATGGGGAAACGCATCAAATGTACCATCGTAAAACCTTTAGAAAATAGTAAATACTTACAGAGATCACAAAAAGGTCTTCAATAATTGTAAACACACCTTCAAGTAAGTTCTGAAAGGCCCCGACAACAAACGTAATAAAATCCACGGTAACAGAACGATGACAATTATTCAAAATAACTAAATTACGACACAAAGACACAGTTTTTACCAACATTGTACAACGCTACTGACCTTAAGGGCGAAATCATTCATTTCCAACCAAACATCATGCTGCACTCGCAGCAGACAACTTAGAAATAGTGGACAAACATCCGTAATCGACAACATTAGATTTAGACAACGAAAAGTTACCATAAAAAGTCGTCATTTATCAATTATTTCTTTAAAATTTTGAATTTGATCTTGAACTTGGTATCACAAAGCGATTAATCTTGCAATAAAAACCAACGCAAGGCAATAAAATAACTTGAAGATTTCGAAAGAAATAAATGTATATCTTGGTGAACAAACAAACACGAAAACACGTTTCAAAATTATAGAAAAAGAAAAATAAAAAAAAAATGAGTTCAATCGAAAATATCAACATTTGTTATAGCTAAAACTGCTTGAAGATATTCGTGTAGCTCGAACATAGGACATATTTTAAGAGCATTTTATTGAATCAAGAATACACTTGAACTCAAAATAAAATGTGTTTTGAAACAGTCAAGCCACGGCATGGATACAAAGGCATTAAGTATTGAAGTGTGCTATGATTAGACAAAAAAAATTCAAACATAGATGGTGAGGTTCATTCTCGACCTCGGTCCAAGAAGCAGAGTAAATTGTGAATTATTAGAAAAGCTGAATATGTTGTTTGTGGCAGATAGAGTGTTTCAGTTAAGAATAAATCATGTTTTAATATGTTTCATGGAAAGGATCCTGAATATTTATGTGCAAATTTTAATTTAAATACCAATAGTACAAGAGGTTCCTCAAATTTTAATTATTTTATTCCCAACACTCCAACCAATAATTTTTGTTATTCGGCGATTCAAGATTGGAACAGGTTATCTGCTAATGTCAAAGATGTAACCAACAAATATGCTTTTAAATCTTCTGTCAAAAAATATTTACAAGAGACTGCTAGAAATCGAGAGAATAATGAATTTTTAATGTATTAGTTACTCTTTATGTATTTCATGTTTTATTGTCTATTTATTGTAATTTACTAAATATATGTGTCCTTTTTTGTATTTTTGAACTAGGGACCCCATTGGATATACGCTATTTTAAGCTTTATGGGTTATCACAGGCTACCAAGTCATGTGTTTAAAATATTCTACAGGGATTTATATAATTCTGTATCTAGTGTCATGGTTTTATTTATATTGTAAGCTATTTTAATGTACTGATATTGCCTAAATAAAATCTAATCTAATTTAATCTAATCCACTTCCGGTAGAGCACAAGATGGATCTCACTTTTCCCGAAATTGGCTTCTAAACTTTAATAAAACTTAAGTAATTTAAACGCACTCGCATGGTAGCAATGTGATTAAAAACTGTAATAGAGAACCATACTGAATCCTATGACTTGTCCACTTTGACTGTTGTGTCAAAGGAGTTACTGTATCGTGGCTGGAAGGATTGGATAACATATTAACTCATTAATCATGCTTTCATATTAAAAAAACACACTTTTAACCATAGACTTTATTATTCATTCCCGATTATTTTAGATGTAGTCATTTTTATCCAATAACTTCTTGTCCTGTTGACGCTCTGAAACATTGATAAATAGTTGGTAGGTACCCTTATTTTCACTATACACTAGGAATAATGACAATTTATGAAATGAATTTATCTTTTTTTTATAATTCATTATGAATTAATACTGGCTTCCGATTGAACTATAAAAAAATGTATAAAATTTCCCGTGTTCTCTGCAAACAGCCTCTTCACTATCAACAGAAAAGAACAAAATTTTATTTGGTTAAAATCCAATTACAAGGATTGTTTCCAACACGTCACAAATACAGAACATTGGAAATACAAGAGAAAAAAAACCCCACTAAGGTCACTTAATTTCAAATATATATATAATGAGTATCGTTTTGAAATCAATAAGAAGGGTATTAAAAGGTATAATATGTAGTACTTACGGTTTCTCACAGATAAAGAAGGCTTTGACATCATTGCAAAAGTCATCATGCCATGTAAATCCTGTACTGAACCAAAGTATACCGCAGTTTTCGCTTTGTCTAGAATCTGGCTGACTAGGTTCCCAGTTTGAATACGTCATACCCGATAATGAACGTCCTGAATCTACCCATACCCACTCACTTCTAATGACAACATCAGTTAAACCTATCCAGTAGCCATGTGGTGCAGCTGTGTCTGAAATTAGAGAAAATGTTCACTCATCTTAGACTTTACAATTTAGAATACCGGTCGATAAATATTCAAAATAAATTCAGATGCGCATAAGTATCTTTTCTTTTTTGGGGAAGGATACTGAATCTCATGGAGGTTTCTTTGCATGTAATAGTTATCATCTACTTACTTAAAAGCTTTACACCGTGTAGCTGAATCTATCGTAGAAAGTATTACCATGGTGTTTATATCTTTGTAAAAAGCAGGGTACTGATCATAGTCGACATCATGTTCTTCTTACCTATGAATGTTACAGCAACCTGCTACCAAGAACTTTAAAAACGTATTGTTATAAAACATTTTGACTCTCAGGGGCGTAGCTGCCTATACGCAAATACGCAGTTGCGTACTTTCGGAAAAAGTAACAAAAATAAAAACACACATTCTTAATTAACAACACTGAATTTATTACTATATTTGTACGTTTTATACTGTACCGTGTGCATGTCTATTTTTCAATGTTTGTTGAATGAAATTATCCTCTCTGTGTGATTCAATCTCAACAAGTTTTCCATCAAAAGCTTTACAGAAAGTCTGAAATTTACGAAAACAATCAACATGAAGTTCGAAAAAAGCGGGTATAGTTTTTTAAGTTTTAAAGTAGTATATCACGTTAATTACCCCAAAAATCACATTATTAACAATTATAGACCAGTCTCAGTACTGCCAATTGGTAGTCAGATACTTGAACGACATGTTTTCAATAGCTTTTATTAATACCTAGCTACAATAAATAACGTTTAGGACCAAAGCATTCTTGTAAGACGGCATTAAATAGCGTTGTAGATCAGTGACTGTAACATGTAGATGATGGTAAATTAACAGGTGTATTATTTATTGACCTAATCAAGGCTTTTGGTACTGTGAACCATAATGTATTGTTATATAAGTTGAACCTTTTTGGTATGTGTGATAATTCACTTTAATTGTTCAAATCATATTTTTGTAATAGACCGCAATGTATTACTTGGAATAGTATTTTGTCACAGCCTAAAAATATAACTGCAGGTGTCCCACAAGGTTCTATACTTGGACCTTTACTTATTATATCATATGTAAAAGATTGTCCAAAATGTTTAAAATATTCATATGCTAAAATTTATGCAGATGATACATCAAGATTTTTCAGATAACTGAATTGATACCATTCATTATAAATTAAAACCAGGTCTGGTTAATTCTATGCAATGGATGAAAAGAAATAAATGGATAATGAATTTAAAGAAAACACAATGTATGCTAATTGTGACAAAACAAAGGTTGTTAAAATGTAGAAATATATGTATTGAAATTAATCATGTTATTCTTGAAACTGTTGATGTATCACAACTCCTAGGAGTTTTTTGACATGGTCTTATCATGTAGATGTTTAAACTAAGACATCGAGAAAACTGGATGTGTTCCGTAGATTTAAAAGTTTTATTTTTAGTAACGCTTTACTTGAGGTTTACTACTCAGTAGTTTTTCCCCATTCTAATTACTCTTGTACTTAAAGGTCTTGTGCAAAATATATTGCTAATATTGATGATAAGATTTTTTAACTTAAAAAAAACAAAAACCAACACAAAAAAAAAAAAAAACAAACAAAACAAACAAACAAACAAACAAAAAACAAAAATCAGCATTTTATGGGTAATTTTAAATGAGCAAAATGTAATGATCCCATTTATTGTACTTTTCAACACACTTAAATGGATGGTTATGTCTGATTATTTATATAGAAAGTTTTCAAGTCAATAAGTCTATTGGTTCCGCAATATTTATAATGTATTTAGATACGTTCATCGAGTTAGTGAGAGATCCACCAGACGGATCAATCGAAATTTATTGTATTTTCCAAAATGTAAACCAGAATATTATAAGCCTCTTTCATTATATCTGGTAGCTATCTGGAACGAGATTAGTAATAATTTGAAAAATTGCACAACGGTAAAATATCCTGTAGTAAATTTGGATTTACGTTTTCGCATAGGTTATCGTTTTATGTGTAATTTATAAACGATTTCATCAATTTTTGTGGGGCATCAAATACGTCACATAAGAAGACGACCATTCAATATTCAAGAAAAATACAAACCTTAGGAATAACAATTTCTCCATAGGGGAGAAGGTAAACAAAATACAGATTGTTTGTTCATAGCCGGAAATGTTCAGTGGTTTGTGAACCTTAAAGAGGAATACATAAAACTTCTTGATTTCTTTGGGTTAACTCACAAAGGGTATAACTTAAAACATGGGTTTGCATTGGAAGCAATTATGGAAGTTTTTTTTACTAAATTTATTCCTATAGTAGCCTTAGCTATTATGCCTTCTATTTACATTTTCTTGTATACTTTTCTTGTTTTACTAATGTCATAACTAAAGAATAAATCACCACTGCGTCTGCCCAATCGACACTCGTTTGGGTCATCAGATAACACGAATCATCGTATCGCAACCATCCATTTTGACAATCAGCATTAACAACTGCTAAGGAAAATAAAAATAACATAAGGTAAAATACAAAACGTAACCATCAATTAGTCCGTCAGCTTAAACAAAAAATACACAACGTAACCATCCATTACTCAGTCAGCTTAAACAAAAAATACACAACGTAACCATCCATTAGACAGTCAGCTTAAACAAAAAATACACAACTTAACCATCCATTAGACAGTCAGCTTAAACAAAAAATCACAACGTAACCATCCATTAGACAGTCAGCTTAAACAAAAAATACACAACGTAACCATCCATTAGACAGTCAGCTTAAACAAAAAATACACAACGTAACCATCCATTAGACAGTCAGCTTAAACAAAAGATTAGAGAAAGTGAAAGAAACATAACGTTAAAACGGGGTCATTGTCTGTTTTATATTTCCCCATATTTTTGCTTAAACGTCGTCTATCATAACCAGACATATGATATAGATTCAAATGTTGCAAAGGAAAATAGTATTCAATTTTAATTTTCAAATATAGGCAAATGCAGAAGACATTGTTTACATCATATATTAAATTGACTCTGTGGAGAAATTGTGTATTATTTTAACGTTTAAGCACACATCTAAGCAGTTAACTAATGGAAAATATACCTGTTCCGAAAATCATCAAATTGATAACTAGACTTTCACGAATCTTGTTCGCCATTTTGACCTATGGACCGACCAACGTCTAGGGCTATATTGCATATCAAAGATAAGCATTACAGAAACGTCAGGGGAGAGTACTGTATGTTTAAATTTGAATTAAATGACAGACTAGAATCAGAGTTATATATTTCTAGTCCTAATAAAAATTTGTGAAGTAAATGAATGATAAAAACAATAAAATATCAAATAAAAGACCTTCGGTATAAAAGTGAAATAAATACATAAGAAAGAGGCAATGACATAGATAAACATAAATCTTTTTTTAAATAGTTTGACATAAAATAATAAATAAACAGAACTAAAAGGACAAATTCAATAAATGGATAAACAAATACGAGGCAGATATAGTCCATTTTATTTCTACAGGATAATGAAAAAAAACCTTTAAAAATTAAATTTTCATCAGAATTTACTACTTTTTTTTATCAAACACATGTGTAACATCATGCGTCTGAAACCGTTCACAAAAAAAATCCTCATGATTTTTATGAAAAGTTCCCCATTACCCCTAATGCAAAATATTGACCTAATATCAAAAAGGAATGGTACAGCAGGTAATGTAAACAACAACAACAACAAAAAAAAAACAAAAACAAAAACAAAAACAAAAAAAACAAAAACAAAAAAAAACCATGTCCTTTGGAGTATTTTTAGCTTGATATGTATTCACTCCATTGAGAGGCTTTTGATATTTAAAATAGGTCATCCCATGTCATGCTAAAAAGGACTAAAATCACATGACGTTTGTTTCTATTCCAATGGAAATTACTTTTACCTCGTCACTCCTACTAAAGATATTATTAAGGAATTATTTTCATTATCCTTTAGAAATGAACTAGCACGTTTCTCATTTAAACAAACAAACCAACACAAAACAAACAAAAACAAAAACAAAAAACAAAAACAAAACAAAACAAAAAACGCAAATTAACAAAAGAAAAGTTTCGAAGAATGGCTTGCAGAAGAAGAGCATCACCTTATTGAAAATCGGCAAATAAATGATTTTCGGTTGTCTTTCTTCTTCCATTCACAGAATTTCAGTATTTAACTTCTTTTAAGAAAAATAAAATGTCTTTTAATTCCACTCCCACAATTTTTGTACCATAATGCAGATTATTAATCATATTTTTTTGGTCAATACATTAAAGGAATATGTGAAGACAAACTATTTGGAAAGAATGTCAGCCAACTGGGTTGCAATTGAGGAGGATGACATTACATTTCCTCAACTGAATGAAGAACAAGTTTAATCCTTGGGGTATACCAACTTAAACTATCTCCTTCCTACATTTAGGAATACATTGATGGATAGTCTTCCATATTTATTCATAAAGAAGAACAAAACTTGATCAAAGTCAGAATTCAAAGTAGACATATTTCCGCCAAAAATATTTAGTTTTGATAAGATTTTCTGTAAATGATGTGCAGTCTTGGTACTGCACATGTCGTGCTGGATGTCGTGTATTTGGTGTCTGTGCGCAAGTAGCTGCTGTTATATGGTATTTGAGTGGTGCGAGAGAAACAAGACAAACATTTGGTGTACGTGCTTGGAGTGTTCATTTGTCTGATACAAGTGATTTGCCACCAGCTATTGACTCCTCGGAATCTGAGACTGAAAGTGTAGCTACTGTGATGGAGGAGTGAAAAGTGAGTTGTGGTAATCTACAGTTCACAATTTATATATTTAAGAAAGCTTTCTTCTTACTCACAAAAACTTTGAAATTATTATTCTTTTAAATAATTGTTGTTAACATACTTTAGATTCATCTGTAAAATATTGCTTTATCTGAATTATTCCTCAAGTATTATGAATTAAACCAGTATATGATGACCAGATGAATAAATAATAATAAAGAATTGGTAGTTCATCTACAGTGTAGTTTATTTGATTTTTGATACTTTATAACGTCGAACATTAACCCTGCTCACAAATGACAGTGGTAAGTTTGCAACTTGTTCTAATAAATTTGAGAAAATTTTCACTACTATAAAGCTTCTCTGAAAGTAATAAATAATGAAGTAATTTAAGGACAACATATTAAAAAAGATTAGTCATCATTGTGTTGGTTTAGAAGTAAGAAAGATGAAAGATTCAAGATTCAAAGACTTTATTTAATAACTCAGGCACAGAGTGCAACATGAGAATACAATACAGCATTTTAACTACAAACATATATACATTGATAAAGAACAAAATACAAACACATAAAGGGAAAAAATATGGTTAACAGAGATGGTACGGTATTACACAAATAATTTGCTCAAACTCTTTAGAAAAAAAGATACATTTTTCAGTAAATCTACATGACATAATGCAAAAATACCAGCCATTTTCTCGACACTGCTATATTTGATATAATAATCGGGAATATATTTAATTCTGAGGTTACTGATTTCTGGATTAGTACATATAAAAAGATAGTGGAATTCATCTCCTATATCATTATTTAAACATTTTGGACATTTTCTGTCTTCCTTTGCTATATTTAGCCATCTGCCAGTTTCGATAGGTATTTTGAAATTACTCAATCTGAATTTAGTAATATAACATTTATTATTATATTGAAGACGTAGTAAATAAGGCTCTAAACAAAAGTCTTGCTTAAAGAGAGAATAAAAGTGTCCACGAGATGAATTAGCTATATCACTACGCCATTTTTGAATGAATTGATCAATAAATATCTGTTTCACATAAGTTTTTATCCATATTGGATTAACTGGCATCTGGCTATTAAATATAAAACTTAAAGCAGTATCATCAAAAATGTTTGCAATATTTTTCACAAAAGCTGACTGATATTGACCATCTATATACAAAGAGTACAACAATTTATAAATTTTTGACGATAACTTATTAGTTACTAACAATCTACTCCAAAAGCACAACATTCTAATCTTAATATTAATGTATAATGGGTATCGACCTAATTCACCATATACTAGAAAATTAGGAGTTGTTATTCTGACTCCAAGTATTTTCTTCATAAACTGTAAATGCACCTTTTCTATATTATCGTTTTTTTCCAATACCCAAAACTTCACTACCATATAAAGAATAGGCGATACCAAAGAATCAAAAATCTTTAACTGTAAATCTATTGGTAGTCGTAAATTTCGTATTTTATAATAAACAGCATATAAAGCTTTTTGTGACTGTTCGACCAGTTTCTTTTTTGCAGCATTAAAACTACCATTATATTGAAATAGTATGCCCAAATAGGAATAAGTATCAGTATAATCTAGTTCTTTCCCATTCAACTTCAGTTTTACATCTGGTCTAAATTTTCTTTTTGAAAAAACCACAACTTTAGTTTTTTTCAGTATTTACCTCAAGTTTCCATAATTTACAGTAATCATCAAAAATATTTAATGTATTTTGCATGCCATCCAAAGTTTCCGAAAAGAGCAAAGTATCGTCCGCATAAAGAAGGAGAAAAACCTTCATGAAAATATTCAAATGTTCGAAAAATAAATCGTCAACTATGTGTAATGAATCAGCATAATGATTTTCAAAACATGATTCTAAATCATTCATGAAGATTGCAAAGAGGAAGGGCGAAAGATTTTCCCCTTGCCTCACACCTAGTTCACAAGCAAAAAAATCTGAAATAATACCCCCTTTAGTTACACATGACTTTATATTTTGATACATATTCTTAATGATATTAAAACATTTTCCCTGAATATTAGATTTTATCATTTTTGACCAGAGACCACTTCGATTCACCGTATCGAAGGCTTTACTAAAATCTATGAACGCGCAAAACAATTTATTCTTTTTATGCAAATATAAATCAATAAAAGAATTCAAAATGAAAATATAATCAACCGTTGAATGTGATTTTCTAAATCCACATTGTACCTCCGAAATAAGGTTAATTTCGTCAGAAAACGGAGTAAGCCTGTTATTTATAATAGTAGTAAAGACTTTACTGAAGCAGCTTACTAGGCTTATAGGACGGTAGTTTTTCGGATCCATCGAATTCCCTTTATTTTTATAGATTGGATGTATATTACCTGTTGTCCATGATTCGGGGACAATACCCGTTTCAAAAATTATATTGAATAGTTTCGTATAAACAGGAAGCATAAAAATGAGTGTGTGTTTTAAATATTCATTAGTAATAAAATCTAAACCAGATGCTTTATTACTATGTAATTTTCTCACCACAAGCTCTATTTCTGCTGCCGTTATTTTCCCATTCAGTATACGGTCTGAAATTTCAGAATCAATATCGTTCTGCTCATCAGGATTAAAATCTAATTGAGTGTCGTCACCACGATTTATTTCTTTAAAATATTCGTACAAATCTTTTAACGGGACATCAATATCTGACTTCTTGCTGTTGGTACAGCGGCGAAGAATATCCCAAAATTTCTTTGGATTACTCTTAGAAACGCTTCTTATTTCACCCGTCATCTGGTTTTGAAATTGATCGTATGCTTTATTAAGCTCTTTTTTGTATTCTCGACTAGCAAGATTCATTCGCGCTTTATTTAAATCGCTTTTACAAACGTTATATTTTTTTTCTGGCAATATGAAAAATTTCGCGCTTATCTTTACAAGCGGTATTAAACCACGGGGTTTGTTGCGAATTATCACTATTAGGTCCATCTCGATTTGTAGAACTCTTTCTAATCCCGAACACAGATTTTGCTGTGTCATTAAAAAGTTCGCCGATGTCGTCAACAATTTTGTTAACACAGTCATCTGTAATAACTTCTCCGTTATTATGCTTTTCATCAAGTAAATCAACAAAGCTATTTATATTTTCGATTCTCGAGTCTGACAGAAAACATTCTATATAGTTTTCAGTTTTATCTTCGGACCAAGCGCGTGGACGTGTAGTCGGGATACTATTATCAGGTGTCTCGGATTCGGTAATCGTCCGGTCGCGTTTCAACATACCAAGGGAAATGTGTAACCGTTTATGTACGTCGGAAAATAATGGCGAAAAATCTTTTACTTCAAAATCAATAATATATGGAAATAAATTTGAAGATGCTAAAAAATAGTCAATCAGTGACATGTCACCACTTGTGCATTCACCTTTCATATTATCTTTACCTACTCGACCATTTACAATATAAATATTATTTTTTCTACAAAAATCAAGTAGCCTGTGGCCTTATGCATTTGGTCGACCTGTACAAGAATTTTTTCTATCTAATGGTATACCTGCTTTTGTTAAATTTTCATAGTCATACATGAACTTTATCAAGTCTACATCCTCATCTAAATCAAACAGATCTAATAATGACTTGTCTGTTTCTACATAATCTAGTAAAGTACCAGTTTTTGCATTATAATCACTAAGAAATCCAATATAATCACCCTCTTTCACCATATCAATCATCTCCGATTCAATTTCATTGAATGCTTCGGGAGAAGAGTATTTAGTGTTTTCGGGTGGGACATAAATACATCCAAAAATAAAATTGTGATCAGATTGTAATAAGGATTTATCAATTTTCACCCACTGAACATAATCGGACTCTGTTTCTGGAAATTCCAGAAATTTGGATAGATAATTTTTATAAATAATTATAATACCACCAGATTTCTTATGACATGTTTTCCTGTGTTTGGCTTTGTAACTATAACCTTTTGGTAAACACAAGTGATCTTATATATCAGTTTTTGTTTCTTGAAAAAAGAAAATGTCATAGTTTTCAATAAATTGCAAAAAATCAGGGTTTTTTAATTTTGAAATTAAACCACATACGTTAAGGCATGATAAATTAAGAAAATATTTATTAAAATTTTTATTGTACTGTTCTTTTGCACCACTATGCCGCCTGGCCTAACTGAAATGTACTTGTCTGGAATCCGAAACTGTACCGCGCACATTTTGGGAATTCATTCCTTCCTGTTGCATCCTGTTAATATGGTTAAGTTGTCTTGGTTCGTCTGTGATATACGGTCTACCATTTACGAAAAGTTTATCACGTACTATATATGCCCTTTGGTTTTGTTCGCGTAGTTCCTTCATGACTGGCACTAACTGCCTTCTCCTATCGCTAACCTCCTGCGGGTATTGCTGGTATACTTTATACGGTTTTCCCGACAGTTCGGTTCTAGCAGCGGTGAGAACTTCTTCCTTTTCGTTGTTGTAAAGAAATTTTGCAACAATTGATGGTGGTTTTCGATCACGTCGTGGCTTTAAACGATGAACATTATGAAACGATATGTTAGAGTCAATTTTAATTTCATTTTTAATAAAATCGATTAATACCTTTTCTGTATTTTCAATTGTGGTAGGATCAGGCTTCACTTCGGGGATGTTTTCAAAAATTAAGTTGTACTTCATCGCACGGGTTTGTTGGTCCAAGAACGATTCGTGCATTTTATAAGTCATGTCCTCAAGCTCCCCCTTTGCTGCTTCTAGGTCGCGTAATCTTGTATGAAAAATTTGCATATCACTATTGTTCTTTTCAAAATTGTTTTGATGATCCGTTACCGACCTTTTGAGTTGTACAATGTCATTTTCAACCACATTAAATCGTTGTTCTATGTTTCGTAATCTATCAACGATACTATCCAGTAGGTTTAATTTTGTAAGTTTATTTTGAATGTCGTTCAAAACAACACCGATGCTATTGTTAATAGGAAACTGTCCCATTGTTGACAATTGTGTGTATTGTCCTTGACCCTGTACGGAATTTATATGTTGTGGCGGTGGGTTTGATTGGAAATTACTGTGTATTGGCGTGGATGATTGACACTGTGGCCCTAATTGATTTTGTTGCACTCCTTGGACGTTAGGGTTTATTGGAGATGCGCTCTGGAGGTATGGTGGTGGACCGTAAAGCATATCATTTGCATTTTGGATGGCGAAAGTCAAATTACCCATCTGCTGTTGGGGTGTGCTCGACATGTTTATGAACGATCCACCCTGGGAACTGTTCATGCGCTGTCTTTTGTTTTTACGTCCCATGCATGTGCTTTTATTGCATTCTTCATATTACAGGCAGAAAATACAGTTGAATTGCTATATTGGTGACCTATACAAAGCTCCATTTGACAAACAAAATCAAAAACTGACCTCTGTAAAATACACCCGTCCATCCATGTCCGCCATGTTTTCTCTTCGATCTGTGAAAGGGAGATATTGTTGTCAAAAATTGATTGGTTTCCATGGAAACATAAAATAAACATTAGTTTTTTATTGTGATTTTTGTTCATTTTGCATTACTTGTATCTATCAATCTACTACAAAGTCTCTTACAACTTATAAGGTAAGTCAATACCAAAGATGAATAAATTTGCCAAATATGTCATTTTAATGAAAAAAGTGTGATTTTCTCATGAAAGCTTCAATCGGTTACCATGGAAACGCAGAATTCATATTCAGACATTCAAATATTTATGTATATATATATATTTCATCAATACCATCTATCTGTGAAGCTTTTGTCAAAAACTGAGCTTGGGCCAAAATTGGTACTTAGTGGACCTACCCCTTTAACTTGCGGTTATCATGAATGGTTGCTATAGCTTTTGAACAAGGGTAAACCATCCCTTAGTTGGCTGTTGAAGCATAATTTAGTAAAAATCCCCATAACGATTCCAGTCTAAATTAAGATCTGACCCTTAGTATCAAACATTTTAAAGAGTAATCAAGGGAACCAAGTGTGTCTGTTTTCCATGTCTGGTTCTTGTCCCTGGATAACATCCTTTTGATTTCCGCTGGAACCTTGGTTCTTTTGATTACTCATTTATTCTACTTCTTACTAAACAATTGACATAATAACCTTGATGGGAATGATAAAGTGATCAAATTTGTGGCTTATTTTGGACCCTTTGTTTACCCCAAATTTCTAAACGGTTAGGATCAAAAACCGGAACTCAATATCAGTCTTTATTTTTGGTATGGAACCTTGTTTCATTTCATATAAACCCATACATATATATACTTAATGACGATGTCGTCAAAACGTCAAAAAACATTCATTTTTTTTTCAGTCGTACACGAATAAAAATAAAAGGTATAACTACAATTGAATTCGCCAAGTACGATACTACTTAACGTTGTCGAATATCGTTTCTCTATTGGATTACATGCGCTAAATTTAATCATTTAATCGCACTTAGCTAAAAGGGAAGTATATGAAACAACAAGCGGTATTTTCTGAAAATCACTATTTCTTATCACATCGATGATTCGTGTAGCGTATATGTAAAATGTACCTGAAGCCTTCACAAATACGACACAGCCAAGATTCTATTCTAATTCATTTGGATATAAAACTGACCATACGAATTCATACATTGGTGAAACATTAGACCAACTCATTACCGGAGAAATAACCGTGAACGACATTCCGGAAACAGGAGTATTCAGCTATCGTAACTAATGGTTTACCACTGATAACAGAAGGTTATGGGTATTTCAAAAAGCTGAACGTCGCAAAATTGTCTCTGTGATTCCGGTCTATATAGTTGACGAGATACCTTCAAAGACAACAACAAACTATGGAAAAAGTGTTCAAGTTCGTTGTAATCCTGGTGGCCATGAATGGAGAAAATTTGGTCAGAAAAAGGAAAGAAGAAATGGACAGCATTATAGTCAGTATTCTTTTATGAATTTCAACAAACCATTGCTACCAATGCAAGCAGTCGCGAAATAATCCCGAACATATGCTTTTCGCAATGGCTTTTATAATCAACATAACTAATATCTTTCTAGCCCTGCAAAAAAACTGGAGTTCTCTTCAGTATCAATGAAAAATTCACATACTACAAATAATCACACGTGTTCAGTAGATACAACTAATAGCGACAGAAATGAAAGTTTTAATGATTATGCATCACGGATGAGTAGTGTGTAGTTCAACTTTCAGAGAACAACACAAACTTTAAGAGTGTCATATCAGTCATAATTCAGCTTTCTATTCAACTGAAGAAAAAGGCAAAACGAAAAATGCACAAATTACTTCAAGTCGACAAATACATACTTCTACGTCTACCCGTGCGTATTCAGAACAGGCAATAAATTCTGCAAATTCAAG
The DNA here is from genome assembly GCA_037379345.1 of Perna viridis. Taxonomy (NCBI): domain Eukaryota; kingdom Metazoa; phylum Mollusca; class Bivalvia; order Mytilida; family Mytilidae; genus Perna; species Perna viridis. Next base: position 57,037,424 of record CM074511.1, read on the forward strand.
ACCGTCAACTTCAAGTAGAGGGAAGTATTCCTCAGGCCCAGGTCAAAATTGCATTTCTTTGTCGATAAATCCGCCAAAATCGACAAATAATCTTGTGGATTCTTGGTTTCTTGGATTCTTGTGGATTCCCTTGATGACTCTTTCAAAACAACCTGACCGTAATAGTGAAACCAAGTCAGAAATTTCCTTTGCAAGTAAAGGATCTTTTAGATTTTCCGCCATTACAAACATGATTCAAAGGATCTGGACCTCGATAAAAAGAGTATGGAAATAAAGCAAGGATTGCTTTAAGAAATATCATTAAAACTCCTTACTAAACTAAGACACAAATAACTGAAACTTACACATGTTGACTTGAATTTTTGTGTTATTAATGTTAAGTTTCTGTCGAATGAACTAATTATGTATATCTCCAAGGGTTAATTTTACATAATTTTATGTGAATTATTATTTCTAAAACATCTTAAAACAAATGGTCTAACTTTTTGTAATTATTTTCTTGTGTACCCCTGAAATCAATCCCATGCCTCATTTTTTGAGGTAAAAATCCTTATGAATCAATCAAAAGAGGTCAATGAACTTAAAGTTAGATCGTTGGCCGATAAATTAGAGAAATGTTTATTTTCTTTCGTCCCTTTTTCTCTAAACAGTGACTCAAAAACAAAATAAATCTCTATCATCTGTTTAAAGTATAGAACCTTGTTCTATTTCATAAATACCCGTATATTTATACCCATTATTTACAGAAAACAGATGTCGCCAAAAAGTCATACGAACACTATCTTTTTACAATCGTATATAAGTAAAAGTAAAAGTAAAAGTAAAAGATAAAACAACTGAAAACGAACATGTTTGTGAATCTAATTAGTCTCCACAATATTTGTTGTGTGATTAATGCAGGTTGGTTGTGTTTAGTCTGCACTTAAATTCTAAGAGTTATTAAGATGATACACAAAAGTTCAAGTTATAAATAAATAAATAAAATTAAAATAATCATAAATAATTCTTACAAACGGATTCTTCTTATCAATTTCAAATGTACCAATTAGGGAAGATTGTTCCAAAGTTATGTTTTGTTTGGTGTGGAATTGGTTGTCAATAATTGCATGAATTTAAGAAAAAAATATATTAAAACTGTTACTGTGATTGATGTGTCTTGTGTATGTGTTAAAAAGCTACAAAGAGTCAAATGGTGAGTCTAATGTATTCTTAAAATATTAACGCAAAGAGCAATTCAGTCCTGCTTGAAATCCTAATTGTTCCTAATCGCTTTTCTTTTGGAAAACCCATCTACAGCTTAATGTAATTTGAAAGGTTTAAGTAATTCTATTACAAGTCCATTTCATAAGCATGTCAATGGGTAGATAGTATTATGTATGATAACGATTTCGGTCAAGATGGTTCTTGTGTGCAAAAGCCCTCTTTTCCTTTTTGTTTCATTTAATTTATGTTCTATAGTCATTATGTCCATTTTGGGATCTGATAAAATCACAGAACATTGTCATAAATGTTTGATTGTGGTAAACATATAAAATGTATCTGATCTACCATCGATATGACTAGTTAAAGCCGCGTTCTTACTTATTTAGAAACAAAGTGCTTATCTCTATCTAACAATGCCAGACAGAACGACCTTATCATAAAAACATGGAGGATCTGTTAAAAACTAGGAGTGTTGTTTATATATTTGTAATTGTTTTCATTAACTTAAACGGTATGAACTGTATTATTCTTTAACATTACTAGTTAAAAAACAGTTAAAGCTGCATTAGCTGTCATTTTCGTAAATTGTTGTTTCTATTGAAAAATACTTTAACTTAATTATTTCTACTAAATTGTACTTTTCCTGTATAATTTAATTTGATATCCACTTCTGGTGACCTTATTCCGCACATGTGCTGTACGGATCGCTTCTCTAATAACAAAACAAAGCGAAAGTGGTTGAAAGGAAGACCGACGGACTCAAGCCGTAAAAGAAAAAAAGTTATAACGCAAGGGTCCTTTTGAATTTTACATATTGTGATATAATGTCACTCAAATATGGTCAATATTTATTTGAAAACTAATTAAGAAATAGATGAAATGAAATGAAAATAAGACACGCCCTTACCTGTGTATCCGTTATATTCTTACCAAGGTTGAAGTATTTTTAACCCAGGTGAATGTCCTGTCGGAAATCTTCGGAAGTAATGGCGAAAAATTATCAGATCAGGGTTATCGATATTCTCTTATTAAAAAAGATATTTTCACAATATTCTGAAGGTATTATCGACATTTATTTCTTCAATTGCATTACTAGAAACTTTTTTTCATTGAATCAACAAAATTCAGTGGAATCGAAACTGGACAAATTTGGCAGCTAATGCAGCTTTAACTAATATGTTATAATCAAAATATGTTTGTATTGAGAAAACAGAATGGAAACTAAATATGTGGTGAATATTTATACACATGTACACACAAAAACGAAACAAAGCAGAAATAAATATATGAAAAACTAAAAACAAAACAGCTAACCAAAAATAAACAAAAATACAACTATACGGAATCGTATTGACAATATCAAGCAATGTGTCAAAAAACTGCCTTAGTCTGTATTCAACGATCAATGAGGCATATGAATGCCTTTCCTCACTGCATGGAAAATATATATCGTCCCTGCAGACAAAGCTTCAAACAACATAGTATTTGTAAAGCCCCTTACCTCAATTGCCTTATTAAGGAATTGGGTATTGATAGTTGTACCCCAAATAATGCCACATGCAAACATACTACTTTTGACAAAGCTGAAATCCTAATCATCCATAAGTCCTTCATGTCTTCTCTTTGCATCGAAATAAAATGTGAGGACTTATCTTACTTGTTCTAGATTGCCAGACTTTAACAAATATCCATACAAAGAAAGGTATATACCTGGATCTTCATATTGCTCCACGAAAGAGATGTCAATTCAGCTTACAAAGATGTTTTCCGTTAGTTGCAATACTACCTACTCTCGCAGTGGCAATCGTATATGTATACTTAAAAATTCTAAAGATTTATTTAAAAAACCTGAACATTTTCTCTTCAAACCTTCGACTTCTCAACAGTCACTTAATAAATTGAAATCTCGTTTTAAAGTACTTATTCGTAAATCTTTTGCTGATTCGAGGAATTATATTGTACTAGGTTACAAACCACATATTTTTTTCTAAAACATCGCAGAAGGATAAAGTGTGCCACACAGATAATTAGGTTTGGCTTGTAACATGCTTGACTTCCTCATTGATAACATATTAGTCACGTTTGGAGGAACATTTTTTTTCAGCAACAAGTTGACATTCAAATAAGCACTAACTGTGCTCCTCTCATAGAAGATTTGTTTTACATTCATACGAGACTGGATTTCTCCACAATCTCATAAAGAATAAAGAAATAAAAGATGCTCGATCCTTTAATTTCACATACAGATATATTGACGATATACTGTCCATTAAAAATTCTTCTTTTGGTAAATGGTTACCTTCAATATACCCACCAGAGCTCGATAGTACGAAGACTACAGAAATAGCTTGTTCGGCATCGTTTCGGTGATGCCTCTCGAATTTGACAACAGTGGTTATCTCAGCGCTAAGATTTATGATAAGAGAGACGACTTTAATTTTTTAATTACAAATTTATATTTTAATTATAAATTATCTTACGTGTCCAGCAATATACCTTCATCTGCATATAGTGTTTACATTTTACAATTCGCTACGCTAGAGCAAGTACTAACTACTCTGATTTCCTTGAACGCCATAAGTATCTGCGGAACAGAACCCCGAATCAGGTATATGAGGAAATGCGCCTTAAAAGGTCTCTAAAAGACTTACACAATTCTTTTTTTAATAATATCAGTCCTTAGTTGAAAAATACTCAGTTTCTTCTAAAATAATGAGTAATGATTGCTTTTATAATTATTCTTTATGTTGATAAGACCATCAATTTACCAATTATGACACTATAGCATGCAAATGCTATTTAATCGGTATATTAACTCTGCGGTAGAAGAGGGGTGTAAGGCTCGCTTTTAAACCTAGATTTAACCCACCATTTCGTTTGATATGCCTGTACCAAATCAGGACCAATACGGTACCAGCTGTTCCTGTGCTTTACTTACCTTATTGTTTAGAATTATTTTGGACTTGACTTGATTATAGATCGGATTAGTGTTCGGTAATTTTGTTAGTTTGTTTTATTTATTTTAACTATACAACATGAGGTAATGGGTTATCTTTCCTCGATTTGGATATATTTTACAAAATATGAAAAAAAACTAAATTTTGAGACATAAAATCCAAAATTTGGGCTAGTTAGTACACAGGTTAAATTTTGGTAGCCAAATCTTTTAAATCTTATAATAAATTTTAGTATCCCTCACCAAATGTTAGGGACATTGGCGAGTAGACCTCTACTAATTTCAAACCTTGTCAGACAATTCTAAGGGATAACTAAGGCAACGACGCTTTCTAAATGAATTTTATTTATAACTTTCATCTGTTTATTAAAGAAATAAAAAGGAATTATAAACACACAATCAGAAAATCAATTCTATCAAAATAAGAATTTGAATTTTATCAACAAAGCTACTTAATGTATATTTCAAAATAATTTGATCATTTTCAGGGTTCACTAACGCTGCATGTCAAAGAGGTTTGGTTAACTATGGAGCTTCGTGCTACTTCATTGGGAAAACTGCCATTTCATTTGCCGATGCAATGGTATGTTTCAATTTATATTCTGTGGTTTTTTTTTTTATATTTTCAAATTTCTTCTAAAAATCTAATATAATTGTGACATTTGATGTCTTTCATAACAAGTAAATGTTCTAAAATATCGTTTTAAAAATTATTGACGAGTAAAAATTAAAATAGCTTTATATTTACTGATACAATTCATAGTATAGTTACAAGAAAGTTATATGATATAAATTTATATGTCAGATTGATTACAGGTTTAGACAAGGACACAATCGTTATTCATAAATAATAAAGCATGCCGGAAAAGTGATAGACATGTTAATATATAAATAATGGATACAACGATCGATGATTTTTATTATCAGGTACCATGAACTTTAAAATCAATTGGTAGAGAAAAATAACCGTCTTTGAAACACAATAAAAATGTTTTAGGTAGTCTGTCAGCAGATAAACTCCAATCTAGTTGAAATAGAAAGTGCTGATGAGAACACATTCATAGTAAATACGCTTAAGAATACCACAATAAGCAGTACGTATAAACTATATTTTAACATATTAACAATGTATCGAATCAAGGGGGAATTCAAACAAAATTATTAAAAAATCCAGTTAAATAAAAAATTATCGATGTCTGTAAAAATAAAATAAAAATAAGCACAAAGGATGTTTCCAAGGGTAATCAAGGGAACCAAGATTCTAGCGGAAATAAAAAGGATGTAATCCAGGGACGAAGACCAGGCATTGAAAACAGACACACACAAAAAAGAGTGTAAAATGACCAAAATGATTCATACGAAGTTACAAAAGAAAATGAGCAACTTGGATTTCACTAAAAACTGGGAGCATGGATCAGGAGCACCAGTACGGTAAGCGTCCAAGTGAGTTGCAAAGTACTGATTCATTACTTCAACTATTATTGTAACAATTGTTTTGTCATCTCGTAAGAAAACAGTTGCATATCATTTCAATAGTTCTAGAGGGAACTAAAATCATTTTTTTTTTATTTTGGCAAAATTTTGTGTGCTGGTGGAGTTTTCAATTAGTACATCCTACAAGCACTTAAATTTCGTTTGAAATGGTAGACCCAGCAAGAACTGACAATATTGGTATCCCATAAAATGTCATGCATTCGTAATACAAGTACAAAATATGAATAGTAATACCAAATATCTTTGGAGGCCACCACAATTAGACTAAAGAGTATACGAAAAAGTTATCATGCATTAAATAGATCATATATAACGATGGTGAATGAAATAGATCCTGAAAGGACATGCTCAACATCTACGAATATCGTGTAATTAACTTTGTTATAAAAGATAAGGTTATACTAAATTTTAAGCTCACCAAAATTATAATCAAGTTCATTTGCAGAATACTTGGAAAATAGTGTTCTGTATACATACATAGTTAATCTGGATACAATATGAATACCATTTATACCTGCTTTTAACAAAAGTTTATATTTGACAATTCAGTCCTTAATTTTTTACACTATATATACACATCTCAGTAGCTTTTAATGTACAACAGTCGCACCTCATGGTTTTTGGATCGGCCTGACAGACATTGAGGTGGCAAATGAATGGAAGTGGATAGGAAGCGGTAAAGCAGTGAAGTATAGTAACTGGCAACCGGGTCAGCCAGAGTTGCGTCAGAGCGAAAACTGTGGAATACTGTGGTCAAGCACAGGGTTTACGTGGCATGATGATTTCTGTTCTGACATCCAGGCATTTTTTGTTTGTGAAAAAGAGTAAGTTAAATGTTATAACATAACAAAAACTGGTGGACAAAATAATACCATAAGACTGTTATTGCCATGAATATTCAAGTTTTTTAAATAAATATTTATATATTTTGAATTCTGATTAGGTAATCGGTGATGATGAATTATTGCACACGCTTACTTGCCCCGCCCCCACTGAACAATGGTTGGTGGATCGATATATCACCCCGACGGCAGCGATATATCACACGATATATATGTATCACCCTCCTCTAGCAGATATTACTCTCCCCAAGATATATCACCCTCGACGTCACGATATATTACGCTCTCGTATTCAATGTAATGTAACACATGCTGCCTGTAGTAGAGGGTGTTACGCATCGTATCACACTCTGTAAATATATCACCCTCGACTCCGTCTCGTGTGATACTACATCGTAACACCCTCTACTACAGGCAGTATTTGTAGAATACACAAATATAAACATAATGCATTGATTCTCGGACCACCACGTAAAGTTCATCCAAAAATTGTTCATAGCAAGGTAAAATATAAACTTCCTCCTACAACATTATCAATTATTTTATCTTAACTTCAGCAAATGGAGAAAAATATCTGAATGATTGATCAACACTACTTCGATTTAAAGAGTTAAAATAAATTTTTAAAAAAATATTGATTTACCAAACAGAGACTACGATTACCTCAACATTTTATCGTAAATTGTAAGTTACAGCAATATGTGTTTGAGTAAGCGAGGCATGATATTCACAGTACTTAACTAAAACCTAGCTGTGGTTTTACCAGTAAATTGAGGCGTAAGAACATACGCAACAATGTGATTACTTATATTTGACAAATAATCTGAAAAGAACTTCGCGACGAAAAACTGAAATTTTAAATTTGCTTTTGTCTTTTCAGATCAGAAACAGGGTTGAATGGTTAACCACCTTAAAACGCAATGAGAAGACAATAATCTAAGTATTTAAAGACATTTTTTTGTACAACCATAACCAGTCAACGTCAAAATCCATGTATTCGGCAGTAATATACTCAAAATATAATAAAAGTGTCATTTTGTAAATCAGAAGTTCATTGTGTTTTTTAAATTAAATATATATATATATCTCTCTCTCAAAATGTGACGACTCTATAGCCTAGCTGGCCGAGTGGTCTAGGGCGCTGGACTTTGTGCAGGCGGTGTTACCATAGATGTCACAGCGGTACAAGTTCGAGTCCCGCGCAAGGAACGACCAAAAATTTGAGTGCTAACATCGATGGGAATTTTTCAGACCTCTCTCTCTCTCTCTCTCTCTCTCTCTCTCTCTCTCTATATATATATATATATATATATATATATATATATATATATATTAGTTGCAATACAACAATATATACAATATAAGTGTGTGTATATGTAATAGTAACAATACAACAATATATACACAGACATACACGTTATCTGCATGCAGTGATATGTGGTGTGGCGAAATAAATAACAAGTTCCAAGTGTCATGAATTCTTTCAATTCTAAACTCAGTGCAAGTAAACTCGCATCATCAATAAAAAAAAAAACACAATACAAAACTAACAAACAAACAAGAGGCTCCCAGGAGCCTGAATCGCTCACCTTGTTAATGTTTTGTTTTCCAAGGGCAATAATCTAACAAGTCGTCCAACAATTTTGACTCAGTGAAGACTTTGGTAGGACTTATCATAAGGACTATTGATCTATCATATCATATCATCTATCACAGTTTTCAAGATATTGGCTGAAAACTGTAAAGAAAAGGTCATTTTCACCTCTCAAGGGCAATAACTCTTACATGGAGTCGTCTGACAACTTTGATTTCTTGGAGACTTTTGTAAGCCTCATAATAAGGATAATTTCAGCAATTGAACGGTCTTTACCAAACCAAACAGTTTTGGAGATATATGCAAAAAACTACTGTCTGACCCCTACATTCTATTTTTGGTGAGGTGGCCATGTTTTTAATGGATAAAAATTCCAAACGGTCATTTTATTTAGGATACTCCAAAAAAAAAAAAAATAAAACTACCAACTTTCATTGAATTCTGTTCAGTAGTTTCAGAGGAGAAGATTTTTGAAAGTATTAACATCAAAAACAGCAAATTAACGCCCAAAAGGGGCAACAATTCCAACATGGTTCAACGGATTTTCACCAAATTTTGGCCACAGAAAGATCTCGCCATGCTAAATACTTTTACTATGTAAGAATTTGGTTAAACCTAAGGATTTGGAGATAAATGCAAAAATCTGCAGTCTGACCTCTATGTTATATTTTTAGTAACGGTGGCCATGTTTTTTAACTAATCGAAAATCCAAGCGGTCATTTTGTGCAGGATACTCTAAGGGAGAATCAATCTAAGTTTCATCCAATTAAATGTACCAATTAGGGAAGACTGTTCCAAAGTTATGTTTTGTTTGGTGTGGAATTGGTTGTCAATAATTGCATGAATTTAAGAAAAAAATATATTAAAACTGTTACTGTGATTGATGTGTCTTGTGTATGTGTTAAAAAGCTACAAAGAGTCAAATGGTGAGTCTAATGTATTCTTAAAATATTAACGCAAAGAGCAATTCAGTCCTGCTTGAAATCCTAATTGTTCCTTTTCTTTTGGAAAACCCATCTACAGCTTAAAGTAATTTGAAAGGTTTAAGTAATTCTATTACAAGTCCATTTCATAAGCATGTCAATGGGTAGATAGTATTATGTATGATAACGATTTCGGTCAAGATGGTTCTTGTGTGCAAAAGACCTCTTTTCCTTTTTGTTTCATTTAATTTATGTTCTATAGTCATTATGTCCATTTTGGGATCTGATAAAATCACAGAACATTGTCATAAATGTTTGATTGTGGTAAACATATAAAATGTATCTGATCTACCATCGATATGACTAGTTAAAGCCGCGTTCTTACTTATTTAGAAACAAAGTGCTTATCTTTATCTAACAATGCCAGACAGAACGACTTTCTCATAAAAACATGGAGGATCTGTTAAAAACTAGGAGTGTTGTTTATATATTTGTAATTGTTTTCATTAACTTAAACGGTATGAACTGTATTATTCTTTAACATTACTAGTTAAAAAACAGTTAAAGCTGCATTAGCTGTCATTTTCGTAAATTGTTGTTTCTATTGAAAAATACTTTAACTTAATTATTTCTACTAAATTGTACTTTTCCTGTATAATTTAATTTGATTTCCACTTCTGGTGACCTTATTCCGCACATGTGCTGTACGGATCGCTTCTCTAATAACAAAACAAAGCGAAAGTGGTTGAAAGGAAGACCGACGGACTCAAGCCGTAAAAGAAAAAAAGTTATAACGCAAGGGTCCTTTTGAATTTTACATATTGTGATATAATGTCACTCAAATATGGTCAATATTTATTTGAAAACTAATTAAGAAATAGATGAAATGAAATGAAAATAAGACACGCCCTTACCTGTGTATCCGTTATATTCTTACCAAGGTTGAAGTATTTTTAACCCAGGTGAATGTCCTGTCGGAAATCTTCGGAAGTAATGGCGAAAAATTATCAGATCAGGGTTATCGATATTCTCTTATTAAAAAAGATATTTTCACAATATTCTGAAGGTATTATCGACATTTATTTCTTCAATTGCATTACTAAAAACTTTTTTCTCATTGAATCAACAAAATTCAGTGGAATCGAAACTGGACAAATTTGGCAGCTAATGCAGCTTTAACTAATATGTTATAATCAAAATATGTTTGTATTGAGAAAACAGAATGGAAACTAAATATGTGGTGAATATTTATACACATGTACACACAAAAACGAAACAAAGCAGAAATAAATATATGAAAAACTAAAAACAAAACAGCTAACCAAAAATAAACAAAAATACAACTATACGGAATCGTATTGACAATATCAAGCAATGTGTCAAAAAACTGCCTTAGTCTGTATTCAACGATCAATGAGGCATATGAATGCCTTTCCTCACTGCATGGAAAATATATATCGTCCCTGCAGACAAAGCTTCAAACAACATAGTATTTGTAAAGCCCCTTACCTCAATTGCCTTATTAAGGAATTGGGTATTGATAGTTGTACCCCAAATAATGCCACATGCAAACATACTACTTTTGACAAAGCTGAAATCCTAATCATCCATAAGTCCTTCATGTCTTCTCTTTGCATCGAAATAAAATGTGAGGACTTATCTTACTTGTTCTAGATTGCCAGACTTTAAAAATATCCATACAAAGAAAGGTATTTACCTGGATCTTCATATTGCTCCACGAAAGAGATGTCAATTCAGCTTACAAAGATGTTTTCCGTTAGTTGCAATACTACCTACTCTCGCAGTGGCAATCGTATATGTATACTTAAAAATTCTAAAGATTTATTTAAAAAACCTGAACATTTTCTCTTCAAACCTTCGACTTCTCAACAATGTCACTTAATAAATTGAAATCTCGTTTAAAAGGACTTATTCGTAAATCTTTTGCTGACTCGAGGAATTATATTGTACTAGGTTACAAACCACATATTTTTTTCTAAAACATCGCAGAAGGATAAAGTGTGCCACACAGATAATTAGGTTTGGTTTGTAACATGCTTGATTTCCTCATTGATAACATATTAGTCACGTTTGGAGGAACATTTTTTTTCAGCAACAAGTTGACATTCAAATAAGCACTAACTGTGCTCCTCTCATAGAAGATTTGTTTTACATTCATACGAGACTGGATTTCTCCACAATCTCATAAAGAATAAAGAAATAAAAGATGCTCGATCCTTTAATTTCACATACAGATATATTGACGATATACTGTCCATTAAAAATTCTTCTTTTGGTAAATGGTTACCTTCAATATACCCACCAGAGCTCGATAAAACGAAGACTACAGAAATAGCTTGTTCGGCATCATTTCGGTCATGCCACTCGAATTTGACAACAGTGGTTATCTCAGCGCTAAGATTTATGATAAGAGAGACGACTTTAATTTTTTAATTACAAATTTATATTTTAATTATAAATTATCTTACGTGTCCAGCAATATACCTTCATCTGCATATAGTGTTTACACTTTACAATTCGCTACGCTAGAGCAAGTACTAACTACTCTGATTTCCTTGAACGCCATAAGTATCTGCGGAACAGAACCCCGAATCAGGTATATGAGGAAATGCGTCTTAAAAGGTCTCTAAAAGACTTAGAAAATTGCAAATGCTATTTAATCGGTATATTAACTCTGCGGTAGAAGAGGGGTGTAAGGCTCGCTTTTAAACCTAGATTTAACCCACCATTTCGTTTGATATGCCTGTACCAAATTAGGACCAATACGGTACCAGCTGTTCTTGTGCTTTACTTACCTTATTGTTTAGAATTATTTTGGACTTGACTTGATTATAGATCGGATTAGTGTTCGGTAATTTTGTTAGTTTGTTTTATTTATTTTAACTATACAACATGAGGTAATGGGTTATCTTTCCTCGATTTGGATATATTTTACAAAATATGAAAAAAAAAACTAAATTTTGAGACATAAAATCCAAAATTTGGGCTAGTTAGCACACAGCTTTGGTAGCCAAATCTTTTAAATCTTATAATAAATTTTAGTATCCCTCACCAAATGTTAGGGACATTGGCGAGTAGACCTCTACTAATTTCAAACCTTGTCAGACAATTCTAAGGGATAACTAAGGCAACGACGCTTTCTAAATGAATTTTATTTATAACTTTCATCTGTTTATTAAAGAAATAAAAAGGAATTATAAACACACAATCAGAAAATCAATTCTATCAAAATAAGAATTTGAATTTTATCAACAAAGCTACTTAATGTATATTTCAAAATAATTTGATCATTTTCAGGGTTCACTAACGCTGCATGTCAAAGAGGTTTGGTTAACTATGGAGCTTCGTGCTACTTCATTGGGAAAACTGCCATTTCATTTGCCGATGCAATGGTATGTTTCAATTTATATTCTGTGTTTTTTTTTTTAATATTTTCAAATTTCCTCTAAAAATCTGGTATAATTATGACATTTGATGTCTTTCATAACATGTAAATGTTCTAAAATATCGTTTTAAAAATTATTGACGAGTAAAAATTAAAATAGCTTTATATTTACTGATACAATTCATAGTATGGTTACAAGAAAGTTATACGATATAAATTTATATGTCAGATTGATTACAGGTTTAGACAAGGATACAATCGTTATTCATAAATAATAAAGCATGTCGGAAAAGTGATAGACATGTTAATATATAAATAATGGATACAACGATCGATGATTTTTATTATCAGGGACCATGAACTTTAAAATCAATTGGTAGAGAAAAATAACCGTCTTTGAAACACAATAAAAATGTTTTAGGTAGTCTGTCAGCAGATAAACTCCAATCTAGTTGAAATAGAAAGTGCTGATGAGAACACATTCATAGTAAATACGCTTAAGAATACCACAATAAGCAGTACGTATAAACTATATTTTAACATATTAACAATGTATCGAATCAAGGGGGAATTCAAACAAAATTATTAAAAAAATCCAGTTAAATAAAAAATTATCGATGTCTGTAAAAATAAAATAAAAATAAGCACAAAGGATGTTTCCAAGGGTAATCAAGGGAACCAAGATTCTAGCGGAAATAGAAAGGATGTAATCCAGGGACGAAGACCAGGCATTGAAAACAGACACACACAAAAAAGAGTGTAAAATGACCAAAATGATTCATACGAAGTTACAAAAGAAAATGAGCAACTTGGATTTCACTAAAAACTGGGAGCATGGATCAGGAGCACCAGTACGGTAAGCGTCCAAGTGAGTTGCGAAGTACTGATTCATTACTTCAACTATTGTAACACTTAAATTTCGTTTGAAATGGTAGACCCAGCAAGAACTGACAATATTGGTATCCCATAAAATGTCATGCATTCGTAATACAAGTACAAAATATGAATAGTAATACCAAATATCTTTGGAGGCCACCACAATTAGACTAAAGAGTATACGAAAAAGTTATCATGCATTAAATAGGTCATGTTTAACGATGGTGAATGAAATAGATCCTGAAAGGACATGCTCAACATCTACGAATATCGTGTAATTAACTTTGTTATAAAAGATAAGATTATACTAAATTTTAAGCTCACCAATATTATAATCAAGTTCATTTGCAGAATACTTGGAAAATAGTGTTCTGTATACATACATAGTTAATCTGGATACAATATGAATACCATTTATACCTGCTTTTAACAAAAGTCTATATTTGACAATTCAGTCCTTAATTTTTTACACTATATATACACATCTCAGTAGCTTTTAATGTACAACAGTCGCACCTCATGGTTTTTGGATCGGCCTGACAGACATTGAGGTGGCAAATGAATGGAAGTGGATAGGAAGCGGTAAAGCAGTGAAGTATAGTAACTGGCAACCGGGTCAGCCAGAGTTGCGTCAGAGCGAAAACTGTGGAATACTGTGGTCAAGCACAGGGTTTACGTGGCATGATGATTTCTGTTCTGACATCCAGGCATTTTTCGTTTGTGAAAAAGAGTAAGTTAAATGTTATAACATAACAAAAACTGGTGGACAAAATAATACCATAAGACTGTTATTGCCATGAATATTCAAGTTTTTTAAATAAATATTTATATATTTTGAATTCTGATTAGGTAATCGGTGATGATGAATTATTGCACATGCTTACTTGCCCCGCCCCCAATGATTGGTGGATCGATATATCACCCCGACGGCAGCGATATATCACACGATATATCACCCTCCTCTAGCAGATATTACTCTCGCCAAGATATATCACCCTCGACGTCACGATATATTACGCTGTCGTATTCAATGTAATGTAACACATGCTGCCTGTAGTAGAGAATTCTCAATAAAAAAAAAAACACAAAACAAAACTAACAAACAAAAAAAGGCTCCCAGGAGCCTGAATCGCTCACCTGGTTAATGTTTTGTTTTCCAAGGGCAATAATCTAACAAGTTGTCCAACAATTTTGACTCAGTGAAGACTTTGGTAGGACTTATCATAAGGACTATTGATCTATCATATCATATCATCTATCACAGTTTTCAAGATATTGGCTGAAAACTGTAAAGAAAAGGACATTTTCACCTCTCAAGGGCAATAACTCATACATGGAGTCGTCTGACAACTTTGATTCCTTGGAGACTTTTGTAAGCCTTATAATAAGGATAATTTCAGCAATTGAACGGTCTTTACCAAACCGAACAGTCTTGGAGATATATGCAAAAAACTACTGTCTGACCCCTACATTCTAATTTTGGTGAGGTGGCCATTTTTTAACGGATAAAAATTGCAAACGGTCATTTTATTTAGGATACTCCAAAAAAAAACAAAACTACCAACTTTCATTGAATTCTGTTCAGTAGTTTCAGAGGAGAAGATTTTTGAAAGTATTAACATCAGAAACAGCAAATTAACGCCCAAAAAGGGCAACAATTCCAACATGGTTCAACGGATTTTTACCAAATTTTGGCCACAGAAAGATCTCGCCATGCTAAATACTTTAACTCTGTAAGAATTTGGTTAAACCTAAGGATTTGGAGATAAATGCAAAAATCTGCAGTCTGACCTCTATATAACGGTGGCCATGTTTTTTAACTAATCGAAAATCCAAGCGGTCATTTTGTGCAGGATACTCTAAGGGAGAATCAATCTAAGTTTCATCCAATTAAATGTACCAATTAGGAAAGATTGTTCCAAAGTTATGTTTTGTTTGGTGTGGAATTGGTTGTCAATAATTGCATGAATTTAAGAAAAAAATATATTAAAACTGTTACTGTGATTGATGTGTCTTGTGTATGTGTTAAAAAGCTACAAAGAGTCAAATGGTGAGTCTAATGTATTCTTAAAATATTACCGCAAAGAGCAATTCAGTCCTGCTTGAAATCCTAATTGTTCCTAATCGCTTTTCTTTTGGAAAACCCATCTACAGCTTAATGTAATTTGAAAGGTTTAAGTAATTCTATTACAAGTCCATTTCATAAGCATGTCAATGGGTAGATAGTATTATGTATGATAACGATTTCGGTCAAGATGGTTCTTGTGTGCAAAAGACCTCTTTTCCTTTTTGTTTCATTTAATTTATGTTCTATAGTCATTATGTCCATTTTGGGATCTGATAAAATCACAGAACATTGTCATAAATGTTTGATTGTGGTAAACATATAAAATGTATCTGATCTACCATCGATATGACTAGTTAAATCCGCGTTCTTACTTATTTAGAAACAAAGTGCTTATCTTTATCTAACAATGCCAGACAGAACGACCTTATCATAAAAACATGGGGGATCTGTTAAAAACTAGGAGTGTTGTTTATATATTTGTAATTGTTTTCATTAACTTAAAACGGTATGAACTGTATTATTCTTTAACATTACTAGTTAAAAAACAGTTAAAGCTGCATTAGCTGCCATTTTCGTAAATTGTTGTTTCTATTGAAAAATACTTTAACTTAATTATTTCTACTAAATTGTACTTTTCCTGTATAATTTAATTTGATATCCACTTCTGGTGACCTTATTCCGCACATGTGCTGTACGGATCGCTTCTCTAATAACAAAACAAAGCGAAAGTGGTTGAAAGGAAGACCGACGGACTCAAGCCGTAAAAGAAAAAAAGTTATAACGCAAGGGTCCTTTTGAATTTTACATATTGTGATATAATGTCACTCAAATATGGTCAATATTTATTTGAAAACTAATTAAGAAATAGATGAAATGAAATGAAAATAAGACACGCCCTTACCTGTGTATCCGTTATATTCTTACCAAGGTTGAAGTATTTTTAACCCAGGTGAATGTCCTGTCGGAAATCTTCGGAAGTAATGGCGAAAAATTATCAGATCAGGGTTATCGATATTCTCTTATTAAAAAAGATATTTTCACAATATTCTGAAGGTATTATCGACATTTATTTCTTCAATTGCATTACTAAAAACTTTTTTCTCATTGAATCAACAAAATTCAGTGGAATCGAAACTGGACAAATTTGGCAGCTAATGCAGCTTTAACTAATATGTTATAATCAAAATATGTTTGTATTGAGAAAACAGAATGGAAACTAAATATGTGGTGAATATTTATACACATGTACACACAAAAACGAAACAAAGCAGAAATAAATATATGAAAAACTAAAAACAAAACAGCTAACCAAAAATAAACAAAAATACAACTATACGGAATCGTATTGACAATATCAAGCAATGTGTCAAAAAACTGCCTAAGTCTGTATTCAACGATCAATGAGGCATATGAATGCCTTTCCTCACTGCATGGAAAATATGTATCGTCCCTGCAGACAAAGCTTCAAACAACATAGTATTTGTAAAGCCCATTACCTCAATTGCTTTATTAAGGAATTGGATATTGATAGTAACATTACAGGTAATGCCACATACAAACATACCACTTTTGACAAAGCTGAAATCCTAATCATCCATAAGTCTTTCATGTCTTCTCTTTGCATCGAAATAAAATGTGAGGACTTATCTTACTTGTTCTAGATTGCCATACTTTAAAAAATATATATATACAAAGAAAGGTATTTACCTGGATCTTCATATTGCTCCACGAAAGAGATGTCAATTCAGTTTACAAAGATGTTTTCCGTTAGTTGCAATACTACCTACTCTCGTAGTGGCAATCGTATATGTATACTTAAAAATTCTAAAGATTTATTTAAAAAACCTGAACATTTTCTCTTCAAACCATCGACTTCTCAACAATGTCACTTGATAAATTGAAATCTCGTTTAAAAGGACTTATTCGTAAATCTTTTGATTCGAGGAATTATATTGTACTAGGTTACAAATCACATATTTTTTTCTAAAACATCGCAGATGGATAAAGTGTGCTACACAGATAATTAGGTTTGGTTTGTAACATGCTTGATTTCCTCATTGATAACACATTAGTCATGTTTGGAGGAACATTTTTTTTCAGCAACAAGTTGACATTCAAATAAGCACTAACTGTGCTCCTCTCATAGAAGATTTGTTTTACATTCATACGAGACTGGATTTCTCCACAATCTCATAAAGAATAAAGAAATAAAAGATGCTCGATCCTTTAATTTCACATACAGATATATAGACGATATACTGTCCATTAAAAATCCTTCTTTTGGTAAATGGTTACCTTCAATATACCCACCAGAGCTCAATAAAACGAAGACTACAGAAATAGCTTGTTCGGCATCGTTTCCGTCATGCCTCTCGAACTCGACAACAGTGGTTATCTCAGCGCTAAGATTTATGATAAGAGAGACGACTTTAATTTTTTTATTATAATTTATATTTTAATTATAAATTATCTTACGTGTCCAGCAATATACCTTCACCTGCATATAGTGTTTACACTTTACAATTTGCTACGCTAGAGCAAGTACTAACTACTCTGATTTCCTTGAACGCCATAAGTATCTGCGGAACAGAACCCCGAATCAGGTATATGAGGAAATGCGTCTTAAAAGGTCTCTAAAAGACTTAGAAATTTTTTTTTTTTAAATATCAACCCTTAGTTGAAAAATACTCGGTTTCTTCTAAAATAATGAGTAATGATTGCTTTTATAATTATTCTTTATGTTGATAAGACCATTAATTTACCAATTATGACACTATAGCATGCAAATGCTATTTAATCGGTATATTAACTCTGCGGTAGAAGAGGGGTGTAAGGCTCGCTTTTAAACCTAGATTTAACCCACCATTTCGTTTGATATGCCTGTACCAAATCAGGACCAATACGGTACCAGCTGTTCTTGTGCTTTACTTACCTTATTGTTTAGAATTATTTTGGACTTGACTTGATTATAGATCGGATTAGTGTTCGGTAATTTTGTTGTTAGCCTTATTTATAGTTTGTTTTATTTATTTTAACTATACAACATGAGGTAATGGGTTATCTTTCCTCGATTTGGATATATTTTACAAAATATGAAAAAAAAACTAAATTTTGAGACATAAAATCCAAAATTTGGGCTAGTTAGCACACAGCTTTGGTAGCCAAATCTTTTAAATCGTATAATAAATTTTAGTATCCCTCACCAAATGTTAGGGACATTGGCGAGTAGACCTCTACTAATTTCAAACCTTGTCAGACAATTCTAAGGGATAACTAAGGCAACGACGCTTTCTAAATGAATTTTATTTATAACTTTCATCTGTTTATTAAAGAAATAAAAAAGAATTATAAACATACAATCAGAAAATCAATTCTATCAAAATAAGAATTTGAATTTTATCAACAAAGCTACTTAATGTATATTTCAAAATATTTTGATCACTTTCAGGGTTCACTAACGCTGCATGTCAAAGAGGCTTGGTTAACTATGGAGCTTCGTGCTACTTCATTGGGAAAACTGCCATTTCATTTGCCGATGCAATGGTATGTTTCAATTTATATTCTGCGTTTTTTTTTTATATTTTCAAATTTCCTCTCCAAAATCTAATATAATTATGACATTTGATGTCTTTCATAACATGTAAATGTTCTAAAATATCGTTTTAAAAATTATTGACGAGTAAAAATTAAAATAGCTTTATATTTACTGATACAATTCATAGTATGGTTACAAGAAAGTTATATGATATAAATTTTAAATGTCAGATTGATTACAGGTTTAGACAAGAATACAATCGTTATTCATAAATAATAAAGCATGTCGGAAAAGTGATAGACATGTTAATATATAAATAATGGATACAACGATCGATGATTTTTATTATCAGGGACCATGAACTTTAAAATCAATTGGTAGAGAAAAATAACCGTCTTTGAAACACAATAAAAATGTTTTAGGTAGTCTGTCAGCAGATAAACTCCAATCTAGTTGAAATAGAAAGTGCTGATGAGAACACATTCATAGTAAATACGCTTAAGAATACCACAATAAGCAGTACGTATAAACTATATTTTAACATATTAACAATGTATCGATTCAAGGTGGGATTCAAACAAAATTATTAAAAAATCCAGTTAAATAAAAAATTATCGATGTCTGTAAAAATAAAATAAAAATAAGCACAAAGGATGTTTCCAAGGGTAATCAAGGGAACCAAGATTCTAGCGGAAATAAAAAGGATGTAATCCAGGGACGAAGACCAGGCATTGAAAACAGACACACACAAAAAAGAGTGTAAAATGACCAAAATGATTCATACGAAGTTACAAAAGAAAATGAGCAACTTGGATTTCACTAAAAACTGGGAGCATGGATCAGGAGCACCAGTACGGTAAGCGTCTAAGTGAGTTGCAAAGTACTGATTCATTACTTCAACTATTGTAACAATTGTTTTGTCATCTCGTAAGAAAACAGTTGCATATCATTTCAATAGTTCTAGAGGGAACTAAAATCATTTTTTTTTATTTTGGCAAAATTTTGTGTGCTGGTGGAGTTTTTAATTAGTACATCCTACAAGCACTTAAATCTCGTTTGAAATGGTAGACCCAGCAAGAACTGACAATATTGGTATCCCATAAAATGTCATGCATTCGTAATACAAGTACAAAATTTGAATAGTAATACCAAATACCTTTGGAGGCCACCAGAATTAGACTAAAGAGTATACGAAAAAGTTATCATGCATTAAATAGGTCATGTATAACGATGGTGAATGAAATAGATCCTGAAAGGAC
The DNA here is from genome assembly GCA_037379345.1 of Perna viridis. Lineage (NCBI taxonomy): Eukaryota > Metazoa > Mollusca > Bivalvia > Mytilida > Mytilidae > Perna > Perna viridis. The sequence continues at coordinate 57,057,580 of CM074511.1, forward strand.
ATGCTCAACATCTACGAATATCGTGTAATTAACTTTGTTATAAAAGATAAGGTTATACTAAATTTTAAGCTCACCAAAATTATAATCAAGTTCATTTGCAGAATACTTGGAAAATAATGTTCTGTATACATACATAGTTAATCTGGATACAATATGAATACCATTTATACCTGCTTTTAACAAAAGTTTATATTTGACAATTCAGTCCTTAATTTTTTACACTATATATACACATCTGAATAGCTTTTAATGTACAACAGTCGCACCTCATGGTTTTTGGATCGGCCTGACAGACATTGAGGTGGCAAATGAATGGAAGTGGATAGGAAGCGGTAAAGCAGTGAAGTATAGTAACTGGCAACCGGGTCAGCCAGAGTTGCGTCAGAGCGAAAACTGTGGAATACTGTGGTCAAGCACAGGGTTTACGTGGCATGACGATTTCTGTTCTGACATCCAGGCATTTTTCGTTTGTGAAAAAGAGTAAGTTAAATGTTATAACATAACAAAAACTGGTGGACAAAATAATACCATAAGACTGTTATTGCCATGAATGTTCAAGTTTTTAAATAAATATTTATATATTTTGAATTCTGATTAGGTAATCGGTGATGATGAATTATTGCACATGCTTACTTGCCCCGCCCCCACTGAACAATGATTGGTGGCTCTATATATCACCCCGACGGCAGCGATATATCACACGATATATCACCCTCCTCTAGCAGATATTACTCTCGCCAGGATATATCACCCTCGACGTCACGATATATCACGCTCTCGTATTCAATATAATGTAACACATGCTGCCTGTAGGAGAGGGTGTTACGCATCGTATCACACTCTGTAAATATATCACCCTCGACTCCGTCTCGTGTGATACATTTACCTTGTGTGATACTACAGCGTAACACCCTCTACTACAGGCAGTATTTGTATAATACATAAATATAAACATAAGGCATTGATTCTCAGACCACCACGTAAAGTTCATGAAAAAATTGTTCATAGCAAAGGTAAAATATAAACTTCCTCCTACAACATTATTTTATCTTAACTTCAGCAAATGGAGAAAAATATCTGAATGATTGATCAACACTACTTCGATTTAAAGAGTTAAAATATTTTTTTTTTAAATATTGATTTACCAAACAGAGACTACGATTACCTCAACATTTTATTGTAAATTGTAAGTTACAGCCATATGTGTTTGAGTAAGCGAGGCATGATATTCACAGTATTTAACTAAAACCTAGCTGTGGTTTTACCAGTAAATTGAGGCGTAAGAACATACGCAACAATGTGATTACTTATATCTGACAAATAACCTAAAAAGAACTTCGCGACGAAAAACTGAAATTTTAAATTTGCTTTTGCCTTTTCAGATCAGATCAGAAACAGGGTTGACTGGTTAACCACCTTAAAACGCAATGAGAAGACAATAATCTAAGTATTTAAAAACATTTTTTGTATAACCATAACCAGTCAATGTCAAAATTTCCATGTATACGGCAGTAATATACTCAAAATATAATAAAAGTGTAATTTTGTAAATCAGAAGTTGATTGTGTTTTTTAAATTATATATATATATATATATATATATAACGTCTCAAAATGTGACGACTCTATAGCCTAGCTGGCCGAGTGGTCTAGGGCGCTGTGCGGGCGGTGTTGCCATAGATGTCACAGCGGTACAAGTTCGAGTCCCGCGGAGGGAACGACCAAAAATTTGACAGTTCTAACATCGTTGGGAATTTTTCAGACCTCTCTCTCTCTCTCTCTCTCACTCTCTCTCTCTCTCTCTCTCTCTCTCTCTCTCTCTCTATATATATATATATATATATATATATATATATATTAGTTGCAATACAACAATATATACAATATAAGTGTGTGTATATGTAATAGTAACAATACAACAATATATACACAGACATACACGTCATCTGCATGCAGTGATATGTGGTGTGGCGAAATAAATAACAAGTTCCAAGTGTCATGAATTCTTTCAATTCTAAACTCAGTGCAAGTAAACTCGCATCATCAATAAAAAAAAACACAAAACAAAACTAACAAACAAACATGAGGCTCCCAGGGGTCTGAATCGCTCACCTGGTTAATGTTTTGTCTTCCAAGGGCAATAATCTAACAAGTTGTCCAACAATTTTGACTCCGTGAAGACTTTGGTAGGACTTATCATAAGGACCATTGATCTATCATTTCATATCATCTATCAGAGTTTTCAAGATATTGGCTGAAAACAGTAAAGAAAAGGTCATTTTCACCTCTCAAGGGCAATAACTCATACATGGAGTCGTCTGACAACTTTGATTCCTTGGAGACTTTTGTAAGCCTTATAATAAGGATAATTTCAGCAATTGAACGGTCTTTACCAAACCGAGCAGTTTTTGGAGATATATGCAAAAAACTACTGTCTGACCCCTACATTCTATTTTTTGGTGAGGTGGCCATGTTTTTAATGGATAAAAATTCCAAACGGTCATTTTATTTAGGATACTCCAAAAAACAAAAACTACCAACTTTCATTGAATTCTGTTCAGTAGTTTCAGAGGAGATTTTTGAAAGTATTAACATCAAAAACAACAAATTAACGCCCAAAAAGGGCAATAATTCCAACATGGTTCAACAGATTTTCACCAAATAATTATCCACAGAAAGATCTCGCCATGCTAAATACTTTTACTCTTGTAAGAATTTGGTTAAACCTAGGGTTTTGGAGATAAATGCAAAAATCTGCAGTCCGACCTCTATGTTCTATTTTTAGTAACGGTGGCCATGTTTTTTAATTAATCAAAAATCCAAGAGGTCATTTTGTGCAGGATACTCTAAGGGAGAATCATCTAAGTTTCATCCAAATTTATTCAGTAGTTTCAGAGAAGATGCTTGAAGAAATTGTTAACGACGACAACGACGACGTACGCCAAGTGATGGCAATAGCTCACATGGCATACGACCAGGTGAGCTAAAAACGAAACCCAAAGGCAGTGACTGAAATTGATTAAATAAGCGTAATATAGTTGAATATAAATATTGTTCCTGTATGAATAAAACGTTTGATAGGGCGCAGCTTGATACAACCCCAGATGACCAACAATGAATAGTTAAGGTAAGTATTGATTTGCCATTCGCGCTTAATACAGTTGTGAATTTTGGATTGTGATAACATATTTGACAAGGATTTGAATTTGTTGACCCTGACCTGTAAACAGTTCCAGTCATAACCTCATAAAGCGATCTCGACTTTCCCAGGCGCGTAGCTGCCGTTAGGCAAAAAAGCTTTTGCCTACACTTAATTTTGCCTTTTTTTTTAAGATAAAATACATCCAGGAGAGGCATAAATGATGCTCTAACACGCTATCTCCGCGGAGCTTCGGGGGGGGGAGGGGTTCGCCCCCTGGACCAGCTGGGGGCCTTAAGCGGCCCCAAGACCCCCTGCCGTAATGTTGCTTACACTTCAACTTGGCCTCAGCTACGCGCCAGTTTCCTTTGAAAGTTAAATTTTAAAGGATCCATTTCCTTTTATTCAATTTATCATCTAGACACCATGAAAACGCTTGCTTCTGGTTTCTCGCTGTACAGTTCAAGTCTCAACCCTCAGAATAAATTCTAGGCTGACATTTGTGGTATGGAATATTGTGAAACAATATCATATTTACAACTATTTTCTTTAACATGAGTTGTAGTAGTTACATTCTATGAAACGCTTCTTTTTGGTCCCTTATTCCAAAACAGTTTGGCAAAAACCTAAGAATGAATACCAATTTTGCGTTTGTGTTTTGGAACCCTGTTATGAAAATTTATAAAGAACTGCTAACTTATATTGATGTTTTCGCACGTAAAAAACTCAATTCTAGTTAGTTATATAGTTATATAGTTAGTAGTTCGTTATCGAATTAAAATAGCAAATCTAACTCTATGTAAAAATGAAAACAGAATACAATAAATCAGTCATTGTTTCTCTGAAAAATGAATGACGTCGAGATGTGTGCCGAAATTTTTCCCTTTTATTTATGTATGAATATAAAAACATGCAGAATAGTAAATTACTACCAAAATAGTTAAATATGGTAACAATCAATAAAAATCGAAAAAGGAAATTTATTGGTTAAATAAGTTGAAATAAATATTGTTTTCGTATGAAAAACTATCTCTAATCTGAAGGTCTAGTTCGTTAACAACTGGAACTCTATGTACCAAAAATGAAATATGTTGCATATAAGTGTTTCTCCGATGTTTATTCGCAAATCTTTCCTTTCATGTGAAACACAATGAAATATTGTAAGTCACTTTAAAGATGTTCAGAAGTAATTTATAAAATTCTTGATGTTCAACAGTAGGCATTCCGATGGGAGCATTTTGTTCCAGACAATTTTAAAAAGAGCCTTAGGCTATAGAAAAGTAACATTTTATGCCCTCCAGCGTATGTTGTTTTCCATTCAACTAAGATTTTACTAGGCATCTTTATGAAGTTAAAATTAAGATTCAGATCTTCTTGGAATCATAGTTGATCATTTTTGTTTAAGCCCAGACATGTCCAGCTCAGAGTATATAGAAAGCGTGGGACGCATAGCTACCCTACCAGTTCACCTGTTCTATGGTTCTTGTTTTATAGAGTGTGGGTAACTTATCAACATGTTTTTATTTGGATTCTGAATGTTTCGATGTCTTTTTCTTCAATTTCTTAATTGTGTTTTTGGGTAATGATTAAAATTTAGTTCCCTTAATTTTACATTGTGAAAGTTGTTTTGAGGGATATCAAAATTATGAAACGTTGTATGTTACGAAAATTAAGTTTTCCATTTATGAAGCCTACAAGAAATTATTGGAAGTTGTAGTTTCACAACATAAAAAAGTACTTAATTTTAACTCTATGTCACAAAATATTCGTAAGATAACAAGAAGAAAACCTGTGCTAAGTGGTGTAATTTACAATTAGTGTCTCACACGTCTCCTCATAAATTGTTATTTTTTGGTGTTGTTCCTTTCAACCATAAAAAAATCATAAGAAATCAAACAGTAAAGATGCACAATAGTTCTGGTTTCCACAATCTAAGATTTTAACAAATACCCTGATTAGCAACTCTACATTGAAAAACAATGAAATGCTTCACAGGTTGCATCTTGATACGACTGTAGAGAGCAAAGTCATGAACAATTTGGGCAAGTTTGAACACTCCATAAAAACTTGAATAATTGGGCATTTGGACACAGGAAAACAATTTATCCAGAATCCAAGCGGCTTCTTTTCCTACTAGTGTCTAAATGAAGCAAAAAAAAAAAAAAAAAAAAAAAAAACACTTCGATTCTGGACTCACTTTTATCTGTCAATCTCAGTCTCATTTTGGGGGTATAACACCTAGTAGTATCAATTCAAAATGATTCACTTAAGTTATTGTTTGGACATCAGAAAATGTTTGTTTCTGGTCCCAAATACGTAATTGGTTTATTATAACCCCAACATTCCTTTGGTAGTATGACCCCTTGAAGTACACTGTCAGAGAGATCCCAGTCAAGTTATTACATGGACACAAGGAAAATGCTTATTTCTTGTCCTTTTTTCTTTTGGCTCCTCATTCCTCAATAAAAGTCTTAACATTCTAAACCAATCTCAGCTTGACAGTTGTACTAAAGAATATTGTGGTACAATATCATAGACATCCATATGCTTTTACCGAGGTAGTCTATGCAATACTGTTTATGCCCCTTTTTGGGCCCTAATTCCCAAAGACTTGGGGTCATGACCTAAAAATAGGGCATTAATGGAACATTAGGTGATATCCTGCCACGTAACAGTGAAAAAGGGGGTGGCAAAATCTTCTGAATTGCCAAAACTGAAAACACTTTGGATTTCACTGAAAATTTAACTTACTTAAATTTTATGGCACTAGACATTCATCTGTTCATTCAAAGTAATCATCTGGAAACCTTCAGGGGGTGGACAGACGGACAGACAACCTTGTCATTTAATGTGGCAGAGTTTAAAAAACAATACCAACTGTGTAATAGTGGTTTAGAGCCTTGATATCAAATTTTATAAGGCAAGTTGTTTCAATTGTTCATGGAGAAAGGACGACAACATCACCATACCATCATACAACCACATATTTTATGATGGTCCAATAAAAAGTAATAGCAAGAGTAAACAAGTAACTTTTTAGACTCTACTAAAAACTTGCATACAAATCATGGCTCTTGAGTGTAAGCATGGTAACTCTCAACACTCTTTCCTCCAGAAAAATGTTGCATCAAAACAGGTCTATATACATGTATCTCCATTTATTTAGTAAGTCAAATATACTTAATGGAATAAAGGTCTTCACTTTTAAACTTAAGACTACTCTTCATGTAACATTTTTACACATGATCAGTTCAATAGAGCATATCTAACTGATTTAAGTAAACCTGCTGACAGAATAACTGAAAGTTTTAATTAAAATAAAACGTGTGTCCAATCAAGATTTTCTTATAAAGTGGTCCAGCTGCCTGACATTCAAAAAATATATATAGAGCATTGTTACAATATATCACCTAACTTTCTTCAAAAGTTTAAACCAGAAAATTGAACAGACTAAGTGCTTTCTGTTTTTTAAAGAATAGAAAAGTTGACAGTTGTGTTTTTTTTTCTTTTTGTTTTCAAGGGAAGATAATTCTTGTAGCAAAACAACATAACATGTAATCATGTTCTACAGATACATGTACCTTCTTTTCATTATCTAAAATAGAACATTATGTACAAGGAAAATTTGGGAAAGCAACACTCAAATTATAGGAAAAAATAAACAGCTCATTAAGACAGTGTCCTCTTTGGTTAAGTGAATAAATTCAAAACAGGTGAATAGAGATATACTAAAATAGGTCAGTCCAAAGATATGTCTAAACATCTCAAATAATCCCAGTACTGATATTAACACAAAATATAAATGGAAATTAGTTTTCTATTTGTGTCATGAAAATATTACTGCTAGATCCAACTTTTAACCATATGAAAGTAATATATGTAATGTATGCAGTGTAACTTAACCCTTGGAAAGACAGTTTATTTCTCAGTGTACTTCTGTAGTACAACCCATCAGTATTTCAAAATGTCCATATAATCCTACATTTTTTATTTGATTCATGACAAATGATGCAGCGAGATAAAATGAATGACTATACAAGAAATGAATGAGTTGGTTTTTTTCCTGGCCATGCCTCTTTAACATATTTCTTCTTCTTAGGTTCTTTGGGTCCTTCCTCCACTTGGAACACCACTGGTGGATGTGATTCCATTACATCAGGTAATGGAGCAGGTTGTTCTTCAATGTCAGGTGCCAGATTAGGAATATGTAGTCCCATCTTATTAGCAATGCTTGCTGCAGTGTCACTGGCTGGCATATCACCATACAAGTTCCGATTAGAATATGAAAAACTTTGTAGTCTTTTTGTAATATTGTCTGTCATTGATCCAGATGAAGATAGGAGATTACCATCTAATTTCTGTCTCTGTAAAAATTAATACATGGTGCATATCTAGATGGTATATAACAACACAAACTGGATTTTTAGGATATTCAAATGGGAAATCAAAAAAATGTTGTCATCTTTTTAAAAGATCAATTTTATATTATAATACATAGTGTTCATATTGAAGTAATAACTAACATGAAATCTACGAACTGGGCAGAAAAAACAGAATGTAATATGCATGATTGACAATGAATACTGACGATATATCAGTTATCATAAAGTGGTGATGCATAGAACTGTTGAATTGTAATAAATTTCAGTATTTTACATGTAACAAAAACCTTTACATTCTGTTGCCCCAGAACATCACAATGTTTTGCTATCACTTATCTAGCTAAGAACATTAGAAACTAAATCCACAGTCATCAGATTTCTTTTTTGACACTCAGATTCATATTTTAATTATTTACTTTCTAATTATGTATCCTACAATTCTTTGATTAACAAGAGATTCTGAAGTCAAAAGAAAAATAGCATTTATCATTAATCTCAATGTGAGCATTAAAAGGAAAGGTGCTAATAAATACCTGTCAACCTCCACAAATGACCTTTCTACATTGATCAAATTGGAAACAGTAAAAATTTAGTATCACAACAGTAGCAGGAAATAAAAATAATCTGGCAGTAAAAACTGAACAAAATGTTTAAGTTGTTAACAGATTCCATTAAACCTTACAAGGAACACAGATATCAATAGCCACCATACCTTTGTAGGGATAACAGTTGTTGACACCAGATTTCTAAACCTTCCAACTGTTGGATCAATGTCCTCTACAAAACATGATATAAATTAATAATACATATTGTTAATTTCAAAAAAACATTTTTATTTAGAGAAATATCTGTAAGTGAGAAAAGAGCAATACATCTATTAATAAAAAGGGACATTTTACATAAAATTACATTGAAAAAAAAATGAACTTACAAAAATTACAACTTTTCAATGACTTATGAGCTTATTTCAAACCAAATATTCTGTTGATATCTTACAACAATTTATAACTAGAAAAACTGAGCAAAGTTCACTAAAGGCCATGGAACAACACTAACAGTAGTCTGGTAGTCTTGTGTCACCCTAAAATTGGACGGGACTATCTGAAAAATTTTCATGGTAGTGCAATGGGCTATCTAAATTTTGCCTCATTTTTCATAAAATCTAAGATCAGAACTGGCATACCATCTACTGACTACCTGTTTTACCTCCAAAGTAGTCCTGTTGACAACCACACAAATGAAGTTAGCGTCAAACCTTGACAAAAGGATATTCCCTGCTCTCGAGACAAGAAACCATATGATCAAAATAAAGTCATCATACAGGAAATAGAAGATCCCTGGGTTTAAAATGCAACCCAACATAATAGTATACTACATAAAGCTTCTGTCACAACATCAAGCGGCTGTGATAAGTAGTTGCACAGAAAGCAGTAGCTAAAAGGTGACAAAGGACAAATGGACAGATGCCATGACCACTATATATCTCCAGCTTTTAAAGCAGGGTATTAACAATCAAAACAACTACATGATGCAGAATGACAGATGGATAGGAAGAACCTAAAACAGGTTAGTAAAATGGGCAAATTCTGTAATAAATAGCTGTAGCATGAGGGCATGATATGCCTGTCCATTTCATCAAAGTATTAATATCACATATCGTATGATATGCTAAATGTTCCTCCTCTACAAAACATGGATTTTTGTTCACAAGTAACAGTGCAAAATGTGAAAAAAAATCTTATGAAAAGTTTATGACATGTGAATAAGTCCCATAACTCAGAAACTGAAATGGAATTTTCTCCAAAAAGTCTATACAAACTGTTACACCATTACAGCAAACCAATGTGTAAAGTTTGAAGTTTTTTTGACGTGGAGTTTCTCTAATTACAGTATGCAGTATGACGTGTGTATGTGGACAAAACACCATAGTACATCCTCATATTGACAGGTGAATAAAAAAATTGACTGTAGAATATCAGGCTGAATTTCTTAACGTTGAAACCTACCTGGATTTATGACTTCTTCTTCATCGTGAAAAAAGACATGTACATTTTTGTGTTTCCGTTTCAATGGATTAGGAGCAGGACCATCTTCTATCATTGATGTTATACGCCTATTGTGGGCTGTGTTAAATTCTGTTAAGTTCTAGAAAATAACAAATTCACTATTACAAACAACACACATGTTGGACAACTATACCATTGAAAGTTTTTGTACTTTTTATTGCTGTTAATAATTCAATAGATTTTAGTTGCAGTCAGGAGAAAATCAACATGGAACGTACATGAAATAAGTTATTTTAAGGATTAAATTACTATGGTTCTGACTTAAGAAAGGCTGTAAATTTATGGACAAAATTCTTTGTTATACAGTAGAGAAACCATGAATCTTTCTTTAAATGCCAAAGATTGGATTGCTTTCATAAAGCTAGTACCAGCAGGTTGCTGCTAAATATAATCACAAAAACTATGTTCAAAATAACGTACTATTTGAGATGAGCACACAAAAAAACTTTTCTTCTTTGTCTTACGGTGAAGTTGTGTACATTATTGTGTTAATACAAATGTATGAGAGGTCAGCAAAGTCTTACATCTAATTCCGTTTCTGTTTCAGGTAGTCCCAATAAACTGCCTTCTAGATCTTCCCCACGTTTCTCTTTGTCATCGCCCAACCCACCAGATAGTGGCTGTGGTCTCTCGCGTATTATGTACATTCTTGTAGATGCACCAAAATGTATTTCACTGTCTATAGGAACCTGTTGTGGTTTCTTTGATTCTAATCTAATTCTGCCTATAAACGTCCCATGTGCTACAAAAGTTACATTTGACATGAAGACGAGGCAAATTTTATAGCCACTCTGTAAATGAAAGCAACTTATATCAACCAGATAATATTTCCCATTAGGGAAATCTATGATGAATTACTTATGGACATCTGTTTCTTTGATATTTTGTTCACTATCTTTCACATGAAAATATGAATTCTTAAAATAATACAAATAAACCAGCAAACAGGTGACTGGTTAACAAAGTATACCTGTTAGTCTAGCCAATGACTCATGTGACCAGTCACCTCCAATATTCACAAGAACATCTAATCTTATAGACAAAGACTAAATCATTAAAAATTGGATGAAGTTGATCATATTGTAGACTAGCCTAATTTCTACAATCCATGGCTTTGTGCAAGAACTCCTAATTAAAGTTTTAACAAACAACATACTACTGCCAAGGTCCATAATGAATGGTCGACTTAAATGCTTGTGCCACACTAATGCTGCATGAACACGAGAACAGGACTGATGGTCAATACAGAAGTCACATAGCTGTTTGTTTCTTCCAAAAAAGTAACACTTCTTGTTGTCAATCATTAATTTCTGAAAACATAAGAAACGTACTGCTACAATGTAGGAAGAAACTATGTCACCATTATTAAAGTGAAAATGTGAATTACATATGTATATGTAAAAAAAAATGTACATGCAACCCTAACAGCTTGTAAACTACTCTGAAAAAGATTTGTTAGAGTCAGGCTTATTTAAAAACACTGTTTATACAGTGTTTTCCCTAAACAAAAAATAAAAGAACATCCTGGTAAACTAGAAAATTTGGATTGCATATTTTCCTTTGAAATGATAGCATCACATACAAATGTACAGGAAAATCAGTTCAGATAACATTACATATCCATGATACTAAAAAATCCTGGGGAAAACACTGCAGAGAATAGAACAGAGTTGCTAAAAACTGCTCAAAGATATTTCTGTGGAAACAATTGTAAGGCTTTGATGAAAAAAAAAACCAAACAATGCAATATTTTTTTTTATGATTCTGAGAAAAAAATTCAAATGTACAATCTGTTTCAAGTTTAAATTACAGCAATCGCTCTGTATGTATGAATAATTTATAACCCAGTGGCTTATCTACAGATTCAAGCTGGGCTGATAATTGTCAAGAATTTACTTTAGCACTCATGTCTAAGTACTTCACCTTACAAATGATGAATACTTTCTGTTCAAGTGCACAAAAGCTAAAAATACAGCTGTAACTATTCAGGCACAGCATAAAGTCAACTATTGATTGATTTATACATGCTATTTTTAACACTGAAAATAACAATTAAAAAATAAATCATGAAGACATTTTCTTATTAACTGCTAGAATCCAAAAAGCAGTTTATTTATAATTCAACCAAAGATTGAAAAATTCCAAAAGAATTGTTCATCTATAATTTCATTACTAAAGGGAAAAGCAACCATGCTAGAAAGACACATTGTGTGATATTTTTACAAAAATAAAACTTACTTGGACCATTTTATTTTCTTTAACAACATCCAAATGAAGACCTGGTGGAGGTTTACCAGCCCTGAAAAATAAGTGATATTATTTGTGCACGTTACAGTAAAAGTGTATAATCAGTAATTATGCATACTTGCACTTTAAAGTTTTTTTCTTCAATTTGCTTTCTTTATAAACAGCATACTTCCATTCAATGAATCAATTAATGTTGATACATGTAAATTGTACTTGAGTCTTGACCTTTGCTTTATTAGGACTTCTGAATTCTTTCTACATGTGATGTACATTTGTACATGTACATGTATAAATAAACTACCACCAAGCTATTAACTATAGATTTTCCACTCTCCACAGTTGAACATCTTGACTACATTTGTACATGTAAATATATTCTCCTTATTGAGTCTTTATCAACAATGAAGATAGATTATGATTAATGGAATGACTAAATATCAAGGTACCCATCCATACTCTAGCTACACCCTCCAACTTTGAATACACTATGCATAGTATGCAATCTCGTTCAATCAAGAAATGCAGGGTATTTCTGGACTTGCTTTTTATGTGCCAACCCTTCAGCCACACATAACTTTTTTAACCACTTAAAAATATTGTCAGCAATGAAAAATGCTTTCTCAAAAGCATCACTCATGTAGCAAGGTACAGTGTACATGTATCTTTTCAGCCATCTTGAAATTAAAGTTTATAACAAAAAAAAACATTTTGAGCATTAATCTTGACAATAAAAATTTAAATTGCTTACATGTACATATAATACATGTATGTGTACATTACAAAAACTATTAAAATGTACATATAATGAGAATAGGTATGGTGAATATGTCAAAAAGACAACCCTACTGGGATGAAAATGTCTGCCAAAGGCCACCCATTGGTCTTCAATGAACAATGAGGAAACTCTCACACCACAAGGCAGGCTGCAGCTGGCCCCAAAACATCATTATAAACAGGTACAGTGAAATACAAATGTAGTTGTCCTTTATACTCAATATAAAATAAACTAAAGGTGAAAATGAAACAAGACATACCGAGGCCAGAAACCCCTGATTTGGGACAGGCGCAAAAAATGTGACAGGGTTAAAGTGTTTTGGCATGATCACAACTCTCACCCTTTAAAATCTGGTCAATGAGGAAAAAATATTACACAATAAGACACACATAAAAATCAGTTCAAAACGGTCTGGGTCCCTTGTTACCACAGAAATAAAAAAATAAATATAAATTATACAAATGTACAAAACCAAGGACTACTAGCAGTTAACTGACATGCCAGCTCCAGCCCTGTTTACATGTAAATGTACAAAAAGTTATGTCCCAATTGTATGTAAAATAAATCCAAATTCTTCCCATGTGGGGTTGAGATTAATGGTACATTATATATGTCGTACAATGTACAATAAGGACATGTCATCTCAAATACTGCTTTTAAATATAGTATTTTTTTTTTATTTCTATGTAAAGTCCCTATGAGCAAATCAATGCTAAAACCAATAAATTCTACACATGTAGCATTAATGATTTGACAACAATATCATAACTACAGTGATGCGAAATGTAATTTTTTTACAGAACATTCTGTCTGTTAATTAAAGAAACTTTACCAGACCGAACCATCTTTTACCAGACCGAAAAAAATTATGCTATATTACTATAACAAAATTTGTGTGTGAACAAACAGATATGGCATCTGAAGATTAAATGGAAGAGTAATCAAGGGAACCAAGGTTATAGCAGTAATCAAAAGAATGTAATCCAGGAACAAAGACCAGACATGAAAAACACACATACACAACAAGAACATAAAGTCACTAAAATCATACATACAAAGTAACAAAAGCAAATGAATAACTCAGACTCCACTAAAAACTGGGAGTGTGGACCAGGTGCATCAGTAGAGTAAGCATCCTCTCAAATTTTCAAAATTAGGATTGTATAAAGATAATACTTCATCTTATTATAGTAGAAACTCGAGAGATTTTAAAGTAATTTATTAAGATATGTCTAAGTTCTTCCTGGAAATAAAGAATATCTCCTCCCATTACTATATGCTATGAATTTGCCATTATCATCCCCTGTAGTAATTAAATTGAGGGCTGCTAAATCTTCTGCCTCTGCAAAGCACCAAAATCTTCTAAAAAGATAATTATATTGAAGAAATAAAATTCATAAATACATGTACAATAACAAAATATGAATCTAGTGGATAATAAATAAAACAAAAATAAATGAAGAATTTACTTTTGTATAATTCCAATAACACAGGTCACCATTTCTAATTCAGCTGTAAATGAATCAGAAGACTTTTATTAACAGCAAAAAAGAATTGTTTAAAGCTCATTTTGTTGTGATGTGCCGATTTATTTTAAAGTTTGACTACTTCTTTCACGAGTTCAATGTACACTCTCTCGTAATAGAAAATGTTAAATAAGTTACCTGTTGATGGTTACATAATGCAATCTGTTGGTATCCATTCCACCAAAGTATTCCTCACTGAAGCATCTTATTTAATTTGATCAAAGTTATTCACTGAAGCGGCTTATTTAATTTTATCAAAGTTATTATCTCTATTTACGGGAAATTTCTATACAAGTATTCATTCGTTATCAAATTTCTTTGTTTAAAAACAAATCTCGTAACTACTTGGATGATTCCAGTGACATCCGTATAATTTTCCGCTGAATTGAGTCAGGTGATTGTTGTTGTGGACGCCATGCCTTCCTTGTAAAGTAGATTGTTTTTGGAGGAAGAACTCTAATATCCAATACATTGAACTCTGCTTTAAAGCTTTGTTTTAAGAAAACACAGTACAGAGGGACTGATTGTCAGAGATTTGCTTAACAGCTTTTGAAAATAGCTTTGAAATAAAAAAAGTAACGTCATTTCCAAATCCACCGCCGGAAAAGACACCAAACATTTGGATGGAAATTATATCAAAAAAGAATTGTTTAAAGCTCATTTTGTTGTAATGTGCTGATTTATTTTAAAGTTTGACTACTTCTTTCACGAGTTCAATGTACACTCTCTCGTAATAGAAAATGTTAAATAAGTTACCTGTTGATGGTTACATAATGCAATCTGTTGGTATCCATTCCACCAAAGTATTCCTCACTGAAGCATCTTATTTAATTTGATCAAAGTTATTCACTGAAGCGGCTTATTTAATTTTATCAAAGTTATTATCTCTATTTACGGGAAATTTCTATACAAGTATTCATTCGTTATCAAATTTCTTTGTTTAAAAACAAATCTCGTAACTACTTGGATGATTCCAGTGACATCCGTATAATTTTCCGCTGAATTGAGTCAGGTGATTGTTGTTGTGGACGCCATGCCTTCCTTGTAAAGTAGATTGTTTTTGGAGGAAGAACTCTAATATCCAATACATTGAACTCTGCTTTAAAGCTTCGTTTTAAGAAAACACAGTACAGAGGGACTGATTGTCAGAGATTTGCTTAACAGCTTTTGAAAATAGCTTTGAAATAAAAAAAGTAACGTCATTTCCAAATCCACCGCCGGAAAAGACACCAAACATTTGGATGGAAATTATATCAAAAAAGAATTGTTTAAAGCTCATTTTGTTGTAATGTGCTGATTTATTTTAAAGTTTGACTACTTCTTTCACGAGTTCAATGTACACTCTCTCGTAATAGAAAATGTTAAATAAGTTACCTGTTGATGGTTACATAATGCAATCTGTTGGTATCCATTCCACCAAAGTATTCCTCACTGAAGCATCTTATTTAATTTGTTATTCACTGAAGCGGCTTATTTAATTTTATCAAAGTTATTATCTCTTTTTACGGAAAAATTCTATACAAGAATTCATTCGTTATCAAATTTCTTTGTTTAAAAAACAAATCTCGTAACTACTTGGATCATTCCAGTGACATCCGTATAATTTTCCGCTGAATTGAGTCAGGTGATTGTTGTTGTGGACGACATGCCTTCCTTGGAAAGTAGATTGTTTTTGGAGGAAGAACTCTAATATCCAATACATTGAGCTCTGCTTTAAAGCTTCGTTTTAAGAAAACACAGTATAGAGGGACTGACTGTCAGAGATTTGCTTGACGGCTTTTAAAATTAGCTTTGAAATCGAAAAAGTAACGTAATTTCCAAATCCACCGCCAGAAGACACCAAACATTTGGATGGAAATTATATCAAAATTTACAGGACTAGCAGTCGTTTTACCAGACTTGTCTGTCAGTCCGACGATATTTTGTTTTCACTGTAACTATATACCTTACGAATGAGCCTATTTAATGGTTTACTTACACATGTAACTTATTGGGTGAGTTTTCAGCTTTCCATGCTTTGTGTAGAATATTACCATAAAACTAAGATTGAGAGACACTCGCATGTAGTAATCATTTACATGTACATCTGTATTTGAGAATGAGTGTATATGATGTTACTATTAAAACTTCTTCAGGGAAATAAAAAATAATATTGTAAACTACACATACATGTAATGTACCTAATATAATCAGTCAAATCTGACCCTTTCCGAGACTAAGTGACAAATTCACCTTGAACTACCCTGGTCCTCAGGCAGGTCGTGTTTAAGTGAAGGTCATTGGTCAAATGGAGTCATCAGAAAAAACACGCTTTTGTGTCCATGTAGTATCTTATGTAAACTCCTGGCACTTGGGTAATCTAATTGAACACAGCCATTGATGCATGTACATGTAGAAACAAGTTCCTGAATGATTGATTAATGTTTAAGGTCCAAGCAGCAATATTTCAGCCACATGTACATTGTAAATATCCAGGCGATGAACATGAAAATATGATGAAATGAAAAATGGAATGGGACACAAGGATGACAGGGATGATGAGTTTCATATTTGACTGGAAATTGGGAGAGTTGGGTAGGGTTGGACAATTTACAAATGTAGCCTCTTGTAGCAAAGCTGAGGCTCCTACTCCTTTCGAATACCATAGCAGGGTTCTTTAATGTGCAAAGAACATTGCATTTTTTTAAACGCCCCATCATGTAGCAGTTCCTGCACCCATGGACTAATAAGTGAGTAAAGCTTGCTCCTCAATGTACAGAAATTCATCTAATTTTTTTTATATTTACCTCTTGGGAAACTTTCTCCAGAGCAAAATGCTACACCTCTTCCTATTAAAGCTTTGAAATGTAGTCAAAACACTTGTTCAACAAAACGTTTCAAAGACCCATATTGTACTTGATCGGAACTGCTTGGACATATAACATATTAATGATGTAATTACAAATATTTGAAATATCTATTGATCCATTTTAATTAAAAGGGAACCTACATTTGTACTAAATAGTTTCCTTGCACTTGCACTTGCTCTGTAAGGCAAATGCTTTCCTCATAATATCATATTTCAAAGTGACATTTGAAAAAAGTTCTTTGATCCAGATAAAATTTGATAAGTTCTAAGGCATAATTTTAACTTCACCTAACTTAATCACATGTAATTTATTTCCAAAAATTAAACATTAAAGAGGGACATGGCATGTCATGAAGAACATGCTTTAAGTCAAGAGCTGAAGTCGTGAAGAAGAATTAGATTTGCCAATCCAGCCGTCATTTGGTCCTGCCATAGTTTTCCAAGTGTTTCATCCACAGACAATATGCACACAAGAACCATCAAAATGCATTTAGCTTACCATGAAGGCACCTCAAAGTTGTTTACAAGAGGGCCTTGATTCTGGCTTGTTTGGTGCTTCGCCATGTTTATTATTCTGAGATCGACCGCCACCTATGCTAACATTTCATTTCGTCCTTTTGTACTTTCGTCCTCCATTGAAAAAGCGTTTAACATGCTTGCTATAGATGCATATATTTTTTGTTACAGCAAATATTTTTTGAAAGATAAAGATAAGATAAAGATCATTTAATCCAAATGAAAGGGCCTTTGGTAAGGCATAGAATTACATATAAGTTATTGACATTATTAAAACATGTGGATTCAATGTGATATACGTTTTTAAGTTATACAAGTTAGTTATTAAGCATAATTATTTTTTCAATATCTGAGGATCTTCTTAATTCTAGTCCATTAGCTAGTATATTGTCCCAAATTTTTAGAAGTTTCAAACTTTCTTCGATAAAAATCAAATTGAATTTAAAATTGATACCCAAAGCTCTGAAATTGTTACTTGTAAGCATAATTCACAAGATGTTACGCGCGCTGTTCGTAATAGCGTATATGGCTTTTATCTTATTTATTTTGGAATATAAGTAAATTTGATAAAAATATCAAAATATTAACCAAGAATTTCTTGTTTTAAGCACACATGTAACAGTTATAACTTTTTAAATTCGACTTTTTCACCTTATACGGGGTAACATTTTTAGTTAATCACATATACTAAAACGACTATAGGATTTGTAAGTCTCGTTCTAGTTTCAGTTTCCCTTCCGGAATTTTAGATGTAGAACGTATTGAAATCCGAAGACTGGTCTGCATTTTATTGTTTACTTCCGGGATATTGAAACGCTGTATTACAATGTAAAATCTTCTATTTTATGCTTTTCTTTACATTTTTATACAGTAGAACTGAATATTTGTCTTTTTTTTTTTCATCATTTTTTTTCATAAAAATATATTTTGCTTTTAACATTGAACTCAATGCTATGTTAATGACGAATCTCTACGCATTTGAATGGGAGATGAGAACCCATTCTCATGAAATCACGTGACGAGACTTACATACCCTATCACGAGTAAATACCAAACGATCGTAAAACGTCATTGCTTTATCAAACTAGGAGCTTCTGGTAGTCATGTTGGTAATATTCTATGATGTTCTTGTGATGTCTCGGAAAAATAATTCGTCCAATATGTAGAGAGGAAATGTCTCCCGTGTGAAAAATGAAAACGGCAAACTGATTGTAGAAGCAAAGAACAAAGATTCAAACTAAAGAAAGGGTTATAATTTTATTTTGAAATAAATGTTATTTTGCTAAAATCAACATGTACAATTGCTTAGCAAAATTACCATCAAGACGTAAAGTTTTGAAATATGAGCTATTTTACTGAGGCTTACAGGATTGTTGCACTTCCAACTTTGGTGCGAAATATGAGACTGACTGAAGTTAGTCGTTATGGTTTGTTTAGTAATGCTCTTTTACGGGTTTGATTTCATGAATTCTCAGAATGTTATTTTTCTCAACAATTTTGATAAATATCCATGTCTTATCCTTCTCCGTTGTATAAGATACAGCATCGTCACTTTTTCGGAGCCTTACAAGATTGTCCCATTAGATAAATACGACGTTCCCTTTAGTGTCTTTTTTTTAGTTTGCATTGCTGATAATCCTTACGTTCTGTCACGCTTTCATGTATGAAAGCCCATGTAATTTATTTCGAAAATCAAACGTTAAAGATGGACTTGCTATGACATGATTTTCATGTTTTAAGAACTGAAGTATAGTTAGCCAAACTTTCTGGAGCACCGAAACAGAAACACAAGTCGGAATAAGAAGACTTGAACAAAAAAAAATGAAAATCAATGAAACTCTGAGGTACTTGAGGTCGGGATATTTGTATTATCAAATATTGGATTTTCTGAAATACCGGTTCGACTGGTATACACATAATTTGCTTTTAAATGCACGAAAATGGGTAAAAATGAAAAGTACCATGTATGGAATAACAGTTTTATGTAAAATTGAAGATAAAACAAGAAGACTGAACAAATAATAATAATAATAATAACAATAAAATGCAAAACTTAAGCATCTACGATCATTCGCCCCGTGCAGGTCCGGGTGTGAAAAGAATAGGCCTGCAGCAGCGCTAAGCTTGTCGTAAAAGGCAACTAAATAGTGCTCAGAACCCTAGCCGGGGGCTAGGGCGCTCTGCCCACAGAGCAACTGGGATGTATGCCCCAGGTGGTGGAATGGGGTACCCCTGGCGTGTTACATGCTGGGGTTGTCAGGCTATAATACGGAAAACCTGACCGCAAACCATAGTGGTGCACCGTGTTGGGAAAGATGCCACGTTCCTCGCACGTGAAAGAACCCTACCGTGGTATTCTCCCGGAGTAGGAACCATAGGGCTCCGCCACAGGAGGCTAAATTGCCCGACCCTACCCACCTCTCCCTATTTCCCGTGGCAATCAAAATTTGTCGACCCCATTGTCCTTGTGTCCCATCCCTTTTTCATTTCATCATCATTTCATGTTCATTTTATCATCAATTTCATGTTCATCGTCTGAATATAGCTGAAATATTGCTGCTCGGACGTTAAACCCCAACAAACAAACAAACAAACCTACGATCATTCCCTGAAAAACGTGGAGTGACATCAGGTGCTCTGAAAAGGAAAATTTAGTTTGATCATATTTATTAAGTAATTTGCATATTTTAACAAGTCAAACAAATAGAATGAAATGAACTATAGAAAATTAATTACAGGATTCAGAAACAAGACTTTTAAGTCTGGTATCAATTCGTCTCCTGAAATCATGAATGATAATTATATCATTGACATATAGCATAGCTCAAGGAAGTAGTGCTCTTGTGCTTATAACTTGCATTTGTTGAGTTCGATGCAAAGCGAAGAGGTTGATATTTAATGCTCTGGACAGTGATCAGATATCACAAATATGGCTATATTTCAAGTGCTGTTGATTTTGTTTTGGCCAAACTTATTTTTGGATAGCCACTTAATATTAAAATGCAAATGAAATAACCTTATTTGAATTTAAATTCAAACCCATCGATTTTTACGACCAAATGTTAAAATTTAGATAAAAGGAGGGTGGTCTCACAATTTTTCGTCTACCTGTAAATTACCCGTTGACCCCATATTTTTTCCCAAAAATGTTTCAATTTTGTGTCTGTTAAACATGATACTTTATAGGGAAAAAATGAAGACGGTGATTTTTTGGAGCATTTTTTATTGGGGGGAGCAAAAACATATTTTGATATTTTGATAATTGCAAGTTGTAGGATATATTTTTTACTTACCTTTAAAAAGTAGTGTGTCCTAAACAAATAACAACAATAAAGGCATTTGATAAATGGCTTCAATTTAATTGCATGTATTTCACATATATACTACACAATCTACAAGAAATGGGAACTCATTCTAGAGCAAAATTCCCTAATTTGGGTCTCCATTTATGTGAAAAATATGAGTCCGGTGACCCCCTATTTTCTTTCCAATTTTGGAATAAGGGTATAAAGTTGTACAACATATATAAATAAAGAAAATAAATTTCGCGCCTCTTTACTGAGGGAGCCACTTTAACTTCCTTGACTATGTACGGGCGGTCCATCCGGAAGGGGGATTTAATTGTCTACAATCTAATTAAAATTAAATCTTTGATTACGGTACACCCTATAAAAAGACTTGGCGCGTGTAAGATCGCGTATTATATTCTGATTGGCATGTCCAGTTCCGCCAACGGCACTCATCGTGGTTTACACAAATATACAAATAATAATGATAATTTGTTATTATTAATAATGAATAAGAAGAAACGATTTGTGACCGATTTCAATGATGTTGTACTGAGTAGTCGATGTTTAAAGCACGAGAATAATCAGTAAATAATTATTTTGAAGGTAGACTCTATGGTGACATGAAAGACTCGTGTCGTTATTTTTTATTATATTTTTTTGTTTTTGTTTGTTTGTTTTTTTTTGTTCGAACATAGGAAAAAGAAGTCGATGGACATATTTGGTCTTGTATAACCTAGATATTACAGACAAAATTTGTTTAGAATTAAACAGCCGTGCGCATAGCTTGATTAGTAGCAGCCTAGTATGTATTTACCTTACATATTTTGGGTCATAAATTATTGATACTGTTTTATATAATAATCTCCTACAATGCACAAACATACCAATTTTATTTGTAAAAGCAAAGTTATTACCTAAAAAAATGCACTGATTCACTATACATCTTATCAACAAACCATTAAGAGCTGAATGATTGCAGATTTTACAAATGTAACAATGAAGTAAACCTGAATATACACCTTTATTTGTAGAATAAGACGGAGAAAAGGTACACGGTCGATACAAATTTCCAAAAGGCAAATTTTGTTGATAAGAAAAAGAAATTTAGTAATTTTGACCTCTATTTTCCTTTTTTGATTCTAGTTTTAATACGATGCGTTCAGTTGGTTGTAGCGATGCGTTCAAATGACCGTAGCACAGAGCGTATGTGCGAGTACACCCTGGAACCCTGGACCAGTAGTAAAACTAGAGCTGACTAAATGAGGTTTCGTTTTAACGTCCTTGACTACCCTTTTATGTTTCGCAAGGACGGTAGTTTAGAGTTTTATCAATGAATTCTGCTATCACTGAAACCACAACCTATTACCAGTTAAATGGACTGAATCACAATCGCCAAGGAGGGTAGATTTTAGCAGACATTGCCAATCTCCCTTACTCTTACAAACCTCCACTGGTCGTGATAATCTGTTCGAATTTATTTCACAAATATTTAGCGAAAAGTTCGTGATGCCGAGGCAAAGAACCAACCTTTATCACTATCTTCTATTAATAACCTGCTATGGCCTTTAATTGACCATAGGTAGGTATTAGTTTTAAATTGTGCTTGTAGATATTACATTAACGACTTTTTGCAGAATTTATCCATTCTCTGTATCTTAGAATGGTCGTAATAAGGATCATCCTAAGATAGGGTCGGTTTACACCGTAAGACGTGTCAAAGACGTGCTAAAACCATCCTAATTTTATCCTTAAGATATGACGTCAGACATATCTTACTAATAAGATACGTTTATTGACATGGTCCCTTGTCAGTCGTAGATCACAAGATTTAATTTATTTTTAAATCGGTTATTTGAAAAACTTAATGTCGTCGAGACAGGACGATGCAGCACAAACCAAAAAATTATTAAGTCCAAAGAATTGCATAACGATACCGATAAAGGTAGATGTTAATACACTATAATAAAACTAATGTAATGCAACCACGGCACTTGCTCCATCAAATAGTGTTTATATGCAAGTCGGGTTCATATTTGAGAGTGGGATCTATAGCCCCTATGGTGAAACTCAGACTAAATGACCATCCATCGATGGTTTGCTCCCCCCACTTGATAAATATTGCATTGTCTTTGACGAGAAAGGCTTCATAGTCCCGATTGTAGTTAGGATAGCTAACTATTTATTACCAGATAATTGAGCCGTTGTAATATATAAGCTATTTCCAAGTTACTATAAAACGAGTTGCTCAGTATGTCATTGAAACAACTTACAGATATATATATTTGTTCCGACGCATTCGGTATTGCGTTCGCCATGTCAACGTAAACGATGGCGTTTACAACTTCGCATTTCTTTGGAGCAAAGTGAAATTCAAGGCTCTATTAGGGGATTAGGTGTCCGAAATGTTTTCAATCATGTTTCTATTGAATTATGAATAATTGTTTAAACATGAATGACTGGAAGTACCTAACTTGTTGTACCAAATATATAGTTGAAATACGAAACATACCAGTGATCATACAGTTCACCAAATAAAATCCAATTTCGGATTTGGAATGAACAATGCGAGAAAAGGCGTCGGCTATCTTTTTTTTAAAAGACAGAAACTGTTTACTTATTCACGTCATTCAGATTTTACTTCAGTCTGAGATCCATGTGTATATGCTTTTATGATTTTGAAAATAAAATCGACTTATGCATCTATCTGTTGTTATTTTTTAGACCCTACAAGGTTGCTATATCGTTCCCTCAAGATAATATTTCGTTTACACAAGAACGCCATATCGTTCCCTCAAAATATTATATGTCGTTCCCACAGGAAAGTTATATTGTTCCCTCGGTATATTATGTTGTTTACTCAACTAACTATGTCGTTCCCTCAAGATAATATCCAGATCTATCGTTCCCACAAGGTAGTTTTTTATCTTGCAATCGCAACTTTTTGGCCAATCTCGGGATCAATTGAAGATACTGTTCAACTGATTTTGTAACAATTTCATTACCTATTTACAGGATTGGAAAGTGCCTTTGCAAACTTCGAACAGAATATAAAAAAACGACTAAAGCATAGTATGTTTGGAGTTCATAAAAATGAACTCTTTAATGTCAACATAGTTGTTTTTTTTTAATAATACATAATGTGTAAAGTTATTTGATGCTATACACAAGTTGACTGTTTGTTTGTTTGTTTGTTGGGGTTTAACGTCCGAGCAGCAATATTTCAGCTATATTCAGACGAACAT
Organism: Perna viridis; assembly: GCA_037379345.1. Lineage (NCBI taxonomy): Eukaryota > Metazoa > Mollusca > Bivalvia > Mytilida > Mytilidae > Perna > Perna viridis. The sequence continues at coordinate 57,081,610 of CM074511.1, forward strand.
GAAATTGATGATAAAATGAACATGAAATGATGATGAAATGAAAAAGGGATGGGACACAAGGACAATGGGGTCGACAAATTTTGATTGCCACGGGAAATAGGGAGAGGTGGGTAGGGTCGGGCAATTTAGCCTCCTGTGGCGGAGCCCTATGGTTCCTACTCCGGGAGAATACCACAGTAGGGTTCTTTCACGTGCCAGGAACGTGGCATCTTTCCCAACACGGTGCACCACTATGGTTTGCGGTCAGGTTTTCCGTATTATAGCCTGACAACCCCAGCATGTAACACGCCAGGGGTACCCCATTCCACCACCTGGGGCACACATCCCAGTTGCTCTGTGCGCAGAGCGCCCTAGCCCCCGGCTAGGGTTCTGAGCACTATTTAGTCGCCTTTTACGACAAGATTAACGCTGCTGCAGGCCTATTCTTTTAACACCCGGACCTACACGGGGCCACAAGTTGACTGTACTTTCAATGCTATCATATCGTACAACAAAGAAAGACATAATATAATTAACGCAAGTACCAGAAGTAACATCATTAATACATGAATGCATGGTGAAACAACTTCTATCTTTAAAAAAAGATAGCTGACTGGGGGAGTCCAGCAGACACACCTACAATCTTATCTTAGTACCTGGGGGAGCCCGGCAGCCACGCCTACATCCTAAATCTTAGTATCTGGGGGGAGCCCGGCAGACACACCTACTGACGTTTGGAAGCTGTGGACTAGATATCTGCGGGGGAGCCCGGCATATGCCACAACTGATTTCTAACCATTGAAAAAACTTTAAGGAAGTAAAAGATAACCTGGGGGAGCCCAGCAGGTTAATAACATAAAAGCACTTGTGCAATCTGAATTGTAGATTATAATTCCAGAAAAATGGAATTGAAAACACCAAAATGAGTGTAACGAGTGCCCCCAAGAAATGTAGGTGCTGTAACCCACTATAGTCAACAATTAACATCGAATGGAAATATTCATTTGACTCGTACATTTCATTCAGGAAATAACACATATGGCACGCAATTTTAATTTCTTCGAACCCCACTAAGTTATCAGTATTTGTCCAATCGAGTAACATAATTTAGATCAAGTGACTTACGTTTCCATGGAAGAGCGGCTTTAAGGTCAAAGGGTAAAAAGCGAAACTATACCGACTGTGTCGGAAAAATTAGGATATCATTAGGGTTTCACTTAAACTGACCGTTTAAAAGAGTAATCAAGGGAACCAAGGTAATAGCGGTAATCAAAAGAATGTAATCCACGGACAAAGACCAGACACGGAAAACAGACACACACAACAAAGAACATAAAGTAACTAAAATCTCACATACAAAATAACAAAAGCAAATGAGCAACTCGGACTCCACTAAAAACTGGGAGCAAGGACCAGGTGCACCGGTAGGGTAAGCATCCTGTAGGTAAAAGTCGGAAACAAGAATCAGAAAAATAACACAACTAAGATCTTGCTAAAAAGTGGGTAGCAATCCCACGCAATTGCAAAACCAAGGTAAAATTCCTTGACATATTCCAAGTACCATATGTGAACTGTAAATCAATAAAGATTGACAGCTTGTATAATATGTACGATTCCTTAGTTCATAGAATAGAAAACCAAAATCATAGACCTAATCAGTTTTAACAAGTTTGCTTTAAATCGATGGAATATGCTTTTAAGTAAAGATGGATAAAAACAAAACAAAAACATAGAAACAAACAAATAAATCAATGAAATATTACAATGCCACTGTATTATTAGCATAGTGGGTAGCTATGGCTTAAAAAGTAGATCTCTCCGGAAGCAATTATTAACGAAGTGCGCATTTAAGTTTTAATTCTTCGTGCGATAGTTCATTTTTAGAGTGCAATATCCATGATTCTTGATCTTGAAATTTTGGCAAGAACTTTTTACATATGATATGAAGAAAACTTAACGTACAAAATTACTTGCTACTTCCTACTATAGAAAGAACGGAATGGTGAAACGCAACAAATGCAACAGCGTTTAAGCTAAAAACATACTAATAAATTCTATCAGATGTCAACAAAAGGTCTTTAACAAGTGTAAACACACCTTTATGTGAGCTTTGGGAGACCTCGACCACTAAAGTAATTAACCCACGGTAACAGAACAATGACACTACTTCAAAAATCAAACTACATAGAGACACAATTATGATTAGCATCTCCTGAATATTGACAGGCGCATGAAATCTGCGGAGGGGTTAAACTAGTTTCATAAGGCCTTAACCTAAGTTAAAAATGAACTGAAACAAAAAACACTCACATTGTATATCAAATAAGTCTTGTTTATTATCTTATTTTTATTCAGTGAAAGACACATCACCAGGGGCGTAGCTGTCTATACGCAAATACGCAGTTGAGTACTTTCGGAAAAAGTAACAAAAATAAAAACACACATTTTAAAGATGAAATAAAGGTTATTTATCACATATGCATACCATGAACGTAGTATAGGCTCTGAAAAACTGGCTCCAAAATCGTTAAAATTCAGGAGTTTCCCTCAGGGCTTTGCCTTGCCGGACTCACTGGGGGGCTTGAGCGACCCCCGCCCCCCCCCCCAGACCCCTCGCCATAATTTTGCGTACAACTAAAACAGGCCTAGCTACGCCCCTGATCACTGCAATGCTATAACACAAAAGAAAACAGCCAAGTCTAAAACAATAAAACAAATGACCACATAACAATCAGATTAAGAAAACAGTTACATTCCAATGGTAATAATAGGGATATTAGGTCATATTTTATTCAATGTGACACGGAGTTTATTTTATGTAGGATATGAAAGTCAAAATTATATGTATATATATACATTTACAATTCATATGTACCTGAACTTAATATATATAAATGCGAATCATGACAATCAGATGCAATACTAGAGAAACTTGATGCTTCACTTGCTGCCAGATGTGTTGTCAACATACTTTCACAACCTCATCATGTGTTACGATTGTTTCCCACGTATTTCGAAAGGTATCGTCACACTTCGATACCTCCAGAACGGTACCAGTTGTATTTTAAATGAACAATATTACCTTTAGGTTCAAATAGTTACAATTGGAACCCGTTTTACTTTGGATATAACAAGTTAACAATAGTATTGCATTAGTTTCGTGTCCTTTCAATCAAACTTAGTAACAATGGTATAACCATCATGATATTTCCATGTTTAATTAAATGCTGAATGAACTCTTTCCTTAATCCGGATTTTATGAGGAATTCGTTTTACATCTGTTTTTCCTTGTTTGCTATCGTAATTTTCTCTTTTATCTTCATCTCCTATGTTGCTAGGGATCATATAAGGAAAGAGTGGTATTTCTGATTGAAGCCCCATCATTGCCTGAGGGAACGTCATATATCCTGCAGATTGGCAGAAACGCTGAGAAATTGCTTTAAGGTGCTCAATCGCACGCGGATGACTGAATATTCCGATGTTTGAACTAGTACACATCGGTGAATATACACCATGGAAAATTGATAAAGCTGAATGTGATTTTAGATAGCTATCGGTGACAGGAGGTGAATCGACCTCATGTCTGAAATCATCCATTTCTGACTTTCCTGATGAGTTGCTGCCGTGATCATCCTGGTCGGTAGAGGTACTTCCCGTTTCACAGGTGCTGCCATTATCAGATTTATCATCACGTGTCGTTTGCTGACTGCCTTGACGTTGATGTTCTTGAGTTATGTTTGACCCTAAATTTCCCGAACCCCTTGACTGAAGTAACATGATGTTCACTGCTGCTAGTTCATTTTTCAACTGCTGATTTTCCTTTTCTAAGCCCATGAGCTTTTTTTCCATTACCTTATCTAAAGCTTTTCTTTTCATTCTAGATTTTCTGGCGGATGCATTGTTTCGGACTCTTTTAAACCAATATTTTTCGTCCTTCTTATCAGCTGGTACAAATTCACGAGTTGCCCTGTGTTGAAGTTGGACATCAGTACGAACACGCTCGGAATCTGAAGGTTCTCCATACATCTCATAGTCAGGACCAGTTTCTGTATTCATTTTAGTATCTGCATATGAAACAAAGGTTTAACTCTTGTATATGTAACTTTTCGGCATATGAATTATGATTTTCTCATTATGAAGTGTATGCGTTTTATATACACTGCTTTCTGCAAATATTTTTTTGATATTACTATGATATGTCTCACTCTTTAAATTTGCCCAATCGACAAGGAAGCGTAGTGGTTAATTAAACCAAGAGAAACATACATGTATTCTACAATGATATTCCAGTTTGGACAAACCTTATAATTATCAATAATTATGAACCCTATGAAATAATTGAAAAATGTGTTAACAAAATAAAATAATTTGGTAAAAAAATAGACCATTCATCTGATGAAAGTTTCTGTTAGAACAAAAACATTACGTGAATATGATTTGAAAACCGTATGTAACGCTCCCATTTTATGTAATAAAACAGAATTAACTGCTGCATATAAAAAGTCGATTTTTTGTAACTTTTATAAAATACGGTTTAGAAAAATTAATTTACTTTACCTTTAGAATACGTCTGTACTTGTCAGTTTCTCAAAACAATATAAAAGCCAGTGATTGTCACAACTAGTTATCACTTATTCCGGGTATTATCGAATTTCATCCTCTAATGCTACACGTGAACACCAGAAACGTTCTTCACAGGTCAGAATATGTAAATGGTCAATGCTGTTAATAATATAATAAGGCGATAAATATCAGTTTACTTCATCCCTTTTTTTCAACGGCTTTTAAGTTATTTATACTTCAAAACATTTGAAATGCATTATTTAATCAAGGACTCCACACATGAACCAGCAAGACCAAAACTATGCAGCTGATTATTAACTTGTCTGCAGCTTACTAGTGCATACGTATACGTGTACTTCTAGGTATATCATAAATACAAATTGTGAATGTTACATTATATTTCACCTTCTTAACGTGAATAACTATATAAATCATTATAATAAAAACTAACTATATATTGTGGATGTTATGGTCACAATTCATATTTTTGGGCAGGCAGGATGAGGTAAAGTGAAGGTAACGGACCGCCGTGCATAGAGTGGCTTGCCCGTGTTTCACTGGGCGTAAGTAAAAACCAAAATCCTCTACGCAAAACACACAATTGAGAGACACAATAGACCTTAGACCCAAATACGTTTCAAATATTCCCCAAAGAACTCTTTGGTATGCTATACACTTATTAACAAAGAAGAATTCCTGAGCTCCGTACAGGGAACAATTCAGGAACCCGGTCCACCTGGTACATTCAGATGAGACCACGATACTCTGTGAGAAAACACAGAAGTACCTATCCTAATTTATATTTGCTAACGTACGATTTAGGGACATGATCCATCCCTTCATCTTGCATCATCCCGCCAAATGAGTGATTACACGTGTGCACACTGACCAAGTTGAGCGCTCAGATGGAAAACCGCTTGGATTGTGGATGAAAAATTAAACTAATTAAGACGGAACAATAACGGAATCATTTTCCGTATAATTAAAATTTAACACACATTATTGTCACTTCGATTAAATCGGTTTATCTATTAGCTGATAAACCCTGTTAATGCAAGTTCTTTTAACTTTTACGATGCATCAACCCCTCATCGTCGGAATCAGACGTGGGTTTCCGGCGATGTAATTCTTCGATTAAGTCAAAAGCAGTAATTAAGAAAAACCAATCATATGAATATTACAAATTTTGGTATGCTGTTCACGTGTGTCAAAGAGTAACCTCTCAACTGCAGCATTAGAACCAAATGAACAGGAAGACCAAGATAAAAATAGAAATAAATTGTATACAGGAAGTATTTAAACCAAACGCATTCTCCAGCACCTACAGAAGTTATATCGGCAAAACTAGGCATAACACTCAGTGTTTTACGGATATTGCAAATTTCGTTTACTTATCTATAATATAATTCGTCAGAAAAATCTGACTACAGGCCTTGTGAATTCTTTAAGTTAAAACAAGTACTATCTTTTGAAAAAGATAGCTCACGCAGGAAAGTTTTGTCATTTTTACTTCATTTCAATAAAATTAATATGATCCGATTTTTAATTTCTATTCAGTTTTTCGAACACTACTAAGTTATCAGTATTTGACAAGGATCGCGGTCTGGTTTACCTAAAAAAAAGCGTCGTTAAAGAACAAAACTCCAAAAACGTCAGGAAAAAATCAAGAAGAGGAACAAACGGGTGTACTTACAAGTACAAGAAAGATTCTTTATGCAAGATTAAACATTCTCCCATAATAATATAGAACAACACTAAGTCTTGCTTTCCTCAAGACACATTAAATATTAGACCTATTTCACTGGCAAAATTTGTATTTGTAAAGTCTTAAGTTGTCAGCACGACAAGATATATGCCAAGAGAAGATTTCTGTTTTATTATGTTTCACAATTTTTGTTGTAGTGATATTTCGTTGTGATTATTTACAAATCAAAATATTACAAATACGAAATGGTTCGTATCCTTGGAAAAACAGTTGAATCATTTACTTGAAACCCTCCACCTGAAAAAAAAAACGAATATTACATTGCTCTCGTTCGGTTATTTTAACATTTTCTAGAATAAAGAGAAACAAGATAAATTTTTTCTTTTAACATTATTATCTAAAGAGTTCAGTGTCACCTAACTAATATATTACTTCAATATTCATTACAAAATTTTTGGTTTATGGATCTCACTTGTTATGAACAAATACAACGTAGGAGTATAAAAGAAAACACAGACACGCTTTGGAAGACACGAGGCTCAATTCTATGATATTATTAAATGATTAAACCCGAAACCATCTGCTACGGAATTTGACCTCCACCTTCACAGATATTTTCAGATGTGCGACTCCTGAGATTTTTTGAGGTATGTATTTGACAGCTAATAAAACCTTATACTTTTTACTGAACATTATCTGTAAAAAAAAAGTCAGATTAGTTAATCCTGTGGCTATATCTTACGAGTTTTCTTCATATTTTGTGCATCACAATACACAATATGACTGTACAATGTGCAAATTTTCTCCTCTTCAACACATGGCAATTAAATAGTCAACAGTTTGTACCCTATTGACGTCACAAGAAGAGTGGTAGGCCAATCATTTTATGACTATAATCTCTATAAAAACTATCATTATGATGTATAAATATCCACCAAGTATGTATCCTCGTGATAGGGTTTCTTTTTCATGTATTTGATTTTCTCTAATACAAGAAGAAATTTATTCTCCCTGTTGATATTTCAAACGTCCCCCGAATGGTTTATGTCAGTTTAATTATAGTTCGTCAGACAATAACAGAAACAATTAAATAACTGATACTTTCCAAATAAACATTTATCATTTTTTTTTTTTTTTTTTTTTTGGGGGGGGGGGGGACATATTCTTTTAATTCTTGGGGTATTGAATTGACTTTAATGTACGGGGTTCGTCTTGCAGGCCAATTTTTTTCTTTACTCGTATCACGAATAATGCAACTCAATGTTTCATGTTTGTATTAAATCGTATGAGCATACGTGTATTGTATGAACAATTAATACTATAAGTTTCTTTTCGATGCTTATTCCTCGTAATGAAATATTCCATATGTAATTACATTGATTTTGTATTAGGGCGTAAAATAGAAGCGCTAAATACATGACATTAGATAATGTTACAAGGCATAAAGGTACGTCTAATACTCGACACGTGAACCAAACAAACGTGAACAGGATGCACGAGACCAGGTTCCATGCTAAAAACATTTATGGTATACGTACATTGGCCTCATAAAACCTGGACTCATACGGTTGCATGTACTATCTAGCATTATTCCTGTCTCAAGTTAAAACCAGAGACTCTAAATAGTCTGAACCGCTCACCTGGCTTGATAAGCAACATTATTGGGGGGGGGGGGGTAAAAATGTTTAACGTTCATGCCTAACGAATGATAATATAAATTTTCATTGAGTTCTGTCCAGTAATTTCTGAGGCGAAAATGTTTGAAAGTAATAACATTTTTAATAGCTGAAAAAATTTCGAAAAGAAAAACAAACTCCAACTTAGCTAATTTCTTCAAGGAGATGGAGAAACTCGCAAAAGAACAGATTTAACATTGAACTTGCTAGCCCAATCTTTTATTCCATAAGAAAAAAACAAAGTGCTATTCTCAAATTGGATGAACACATTCTACAGAACATCGCAGAGGACGACATCAAAGCAGAGATGACAGACTCAGATGAGTACCATTTATAATTACAGACAATGTTACGCCACTATAAGAAACTATTATCAACCTCATAAGTCAAAATTACGCGTCAGCCCTCGCATTATCTTTAAACAAGTTTCACATCCTGTTCATTGCATCCAAACACTACAATGCACTACTCTCAGAATGTGCCTAGCACATCCATGTACACAAGAAACACTGAGTTTCCTAACGACGTAACACTGAGTTTCAAGACAATGTCCACCAAAGTACACATAACGCCATGCCTACGGATAATGCCATACCTACTCATAATGCCGTATTGTCACAATCTTACTGCTACACAACCGGGTTTAAGCAGTTTCAATGAGTTCATACCCACCGTATCTCTAGTCCTGTACAATGTCTAGCCAGAATCCTCGTTAGCCTAAGCTTTCTTTGCCTACTTTCACTGGTGATACCCTAGAATGGCAGTATTTTTGGGCCCAAAACCATCATTACCATACGCTAACTGACGTACAAAAGATTAGTTACCTACAATTGCTATTCGAAGGAGATGCAATGAATGTAATAAGTACATGAAGGTTTTAATTAATCTACCAGCTCCTAGTGACAACCTTGAAAGTATACGTAGTTTTTATGACGAGCCCGATGCATATATCCGAGGATTAGAATCTTTGCGACAATAACCATGAGATGTATGGGTCATTTCTTATCCCCGTAATGCTAGAAAAAAACTTCCTGTATCAGTTAAACGGAACATAACGAGAGAACAGAAGCAATATTTGCATAATTGACAAATTGCGACATGTCCAGAACAGGAGATCTTTATAGAGGAGTCAAATATTTCCAATCGTAAATGGGATTACAGACGTCTAACTGCAAGCTTTCATGCTGGAGTAGCAAAACAAACCCCAAGAACTTCACAAACTCAAGATCACTGAATGAATACTCGTCTGTCAAGGACTGTATATTTTGCAAAAACAGACGCTTTGCAACGGGGTGTAAAAAGGTCACAGGCAGCAAGACTAGATGCAAGTCGTTAAGAAGAAAAACGTATGTTTCAACTGCTATTGTATGTCACAAGATATCGGAGTGCAAGTCAAAGAACACCTGCCGTAAATGTTAAAGACACCACACCAGTCTTTGTAATGAATCTCAAGTTACAACTTCAACTCCACAAACACGTGAAAACGATGAACCTATTCTACAATTATCTGCCATGCAGGAGATTTCTACTATATTCTTGAAAAACGCCGTAGACCTAGTGTGGTTGATCACTGTATGTGATGATGCTAACATTCTATTTAATGAAGGAGCCCAGTGATCCTTCATAACGTCTTCGTGAGACCTAGCTGACACATTGAATATTAAATCGTAAGGAAGATAGGCTCTGAACATACCAGCATTTGGTGTCTCGAGTAAAAACTTTGGCTATATGGAGAAAGCAACTGTCTATCTAGGGGCAGATTCAGGAGAGAAGATTCCGATCTCAGTGCTTATCGTACGATTGCAGCGCCAATACAGGATAACCGCCGTTACATTACACAGAACTTGAAATATCTCCGAGTTTGAAGTTAGCTCATCCTTTGAAAGTAAATGACAACTTTGAGATATCGGTGTTGATTGGAGCAGATCACTACTGGGATATCGTTGTGGACGAAATTGTAAAGGAAACAGACCACTGCTATGAACTCATGTATATGATACATGCTCTCAGGAACGCTCAGGACGCGTACAAGACCTTCTAACTTACACATGGTGCACATCATAGCCGATCATTGATAAGTCAATCATGACTTGAAGAGATTCTGGAGGTTGGAATCACTTGGCATCAGTGAAAACTAGACGACAGACAAGCAACATAATAAGAAATCGTATGCATCAAATTCTATAACGTATAATGAGGATAAATACAATGCAACGTTATCATGGTTTGATGACACAACAGATTTGCCAACAAATCTCAGCGATCACGTTAAGGAGAACCGAAAAGTTGTCGCACACCTAGGCAAGAATGAAAACTTACTGAAAGTTTATGGCAATATAATCAAAGAGCAAGAGAAGACAGGATTCAAAAAAAGTAAACAGCATTGAAAACGACTATGATCCTAAACGCATTCACTACATTCCTCACCATCCGGTGAAGAAAGACTCCACTACTACGCCGATCCGTATGAAATGCCAAGGGTCAAAATTCTTAATCCGTAAACTGTTAATTTGTAACTTCTTGATTTGTAAATTGTCAATTTCAAATTCGTAAACTACTGTCTATTTGAAATTCTTAAACTGTTAATTTGTAACTTGTAAGTGTGTAACTTTCCATTTTGTACATTGAAAATCTGTATATGCAAATTTGAAATTCTTCACTTCGTAATGCGCTTTTCGAGACTTGTAAATCATCAAAAAAATATTCTTAGTTTTAAACTTTCTTTGAAATAGCGGTCAAATCGTCTTTTGTCATTCTTCATTTGACAATGTAATAAACCACGCAAGATTGACAATTGGCAGTTCGTACTCCGAAGTTTTGTGACGTGAAACATGTCGATTCGTGAAATGTCAAATTATGCTTAGGTAGTACAATACAGTTAGGTCATTTCTGAAAATTTGGTCCCATTTTGTTGAAATAAAGCTTTTTTGAGGCAGTCCACACGAAATTTCTATTGTTTTGTCATAAAAAAGAGCATATTTTTTAAATCCTTGGTGTGTGGCATTTCAAGTCATTTATAAGTAATTTAGTAATTATTCTTATAAAATACAGGAGCTATGGTAACATACTGAAAAAATATTACTGAGTTTCCGTACAAATCAGGGGTGCCTTTCCAAAACTAACAGCCAAATACTATGTTTAATAAAATATCAAGTACTTAGACACTACCACAGGATGAAAGCATGCATGGAAAAAAGGTAAAAATAATAAGACCCTTTTCGATTCATTCTCTCACAGTTTTAGTCCCAAAAGTTCGTGCGAAATATGGTGTTTTGAAAATCAGCCATCTGATGCTGAAGAGAGAACCTAATACGGCAGGGGACTGAAACGTTCCGGATACCATTTTTTATTTAAATTACACCTGTTTACCACAACACATATTACATCTATCTATGTATAAATGCTTATCTACATTTAAACAACATATCCACCAAATTTCAACTTTTAATTTTAAGTTTTACAGGACTTGACGGGGGTAACTTGGTGTGCGAAACAGTGCGCCTTAATATAACTGTATAGTGCACCCTTAGTTGCATTATATGCTAACGATTATTATGACGTCAGATGGCGCTCGGGATTGGAAGACAAAAGGCGTTGCTGTCCAGAACGGAAATTGAACCGGTTGGACGAGCATTTTTTGATACTTTTTTGGCTCTAACTTTAGTTTCACTCTGTGAAATTCAAAAATTTAATGTGATTTCTAAAGAAGAACAAAAGTGCTTTAAATTGGTTATAAGTTTTTAGAAAATATCAAAAAAGAAATAAAGCGAAAATCTTGACAGGACGAACTTTTTCTGACAAGATATTATTTTCATTTATTTAAATTTGTTTTTTTTATTACTACTATTACATTGTCAATTGTGTTTTTACTGTTGTGGGTTGGGGAGCATTACATTTGCAAACTTTTTTTATTACATTTGTGAACCATTTGTAAACTTAACATATGCGAACCAAATTGGCTATATGCATATTTCTTTGTTTTCGTATTTCAATGAATTCAATAGTGCTATATATCCGACTTGTAATCCTACTTTCACCCCAGAGGCATGGTTGAAGCATGATAAAGATGCATATTCTCAAAAAGTTCGCAAATGTAACAAGGAAGTTCGCAATTGTAATGTACCGGTTGTTATCGAGTTAATTTGTGTTACAAGTTACTTAAACTAACATGTTGTTTTAAAAGATTAACTGAGTAAACAGCGTCTGTTAATTGTGAGGTGTAATTGTTTGATGTATATTTAAATAGGGCTGTGTTCAGTTTGTTTCCAAACACTATATCTCTTAACCCCATTTTTATAGTCACAACATACAATGTCCTCAATTCCTTCGGCCTCAAAACAATCTCAATTCATTTCTACAGTTGCAGTTTTTTATTTCATTTTACCTACTTCACCCATTAGTGAATTAGAAAACATCCTTAACTCTCCCATTTCCAAACATGAAATCAGCTGTTCTCTCATATATCGTTTTCAGTACTGATTATGAAGACCCCCAGTAAAACTACCTGTACAGAATTCAATGGTGTTTGCAAACCATAATCAATTGAATAAGAATGTTAATGAGTTTCTGGGATTTTGACGAGAAGTCGCTATTGCCATCACTTGGCGTCCGTCGTCGTCGTTGTCCGTCGTCGTTAACAATTTTTCAAAATTCTTCTAGCTCCTCTGATACTACATGACCAATTTGGAACTAAATTTGGTATGAATGTTTTCTTACATATCCTGCATTGAAATGATGTGGGGATTTTAGATCCGTTGAAAAACATGGCCGCCGTTACTAGAAATAGGACATAGGGAGCAGACAGTAGTTTTTCGCAGATATACCCAAAACCGTAAGGTTTGGCCAAATTCTTTTAATTGCTGAAATGATCTTTATTATAAGGTATAGAAAAGTCTCCGGGATAAAAGTGTGTCTTCCTCGAATGCCAACATTGTATATGTTACCTATTCCTTGAATGCCAACAAAAAATATTTCAATAGATGTTTATATTATAACAATAGGTTTATTCATAACTATTAAAATGTTTTATAAGTATTTAACTGTTGAGATGAATAAGTGAAGTTGATAAGAACTGGTAAGAAATCAGCAGTTCTTCCAATGGTACCAACTGAGGAGGTGGAAGACGTCTGGTTTCAAGCACTCCAAGACTTAGAGGATGCAGATACGAACATGAACACCACAAGATTTACTGACTATATGACCGCGAGTACTGTATAGAGGGTAACCGACATCTTTGGAACCATTACAACACTGCAGGACTAAGAACAACCAACAACTTAGATAGCTGGCACTCAAAGATCAAGAAAATCGTCCAAACTCCACACCCTAATATCTACAAGCTGATCGAACTGTTAAACGCCTTGAAGCTGCATCCAGATGTCAAATGCTACAGTACGCCGCTGTTGGTAAATGCGTCAACAGAAATAGAAAGTACAAAGAACAGACTTGGTAACCTGAAACAGCGACATACCAACCGTGAGATGACAACTTACAGTTTGAAAACTCAGCATCATATCTTTTACACTTGTAAATGAACTGTTAAATGTGAAAAGTGTTTTTTTTATGACTTATTTATCAATTGTTATCAGATCACATTATATGTAGTGCTTTTTGACAATTTGCTAAATGTTTGCTTATGTGTTATGTTTTGTTTTTAGTTTGCTCTGTGTGCAAATAAATCATATATTCTGTTTTTTTTCCTACTTTTTATACCTCATGTGATATCAAAGTTATATGAAGCATTTGTAGAAAAAAAGTAGTATTATAATATTACATATACCAAAAAACAAAATATAAACCAGTTACAGCAAAAACGGATCTTCTGCATTGTGTCGCAATTACAAATATTTCATTAAAATGAACAAAAACCTCATACTTAGTAAATATTCTAGTACTAGTATTCCTACATAAAGTAGAATGATAGATTGAAATATCTCCAAGTTATTGGACTATAAAATGATTCAAAAGTCTATTGTGCTATACATGTACATGTATGATTTTGTGAAGAAATGATTTAGTAGTAAAAGCCAAAAAAAAAAAAAAAATTGAACAACTGGAATTACTATCTGAAATATGAACTGAAATAAGTCACCTGTAATTTACCTATCTGTTAATTAGTATGAGTGTTTTGATAAACATGCACCTTTGTTGTGATAACCACTGACTACTATTCCTGGAATGCCAACAAAATTTTACAGGTAAATTGTACATAGATCAAAGGATGTTGGCATTCGAGGAATAAACCGATAAAAGTTGTCAGACGACCCCTTATAAGAGTTCTTGCCCTTGAAAGGAGAAATAATGACATTTTTTTTAATACAGTTTTCAGCCAAAATCTTGAAAACTATGATAGATTGAAAGAAACTTTCAATTAGTAAAATGATCCTGATGATAAGTTCTACCAAAGTCTTCTTGAGTCAAAATTGTTGGGCAACTTCTTGTTAAATTTATTCCCCTTGAAAGGCAAAATTCAACCAGGTGAGCGATTAAGGCTCCTGGGAGCCTCTTGTTTTTGTTACATGAGTAAATATGTGATACTGGATTTCTTGAGAAACTGTAAATATATCAAATAAACTATCTAAAACATAAACTTGTTTTTCCTGTATGGACTAATGTTGGTGCTTGCCTGCATGGTGCATTTGTGCTGATTTGCCTGACACTTTTTCAGATATTTTTTGTGCGACAACCACTATTGGTTTTCATTGTCAAAAACACCGATGCCAGGAAAGTGTCTTGAAAATCCGATATATGTGGAAACTGTTTTGTTGTGTGTGTGTGTGTAATCATCTCAAAATAATATTAACAAGATGTGAAAGTTTTACAAACCTGGTTAATGGTGATTAGAGATAGTTAATCCAATTAAGATCTATATGTATTACAGTTCTATGCCTAATTATGTTGATAACTGAAGATTTTTCACCTAAAAAAAGTTCGTCCTGTCAAGATTTTGGATTTATCTCTACATTAATTTCAAATATCTATACACCAAAATGTAGCACAAAATATAACCTTTACGAATATGATAAATATTTTTGATAAACATTAAATAAATTTCAGATATTTTATGTTTTGTTACCATATCCCCGTAAAAAAAACTGCCCAAATCACGTAACAGAAAGAGTCCGTCCCGTCAAGATTTTCTCCTTTTAACGTTCTCAAAATTAAATATTTAAATATACTGTTAATTATAGACTTTAAGAATATGTAAATATTATTTGACAGAACATTTATAATTTAGAAAAAAAAATACCTTTGTTTGTTCCCACATCCGATACCCAATTGAAAATTTCATGTTGGAAAAAGTTCGTTCTGTCAAAATTTTGGTTTATTTTCTGGGCATATTTCAAAAACATATATATATCAAAATGTAGCAAAGAGTTTAAGCTTTCAGAATATGTTAAGGAGTTTTGACAGACATGAAGTAATTTTCAAGTTTTTGGTGTTTTGTTACCGCACCTCCGTAAAAAAATAGGACACAAATCACATAACAGAATCATCCGTCCTTTCAAGATTCCCCTACTTTAACTGACTCAAAATGAAATAATTTTAAATTAAAATGTGCCTATTTCTATAAGCTTTAAGAATAAGTAAACATTTTTTTGATAGGCGTGACACAATTTATCAATAATGAAAACTTTATTCATCGACATGTCCCCCTTTTTATCGCCATTTTCTTGTCAGAGAAAGTTCGTCCTGTCAAAATTTTCGCTTTATTTTTTGGGGGATATTTTCTGCAAAAAAAACAATCAATTTAAAGCACTTTTATTATTTTTGAGAAATCACTTTACATTTTTGAATTCCACTGAGTGAAACTAAAGTTATAGCCAAAAATGTATTTAAAAAAATGCAATAAAATCCTGTTTTAAGACCAACCGGTTTAATTTCCGTTCTGGACAACAGTGCCGGAGCGCCATCTGTTGTCATAATGATCGTTAGCATGTAAAGCAACTAAGCATAATTTGACATTTCACGAATCGACATGTTTCACGTCACAAAACTTCAGAGTACGAACTACCAATTGTCAATCTTACGTGCTTTATTACATTGTCAAATGAAGAATGACAAAGGACGATTTGTCCGCTATTTCAAAGAAAGTTTAAAATGACGAGTTACAAATTAAGAATATTTGATGATTTACAAGTCTCGAAAAACGCATTACGAAGTGAGAAGTTGTAAATGAAGAATTTCAAAGTTAAAAAAGTTGTATTTCAAAGTTGCAAATACAGATTTTCAAGGTCCAAAATGAAAAGTTACACACTTACATGTTACAAATTGACAATTTACAAATTTCAAATAGAAAAATTTACGAATTTCAAATTGACAATTACAAATCAAGATATAAATTAACAATTTACGGATTAGGAATTTTGACCCCGTTGGCATTCCATAGATTCGTATCGTCTATGATTGTAGTTGTAAACAAAACAAGAATAGCCCAAGCCTCAACGACTGTCTACATTAATATCAACCAAAAACCACAGATATTAAAGACATTCTAACTGGATTTCGGGCTGAAAAGTATGCAGTAACCACTGATATCGAGAAAGTTTTTCTTTCACTTAGGCTTACACAAAACAGACCGTGATGTTACACGCTTTTTCTTGCTTCGAATCCGAAGAGCTCCTTCACAACATACTGCTTTAAATTTGTCTTGTTTGGTGCAACTTTACCACCGTTTATACAAAATGCTACACTTTTGAAACATTTCGAGAACAATCCAAGCTGACTAGAATGAAGCAAGATCTTTATGTAGGTAATGTACTTACCAGCTTTTCAAGTGAAACTGAATTTGTAAACTTCTATCACGATGCACATGCGTTACTCAGAGAAGGAGGTTTCAACTTAAGGTCATGGACATCAAATTTACATAAACTCAGAGAAATAGCAAGCACGAAGAATGTCTTGGACTACTTGGCCTACTTAGTCATGTAATTGTAAGGTCTAAAACACTCATGCAGTACCTATGGAAACAGAATTCCGGATGGGATGAATACTTGTCAAATGATGTACACGATATTGGAATGCGTAAGCCACAGACCTGAAGAATGCGAGTACAATCGAAGTATCTCAATTATTGAACGATATTGATTAAGTTCTATAGATATGGAAAACGTATCACTTCAAATCTTCGTAGATGCCAGCCAGTCCGCTTATGGAGCATGCGTATAACTTGTACATGGGACAAACTCTCAATTAATTATGGTTAAAAAAGTCTGAGTAGCACCGTTGAAAGCAATTACGTTACATAAACTTGAACTGATGGCCGCTTTAATAGGAGCTGAGTTGGCGAAACATTTATCGACAATTCTAGGAAGTAATTGAAGCCATGACATTCTGGAGCGATAATCAAATTGTGTTGAACTGGATTTATTCGTAAAAACATTAAAGAAGTTCGCTGAAAATAGATTGAATGAAATACGGCAACAAGTTAATTCAGCCGATATTCTTACACGTGGCATTCAAGCATTAACGCATAGATACAACAAGTTATGATTCAATGGATCAACCTAGATCGTACATATTAATCAATGGGCCGAATGGGAAAGAAACTATGTTGTAATGACTACGCAAACAGACACCGAGCAAAATGATGAAACAGAATCTTACTAAATTAGACATGTCAAACGAGACAAAACATTGGTCGATATTGAACGATTTAGCAGCTATCAAAAGTTACCACGTGTTGTATAGTATGTTTGACGTTTCGTCGGAAACTGCAGAAAGAACAAATGTGAAAGAGAAGTAGGACCGCTACATGTAAATGCAATTCAAACCGCATCACGCATCTTAATTCGATCGGTACAACATAGCATATTCAGAGATGAAATCTTAGACATCACCTATAAAGGAAGAACAAATTACCAAGTCTGCGTCAATTACGACTCTACTTAGACGACCAAGGATCATTGTGTTCAGGAGGAAGAATAGACAATGTTGCTATATATGAAACCTCAAATTATCCGTACCTATTACCGCCGCATCATTCGCTTACAACACTAGTGATTATGAATGCACACAGACGACCGAATCATATGGGACTAAATTGAACGATTGTATTAATTTGACAAAAATTTTGTATTCCGAAAATCCGACAGTAAAGATGCGACTGCGTTCATGAGTCTCATGCAAAAAAGTTCACCCACAACCTTATATCTTTGGAAAGTTCTTTAAACGTACTTTCAGAATTACACGGTCGTAAAAATGGGAAGTGGTCACATTTTTTTTAAAACTGCAAATACGGCAAAAAATGAGTATTCAAAAAATCATATAACATTTAAATAAAAACGTCGTTTAAAAATAAACCATAATTTCACATTATATCAAAATTGCTTTTTTTTAATTAATTTAAATTTATGCTTTATTCAATTTTAAATTAAACTTCTAGAAGTTCTTTATAATTTAGAAAAAAACGCATTAATTTGTAAAAAACCAAATTTTTTTTTTTGGGGGGGGGGGTTTCCATATTCGACCGGAAACTTTTTTCTTGCCTTATAGACATAAAAAAAAACACTTATGTTTACGTCACCAGAACATAATTATCTATGTTTTTTCAACAAAGATCCTAGTTAATTCGCCCCTTATTAAGACACATGTTTGTTGTATCCGTTCAAGCATCTGTCCGTACGTCCGTACCTGTGCCAGTGCGTCCGTCCGTCTGTCCGTGCGTCCGTCATAACGTCTTGTGGCCTAGGTAACGCCTCTGTTTTATTACCGATTTACTCCAAACTTTAGTGAATGATTAGTTAATAATATCTTGGACGTTTTTGACATCGGTCAATGGGCAATATTTTATTTGGTTACATACATGTAAAGGATTAAATATACTAAAGTGTGTAAATGTTTGCGCGTTGGTTATTGTGAGCGTGCCTGCTAAATTGCTTCAAATTATCCCCCTTTTAGTTAGACAAACATACAACTTCGAATATCTTAATCGAAAGCTAAACCAACGCAAGAAAAAATAAGGTCGGGGGCCACTGGTATCCTCAATAGGCAGAATAATTTAAACATATAGTGTAAAATGACAGGAGTCCATTAGAGGCCTGAGGGGCGTATTTTATTAGAGACAGAAAAGTAAGACAACAATGAGAATAATGAATGCAAACGAAATCCATATGTCTTTTTCACTCTTCTCTATCAATCAGCAAAACTTAATGCTTCAAGAACTTGGAGGCTAATTATTAATGCCAATTCTTAAAATGTCTTCATTTTTTACCCGATGTTGCTTTTATTGCTTTTTGATGACTTTATAATGTGATGATTGCCCAAAGTGAGAGAACGGCTCATAAAACTGTCAAATGTTGTATACGGCATGCCAAAACACTTTAGGAATTTCAAGACATTCTTGTTACCTAATACAACCACAAAAAAAATAGCAGACCAAGTAGCCTATATGTCTTACACAGGAATATAAAACTTCATACGACACAGTTGGATTGTTTTCCTGAAAGCATTTGGTAAACAGGAGTGACTGCATATAAATCTGTATTTATCAACTGATATCAAAAACTCCCATTTCCCAATATTTTTCCTAATGATGGATTAAAATACGGCAGAGTATAAAAGCCACCAAACCGCAGAATATGTAACTGAATACAGGCGCTGAAGTATGCACAGAAAATGGTCGACATGCCTGCTCACAAATATCAGCACACCACTGATTTTGTATTTCTGCTTTTTTGAACACAGTACACAAAATAATTTGCTGTCTTAAATTGTAGGTAATTTACATAGTAGCTCAACAATAGTCGGTGGTAAATTTCTAAAGTACCAAATAATGAAATGCATGGAAAGGAAACATTTCAATAGCTTAGAAAAGCCTAGTTTTTCTGAACAGCATCTGCTCTATGATTTAGTTGCACCAGTATAAAGCGATGACACTTTTTCGTCTATTGGCTGGGATTTTATTCGTCTATTGGCTGGGATTTTATTCGACAACTGGTGATTGTATGATTGCGTTGCCAAGTATTTAATTTTTATTGCGTACCATCTACTTTTTCAGCATTCGTGTCAGTTTTGACATCGTATGGACAGAAAACAGTGGGAATATATCGGGCACAAACATGCAAAGGTTGTCAGCTACAATGTAAAATCAAACCTCGTGATACGAAGCAAGGATTCTATGAAAGTATAAGTGGTCATTTAGAAATTATGACCTTCGATATAGTGCAATTGCAAAGAGATGTCAATACAAAGTATGACTAAAACCTTTGTAAGCAATGACAATGAATTCGGAAAGACCTTTACTTTTCCTTATATATTAAAAGGAATTCAAATAAATGTTCCTTTTTCTACATTACTGTTAGATTTATCTTCAAAAGGTCATGTGATAAACCCTGTCGATAAAGACGGCAAAGTCTCTCAAGATTTCATCAGTGTCATTTTGTTCACGGTAGGATATTTATTGAAGAAAAGAAATCCTAATTTTGCGTCTTAGAACTGAAGCTTCACAATACAGTATTTTGGTTTCTTTTTCTGAAGTTTACGCAGACATTCGTAGTTTTGCACATTCTTTTTTTTCCAGTTTTTAAACTAATAACTCTTGAGTGCCAAAGACAGTTGTGAACAAAACTACTAGTTTGATGTCCCCTGACCATGATTCACATCAACAACTGTGTTGTCCCCGAAATATTTATAAAAAAAAAATGAGTTGAAGTATTACAGACGCGTATTTGAGTAATTAGTCTGTATGCTGAAAGCGATATTTGTATTTTTTCAGCAAGAGACCTTTTTCAGAACGAACAACTCTATACTTATAGATTTGATAAGTCATGTGAATGGTACACGAACATGTTCTTACGCCAATTGTGTAAGGTATTAGATATAGTCAATTGGTTTAGACATATCCGCAAAAAAGTAGTTTTTCTTCGAGTGAGTTTTTTTTAACACTTTAAATGATAATGAAAAACTTGATTGAGATTGAAGATTCAATGGAAATCAAAAGAATGTAACCCAGGCACAAAGACCAGACATGGAAAACGTAAGGTGTCGTTTACTTGTATGAGTTCTGTAATAACTTTTGTGATGTCTAATATTGTTTGAAGGATTGTCATCGAACTGATCAAATACAATTCTGTATACATAACTTTTCCTGCCTTAAAGCATTTATAAAGGTTGGGAATATTATATCCGTTGAAGCGCGGTTAGTTGCTGTGTGACAGTTTGGCATATTATACAATGATGCCAATTTATTGGCTTTGTATACGTTTCAGAGGCGGGTATGCATTCAACGTGACTGAAACTCGATCATGATACGCAAATATTATATCTTTTTTCAGGAATATTTCAATTTACACAATCAATAAAATGAGGCCGGGATAAACACGAAAAACAATCCGGAGGACAACTCCACTGCTATTTATTCTAAAGGCTTGTACAAATATTAAGTCGCATCATTGATCTTCATTAAGTGAATAAATCGCTTAAATGTACTCAAAATAAGATTTAAAAAGACTGATGAATGTTCTAATAAGTTATTTTGAAAAAAATCTAAAGTAATACAATGTTTTTTGTGCTGTTATAAAGGGGGAGGGCGATCGATAATAATGCCGTTGCATTTGATTATTTATAGTTTAATATTGTTTTTATCAAGATTTTCTCCTTTTTATGAGACGAAGTTTTATCAAGAAAAGAAATGATTCAGCATCAAAAGTTTAAAAATATATTGAATTGAATCTCGCTGTATAATTACAAGCTTTTCGACATATCTTTGATCTCGCGAGATTTTTTAAGAAACGTGACCACGGGAAACTTTTACGACCAATCAAATCTTAAGCCATGATGACTTTTCTTTTAATCGATATCAGCCATGTGTTAGGTAGGTGCATTAAAAACCTTAACGGGAGGCTTTTTTTTTCAAATTGGCGCTCGCCTATTATGTTGCACCGGACGTACCACTCCTCCCGAAAAATACGACTTGCAGATGACCAACCTTTTACTGGTACAGGAGTCGATTTCAGTGGAGTGTTGTATGCAAAGATAATGAATAATTTAAACCACAACGTTTTCCTTGATGAAGGCTGTATGGAGCCTCTCCCTTGTTTAGAATGTCTTAGGATTATTGTTTCCTAGAATTTTTTCCTTCCCCCTTACTACAATGCTTTGATAAAGAAAGATATTGAAGTTAACTTAGAACAACGAGTTTATATCAACAGGTTCACAATGTTTTAGAATCATGATGATGTTTTGAAATTAACATAGTTTGCATGTGATGTTGGTTAAGTAGATTACGCCTTATTTCTAATAGAGATTTCCCAATTTTTTCTTGATTTTATTTATTTCCGTGTGCAGCGACAAGAGCTATACACATCTTCACTGTTCCAGATTTGAATGAACGCTCAGGCTTACTAGCACTCTGCAGATTTTCAAGTCGTCGATCACAACCTCGAACAATGATGTCCGGAAACGACACTACCTTCAAAAGTGCAGCATCGCAGATTTCGGAATTATTCAAAACTAACACTGTTCATTACAAACTTAGAGACTATGAAACAATTTGGAAATTTATACCGACTCGAGCACCGTGGTATGGAGGATAATGGGAATGATTAGTCGGATTCACAAAAGATGCACTGAAAAATAATCTAGGACGAGCGCATGTTGATATAGACACTTTTCACACGATTATTACGGAAATCGAGTGCATGTTAAATGACCGTCCGTTAACGAGCATTTCATCAGATTCAAATGACGTTGATCCGTTATCACCGTCTGATTTACTCTATAGATGCAAATTAAAAATTAAAAATTTTACCATATGCGACTACCACGGAAATATCAGAATTCGAAAAACGCTTAAAAGTGCTCAAATAGTATAACGTACTCTCTATCAACATTATACATAACATTATTACGTGACTTTTTTGGAACATATAGCAGCAATACCCAGGTAATAGAAGTTGGAGACATTGTACAGATACATGAACAATCGCCGCGTACATTATGGAACGACAGGATAGTTGTCGACCTTGTGCGCGGCGGAGATGGTTTGACAAGAACAACGATCGTGCGTTCAAAACATGGATTAGCGAGCCGACCAATCGTGAAGTTGTAACAACTGCAGATAACTGCAACTGAGGAGGTACCAAGGAGAAGTGTAGGAATACAAAACCAAAGACTGTAATATTCAGAGACTGTTCATTTCTGATGATAAAAAAATTCTACTCTAAGAGACAATTGCGATAATATTTCTAGTCAAAGTTTTATTCATTTCTTACAGAGTACATATTATTTTAATGTTAAGGTTCAAAAGGAGAAAGGACTTCACCAATTAATGGGCGCTTTACGCATATACTCTCACGCTATGCCGCTCTCTCATGTGACGTCATTATTGTTTTTGTAATAATTCAATGATAGGGAATGGAAAGTAGTATATTTTACACTATTTAACTAATGAACAGAACTATTTCTAAATATCATTGATGTCTCATTGTATAGTTCGCATTTAAAACAAAATGATCCTACGTCCAAATAAGTATATGGTAACTTTCAACAACAAAGTTACTTCTATCTATTGAGATAGTTGCCGATAGATATAGTTTGGTCACCAGTATTGATGATTATGTATGACACATTTCATTTTAGATATAAAATGTTTTATTTTAACAACATAACTATATTTTATTTACATATTTATAATTATTCTTGGTACTATCTTCTCCATCATCCAAGTTTGCAGAGTGGAGCCTCCTTGTTCACAAACGTTTGTTTAACTAGGATACTAAAACAAAACTTCAAACCACATACAATATCCATATACAATTCATTGATATAAGAATGAAATAAGAGGAAATAAATAAGTCTTGGTTAAACGAAAAAAAATCAGATGATGTACTCATCTACCTACTTTCCATCCTTTTTTTGAATCGGTGCATTGTCAGAGACACAGTTATTTATACATCGAAGTGTGAAAGCATACTTCAAACGAAAAATAAATGAATAAATAAAAACAAAAAACAAAAAAACAAAAAACAAAAAAACATGGTAATATTATGATATCAATTAAATGCAATTGTTTCAAGGAAATATATTTTTGTGGTATTTTATATACATTGTTAATAACCGATTTTTTTAAATCGTGTTTATTTATCTTCTCATTCTCATATCTATTTTGACATTTATTTAAATGAACAGGAATAGTCACATTTAAAGACTTATGATGGTTTAATGTGTTCTTTTATTCAGGAATTACAAAATCACTAACTAAACTTGATGATATCCTTCTATCTGATTGTTTGTGCCAGGACAGAGATTCTGGCGTGAGTGAACGTCATAAATTGTTTCGTTTGTACATGGGATCAAATCGTGTTTCTGATATTCATGGTCAGTTATGCTTTGCTCCGTGTATTCATTGTTATAATATTGCGAATAATGAACACGATTTTCCAATGTATATTCATT
This sequence comes from Perna viridis, assembly GCA_037379345.1. Classification (NCBI taxonomy): domain Eukaryota; kingdom Metazoa; phylum Mollusca; class Bivalvia; order Mytilida; family Mytilidae; genus Perna; species Perna viridis. Next base: position 57,105,928 of record CM074511.1, read on the forward strand.
TGAAAGGTTGTACCCATGATATTTTTTATGTTGGTTATTCTCTCCTTTTGTATGTCCTGCAGAACACAAGGGAAATGTACTCGACAGAATTCCTGCATATAATCTTGATCTCATTGGCCATTTCTAAAATAAAAAAAAGACATTAAATAATTGACTAGTATTTGCAAGATATCTGTAAGGAGTATACAACATATAGTTTATGTCGGGCAGTTTCAGTTTACCTCGGTCAATATTTAATTAACGGACTTCATTGATAAAGTATTTTATCTAAATTTTGTCATGTTATTGTAAAAATTAGAAATAAAGTGTATACGAAGTTCGTATTTTGTATTAAAAAACATATCGCGTTTAGCAATTAATTTTAAAAACAAATGTGTACAAACCTATATGTTTTTTTTTAATGTATAATAATTTCTCATATAGAAATGACTCAAAAGAAACAAAAAGTCACTCCAATCAGTAAAAAATGGAGCATTTCTTTGATATTAATATAAATTAGATAAAATTTGGAAGATAATAATATATGTAAACTTATTTGCTAACAGCTTATTTTTGTTTAAGTTCACAGTTTTTTTTATAATAGCTGAGCATAAATTTGAATTAAATGATTGATATTAAAACAGACTGGTTGGTGTAAAGGAAGATAAAACCATTTGACCAAAATATAGTTACTCCCGTTCTTCCTATATGTGTGGGTATCAAAGGAATGGCAGGTGTAAATTATCTCTGATCAAGGCATTGAGATTCGTTTACAAAACACATGACAAGATCGGTATTATCCGGACTACATGCGAAATCTTTGTAAAAGTACCCGACTCGGTAAAGTCAAACCCACAACGTGGCAAGCGTCCGAACTTTCTTTAAAAACTGATTCGTTCACTGAACAGCAAAAAGGTTATTTCAATTAAACTGCTTCAATCATAACGGTTCCACTAAAAGCCAAATCTCTTGTTGAAATGTTTATTTCATAATTAAGTAGTTTTTGGAATGTAGCTCTGAGACTTTACTACATATATATCTTGATTTTTTGGGAAAATATTTAATAACTTCTATATATTTCACATACAACAATTGTATAAACATGCTTTTTTTTCATAAATCTGAAGATTTATAGACTGAAATACAGATATTACTTTCCTAAAGGTAATTTAGAGGTCACTTAGTTGTTGGTTTGCTTTTTTGCCATTTCTTCAAATGCTATATACCAACATCAATTATTATAAAATACCAGCTGCTCTGTACTAGATGATTAGACTATAGAATATGTGTTTATCATAAAAAATAGGGAACTTGGACATGTCTTTTCAATATGGATTAACTTTTTAAAGTTGCAAATTGAACACAAATGTAATTTATTTTTTCACAACAACTAATTTGCAAGCACCTATGAATTATACAGAAGTTATAAATCTTATTGACGATAGACGATAAGGTGCTTGATATACTTATCAAAAAGAAAAAAATAAGTGCATATACAAATTTAGATCTTTCAGTTGGCAATAATAACAAGAAGCGCAAATGCAGTGTTTGACTTCATGACAAAATTGACATAATCAATATACACAATCATTCATGTATTTACAGTATATAACACAAATTTCAGAATCATTTGAATGGAATTTTTTTATAACATTTAAAATCAAGGCATTTTTTTTCCATTTAACTGATATATATATATTTAAGTTGTCAGCGTCGACTTCGGAAGAATATTTACTCTCCTAATTCATCAAAAATAATAATATGACAGTTTAATATTGTTTTGTTGTTTTTTTTATTTTTGTTTTGTTTTGACTCGATTCCTTTTTTGTCATAATGTTACGTCTTACTCGTTTTGTTGATGTCCTTCTACATATTATATTACCCGAGCGGTGCAAAATATTATTATATTTTCAGAAATTACCCAGCAATATGTAAACATTAATTTTCAATTGAATTTAATCTTATTATTAAATCTTATATGGCGGTGCAATACTTTATAAATTGTAATGTAAAATGGTCGGTGGCCCAACTAAAAGTGGTATGAAATCCACTTATTGTTTATTACAGATGATTTGTTTAAAATTATATCAATCGTTATCTTTTATGTTTTAATAGATTCTTCAAACGGCTCTTGCTATTTAACTATTTCACTTCATGTGTACATGTATATAATTAGAGGCACCGGGCAGAATTCTGGGATTGGACCCCTTTTGTTTGAAAATTTGTATATCTTATATATTTATTGCTATAGCAATTCAAATAAAAATATAAATTCAGAATACGACATTAAAGTTTTTGAATATGATGAGTCTTATTCATTTTGGTTAAATTTAAAAAAAAAAACGTATTTTTTTATTATCATTTTGGTGTATTTGACACTGCATCAATCAACACAATAAAATTCACTAAAACTTTCTTATACCAATGCATTTTACGACCGAAATGACTCATTATTCTTAAAATGTATAAAAATAAATACACATAAAGTTTGTTTTGAAAAAATGAAATAAGAGTACTTATTGGACAAACATAATATACATGCAGGTTTTTTTTTTTGGGGGGGGGGCGGAATTAAACAAAATAGGGCAAAATATGTTTTCAACCAAAAGCAATAGGAAAGTTGTGGAAACATATTCTACAAATCATATACTTCGTCCCTACCTTAACAGGATGAAGAATTCCATTTTTAGTAAATATCTGATTTTCACTGTCATTGTTTAAAGTCTTCATTAAATGCGCTATATATGTTGTTGCCAATATTAAAACGTCCAACTTCGATAATTTGGTATCCGGTGGTACTGCTGGCAAAGAGCGCTGAAGTTCAAGAAACGCCCCTCTCAGTGTTTTCACCCTTGTCCGTTCTCGTTCTGCATTGCCGTGTATTTCTTGACTCGGACTTGTGTGTCCATCCAGCTGCTGATGATCATAAAAAGTGACTTGTGAACCATTTGTAGCATGTAGCTGATGAAATTGCCCGGACCTTTGATTAATGAATGTATTGAATACTCTGTAGTCAGACATATCTTTTCTTACAACTAAATGAAGTTCTCATTCTATAGGTAATTCATATATATAGTTGCATGTTCGAGGACGGACCAGCACGCGACGATCATCTATCAATAAATACAACCACTCATAAACAATAAAACAACCGAAACGTAAATATAATCACGGTCATCACTCTTTTATTTTGTGGGGAACAAGTAATTAGTCTTTTATTTACACCAACACAGGAGGTTTTGTTTTCATTCGTTTAATCTATAATTGAATTGGGTCTGATTGGTTTGCTAAATATTCCAAGTTGGTATCAAGTGTTATCCATGTAAACAATCTTCACAGTTAGAACTGTGGTTCATAGTTACATTGATGACTTTAAGATTTTGTTTGAATCTGTGTTGTAACAACACTATGAAGTCTTTGAAGTATCTAATGCACAAGATTTACAAACTGAAACAAGTACACCACATATGTTTAATCGAATAAAAAGGGTACCATTTTGAAGTCACATGACACTGCATTAATATGTTAACTGAGTCATTTTTTTCAAATAATTTGAACATTATTTATTCCTCAGGTTTTTTTTTCACAAATCCGTCTGGATTTTATTTTTTCAGGTGTAGTTTATGGGTAATTTATCGCCTATACGAATCATTCCTTGCATGTTTAAAGTCTTATTTTGTTTTTTTTTCTTGTTTGTACCCTTTTGCAATTTGTGACAAATTATTAATGATATCAACTCATATACCTTGCTTTTAAGAACGGATTTAGGATGAAAATATTTCAAACAATACTGATATGACAATTTGTTTTTCTTTGCAGTTGCACTGCTCTTCTTTTTTAACAGAATAAATACAAATTGACATGATTTGCATAATAGCATCCCTTGCATATTAATCACACATAAACGTCATTTATGGTATTTACAATTACATAGTTTGTAAAAACCAATACTGTCAATGTTACTAACATTATCGTTTCTAATAATTCCTACAGTCATTATATGATTTAAATTTACGTGATTTAATTGTTATTTAAACATATTGGTCTCAATTGTAATTCAAACATGAACCTGAGAGATTGCATATGCCATGTGCTGTGAAAAAAAGGAGAAAGGCTAGTTAGTATAGCCTAATGTAACCTTTCACAGACAGGTTTTGAATATATTTTCTTGTTAAATCTCAGGCACCCCAGCAGACCCAAACAATGCAATTTGTAATTAAAAGAAAAGTCTCTAAAATAAGAAACCATCGGCAATATTGCTTGCATTGAATTACAGTAGATTTTATGATTACTTTCATTTTTTCAATGTGTATCTAAAACTTCATGAAATAAAAAAAACTTTCCTATTAGAAATCGAGATGACAATTCAACCCAAACCTCTTCTTTAAGGATGTCTAAAGAAATAGTTGAATGCGTTCTGCTTTTCTCCTAACTATCATGGAAAGACACATACATTTGTATTAAGACTAAATACATCAACTCAACATTTTAAAGCAACTGTTATAAAAAAATGATCGCACAGCTATTCACAAAACAATTAGAAAAACAAAAACCATAGCGGGTAAAATTATCAATTAATTTTCATGTCACAATGTAGAGAACAATAAATTAAGAACAGACAATGTTGAAGGCGTGATTCTTTCTTACAGGGGTGAGTTTCCGTGTATGACCTAACAATTTTCTCACGGGAAAAGATCTGTCAATCATTTATGTGACTGGGATTTGTGGTAGGACACATTTATTGAGGACAAAGTAGTTTTTATGCTAAATTTATTGCTTACTACTAATATATAATAATTATAAGTGATTATCTCTATATGTTGACATGTGAGTGATAGATTTTGGTTGAAGTTAGATAGGGGAGTTTTCTTTTAATGGTCATTTCTTTACCACAAAAAAAATTGGTCGATTGATCTTTCTTACAATTTTATATTTTACGGGAAACAGAATCAGAAATGAATTTCAAGCGCAAGTTATTTAAACAGCCTAATATACCATGACTGTTATGACTTACTGTGCTCTTGTCTCAGTGCTGTGTATTTAATTTTACGTAAAACCGCCATTTACTACGAAACTTGTTATGTCATTAGTATAACAGCTGAACAAAAATAGATATCAAAACATAAATGAAAATGAAAAAAATGGTATCACTTCGTGACTATTAAAGTACTGACGTTCTATATACTGACACTACAAACAGCAACGTTTTTGTAGAACCGTTTTAATGAAATGAAGAGTTTTTAGACTTTTTTGCTAAAAAAAAGTAATCATGCATAGGTGATCGCTTGAATTACCATCATATGATCGTAAATTAGATGTATCAGAAGATTGATGTCTCATTGTTACATCTACTTGTTCACTACGTTGTAAACACGAACCTCGTCGTGTTTGTCCGCCAGTGTCGGTTACTCAGCAGTCTTATGTTGCCGGGTGGTCTACAGACAAACCACACATCCCGTCATTTTCCGTGTTATACTGAAGATGGACGTCTACTGTGAGTGACAAACAATATGTACTGACGTGTAAAAGTAGGTTTTTTATTCCTCCTATTCATTCATCATTTTTTACACTTTGTTCTACTTTATAGATATGTATGGCAATTGTTTGAACTATTAAAATAAACGTTGCATTGAATAAGCTAGGCATTGCAATAGCAGCATAAAAATGAAATAATTAATACAATAAACAAGAAAAAGTTTCAACAACATTTTGACATATATTTTAGTATGTGGGTTGAGATAACCCCCACAACACTCATCAACCAAAAAATGATTTTCAGGTACCCTTATACCTACCATTTACGAATCTTTTTGTCGCCAAAAATTAAACTGAAAGCATTTTTGTATTTTTTTGCTACTTTTTATTCCTTGTTGAGGCAAAAATCAATTTTTAAAGTTTTTTCATTCTACGAACTTCTTCTTTCTACAGAACGAATTAAACGGATATATATATGCATCATCATGTAACTAAATGTCTCAGCTTTACAATGAAACCAAGAAAATTGCGGTAACACTTAAGATGTTGCGGTAAAATGAAAAAAAATGTACCCCGACCCGCCGAAAAATCGCTTAAATAGACATATGTAGAAAATTAAATTATATATCAAATGATACCAAGTTTTAGACGTTTTAGTTGATCAATAACTTGTAGAGTCGAATTTATATGACTTTGACAGCTTAGACTCTCAAACAATTGAGTTACAAAAAGTTTGGCTTTTTGACCCAGCGGGGTACAAATATAGGCTTACACTGAAAAATAATCCGAGAATATTCTTTGGCGACAAATTGATTCGGAAATGGGGGTATAAAGTTATCTAAAAAATCACCATGAAGTTGATGAGTGGGGTTGCACGGTGGAACCTCCCAGCCCATGGACTATCTATTTTTGCATAAATTAACAGAGTAGAAATTGTTTATTTGTTCAATCTGTTAAATGTATAATATTGAACTGCAAAATAAATTTATGTAGTACATTGTATCTGTTCCTTCCTGCAGCAAGGACACAGGAAAATATGCAAGGCTGTTGTTATTGTTTTTTCTTTAGACGCTATAAGCATCTCTGAGTCTTTTGAGTTCAACCTTGGTTTAAAGTGGGTTCCGTGATGCTTATTTCCGCCTATATATTTTTCGTGTGTTGTACGACTTGTTCGTCGAGTGCTTTTTTTTTCATGATAAGTTTTTTCCCCAGATTTTCCATATTTAACCCTAGAGTTTTTATTCTTCGTATTATTTATGAGATTCAAATAGCACACCAACGTTTTCTTTGTTGTATGTTCAAATTTGTTTTCTTTCTTTACAAATAATGAATATAAATTTAGTAATGTGCTTGTGCTTTTTTCTATGTTTTCTTGTTTGTTTTCATAACCAATATAGATAAAATATTTCACAAGGCGCTGAAGAATACGACAGCATTTATAAAATTATTGACAGTGTGTAGATTTGAAGAATGTCTTCAAACCATAAATACCCCAACTCCTTTTATGAAGGTAGAATAAAAACCAATAAATAAATAAATAAATAAATAAATAACATTGTTGTTTTACGGAACAAATCTTTACTTTACGACAAAGATGATCCAATGTTATGACGACAATAAATAAACGTAATCACAAAATTAACAATTCATTAACAATTCATTGTGTTCTGTTTATTATTTTTTTTATTTCCTACTGATATTTCTTTCAATACTAATACATTGTTTAAAAAAATAATTTTGTTTATAAGCTAGTCTAAAAATATCAAATTTCAATCCTTTATTCTGATATCATTAATTGTAGCATTGGTGTCTCCCGCTTTCAAAGGGAGGCTCTCGATAATTTATGAAAAATTATGAAAAATTTAACATTCTTCTTCTTACGTGCTCGTGTCAAAGCGGGAGATTTAGCCATTTCGCGGAAATTTTCCCTTCCATTTGAATTTTAATAAATAACAATATTATTTTAATTCTTGTCAAAGGGTTTTCAAAGGAAACAATATTCGAGCGGAAATCAAAAGAACATATTCCAAAGATAAAGACTAGATATGGAAAACAGACACACACAAAGTGAACATGAACATGAAGCAACCAAAATAACACGTGCAAGGAAAGAAAAGTAAATGAGCAATCCAGACATGGAGCATGGACTAGGTGCACCGGTAGGGTAAGCGTCCTCCGCTTTTCTTCGTATGTTATCATTTGAGTATTACCGTTGTTGTTTCATCGAATGATTAAACCTCATTGGCATATTCAGTATTGCAACCTCTTTAAATCACAAATTCATGTGTTAATTCAGTACCACAATGTCGTTTTAAGTGTTGAGTGTGGCCAACTATTGAATCAAATATATATAAAAAATGATACACCAAAATAAAACAAAACAAAACACTAACAAAACAAAATGCATCGACATACATTTTTACATGTCCGTGGATAATGTATCCTGCCGTGTGGAATAGTAAGGACCTATTACTCTAATGATGGTTGTTTTTTTATTATGTCATTCCTTAATATGTTCTGAGCTAGCTGGCAGTTACTGCGAGCCTTCTTTAAGTGAATATCTGATTTGTCTATATGGTGTATATTGAGGTATTCCATGGTGATAGTTGGATGCATCATTGAATGAAGTTTATAGTGTGATTGTTTGTTTGTTGTTTCGGTCAATTTGCCGACCTTACATGAAAGGGCGATTGTTAAAGCCTAATAAAACTAGTTTAACCACACTTTTGTTGTCGGGCCTTTAAGATCTGTCGTAGAATTGTGCCTACACTTAATGAACATAAAGATAATTGGTATGGTGTATATGTCAAAGAGACAGCAACCTCACCGAGATGAAAATGTCAGCCAGAAGACCTTTTTGGTGATCTCTGAAAACATCTACTATTTTGAATTTAGAATTTAGGTTATACCCTGGTGCATTTTTTGCATTTCACCATATCCATTCTTTTTATTGTTAGCGGAAGATTGAAATGAATATGAACGCATAATTATATAACCAGAAAAATGTAAACGAATAAATTCTGCGTTATTTTATGTGTGTTAAGTTATTCTGGCAACCGTTTGAGCATTTGCAAATTGTATTCGTCGTCTTCTCTACAATCAATTTGCTTAATAGAATTGTTGTGTCTTTATTAAAGCCCAGAATCAATATCGACTTACAGTTAATTCAGACCTAACGCATACTTTTAAATTAATAAAGTAAAAATGTATAACGATGATTTAGGAATCTAAGACTATACAAAAATCATCGGATCAACAACTTAATGTGATAGTAATACCAGCTTTTATGATTAATTTTAAAGAGCTTTTCGTTGGCTGATACGTGTTTTATAAACTCTGAAAATTTCATTTATCATTGCAAAATTTATGTAGTTGTATAAACATTATTCGATAACGCATAATTTGATTTTGGGTGTAACACGAGTAAACTTTTAATCGACTGACTTGCCCAAGATGAAATCTGGAATTTTTATATTTCTTATGCGATTGTTCAAAACATTATACCCCTTTATATATTTGAACCGATTAAAAGGATTTTACTATTTTTTATTTAAACAGTTTACTATTTGACAACTACGTAAGTGTACACTTTCTATAATACCACTATGAAAATCACAATATATAATAAAACACTTTTATATTTATTGGTTCCAAAAGTAGCTTCTTTGGCTTAAAATGGTTTAATTTCCAACGATATTTTTGAACACATAACATTTTTATATTAGCAAGGGTTACTAGTTTCTACAGTTTGTTCATTCACATCTGATATAATCTCAAGGGCTGTTCCAGTGTTACCAGAATTCTTAAGCTGTGGTGGAGATAACAGTGGTTGTTTACCAAAGCGGTCCTTTATGTTTCTGTTACGTTCTAAATACTCGTCATAGTATTCCGCGTCTTGTCCTTCTCGTCTTTGTTTCCTGATTTGAGTGGCAATCATCACCATTAGCGCAGTGGCATAGAACATGATGACAATAACTACGTACAGCAGTTCGTTTAGTTCACTGTCTTTGTACTTTTTCTTGTTGTTCAAAAGGACAAATGTTCCATTAGTGAGACATTCTGGACAAGATGTATTTACGTAAATAGCTACCACAGGCATAACTATATCTTTGTCATGACAGTTCTGAAATAAAAGAAATCAAATGTATTTGTTAAACCCTGAATATATTACTCATTTGAAAAGGGTATCGACGCTTTGTATTTGTAATTATCCGTTTCATCGTACGATCGCTGGGGTCTTAATTGATAGCTTCAGACTCTAAAGATAAAACCTTTTAAGGCTATTTATATCTATTAGTTTAATTCAAAGTAGCCCAGAAAATGTAATTGGCCACGGCTGTTACAATTTAATAACATCTTTGGTTTCCCGGAGTATTTTAATGTTAAGATGGCTATCACATTCTTACAAAAGAGAGTTCAGACAAACAATCATTCGGTCACTTTTGCAATAAAATTGTCGTACAAATTCCTAGAACACAACATCTAATTGAAATATTTTAACCGTACACTGGAAAACTATTTTTCTCTTACTTTTTTCATTACCAGGTAAAATTAAATTTATGTTTCAATTAACATGTTTTATACAGGTTCTATAGTATTGAGAATTGTCATCATTATACATGTAAAGAACTCACCTTAACCTTCAGATGCCGTTAGTAAGTAACATGCCTTAACACAACTTAATTAATTTATGTGCATAATAAAAATAAGTCATGTCACGTCCAGATAATTGACTTTTCATTTTTTGTCCTTACAAAAATGTTAAAAGTCATAGTAAATAGTAAATAGATGCTCCATATGGACTCACATATGATACCAAAGCTGTTACATAATTCTACATGTTAAGATTGTTTATGTGTTTTATGCGAATTAGACGTAACACTTACCTTCCAATTATGTCAGTCCATTTAAACAAAACTCTAGAATGAAATTAAAGAGGATCATTATCGGGTTTAAATGTTGTCCTTTACGGAATGGATATCAAAATATAAATGTTAATTCCTGTCACTGTAACGCCGCCATATTGATTTGTGCATAATCGATCTTACTTTCATTTGATCATCGCGTTAATTTCCGTAACAGATTTTTATCAAATGTAACGCTGATTTTTGAACAATACATTTCCAAAGTGCGTTTATGGTAATCATCAACTGCAGCTTGTCGATTTTCAACTTTTCTAAATGTTGGTAAATATTTTTTTGCATGAAGTTGACGTAATAGCCTCTGTATTTATGCTATTGTTCATATGGTATTTATTTTAATATGATGCAGATGTAACATTAAGGAAAAAAGTTGAAGAAATTGATATAATACTTAAAAAAAAGTCTTGCATTTTTACAGTTTTACATCAAATAAAATTTATTTACTTCACAATTTTACAAAATTATTTTAGACGTGAGCTATAAACAGATAAACATTTTGTTTTGTTAAAGATGTAATCAAGATCCTTGCACTCGGAGTTAAGGGTTAACTTCCTTCAGACTGAACTTTGGTTCTCCTGAGTTACCTATATTATGTCCTGCTGTTTTCTTTTTTCAATAATTTCCTGTATCATTTCGGTATTCATGGTCACGTTCTATCTCATTTAGACGCCATGGATGTCAGTGTTTTCATTCCATTTTTCTTCTCTGGCTTGTGAATGTTGGTGTTCCAGACCGTATTACCATCAGTTGTGTGATACCTACTGCTGTAAACTCTCGGCTATTATCACTTCGTGACATTTGTGGTGAACTAAATGTCATTTTGGAAGATGATTAGCAGATAAGAGATGATTTCTGCAGTTCCTACCAGACGCTGGTCTGGAAAACAGAGACAAAATAGAGTCTGCCATCTTTGCAACGATGGTTTTAGAAATGAACTTCACTACCTTTTTTTATGCAAAAATTATGATATCAAAAATTTTCGTGCACTATATATACCTCAATAATACAATTAATACCCCGAGAGGATATACATCACTTACCCTTTTTATCAGAAAAAATGTACTATTTCTTTAAAAAATGTATATTGAACCTGTGCGATTACATTTTTTATTTGACTAAGTGATATTGGTATCTTATCGTACTGTATATATTGTGTGAATGCATTTCTGCATTATATGTATGTCCTCCTGTAGACACATGTGTCTGGGGTTAAATAAAATACATTGTCTTTGTCTTTGGCATATTTTTGTAAAAAGATCCTGATGGTCATTATGATTATGAAACTACTTCAGGCATACTTCGAATGTCGACATAATTGTACATTTATGACTCCTTGTCTCTTTCTATTTCTATCGCATATCTGTTCGAAATTTTCTAATGTAAAATATGCTAACTTTGATAAAACCAATAATTTAAAAAGAGGATGCATTACCTTAAAATGTGGCGTTCTATAAAATGACAATAGTCACACATGGCATTGAACGCTTATAAAATACACAAAATACTATTCATTTATATTGCAAATTTTGATATGCTGTACACGTGTTTCAATGAGTTAACTGTCACTAGCAGATTTAGAATCAAATATATTCGAAGATCTAAATCCAAAAATTAATTGTTTACAAGAAACACTCAAAACCAAAACTATCGGAATAAGAAGCCAAATCCACACATAGACATTCTACCATGTGCAATAAAGGAATGTTTTAGGTATTTTGAAATGAGTATTACTGCAAATTTTGATAAATATGATGAATAAAATCTGAAGAAACATTTTTGAACTTGTCTCTTTGAATTTTGAAAATTATAGACATTATGTACATCGCTTTGTATGAAATCGCAATTGACAAATATCTATCATTGCATTTATCAAATTAATATTTATAGTTGTTGAGGCTTCAACAAAAGGTATAAGCTTAACTGCAATGTTACTTTGTTCTGACTTTCCCATCGCCCGTCGTTGTGACTTTTGTTCCCTACAACCGGTTTGAAATGATAGTTAATTGTATAATACGAGTTTTGTTTTTTAACAGAATCATTCCTGCAGGTCCTTTTCTCTTTGTTTCCATTTTAATTGTTTTATTTGTGTACTTACCTTTCACAAGTTAGACTAAGTGGTATTTTGGTTTTTTAATTAGAACGTCTTCCGTTATATACAATTTGATTCTTAAAAAAATCCCTGATAATGCAACCATCAACCTTAGTCCTTTTATTCATATACAATTTATTTTCGAGTAGCTAGGCCAGGTTATGACATTAACACGCATATATTGCATCATTCGGCTTGAATGGGAAACTTATGATCGTGTAAGTACTGTTTATAGTGTATTTATAATCCCAAAAGACATCATGATTTTGCCTTTATATGTATCCTGTAAAAGAGATCCTCATAAACTTGGCAGATATTTAAGGTTTTTTATTATTTTGTTTTTGTTTTTGCTCTTTTTCTTTTTAATTTATTTTATCTTTGTTTTTTTTATGATTTGTGGTTTCCTATCCAAAACATAGCGTGCGCTTCATATGTAACGTACTCAAGAAAAATTATCCGACAGGAAACACCATAACTATTGTAAATTTCGACATGCGGCGTACGTTTTAATGCGTACCATCTAAAAGGAAATACAATGTATCGTAGTCCAAACATAAAAAGTCTACATGAAGTACTAAATACATAAAAACAATATAAATAGGAATAAATCCAAATTATTTTACCATGTGAACTTCAAAGTCGAAGATCTGGTAATTAAATTTTGTAATACTATCTATGATACAAGTCAGACTTGTAAAATTGTATTCTTTATGAAAAAAGGAAATTCAGAGGTAAAATCGTTTTTTTAGAATCCATACGAACAACACTACATGGCTGGATCTGTAAAATATACCACCAAACCTCTTTCAAACTTTTAACTTTTACACTCATATGCTGTCAAAGAGGGCCCCAGTCCTACCATGACACTTTTTACTCACGTAGTGGTATTAATTCAATGTGGATCCTGAAAAATTTTAAAGATCTTCTGGAAACCCTCACTTCATCACTTTATCAGAATATAATAGCATTGAAACATATGATTCTTCAAATCTTTATACTTCTATTCCCAAAACTCAGTTAAAATCCCGACTCAAAAACATTATTTAAGAATTGGCTATGATAAAAATTTTGTCCATTGAAAAATAACATAATTTTTCCATGTGCATATTGTTTATAGCGCGAAATGCAATAAACTAAATGTGCACATGGAATATTTATGTTATTTTTCAATAGGCAAAATTTTTATCATAGCCAATTCTTATCAATTAATTTTAAAACATATTTTTATCTTTAAACATGAGAAAAGTAGCCCTAAATTTAACTGAATAGGGGCGTGTCAATATTTTTTTACACGGTACTCCTAGATACAAATATATAGTTCATGGTAGAGATTCCTCATACTTGATAAAAAAAACAATCCCAAATCATCTTTCAAATATAACGAAGAAGATGTTTTCAAAATGCTCGAATTTTTTTTTTATCGACAACATATTTGTCCAGTGTGACGGACGCGTTTTTTCCAACAGTCTTCTGAGACAGGGCTATGTTGCTACAAGATTGAAGTCATCACAACAGAAGTTTTATGGTCGTCATTATGAACTCGTGAATCGCTACGGTGTATCTATCTGCGCCATGAAAACTGATTTGTTCAACGTGTCATAGTTTCAGTCTCAGTTTCTGCTATATATACGACGTATTATTGTTACGCGATACTTGTCTCGGGGATTTTACACATTACATCCTTCCAAAGAACTTGAGATAAAGGATACTACAGACACTGTGAAGCCAGTCTCATATCTTGACCTACCCTTAGAGATCGATGGTGAAGGAAGACTATTGACCAAACATTTACGACAAATGAGATGACTTTTTATTCCGTATTGTCTACTTTCCTTTTTTCTGTGGTAACATCCATTTAGCACCTGGGTATGGAGTTTTCATATCACAACTCATATGTTATACCAGAGCTTGTCCGACTCATTGCTACGTAGACTTTTTGTATTGTGCTAGACTACTTGCAATTAGACTTCTGGAACAGGATATAGGGTTATGTTGCTACAAGATTGAAGTTATTACTACAGAAGTTTTATGGTCATCTTGAACTTGTGGATCGTTACGGTGTGTCCATCTGCACCATGAAAACTCAATTTGTTCAACGTGTCATAGTTTTCCTTTCCTCTTTCGTCTACTCCGAACTGAACTTTCTATGAACAACTCAGTGGGTGTTTCTATAAAAGCAGAGGACGCTTACCCTACCGTGCACCTGGTCCATGCTCCCAGATTTAGTGGAGTCCTAGTTTACTTTTGTAACTTTGTATGTTTATTTTTGTTTTTTATACTCTTTGTTGTGTTTGTCTGTTCTCCATGTCTTGCCTATGTCCCTGGATTACATTCTTTTGATTTCCGCTTGAATTTTGGTTCCCTTGATTACTCTTTCATATATATATTTTTATCTTGCATTATTTTTTAATCATCTTATTTAAAGTATAATCTTTATTTTTACTTGTCAAAAATGCAAAAGAAATTAAAATCAATTCTCAGTTTACAACTATATATGAAAGGTAAAGGTGAAGAACTTTGTTCGGAAATTCTGAGGCACATTTAAATAGACTCAGAAACGCATCTATTTGAACTTTTAAGATATCGCACTGAATATTTTTGGAAAATGTTTATTTTCATTAATGTAAGTGAACTTTATGCTCTTAGTTTCAGAACAATTTCAAACAACTCATCTATCTTATTAAAGAGTAATCAAGGGAACCAAGGTTATAGTGGTAATCAAAGAATATAATCCAGGGACAAAGACCAGACATGGAAAACAGACACATACAACAAAGAACATAAAGTAACTAACATCATACATACAAAGCAACAAAAGCAAATGAGCAACTCGGACTCCACTAAAAACTGGGAGCATGGACCAGGTGCAACGGTAGGGTAAGCGTCCTCTGCTTTTCTAGAAACACCCGCCGAGTTGCTCATAAAAAGTCAAGCCCGGGGTAGACAAACGAGGAAAGGAAAACTATGACCCGTTGAATACATCAGTTTTCATGGTGCTGATGGATACATCATAACGATCCACGAGTTCATGGTGACGACCATAAAACTTCTGTAGTGATGACTTCAATCTTGTAGCAACATAACCCTGTTCCAGAAGCGTATTTGTTAGAGTTCTAGTGCGATACAAAAAGTCTGCGTAGTTTCGGCAAGCTCTGGCATAACGTATGAGTTGTGATATGAACACTCCATATGCAGGAGTCGAAGGAATGTTGCCACAGATGAAAGGAAAGTTAACAATTCTGCATGAAAAGTCATCACGTTTGTCGTAAAGTTTCGTCAATAGTTTTCCTTTACCATCGATTTCTAAGTGTAGATCAAGATATGAGGCTGACTTCACAGTGTCTGTAGTATCCTTTACCATAAGTTCTTTTGGGTAGATGCGATGTATCAAATCCCCGAAATTAGGATTGTTTAAAGATAATACGTCATCTATATAGCGGAAACTGAGATTGAAGGATCTAGCCAAACGATATTCTATCTTTCTGATCAGATCAGCTATAAAGTCAACCTCATAAGAGTGAAGGAATAGGTCAACAAGTAAAGGAGCACAATTTGTTCCCATTGGAATGCCAACCGTTTGTTGTAAAACATGTCCACCACACTGGACAAATATGTTGTCGATTAAAAATTCCAGCATTTTGTAAACATCTTCCTCTGTATATTTGGAAGATGATTTGGAATTATTTCTTACAAAGTATGAGGAATCTCTACCAAGAACTATATATTTGTATCTAGGTGTACCATCTTTTTTGGAAAAACAACGATGTATAATGTTTTTAAGTCGGGATTTTAATTGAGTATGGGGAATAGAAGTATACAGTGTTGAAAAATCATAGGTTTTAATGCTATTATATTCAGATAATAGTCTTGAACTGATTGTCTCCAAAAGATCTTTCAAACTTTTCAGGATCCACATTGAATTAATACCACTACGGGAGTAACAAGTGTTGTGGTAGGACTGCAGACCCTCTTTGATAGTTGTGAGTATAGAAGTTAAAAGTTTTGAAAGAGGTTTGGTGGTACATTTTGGAGATCCAGCTATGAAACGTTATTTGTATGTATTCTTGTGAAGTTTAGGAATCCAGTACATAGACGGTAAATCACAATCATCGTCCTTGGTAGAGAGACCAAAAGAAGATAGCACAGATTTATGGTTTTCCACAATCTCTTCTTTAGAGAGAGTGGTAGCAGTATAGGTCTTATCACTGCTATTATTTTCTACGTCTACCTCTGATAATAAACATTGGATATAAAACGGTTTGCAGACAAAAACAATGTTGTTTTGGGCTTTGTCTGCTGGTGCGACAACATATTTGTCATGTATAGTAGACAATGTTTTTGCTACATCAGGGTCTTTGAAAACAGATGTAGCCTTGGTACTCATTGACCTACTTAAAACTTTCATTCGTTTCAAAATTAAATTCCTCGCGGCCTTTAACCACTCTGACAGAGAATCAATGTCTTCTTGTTCTTGTTTTATCCATTTTCTTGCATAGTCCTCGACGGCATCCATAAGAACTTTAAAGTTATAATTCCAATTTATGGAGCGTGGTTCACGGTACTTGGGACCTTTAGAAAGGATATTACGTAGAGATTCGTTTTCGATAATGGTTAAATCTCCCGTAAGACGTGACCAGAAGGACCATATTTGAATGGAGAGCTTTTGCCAGAACAGTCAGGTGGTTTAGCCTTGAAGTCCTCAATCTCGAGGTTCTGCAATAGCCTTTTATAATTGAAAATTTTGGATGCAATGGGTGAAGTATAGGAATATGAAATAATTGGTATGAATTTGTCTTTGAAATATGGGGGAATTTTGTTGGTAACGTTTTTATGATGGAGGATGTTAGCCAAATTAATTGCATCTATACCTTTGTTGACAAACGGTAGTGGAAGAAATGATCGTTTTTCTTCATCTTGACTTTTCACACAAACTGGTTTAAAGAGTCTGTGGAAACCAATATCCAAAATGATGTCAACAAGTATGTATAATGATGAGGTGGGGTCAGAAACAGGAGTGTCAAGACTTGTTTTGTAAAGGGAGTGTAGTAGAGTGAGAAGTATAGAATAAAGTTTGGTTCTAATATGATGAAGTCCAAGAGGTTTTTGTATGAAAGGAAGGAGACCATCTATGGAGACATTATGTAACTTAGGTGACGTATAGTGGCGATGGCCATGACTCCTTTCCCGTCTTGGATTTTTGTCAAATAAATTCATCACATTCATGCTATTGTTATATTGGCTTGAAAGGTTTCCTATACTTTTGATGTTGTCATTGCATCCGTACGGTATTGCAGTACCTAGTCTGCGTATCCAGTACTCCTCTCTTTCCCTACGATAGTTTTTACTTAGAACGGGACTGTTCGTAGGATGGTAATTTTTTTTTCTAAAATACGAACTTTCATGGAGAGGATTGAATGATCTTGTTGATTAAAGTGTTGATAAACTGTCGGGAATTTGGTGGTGTTAATTCCCGAACGATGACCGCACATTCTTTTATTTAACCGTTCTATTAGACAAATTGTTCCATTCAGTCCCTGCATGTAGGATCTAACAACACTTCATTTTATTTTCTGTTCTTATGACTTTTCTTACTAGCCAAACAGATTTTATCTTTCATTATTTTGAAAGCATTGTTCCATAGGCCATATTTGAACTTTAAACATAAGTTACTTTGAGTTTTGATAATAGAAAAGGAACAGGTAAGGTGAAACGCAACAATCGTAAAACCCCTATAAAAATTGTTTATACTTACAGAGATCACCAAAATGTCTTCAATAAGTGTGAACACACCTTTAAGTAAGCTCTGAAAGGCCCCATCAATTAACAAAAGAAATAAATTCCACGGTAACAGAACGATGATACTCTTTCAAAATAAGCTAAAAAGACAATAACGACACGAAGACATATTAATGACCAACATTGTCAAACACTATTGACATTGGGGCGAAAACACTCATTTCTAACCAGGTATCAAGGAACAGCAGACAACTTGACAATAGTGGACAAATATCCGAAATTCCCATGATTAGATTAAAGCAACGAAAAATCACCATAAATTATGCGCTATTTAGCAATCATGTTATGAAAAATTTTGAATTTTATCTTCAACTTGATATCACAGAGCGATAAAGCGTGTGATAAAAACAAACGCAGGACTAAAATTTTATTTGAAGATTTCAAAAAAAAAAATTGTCTACTCGGTGGACATACTAACGCGACAGCACGACATTTCCAATTAAAAAAAATAAGTTCAATCGAAATTATTGATATTTATCATAGCTGGACCTGCCTAAGGATATTCGTGTACCTCGAATAAAGGACATGAGTCTGTTTCCAGTCTCTCATATATATTTGAAAGCCTCTAAAAGCTAAAAAATAGAATCTATTAGACACGTTTATCATATTTTTGGTATTAATAGACATAGTTGAAAGTTCTCGTTTTCTAATTGTGTCCTCATATGACTGCTATAAAACAGTGTTAATAGAAACTAATCAACCAATGTTAAATTCCCAGAAACTGAGTTTTCGCAATTTAGCTGATTTTTTCATGTTCCATCCAAAATATGAAAAGGACCAAAATTGTAAGTTCCGTTTTATAAAAATGCTATGCCATCAGAGAAAAAAAAAACAGGTAACAGTAATTCTTATAACATTTTGTTTTTGTCATTATATTGTGACCAAGGTATTGTAAATGATACTTCTTCTTTTCCAATATTGTAAACTGTAATTATCAGATTTAACGTGTGGAAGCTTTTCAAACCTTTACATTTTATGGCAGTGTACCAGTACGTGCATGGTTACAAAGTTCATGGTAGACTTTGCAAATATGTCAATATCAAGTATACAGTTTATGCATTTTTTTTTAAATTTGGTTTAATAACAAATAAACAAATAAAAGGAATTATCATGCATTATTTTACGGGAGAGAAAAAACAGAGAACTCAAATATCTGTATCATTCTAGAAAAAAACTAAGCTCCTCAACTTAATGTCAAAATCCTACATTTTTTGTGTGAAGATGCTGCTTCTTTCTTTCGTTTGCTTTTATACTCTGTCAAAGATACAACTTATCATATGTAGATCATATGTGGAGGTACTTCCTCGTCAATATACTACTGGGTATTTCCTTACATGTGTTGCGGTTCATCAAAATAGTTTAAAGGTCATTGTGCATTGGTGAGCATGATTTTTGTCAATTTAGATCGAAGATCGGAATTGATATATCAGATACGAGAACACAATTAATTCCCCTTGGTTTTTCGAATATAGTTCCAACTTTGGTAGTAGGTACCTTCCACATTTTTTCATATTTTTACTGGAAACTTATTTGCTGAAGTTTTGCCTCTAATTGGTAGAAAATAGGTTAAAATTACATCGGATTTTTTTTCATTAATCAATTCTGACTAAAAGTTGTAATTTGGTTCAGTGGAAGGTTAACATTTAGGGCTTTCAACTCACTTCATTTGTCATGTTTACCCCATCTCCGAATTATATGTATTAATTTCAGAAAATGATGGTAAAATTTTCTACAATTTATATATAAAATCCTGTTTGTACACATCTTTAGGCCAGAGAAGTTTAATTCAGTTTGTGCCGGTTGAGTTTTTTAAATCTGCTCAAATGTGTATATTGAAATGCACTTGAAAATTGATTGCGGTCTCGTGCCATCAGTCGCCAGAGCCTGTTAGCATCTTCAACTATCTCTCACATCGCCGCAAGTAAATAGTTCCATAAACACATTCCAATGAGGTCCAATGCACAAACTTAAGTCCCCTTCAGTTATGTCTACAGTGTCAAGTTTAAGCACATGCTATTTACGCCAATAGACAAAACCAATTAGCAACTTTTACTCCAAACTTGATATGCTGATAAATTTGATTTGAATTAACAACGATCTGATTAAAAATATTTGACCTTTTATCAGTACCTGTTGCTCATTTCTGTACATTTACTTGAATAAACCAGTCCATTATTTTCGATATTCAAGTTGTACGACGCATAATGTTAACATGATACCCCCGAAACTATCTTGATGTATCCGCCGTAACTGTTTCGTGCATTTCAGAACAACCATTATTTAAAATGGAGTCTCTCTTGGTAACAAACCGTTATGCTGAAAGGGCATGTTCTATTATTTATAGGCATAGAAAACATTCTCATCCAATGTCACACTGAACGAAAAATACGTCGAATTAAACGAAATCAAAACTGACGGCAAGGTAGAAAAAAATATGTTCTGGTCTTAATCCTAACAGATTTTTAGTATGGTTATACCCTCGTTTCATCGGAAAGGGTGACGATTAAAATAGAATTGTGTAATTTCTATTTGCAATTGTTTTATTTTGGGTATTCACCCATGTGTTAAGAATCAGTATGTTATTTCAAAATTAGATGTATCTAGGATTTTAATAAAGTAGTAAGTGTTCAAGAGCCTAAAAGTGTTAGTGTTTCCTTCATCAGGCCTTATTGTTGAAATCATAAAACTATTCTAAAACTTCGGCGTTAGCTCTTTTACTTGACACATATATAGCACGATTTATTGCTCTTGAGTTAATAAAAGCTTATCAACTGTGAATTAGTTAAAATACTTTGATGAGAGCGGTACATATATCTAAGGGCAAGGTTGATTTCAACGATTGTTGCTCATGTTTGAATAAATTTACAGACATTTCGGCTTGAAAATTTAGAAACTGGTAATTCGTTGTCAGATTATTCAGGATATCGGAGATATTTGTGTTCATTCATCTAGACGACAACGAACCTAAATATTATTCAAACTAGCGCTCAGTTACGAAGCCACGTTATTTTTTGTGTATTATTTTAAAGATAGATTGAATGCCGTTCGTTCCTGAATGGTGAATTCAAATAAAAGAGTTTAAGTTAACAAATTACAACAACAAACCTGTGTTTAGATACGTTTGAAGTTGATCCCTATTCTGTCCAGGTAATTCTGGGGTAATTGAAATAAGTAATTGCAATCAATTACAATTAAATACATTTTGGAAGTAATTGCAAAGTATCTGTAATTGAACAAAATTTCAATTAAATGTATTTGAAAGCATTTAAATACCTTTTGAAAAAAAACCGATTTTTTAAAAATACTTTTCAATTACATTTCAAATACATTGCAATATAATGATAAATTGATCTTTCTGATATTGTTTTCTGGAGGGTTTAATGCATACATTTAATTATAGGTTTAAATAAACATATAGGAAGTTGTTGTTTTAATAATTATAGTATGTTCTTTATTGCTCACCTTAATTTCACCTGGATTTTATCTGTGGAATTATAGTTAAAATTGTAAAATACTGTTATAAACTTAAGCACATATTAGAAAAAAAGTATTTGTTATCAAACATAATAACTGAATGGTGTTTTAATTGTTTATTACATGTTGTTGAGTATTGGGATTATAGTACAAAATATGATTATTTACACGTATATTAACTTAATAAAATTGAAAAAAAGATTAGTTTTACCCTTAATTAATACATGTTGAAATTTATTATGTTCCATATTGCCAAGCTTCCAAGCAATCACAGTTAGATTGCAAGCTAAACAAAAAAAGTTTGAAAAGTGTTCAACAGCTATGCAACGGTGCTACATTCCCAATAGTGTTCGGCATACTAGTTACTACCAGGCAAGCCTCAACCACTACTGTATTCACAGGTGTGACCATGAAAGAATTTTTTTTCGCAATACTCAATGGTGCAAGACACAAAAGTGTGAACTCCAGACTTAATATAAAGACAACGCCGACGTCATTCAACTCGTGAGACAAGCAGCAGTACTACCACTGGTCCCTCAGAATGGCCCCGTGCAGGTCCGGGTGTTAAAAGAATAGGCCTGCAGCAGCGCTAAGCTTGTCGTAAAAGGCGACTAAATAGTGCTCAGAAACCTAGCCGGGGGCTAGGCGCTCTGCCCACGGAGCAACTGGGATGTGTGCCCCAGGTGGTGGAATGGGGTACCCCTGGCGTGTTACATGCTGGGGTTGTCAGGTTATAATACGGAAAACCTGACCGCAAACCATAGTGGTGCACCGTGTTGGGAAAGATGGCTCCCCTCACTACAAGACATTGGCAATGCAGACAATGTACCCGACACTACTACATTTTCGGACTACGTTCCTGAACACTGGGTTGAGAACAACAACAAATTATTTTTGGAACCACTACCAGACAGAATGACATCGCTGTACTAACCATTTAGAGAGCTGGCTCAGGATAAAGAAGAAAGTCCGACATGCACACCTAAACATCTCTGAAATAAACGGCCATGACAGAAACTACCATGATTCAGTACTCAGTAGGAGGAGGTCGCCAATCCAAAAGACCGGTCTACCAACGCATCGACTTAAGGCTACAACAACCCAAAGACAGATACCGACAGGTATTAATTACTGTGACAGACTATGCTGATGCTGCCTCCCACCGACTGCATCTTACTTAGTGAACTTTTATATGATACAAACATTGTAATGTATTTCAAGCTTTGTCATCTTTGATAACTAAATCTGATTTTTACTTATTTGTAGTGTGTGAAACTGATTTTATAGATACATATATGCTTTATGAAATTGATATGCTATAATGTGTCTTAAATGTTGTTATTTTTTCCTGCTATATGTTTATTATTATTTTAATTTGTAGTAAATACAATCTATCTGAAACTGAAATGTCATTTATCCTTTGATTTGTGATGTTGATTTTGTCATTTATTAAATAGATTTATCAAAGATTAGTTTTATTTAAAATAAAATATATCATCAACATTCGAAATGCACATGAATGACGAACTCAAACATGTAAAAAGCTAAAAATGTCTTTTTTGACTAGTATTCTTACATACATTTGTTCTATTTTTACAGGTAAAAAAATTAATGCATTTTATTATGCATATCTAAAACAAACTATAGATCTTCTAAGTATGTGCACCTGTTGTCTTTTTTGTTTATTTAACTATTTAATTAGTAATTAAATGTTAGCAAACCAGGATGACACCTGTCTGGAGGTAGTCATGTAAGCCAATAGGGCAAGATTGATCAAATGATATAAACAATACATAAAAAAAATAAATTAAAATAATTATATTTTGAACAATATTACAATAAACCAGTGTTGATTATTTTTATACTTTCAATTATGTTTTAGAAAAGATTATATTGACAAACATCAAAATAAATTGATTACACCTTTGATCATTGGTTACACTTTAAACAGCTCTATTCCTGTCTTTGTTTAATGTCTTAATCACCCTTGGACAGTTATTAACCTGGTTCCCCCTCCCTGTATCCTGAAATCATATTCAGACACCTAAATAACAACATTATTGAAAATTAGAAAAGATGTGAAAGTGATTAAGAAAGTGTCAAACAAACAAAAATTAAATAGTGTGTTTTAAAAATGAATATTTTCTATTTTCCAGTTTTAAGGATTTTTCATTTGCAATCTGATTTTGTGAATGATGTCTGGTAGACTGTTTAGAGAACTTTTTTTTTGTTTATTTGTCATACATTGTGGTCTTTCAAGACATAAAGTATTTGAAAAGTAATTAATTACATTTTCAAAAGTATTTGAAAAAAATCAAATACATTTTAAAAATCAAAGTAATTGCAATGCAATGTATTTGACAAGAATTTCAAAGTAATTGAAAGTATTTAATTACTTTTAAAAGTATTTGTTCTGTCCTTCTATCTTATCCCTATTTTTGCAATTTGACGATTGGTAGACCCATAATGGATATAAATCGATCCAGTACATGAATACTGTGATAAAAAAGGGCAGTTAATGTGTTCCTAGATCTACACGCCAATCATTTTCATCACAATAAGGCGAAGAAAAAAAAGGGTCTGTAGGTTGGGTAGGAATGGCGGTAACACGGGTGTTTTTAGACCTCATAGCAGAAAAGATGAATCTAATTTTGCAAAAACTGTACTTATTTTTTTTAGAAAGATTACCGATAGGCGTTTCAATTTTATATGTAATGTTCTCATTGTTGTCTTGACTAAGAGTGATAAGACTGACTTTACAACCTAATAAGTTCCATGGGTAGATACAAATGTACGTGTGGCCCATATTGGTCTACTTTTTATGATTAGGATGAGTGATATATGAAAATGGTAGGCATTTTAGTTGCATTATATGTGATAGGGGTTAACATTTACAAATAGGCTATATACACAATGTATTTACACATGGTTATTGATTTGACATCAATTGATTAAATCATCCTTAAAATTTTCAAAATAAATGATTTATTTGCAGGAAGTAATCCAATTAACCCTGACATGGTAATGATGTCTTTAGATACAATATCATATGTATTGACCAGCATCCTGCTGTGATATGTAGATACAGATAAATGCCGTGAATATATATGAATGGGTTACATAAACGCATTACATATATTTAAATGGGTGAAAGTTTTTCATTGTCAAAATATATGAATGGGGTGGGTACAAAATTTTGGGGCCGCATACCCGTACCCTTTTACCTGTTTAGTTACCACCCCACCCCCTTGCGAAAAAATTGATATCCTGTTAATTTTATTCTGTTCATGATAAGTTGAAACAAGTTTTTGATGGCTGATTCTCTGAATGTCAACTTTTAATTAATTAATATTTATGTTCCTCTCCACTGAACTTAATTATGAGGCACCAAAAAGGGAATTTACACTAATGAGAAACTCAGATAAATTAATATCCAGGTATAATTTTCTTTATTGTTTATGTTGATAATTATATTACGGATATTGTGTAATTGTAACTGATTTGCAAAAAAAAAAAAAACAAACAAACAAACAAATCTTACAACAAAAATCAATCATAAGTTTATATTTAATTTTTATCTAAAGATTTGAAATGAAGTACAGTTTTATGAACTTTTTTAAAGCCTGTGAATGATTTATTTTGTGTGTTTTTGTTTCATTTGTCACTTAAAACTCTTTTTGTTTTAAAGTTTTCTTCAGACAATTACTTTATAAATGAGAACAAGATAGTATATAGATATTTTATTATATATCAATGTAACTTTGTATTATACATAACAATCATAATAAGTTTAGCACTGAAACTGATATTAAAATATG
Source organism: Perna viridis (assembly GCA_037379345.1). NCBI lineage: Eukaryota > Metazoa > Mollusca > Bivalvia > Mytilida > Mytilidae > Perna > Perna viridis. The sequence goes on from CM074511.1 coordinate 57,131,481, forward strand.
ATAGACATAATCATCATTATTATGGAACATATACATATACAAAAACATAACAGATCAGCAAGTTGCACAAAAAGTCAGTACACAATTAACCTAGGTGGAGAAGTTCTGATGCTGAGTCGGCGTATTCCATGAGCGTGATGGTTCTGTTCTGTAGTCTTTCCTTGAGGATGGCAATGCGGCGGTCGATGTTCAAGTACTTCTTTGGACGTGGTCTGGCTGTTCCCCCTGCTTCTCTCTGTAGTCGGTTTATGTCGGTTGCGTTCTGGATATCCTGGAAAGTCTTGATGATGGTGAAAATGTTCGGGTGTGCGTGTTGAATCTTTTTCTTAAGTTTACCATGCCAGGCTTCTAGGTTGTTGGTTGTGCGTGGTCCTTCTGTGTTGAAGTGGTTCCATGTGCGTCGGTCGTCGGCATCAATGCAGAAATCGGTCACCAGTAGCTGTCTGTGTCCACTTTCCCTCTAGTCCGATATCTTGGAGAGTCTCGGGTAGTCTAGGAGTTTGCTTGCGGCGTGCTCTGTATAGTGCTGATCTTGCAGAGTTGAAGGTAGGCAGTCTCTGTATTACTGTTTTGGCGGTGTCGTCCCAGTCGTGGTCTCGGAGTTTGTTTAGTTCTTCTTCATAGATTTATGGTATTGGTCTCACGTCTTCCATGCAGCGTTGGTTGATGTGGTTGAGTATCTGTTTCGATTGCACAGTAGAATAATGTGTACATTGTAATCGAAGAATCACTGATTTTATAGTTGTAGCCCGTTATGTCTAATCCCAGAATATATATGACGTTGCGCACGCTATTGCGGCTGTGTTGAAAAAAAAACACCTATCTAAATTATAAATGGCTATTGTAAACAATCAAAACTCTGAATATGTGGAAGTTGTATACTGTTGGAATCAAGACAAATTATTAGTTCTGGATATTTGTCACAAATGGTCCTTCTAATTCTTTATGATCAATTAAACTTGTCAAAAACGCCAAAATACCGCGTCTCATGTGTAACAGACTTTATAAGTCTAAATAACTAAAATAGTGAATTGCGCTCCTGCACAGGGTATGAAATTCGCCAAATTTTGAATGGAATAATAACTTCATATGTTCTTTTTGAGACAATCATCAAAATTGCGTTTATTTTAGGCAAACAAATATTCAATGCAAATAATGATAGTGCTTGCAAATGGTCAGATTTCTAAAAGTGTTCAGTAATAAAATTCTATATTAAAGTAATTTCTTAATTACACAATATTCTTTCCCGATTTTTGTTTCCTGTAAATATACATACTTTCAGCAATTCTACGTCAGTATTTGATAAAATTTTCAGTACAAACAAAAAAGTTCCGGCTTTTTGAAAATTTAATATTCTGGTAGTACTGATAATCAATTTAATTATACTTTTCGATTTTTTAAAGAAATGTTTAAGATGTTTCAGTCGCTACCAATCATACAATTATTGTATATTTCGCTATATTGTACAGGTGTTTCGATAAGCAAGCAAGCAAGAAGCGAAAAGTGTTGCCAAACGTAGAATTCCGACGTTACCGCACGTGATGCAATAGCGTGCGTAATGTCATTATACTCGTGTGTGAATTTGAAGAAAAAAAATGAAAGAAAAACAGATGCACCATGGACTGGAAAGAAAGGATCCGTCTTCTTTTTCTTTTCTTTTAAAAGATGAATATTATGTTTAGATTGTTCAAAACATTTTTTTGTCATTGTTGAAATTAGTGTTCTGTACGTTAGCAGAATCATCGGCGGCCATGCAAATATATTTTTATTTCGTTCGCTAGACATAAATGTTGTTCCTTCAAGATAATATGTCGTTCCCACAAGATAGCATTTTCGCTCCCCAAGTCACTTTGTCGTTTAAACACATTAAAAATAACAATTAAAAAAAAAAGCTTGTGTTCGAATGGACAAATGGAGTCATTCAGAAGAAAGGTTACGGAAAGTGCAATCTTTTTTAACTTAATTGTTATAGTGTTATTTAATTATGGACACTGTACGTGCCTAAATTAATTTAGATGTAATTGTTTTAGAGCTAACGGAAGTGTTCGTATTCGTTATCCACTACCCGTATTTAACTCAAAACTACATTAGTTGTTGCAGGGACTATATACAATCTATATATAGTCCGCTGAATCTTATGATTTAACGGGCTTGTCCTCTGCATATATGATATGCATTATGTTGTTTCTATGATACGATTACTATTATGTCGTTACTGCTAACTTATATATATTTCAATGATATTTGCCATAACTTGTACTTAGCTTTTGCAATAAAGGTCTATGTATCCCAGGTTGTTGTAACCTATTTTTAGAGGAATCTGGCGTCATTGAGTTCAAAAGTAATCAATCTAATTAAAATAAGACCTATCAATTGTTACTTTCAGTCTCTGCATGTAGGCTCAATGCAGTAATGGAAAGGAACGATTGATAGATCTAATATAAGCAATGGTACAAAAAATATGTTGCGAGCTCGGGATGGTTCCTTTTTTGCGACTTGCTAAGATAGGTTGTTCCGTCACGTGACCAAAATAAAATAGAACTTCGCTAGGAATTTCCAAATAGAAGAAATTCAAAGTTGTCGGCTTAGAAAGGGTTAAATCAGGTAATTTATCTGATAAATTGTAGCATAGGACATACTTTCAGTGATGCTCATTTACAGAAACTGTATTGCAAACGGACTAAGCATGGATCATGATGCTCAATTCTGTCGTTTGGGTGGGATTCGATCAGCTGATCGCCTTCACCCGTCAACAAATCGTCTCACAACACCACTTAGTTCATGGAATGGCCGGTTTTCAACTATACAGAATTCATCTAATTGCATTTGTTAATTTTTCTCTAATTGCATCATTGCTCAACCTGTATTGTATATAATAGAATTAGTGTTTTATCAACTTCAATACCCCTATATCACTAGGGCTTTATTCCAAGGTTGTATTGCATTTAGTAGAACTCTCGTTTGTTGGATTCAGCTTTTGTAGGATATTTTGTTTGCTTTGAGTACTTTGTTTTTTACAAATTCCATTGGGATCTCAATATTTTTTTATGAATCTAGTTCGAATTCTGCTGATGACATTTCTACTTAACTATATAAGTGTACAGCCAAAGACCTGTAATTTGATTTGCAAGACCTGCAATCACACTATATCAAACAGTTCTATATAGAGTTCATCTGAATACCAAATTTGTCGTTAAGGCTAATAAGGTTAAAGGACCAATGTTAACATACATTCTACATGTACTGATGTAATTGATATGAATTAGGTATGGAGCTACATGTTGTATTTGTACTCAAATAGCATTTGACTTTGTTGACAATGCACAGTTACGTGGTTACATTGCTTATGTCTTGATCAAACGGACCACATGAGACTCCCTATAACACATGCTGTTTGTTTGCGTAAAAAACTACAAACAATCATTTCCTAACAGTATACAACTTGTCAGTCATTTCTGTAACACATGATTTCCGACAGTACAATTTTGAGCCGGCATGTTTCAGTGCATGTACACATGTAGATATATAGGAGAGTTCTTTGTGATGTCGTAGTAATTGGGATTACCACATGCCCAGTGCCATTATTACATTGTCAATAAAAATGGTGCATTATTGTACTAAAATGCTGTAAAAAAAGCATGTGGTATGTTTGAAGGACTTGAGTCATGTACAATGTATTTTATCAACATTTTCTGGCGTAAACAAATGCCATTCATCGAGAGACAATTTTGGTGGGGGAAATCGGTAATTTGACTTTTGGAACTTCAAAAACTTATTTTATAAGCAAGCAAAATTTAATTGATATGTCCCTTAAAAATGTCAATTGAAGACCCTGGATAATGTAAATTGACATTCAGACACAGCATCTAGCTTATGTCCAACGTAACCATGATAAAAGATAATACCAATGGCAATGAAAGCTGCAATGGTACTGAGGCTAGTGCCTGTTTTACCTTACATGTGATCAGAATAATGAAGTAGTTTCATTCAGATAAAAAATTCATATTTTGTCTGTGAAATTATAATTCTGTTACTTGAAAAATAAATTGGAAGTGATATTTATGTGTACAATGTAAATATCTAATTTTCAATTGTTATTTTTTTTAAGACACTTATATCAAGCTTAATGTAATGATTGCAAAGTTATAAATATGTTAACAAAAGTACAAGACTTGAAGTACAAAATGTACATGGACATGTTCTACATTGTAAATGTTGAGGAATTTGTATACATTGGTGAAAATGTTCTGTGCAGCCTCTCTATTAGTTGCAGCTCAAACTTATTTCTTTACATTTGTATATACAAATTTTAATTTTATGTCAAGTTACATGTACATTGTAGTTCTCTGTTTTGATTTTATGTCAAGATAGTTCTCTGTTATCATGATGTCTACAATGTATGTGCAATGTGTTCATAGCACTTTTGTAGTTAGTGTATATCTGATCTTGTGTGGTATTTCTGTTTCTTATAAGTGGATTTGAGAAAGGTAAAATCTTAACTGCCATTGTGTCTACTATATGTGCATGTACATGTACATCATGTGAACTTAAACATGCATTTTTGTACATGTGTATTTCTGATCTTGGGTTCTCCTTTGAAGTACATTTACATTGGTATGGAAATAATTAAAATGTCCAAGTGTTATTATACACTCACTCTACGAATGTTATATTGGAATCACCTTGTTCATCTGTCTGTCAGTCCAGATTTTCATCGCAAATATTTCAGCTCCCAATGGATTGATTGATTTCAAATTTGGTGTGTGGCTTCATATAGATAGGGCATATGTTGTAAGCAATTTTGGTTGCTCAGTAATGTCAGCTTCTTGTATGAGTGGGGTTATGCATAGCACAACAACATGTCCAACCTCTTTTTTATCTTTTATTTATTTTTCAGAGTTAGAATTTTGCAATCCTCCCGCAACTACCACTTGATTGGGGTGTTGGGAGGTGACATGTTACAACTACATGTATTTACAATCCAAGACTGCACAATGCATTACATATTTGAGTTAACAATGATAATAATAATACTGGTAATTGAAAGGAAAAAGGAAAAAAAATATTATAATACCACACCTTCATGCACTTTTAATGCATATACATGTACAAATTTCTGTACATTACAAATAATCATTGAATTTATGATTACATGTAAATAGAGAAGTAAACAAAATTAATTCAGAAATATGTTTTGCAAAGGGGCCCAAAATTTATTATAAGTTCTGGTAGTATTCTGTTTATTTCCAATAATTAGTTCATAGGATCCTTGATTTCAAACCAACAAATGTTGGAATAGTGTTTTCAATTTACCTTGATATAAGAAATGTTTTGCCATTATAAAAAAAAACTTTTCTTAGTGAATCCTGATAGAATCTGACTTTGCTTAAGGTAAAGTCAGCATCATAATTTCTCATATTTGTTGAAAAGACAACCAAATGTTATATGTGATGTTGAAATCATACAAAAGATGTTCTAAATCTTCTTCTTCAATGTCACATAAGGAAAATAAATTTGTGGCTTTAAGTTTTTCAGATAAGTGTTTTTACGAAAATTTTTTATAATTACAAAATATTTTGACAAGTCATTGAGTTCTGTTCGATTTGATACATCACATCTACCCCAAAGAACTTGCGATAAAAGATACTACACTGTGAAGTCAGCTTCATATCTTGACCTACTATTAGAGATCGATGGTAAAAGAAAACTGTTGTCCAATCTTTACAACAAACATGATGACTTTTCATTCAGAATTGTCAACTTTCCTTTCATCTGTGGCAACATCCCTTCAGTACCTGCATATGGAGTTTTCATATCACAACTCATATGTTATGCCAGAGCTTGCCGAAACTACACAGACTTTTTGTATTGCGTTAGACTTCTTACAATTAGGCTTCTGGAACAGGGTTATGTTGCTACAAGATTGAAGTCATCACTACAGAAGTTTTATGGCCACCACATTGTTACAAGATTGTTACAGTGTATGATGACAGATGTTTTTATGAGCAGCTTGGTGCTTGTTTCTAGAAAAGCAGACGACACTTACCCTACCAGTGCACCTGGTCCATACTCCCAGTTATTTAGTGGAGTTCAGAGTTGCTCATTTACTTTTGTTATTTTGTATGTATTATTTTAGTTACTTTATGTTCTTTATTGTATTAGTCTGTTTTCCATGTCTGGTCTTTGTCCCTGGATTACATTCTTTTGCTTTCCACTAGAATCTTGGTTCCCTTGATTACTCTTTCAAGAACATTTTTCAAATTCAGTAACTATTCTTTAGGTTTAACAAATACCTGACTTACATGATCTTTATATAAATTTCAGCTTTATGTTTATTTAAGATATTCAAGTTCAAAGCACCTTTATTGTAGCTCAAAAGTACAACAGACTATTATAATTTATTTTTCACCACAAATATTAGCTCATTATGAACAAGTGGTATTGTACAAATACATGTAGCATACAGTTCTGTAAAGTGCAGTACCTTAAACTTCTTGCTATGACAAGCATGTAGTTATGACATCATTATACATGTACCAGTAAAGTTAATTAACTTAGTTTCAAAAGTTGAAGCAATCTTATCTCAGTTTTTAATTCAGTGGAGGAAAATGGTGACTCCACTGTGAAAAAGTGGAGACATTAAAATTTCGGGTGATGGTAGTGTACTAGGCAGAAGTTCTCAATGGAATCAAATTCTTATCAGACTTGTTGTTTTAACTGGTTTCTGAATAATTACAAAAAAATCACTGTTATCATAGAATAGATACTAGCAGAAATCAATAGAATATTATCCAGGGACGGAGACCAGACATGGAAAACAGACACACACCACAAAGAACATAGAATAATCAAAATAATACATACAAAGTAATAAAAGTAAATGAGCAACTAAGACTCAATATTACTAAATACATGTATTATAAATTGAGTTGTAAAATATTTAAGTTGCCTTTCGTAAGTTCAAATGTACACATTCAGTCCTGTAAGAAATCTTCTATTGGGCTTGTCCATTTTAACCCTGTAATGGCTTGCCTCTTACATACTTGTACACGTAACTGCTGTTGTATTGTTTTACCTGGTATTACAGTCCAATACCCATAACTGTCAAAAATAAGTACAGTATTGATGAAAACTTCAATTCTCTTCAAAAGTCAAATGTACTGCATACAATATAAACATGGGTACATTTAGGTTTCACTACCTACCAATTAAGAATTAACACTTGTGAAAATTAAAAATTCATGTAAAAATTTTTTATTCCTGAACTAGAGTTGATCTCAAAATATTGAAGAGATCCTAGAACTTTTGTTTATTTCTAGAGTAATTGTGTTGTACCTGACAGCTACAATTTATTTCTGTCATGTACACCTTTCAATTTTTTATAAAATACAAAAATGTAGTTCTAACAGTTGAATAAAAAGCTATATAGTTCATTTCATATTTTATAGTTTTGATACATTTATTGAAAAGTAAATGAGATTCAGATTGATTTTTGTACCGTTTTTGGCTGATGCTTTGTATAAATCTATATATAGCTGGACAAAAGGGTCATTGACCTTATTATAATCCTGTATTGATACAAGTCTTTGGCCTTTATCTTGTGTCACTGACACATACATTTTACTTTCACTGTTAGGTGCATTGTACATTTGTACATAGAGTTATTTTAACCTTGTTTGTTTAAAGCATTGGATTTAATTCTTTTTTCTGTAAGATATATTTATTTTATGAAGATATTTATCTTAATTGCTTCTTGCAAAAGTTTATGTACATGTATATGTAGATGTGTTTAATCATTGTTACATATACATGTATATATATATATGATAGACAGTAAACTTGTACTGTTTGTTTGAAATTTTACTTTGGATACTGTATCATACATGTACATGTACATATTTTGGTAGTTGTACAGGTACATAAAATGTATGATATGAATGTATCAAATTCCTGGTAGAAAGAATTGTTGCTGTGTTCCTAAAATATATTTTTAGAATTTAATGTAAATGTAGGACTGTGCTATAATACTGCAGTATTACTTTTCTGTTCAATACATGTACATCAGATATACAAACAGTATTAATTTGGAAAGCTGAATGCGGAAGTGTTCATGGTCCAGATGAATTTATCATCTACAGCTGTACAACATCATAGAAAACAAGAGCCATCTTTTTACATGTGTATTATATTCCTTTTTGTCTGTTTGAACACATATACCAGTGTCGTAGACAAGAAAAAAGATGTACTCACAGCTAGGATTCTGGGAACTTTTTTTAGCCCTTGGCTTCTAAGGAATTGGACAGCTGTCAGAAACTTTAAAATTAGCTAACATTTTTATTTTTCATTAATGAATACTAGTATTGGTTTACCTACAAAAGGTATCAATATTTTGACTCTTGACCCTGAATTCACTTTGGACCCGTAAAACATGTTTCCTCGCAAGAGCCTGTACCCAGTCAGGATTGTGATGGTTGACCTTGTTTGTTGAGTGCTACACAATCTTGAATTTGCATCTGTTTCCTAGCAGAAGTTATGGCTGTAGTCTCTTGTTTGGATTTACTGTCATTTTTATTTGGGCTGACTGATCTTAAATCAACATACTGAATAAAGCATTCAAAGTGGATTTGGAGAATACATTTTGTGTATATCAAAGAGACAATGCAATAAAAAAATGAGTCATGACCCAAGGCGACTCACCAGTGGTCTACAATGAATGGCAAGGGCAGTCTTTATACCATAGGGCAGGTTATCTCTATTTTTTTTTTTAAATTGTACAGAAATCTGGCAGAAAATACATATACATGTAACAAGATTACTACACATAGCAGATTGTCTCCCCACCATCATAAAAAAATTAAGTTTCATAACTCCAACCATATTTTTCGAAATATAATGCCATTCGATTTGATCAACCACATATATATCATATCTAACAACCCTACAAAATTCGAACCAAAACCGTTCAGCAATTTTAGAGGATTATGTTCACAAAAAAGTGTGATGGAAAGATGGACACATTGTTGGATATGCAGATGAGACAATTTCTATGCCCCTCCAAAGCCTGACATATGGGGACAGTTATTTTGAAAACTGTATGAAATGTTAGTTTAGTTTATTTTCGTTTGTTTGAATTCAGAACAAAATTACATGTACATTTTCCTGTTCTTAAATGATGCAAAGGTACGTAAGTGTATATATCTGTATACTTCTTTCTGTGGATATGCATAAGGCCAAGTGCTAAGAGGTGTTCTTATTGCAATATAAGCAATGTAATCTGAATACTTGTCTTCATGTCTGTTGTCGTCTTAATTTCAAAAGCTTACTAAATTAATCTAAGATGCATATCATGAAGATCACGCTTAATATATTATTTATACTCGTCTTGACTGTTCAGATTGAGACACCTGTATTAAGCTTAATGAGTGATCATATTCGTCTGGACTGTTCAAGTTAAGACACTGGTATTAAGCTTAATGAGTGATCATACTCATCTTGACTGTTCAGGGTAAGGCACCTGTATCAAGAGTTTAATATGTGTGTTTTGCCTGACATAGTGAAACATTTTTGTAACAGTCTAAAATGCATTGATAAGTTTATATTTGACTTTTTATCAGTATATGAATGATTTTGTACAATATGATTCTACATGTTTATGTAGGAAACCACTTTTTAGCTCAGCTGTCCATAGGCAATGTAAGCTATTGCCATCACTTGGCATCCATCATCATCGTTGTTAACAATTTTTCTAAACTCTTCTCCTCTGAAACTACTGGACTAAGAACTGATGTGGGGATGTTTTATCCATTGAAAAAGCATGGCTGCCATTGCTAAAAATAGAACATAGGGGTCAGACAGATGTTTTTCACATATATCTCAAAAGTCATTATGTTTAGCCAAATTCTGATATCCATATGTACAGAAGTGTTCAGCATGATGCGATTTGGCTGTGGTCAAATTTTCGTTATCTGTTAAGCCATGTTGAAGTTATTGCCTTTTTTCAACATTTTTTTCGCTATTTTTAATGTTATTTCTTTCAAAAATCTACTCTGACACTACTTGACCATTTAAATGTAAACTTGGCATGGGTGTTTCGTAGGGTATTTGCTAAGAACTTCCTGCATTACTAAAATAGAACATAAGGGTTAGACAAAAGTCTTCTTATTTATCTCCAAAACTGTTAGGGTTAGTCTAATTCTTTTAAGTGCCAAAATGATCCTTATAAGATGTCCAATGACTCTTTGTTAGTGTTATTGCTCTTGAAAAGTGAAGAATTATGTTTTTAGCAGTTTTCAGATGATGTCTTGAAAATTATAATAGATAGAAAGAAACTTGGAATTGATGAAATGATTCTTATGATATGCCGTAATGTCCTACCTACAAATGTAAGTCGTCTTTTGAGATGAAATTGGCCATCAACTTCTTGTTATAGTTATTGCCCTTGAAAGGAAAAAATTGAACCAGAGCAAGGATTCAGGCTCCTTGGAGCCTCTTGTTTATTTATTTATTTATTTCTTTTTTTTGAGTCTTCCTGTATTTATGCGGGGAAAGGGGCTGTGGGCTTTATTTCACTAATCTGAAACAGTATGTTAATTGTTCATCATAGATAAAAGACAATATTTCAATTACCCGACAAGAGATCCTTTTGTGCCAACTGTGGGATACTCTATGAACATGGCCCTGGGCAGGTCCGGGTGTTAAAAGAATAGGCCAGCAGCAGTGCTAAGCTTGTCGTAAAAGGCTACTAAATAGTGCTCAGAAACCTAGCTGGGAGCTAGGCACTCTGCCCACAGAGCAACTGGGATGTGAGTCCCAGGTGGTGGAATGGGATACCCCTGGCATATTACATGCTGGGGTTGTCAGGCTATTATAAGCAAAACCTGACCGCAAACCATAATGGTGCACCGTGTTGGGAAAGATGTCACGTTCCTTCCACATTAAGAACCCTGCTTTGGTATTCGATAGGAGTAGGAACATTTGCGCTCCGCCACAGTAGGCTAAATTGCCCGACCTTACCCATCCCTCCCTTTTTCTAGTGGCAATCAAAATTTTCCGACCCTATTATCCTTGTGTCCCATCCCTTTTATTCATTTCATGTTCATTTTGTCATCCATTTCATTTTCATCGTCTGAATATAGCAGAAATATTGCTGCTCGGACGTTAAACCACAACAATCAATCAATCTCTATGAACATGCATGGAACATGCTCAATATACACTTCTGGGAGAAAATTTTTTTTAGTTCTACCCATATCCTACCTTGTGAAGTGTACATGTATATTGAGCATGCTTATCAACTCAACGCAAAAGGGTCTATTGTTTATGCGGCCCTGTTAGTACCATTTTGAGATGAGATTTTCTTTCAAGTTTTTTACAACAGTGAGTTCCGTATTATTGAATTTTATTTATCCATTCCTTATGACCTTGCCTCAGGGTTTGTATACAGAGATTTCATTCAGGACAAACATGTACAAGAATTTCACACTTGGAATGTAAGTATACATTTGTAAATATATCAGATAAACTCTGCCCCTCAGTCATTCAGGTTCGTTAACATTTGTATTCAGGCTATACACATGAAACAGTATTTACTGGTATTAGTGACCATTTACATGCATAATTGATGTCTTTTGTCTTCTAGGTTTAGATGAAGCACTATGGCAGAAGGTGTAGACCCGAACTTCTCCCAGGCAGGTAGACCTAAGCCTGTTCAAAGTGCAAATTCAAGCCTTGCTCAGGCATGTAGCTCCAACCCTGCCCTTTCAGCAAAAACTAGTCTTGCAAAAGCAGTCAGCTCAAGTCCTTCACTAGCAGCAAGCACTAGTTTAGTCAAGGCTGGAAGTTCCAACCCTACTATTGGAGCAAGTTCCAGTCTTGCTCAGGCTGTTAGCTCCAATCTAACAGTAGCCAGTATACATACAATTGGTAGTGCAAATGTAACACCAAGGTTACAGAAGAAGTTTACATCAAGAGAAAGTTCTATTACTACAGGAACAGACTTACTACCTATATGTAGAATATGTCAGATGCCCGGTGATGCACAGGATCCTTTGTTTACACCATGCCGGTGTTCAGGGACATTAGGGTTTATACATTTCTCGTGCTTAAAGGTAAGTTAATTATAAAAACATGCATTACACTACCAGTATTAATGATTCAAAACTTTTAGCTACCACATGTACATGTACAATGTATCTGGTGTGCTCTAATCTGATTTGGTTTTGCATTTGTTTAGAAAGGGAAGTGTTTGTCTAACTTCTGCTCAATAGTCAATTTTTACATCTAACTAGTGTTAGAAGAAATTTTCTCCTTTCAACAGATATTTTGGTTTTCGGCAGATGATTGGTTGGAATTCCATTGTAATGTCATCAAAACAAGTTGTTTACGAATTTACACACAAAGGTTGGAAGATTTTAAACTTCAGAGCAAGAATGGCTTAAATTGTAACTGGTTGAATATTAGGTTTCTCATATAAAATTTTGGAGAAATTCAATAATCCATTTGTTACATTGTAAGAAGCTGTATACATGTATGTAATGATTTACCGTAACTTGTCTATTTTTGTTACTACTGTAGACACATTTGTAGTGGTTTTGATGTAATCTGATGTCATGGCATTATTTTAATTGAATACTATTATAAAAAAAATTATTTAAAATAATGAAAACTTTAGAATGTAATGTAAGTGTTAATTATAACAAGTGTGCAAATCAAAAAATCTGATACCATGTTAAAGTGCTGTTATGTCTTTATTGTCTCTAAGTAAAAGCATCTGTTAATTATTTTAAGGTTTCCATAAATGTAATAGGGAAGTATTTCTCCTGTAGAGCATCTTATTGTACATTGTCATAAGAAAAAATTTTGTCTGAAAAAGGTTTTGTATTATTGTTAAACACAATACCCAGTTGGACATACTGCACTGTTATTTTGATTCATCATATTTTATGGAAGTTAATGGACTTAGATTTTCTATGCATTGAACACTGAACACATTGTGGACTTAATACCTTGGACACCACAGGATTCATTTTGTTCAAATTTTGTAGGATTGTAAGGCACAATATTTAGTTGATCATACTACACCACCATTTTGATTTGACAAATTTTATGGGAGTGATGGGGCTTGGATCATTTCCTGCATTGAACTGTAAAATGAAACTTTGAAGACACAACTCCTAAAAACACTGGATGGATTTTGTTCAAGTTTTTGTCCCCTGCGAAAACACAGCAGAAGGGAGTAGTAATGCTCTGTATCTGTCTGTGTGTCTGTCCTTACAATTATCTTGTGGGCACACCACCTCTGAAACCACTTAATGGATTCTATTCTTTTTGTAGGATCCTTACATTCATTTTTGTACCATATGTAGTGGATCGTATCACACTGCTATTTTGATTTGACAAATTGTCGAAAACTTTGGATGTTGGTTGAAAACTTTATTTGAACAGTTTTTGATATGGAGTTTTGACATTGGTGTTGTTATCATTATGGTTTTAAGTATATATGTTTTATAAGTGTTAAATTGTACCTCCACAATACAATAATGATTGTGTATCACTAATGTATGTACAAATTTTGCTATGGTAGGGGACAAATGGCCAAATGTAGCAATCTTGTTCAGTTTTACACAAAAAAGGATGTTAGTGTATATTCTTTATGCATTTGTAGAGATGGATAGAAATCTCCACAAGGAAAACAAAGAAACAACCTAGATGTGAGCTTTGCCACTATCAATTCCATAGACACAAAAGGTTTAAGGCAAGTATACTACCCTTCAAGCTTTATCACTACCAATTCCATAGATGCTAGAGGTTGAAGGCGAGTACAATACACTTCAAGCAGTGTTCTAAGATTTTGACTTTTTTGGGTTCCACTTAAAAAAAATCAACTTGCCCACAATTAAGTGTGTTTTCTAACTTAACAAATCCTTTCAAGAGTAACATAATAGATAACTTTGCGCTTGCCCGGGGTGACAGGAAAATGGAAACCTAGTTTCACTGTCCAAGTGAACTAATTCTCTTGCATTAAGGTCTGACCTGGCAATTTCAGTGTGAACTGATACAAACGATGCATACTCTGTGTTTAACCAAAGTTCAGTAAAAACAACACTGATTTTTGTCTAGCCAAGTCCAATAAAGTGTACCAGTAGGTTTTGTAAGAATTCATCACAGTTATCAGATTGGTTAAAATGTTTTTGAACTACTTGTGTCTGTAGGTACATATATCACACACTAAACCAAGTATTATTAAAGGAAAGACTGTCTATAAGAAAATGTCAGGTGTTGTGTGAGATGTCTGCTACATTTTATTAAATATAAAGATGTAGGTTTCCACTGTTATTTTAGAGACATTTTCTTATTAAACCAACACAAATTAACACTTTAAGTCTTGATTTTTCTTTTGGTGTGGTCTGACAACTGGCTATCACCTTCCCACTAAATATGATCAGGTAAAGTAGTAATAAACTATAATTGTTTTGTAAGCATATTTATTATAGCACTGCTTTGCTCAATACAACTTTCTTTAGTAAATACCAGTCACTGGTAACCAGTGGTATATAAAAAATTCAGACAGGTTTATACATTGGATCTTATTTAATTGACTGATATGTTTTGTTTGTTTTGTTTTTGTTTTTGTTTTTTTTTTAAAGGGGGGGGTAAAACCTAGACAGGAGTTGAAGGTTTTTGTTCATATATGTCTGTACATCTGTGTTTTTGAATTGGTGGTTTGAACAGTTCATTGGCTTCAATGTTCAAAACTATATCAAACTATTTTTTCCTAAGATGAAACTTGATTGATTGTTGGGGTCTAACGCTCGAGGAGCAATATTTCAGCTATATTCAGGTGAATAAAACAATAGATTGTTATGTCTGTCTTGTAAGCTTGTTTTTGCAGTTTCTAAGTTCATTTTACTGGTACTTGTTTTAATTATTTGATTGATTATCGTAAAAATTAAGTTATGGTACATTCTTTAAGGTAATTTGTATAGGGCAAAGTACTCCCTCTTCATATTAAGATATATATTTATATTCAGTTAAAGTTTTTTTAAAACTTATCCAGAACTTTCAGATGTGGATGCAGTAGTGTCATACAATTAGATACATGTACATGTTAGGCATCCAACTGTTGCTTTGATGTGATGGTGTAGGAATCTTCAAAATGAAACATAAATTTCTGTTTAAATGTAACCTTTGAAATTGAAAAGTCACAGAATAATCTTAACTAAAAAAGTCATTGTTTTATTTTATTTCCTCTCATTGGGTTAACCATTAAATAATTGGTTTTAGTATACAGGTACATGTACTTTTACCTACTGGTATTTATACCATATACGTGTATGTCTGTCTATCAGTACATGTTATTCAAGTTTTATGAGCTTCTTTGTAAGAATTTAAGTCATTTTACTTTTAGTATGTGAAGATATGATGACAGGTCTATAATAAAGTTTTTAAAAATGCTTTGATTGATCATATAATTTTATCATGATTGATTTTGAATTGAGGAATTTTGCAAATATGATACAGTATGATTCTTTTTATATGACCACAAATAAACTGCGGTCGTATAATGGTATCATGCTGTCGTCGTCATCCACAGACACTTCATATTTGGACATTAACTTGAGTATGTGTATAGATCAGAATGAAATTAATTAGCACAATGTGCCATTCCATAATGCGAGACCTAGGATTGATTTTGGGGGTTGTGACCTGAAAAGGGACCAGAAACAAGCATTTTCATGATGTCTGGACAATAACTTGAGTAAATGTGAATGGAACTCTTTGAAGTTGTACCATAAGGTGTCATACATGTAGCACAAAAGAAAAGCAGGGGTCAATTTTTGGGATTGGGGCTTGAACAATTTTGAAGTAGGGGCCTAAACGGAACCAAAAGCAAGCATTTTTATGATGTCCAAACGACGACTTGACTAATTGTGAATTTCTGATTTACAGATACACCATAATAACCAGTGTAAAAGTGAATAAATTACTTTGATATTGTACCAAAGATGCCATATACCCCCATAGGAAGGCTGGGGTTGATTTTGGGAGTTATGCTTATTTAGGAATAAGGACTGGAAAAGGGCCTCTGTGATCTGATCAAAATCTTTTCCTTTGTCAAAAAAAAAAAAGAGTTCATAAAGTGGTCTTTGGATAAAATTTGTAATATTCTTACAACCCATGTTACCAGTGAATTAAATCTATTCGCACATTTTGTCTGTTTCTAGTGGCGTCAACATCTGACCTATTTTAGACATTGAAATACTGTTATGACATTTATATAATTGATTTAACTTCAAATAGAGTTCAGTGTGACCTGTTTTTGTTGTTGGAGTACCATAAGTGGAGCAAGTCAGATTTTAATGATAGTTTTCTTTTATAGTTGACATGCCTACATGTTCATAGACATGGATTTACTATAAACACATTTTCCCCCTTTTTTCCATGTACTTGTGTTAGTGAATTGAATCAGTTTTTACTTAAGTTTAATCTGTATTTTTATAAGTAGGTATAGAATCTAAATGACCTAGATATTGTTTATATCCCACTACTCGAGTTAGAGGTACATTGTACATATACATCTGTATACCTGGTACATGTACATGTAGTGACCTCATGTCAGGTTATTCCATCAATTGATTTGAATGAATACCAAAGAAGAATCCCTTATTTAAAGTCTCATTAGAATTAAATTGATTATGAATGCTATTGCATATGATATCCAGAATTGATGGTCTTTATTCCTTTTTCATCCTTTTTCACAAAATTTGAAATGCAGGATATTTTGGATGAATCCGTTCTTGAACAAAGCTAGGGTAGTTCTTAATATCATGTGTCTATGTTGGCTCTTGTTTAAAAGTATGGTACTTAAAAGGTCAGTATCATTCTGACATTATTAAGAAGTTATTGAATAACAGCATGTTTATATAAATTTTCCATTGGCATCATTATTACTTTATTTTAGAGCATGTAGGTAGTAAACAGAGAAACAATGTCGAAACCATTTAGTGTTGATCAACTTAATCAGTTTGTCATTTACTCATGTAAAAAGTGACATTTTCTAGTGTTCACCATGTACAAAAAAATGTGAATGATAGAGGCCAATTCAACTTTTATTTTTTACAGTTTAAGAATTGGAGGTTCCCAAGGGTAAACAACAGAGATAAGTGTCTTCACATCATTTTTCTGCTGAACCTAGTGGTAATGATTGGCTGTGCCGTAGCTACCATACTGTGCTTCTTATCTGATAAAGGACAAATAACTAAGTTCCCCAAGAACAAGGTAGAGCTGACGACAGAAGAGATTATAACCCTAGGTTGTGGAGTGGCGTTCTTTGTAGCCTTCTTCATTGCAATGACTGTAGAAATCAAAGCTAAACATACTGTGTATAAACTTTGTATGCGGTTCATTATGCACAATACTGAGTGGGCTGTAGATGCTTATGACAGAAACAAAGATCCTGAAATGAATAGACCTCTTAGAGCTCAGTATGTCTGATTCGCAGTGTCAATTTATATCTCTTTTTTCAATTATACCAAGTCCTCTAATTGGACCTTTAGGTCTAGAAAGACCTGCAAAATCTGCAAGATTTTATGAATGGCTTGTATTTACAAGTCCAACAGGAAAGAAAGTTATTGTTGTTTAATACACTGCTTAAGTTGATGACAAGGTTGTTTGAACCTTTCACCCTCTCTTTACAAATATATCAAGTGACAAAAAAACTGAATGGTAAGAACTTAATGTCAACACTAGCAGCTGATGTTTAAATGTGATTTAGAGAAAAGCAAAAACAAGGTCTGTTTGGTCATACATACATTTTTTTTGAGATTTTATTTTACAGAATTTTAGAACAAAATATTTGGGAAGTGATCAGTCTGTTTTATGAGTAGACTTATAGCTGTCAGTTAAGTCTCATTTAATGTCAATATGGTACACTAAGAAATAGCAAAAACTGTAAAACTTCACCAATGTTTGTACAACTAAGTCCTTGTCCATAAATGTTATATAACCAATGTTTGTACAACCAAGTCCTGGTCCATAAATGTTATATAACCAATATTTGTACAACCAAGTCCTGGTCCATAAATGTTATATAATTATACCGGTAATTGGTGCGACATACTCTACCAATGTTTATACAACTAAGTCCTGGTCCATAAATGTTTTATAATTATACCCGTAATTGGTACCACATACTCTTTAGTCATAGGCATAATACAGTGTAAATACAACAGTGTAAACCTTTGTACATACATGTTTCTATTTTCTTTTTTTCATTTTTAAAAATTTGAGGTTTGGTCTTAATTACATTATGTTTGCATATGAATTTAAAGCTATACTAATCTTCAATATTGTAAAGAATATGACAGCCAATCAGGGCAATGATTACTGCTTTGTTTTATGGTTGCAACTGTTATTTTAACTTTCGTTTTTCTGTATGTTTATTAAGGTGTTAATGTTAAAAGGTATTGACTTGATTAATTTGTTCCTGTTACCAGGCTTCATTTTAAATAGGGCATTTTTTTGCACTAATGTGATACACAGTAATCAGTGCTAATGTACATACTTAGGTTTAGGTTTTGTTTCTTGAAAGGTAGGTGTCTATACATGTAGACTGCTGCAGTATTTATATACAAAGAAGTATAATAGGTACTTTTAATGGCGCTTGCAAACAAAGTTAAGGGGTATATATATTTGATTTTTTTTTAGTTTTAGCATTGTACATAGAAGCAGGGGTATCCTTTTATGAAGCTTCTTACAATATCAGTTTTAGTTAGACTTGTAACTGTATTGTTAAGACTTTTCTATGTTACTTTTTGCCTTATAACATGAAATAAATTAATAAATGTTTTATTGCTTCTAAATTTAGAAGTGCAAGATCATACTGATGTTATGAAAAAAAATTAAGTAGTCTGTTCTATAAAATTAGATTCTTAACATTGTGATCTTTTAAAGGTTTCCAAGTAATTATACAACCATCTCAAAGGTACTCTATAAGTACCATTTTGTGTACGAATCAGGCAATGGATGTCACTTCATAATTCTCAACTTGGTCTTTTTTGCCTCAGATATATTCAATATATCAAGATAACAGCTGAAAAGCTATTTAAATTTATTCTAAAGCACCTGTGACCTAGATATGTTTTGACTGCTTATATAAGGAAAAAGTGTAGGAAGATTTCCCTGGCATTTTTTCATGGTGCATATCAACTTCTTTTACACATTTTGCCTTATTCTTAGATGGAAAAGTACTTAAATATATCACGAACATTTTGATTGTTTGAAATGGTCCTTCATCTTGTTCTGAAAAATTAGTAAATAAAGGAAATGATAAGTTGAAAACACTTGGTTAAGATAAAATATTAATACATGTGGGCTTATGACCATTCAATGCTCTGAAATAGTTGTCATACTGTTTGCATGTATCATTTAAAGGGGTGGGCAGTCTCATTAAAGATTTATGAAAATCAGGTATGAAGATTTTTTCATGTTAAAGCAATAATCAAGCAGTATTTTTAAAAATCCTAATTTGAATTTGTTAAAAAAAAAAAGAAAATAGCCAGCCCTGGTGTGGTTTTATTATATATTCATTTAAATCCTT
This sequence comes from Perna viridis, assembly GCA_037379345.1. Classification (NCBI taxonomy): domain Eukaryota; kingdom Metazoa; phylum Mollusca; class Bivalvia; order Mytilida; family Mytilidae; genus Perna; species Perna viridis. The sequence goes on from CM074511.1 coordinate 57,151,078, forward strand.
TTTCAATTTTTAGCGTCCCCAGAATAGAAATATCTACTCTTGGACAGGTTAATGGGTCGTTATTACAAATCCATTAAATGCCATAGATTTATCTTATATAACAACAATTTCATTTCTATCACTTATAAAATGTCTTCTAAATGTTATAACAGAGGTGTTACTGTCTGATGTAAGTCTGACAGGAAGACAAGCTTTGCAGCATAATCAAACATTTTATGAAAATTTAAGTTGTCATAATATGATTCTTTTAAGAAATGTCACATAATTTTAAAACTGAAATGTACTCATTAAAAAGCATAATTATAGCCAAAGGGAAAGCATATAATCTAACTTTTACATTATATTCAAAGTGTTTTCAGAAGCACATAACTTCTTTCTTTCATTAACTATGTAAACATGAAGTTCTGTTAAATCATATTAAAGTAACAAAAAATCATCAAAATATTTAAGCTCTATATATGATATTGTTTAGGGAATTGCTGGTGCATGCAACATTTCAAGTTTCATGATGTTCCATAAATTTAGTGGCAGATCCAGGTGTGGGAAGGCAGTTTTGGGGATTGACATCAACGTTTGGTTGGAAATTTTTGTTAATTATGTGCTCATTCTGGGTTAAAATGATAAAATGAGCAAATGATAGCCTGGGATACTCCATCTCCTTTTATAAACTTCTGGATTTGCCCCTTAATATATTTTTAGGAATGTGACTGTAATAAAGGTTTTATTGCCACTAAAATGCCTATTGACATTTTGACAGGATGTTGCAGTATTGCTACACATGAGCATCATTTAATTTTGAGTGGTTTAGTGACATCGGTTTAGTTGGTGCCTGAGAAATACTGTTGTGGCTAGTAACTTCAAATGCATATATGAGCTAGTATATTGTACTAAATGTTTAGCCATTTTGTTTGTTTTATTGATGCTGTTTCAACTATATAAGTTTTTAGTGTTTGATTCCTGGCTTTACATATTAGTAGCTGTTGTAATTTGTTTTTCCTGTAAGTCTATCTCATTCTCATAACGTCTAATGCTCTCATGGCAGAGAATGTTGAATTTTCTCTTTAAATTGGTTTTGCCAGAAACATGAAAGTATTAATTATCATTTGTCTTTCCATCTGTTACTCAACACTGTCTAAATGTTTCCTACAGTAAGTTGCATTGGCTGTCAAAGACTCAACAAGAGAACTGTTTCTTAAATAATATACACAGAATAACAGCAGTTATGATGTGAAAACAAAACAAATATCACAGTAAGCCTGTTAGGTCAAGATATGTTGTTCTTTCAAGACTTCAAAACTGATGTTATTCTGTTTATCAGTGACATTACAATAGGTTTGACGTAACATCACATTGGAAATTAGCGATATATTTTAGTTTCATGGCAGTATCCTGAGATAGAAAATATCGGTTAGAACAGTGGAAAAACGATAATGTTGCTGACAAGTTCTACATATTGTGTAGGTAGAAATTGTTGGTTTATATTTTAGACATTTACAAACCTGTTCTTATCTGATCAGTAACTGTAGCCCATTCCTGACTGTGTCATTGGTTTGGATCTCAAAAGAATTTATCATAATTTTTAATTTTTGAAAGGATTAAGTCAGATCATAGTTTGATATAGACCTTGTTACCTTTAATTCTTATAGAATTATTTTCTTTATTTTCCTGCCATTTGACAGTTACTCATTTTTTATATGATTAATGTTGATTAATGTGCATAATATACAGAAAGTAAGAGATTTCAGTTTATATTGTATAATATCTTGAAAGCTTTCAATTTTTCACTTTGTCAGAAATACCTCAATGATATGGTTGGTCTAGACCTTTGTTTTTCATTACAATTTTTTATGATATTGAATTATCAAAATAGAAAATGTTCATACTGGTATTATACTGTCATACATGGACAGGATGTATCTGTTCTTTATGAAATTGTTAGAATTGAATTTTTAATCAACTCAAATTTCAGTTTTTTTGTTAAATTAATCTTTTTGAGACTTTCATAATGTGAATTAATGTATTTTAGTTGAAGGCATTATTAGAAATGAGTTTTTCATATTATTAATGGTCTTTGCTATTTGTAATATGTGTATTAGCTTCCTTGTAGCATTGTGCCAACTATTAGGTTTATTTAATTTATTGCTATATTTAAAGTGCTTGTTGTATATCTGTTCTCTGCTATCAGTGTAAGATCCTCGAATCAAATTCATCTCCTATTAAAAAGAATTTATTTTGAAAATCCTACAATAATATTCTCATCCAAGAGTAGATGGAAGAGACATGAATGTTGAAATGATATTGAAAGCACCCTCAGTGATCAAATGATGTATGTGTGTTTGTGTGTGTGCGTCCATGACATTCTTTGTGGCATTGTGTATGAAAATTCTGTATGACATTATGCAAGATTATTTTTGTATGATATGTTTTGAAGAGGATTCGTGTGTTACATATGTCATCCTTGATGTGTACAAGAATGTGTTACTATTATCTCCATGTGTGATATGTTGTAATACACAATATATTTACTGTTGAGGATGTTAATGAAATTATCAATTGGTCAGTTTTTAATTAACCAATTATTTTCGTGAATTTGTAACCAATGATTCCATTAACAGAATGTGTATCTAAGGGACTATCAATGTATGAGAAAGATAATTAAATGTATGTTTTGTGGGCAGTTTTTGGTTCTGTGATAGTAGTGATTCCAAACTTGTGTGATATGATATTCTGTCTGAGTTTGAATGATACAGTTTGTTTGTTGTGACTGTTACCAGATTATAATATAACCTCAGATTGTATGTTTCTCCACTGAAAGTGCTGTTCTGTTGAGAATAACAGATTAAATTTATCCCCAATTAGTGTAATATGCACTTTCAGTTATTTGTTTTTCATTACTGAATAAAAATAAACCATATATTGAATACAGTGTTATGTTTTATTTGCCTCAATATTCATACAAGTTTTTTTTCTCATAAACAAGATGATTTCAAATACATTTTGGCCGTATGATAAAACTTTACCAGGTAATTAAGCATATTCAGGATTATTTTTATGGTTTGTATTTTGTAGCTCACCTGGCCAAAGGCCAAGTGAGCTTATGCCATCACTTGGCGTCCATTGTAGTCGTCGTGGACAAATTAAAAAAAAATCTTCTCCTCTGAAACTACTGGACTGACAGGTTTTAAACTTGGCATGATTATTCCTTAGGGTGTTCTGCACAAAATGACCTTTTGGATTTTTGATCCATTAAAAAACATGGCCGCTGTTACTAAAAATAGAAAAGGAGTCAGATGGCAGTTTTTTGCAATTAACTCAAAAACCATTGCCTTTAGCAGATTTCAGGCAGGAGTAATATTGTTCAGCATCATGAGATGGACCTATACCAAAATTTTCAAAACGATTGGTCAACTGATGTAGGAGTTACCGCCCCTGAAACAATTTTTTTTTGTATTTTTACGCATGTGCAACTTTGAAAATCTTCTTCTCAAAATCCATTGCACAGAATTCAGTGAAAGTTGGCATTTACGATCCTTAAGGTATCCCACACAAAATGACTGTTAGGATTGTTGATTCATGAAAAAACATGGCCACCATTACTAAAAATAGAACATAGGGGTCAGATGGCAGGTTTTTTTTTGCAAATAACTCAAAAACTGTTACCTTTAGCACATTTCTGGCAAGGGTAATTTTGTTCAGCATCATGGGACGGACCTATGCCGAAATTTTCAAAACCATTCATTGACTAATGTTGGTTTTTTTTCACATGTACAACTTTGAAAATCTTCTCTAAAACCTGTTCCTAATACACTAATATCAATATAACAGTTAATTTACACACTCACATACAGATGGTGTTTTTTTTTAAACCATCAACTTTATAATGAAGCTGGCAATAAAGAATTTTTAGTTTTCCAATAGAAATATGCTTTGTTGGCTTCTCTAAAGCTTGATATAATTTATATTTAAATAAAGATAAAGATGTAAGACTAAGGGTACCAACATCAAATTTGTTCCTTGCTTATAAAGCACATGGAAAAACGTTCTTTTTACCGGACTATGTATGTGATAAATATATGTATTAAACAAAAGACTCCCAGGAGCCCGAATCGCTCGTCTGGTCAAAGTTTGTCTTTCAAGGGCAATAAATTTAAAAAGTTTTGTCCAACAATTTTGACTCATGAAGACTTCGGAAGGACTTATTATAAGGATCATTTCAGCAATAGAAAGTTTCTTTCTATCTATTATAATTTTCAAGATATTGGCTGAAAACTGTAAAAAAAATTTCATCTTTCAAGGGCAATAACTCTTACAAGGAGTCATTTGACAACTTTGATCCCTCAACACTTTTGAAGTCCTTATAATAAGGGTCATTTCAGCGATTGAAAGAGTTTGACTAAACCTAACAGTTTTGGAGATATATGCGAAAAACATCTGTCTGACCCCTATGTTCTATTTTTAGTAACAGCGGCCATGTTTTTCGACCAATCAAAAATCTCCAAGTCATTTCTATGCAGGATACCCTAAGAAACATTCATACCAAGATTGGTTCTAATTGGTCAAGTAGTGTCAGAGGAGAAAAATTTTTAAGAAATAACATTAAAAATAGCAAAAAAATGTTGAAAAAGGGCAATAACTCCAACATGGCTAAACAGATTAAAATGAAAATTTCACTACAGATAGATCTCATCATACTGAACACTTTTACTTATGTCAGATTTAGCTAAACCGAACAATTTTAGGGATGTATGCAAATAACATCTGTCTGGCCCCTATGTTCTATTTTTAGTAACGGCGGCCATGTTATTCCAGGGATCAAAAATCCCCAAATCAGTTCTATGCAGGATACCCCAAGAAACATTCATACCAAGTTTGGTTTCAATTGGTCTATTAGTGTCAGAGGAGAAGAGTTTTGATAGATTCTTAACGACGACGACAAGTGATGGCAATAGTTCACAAATATATAGTTCTTGGTAGAGATTCCTCATACTTGGTAAGAAATAATTCCAAATCATCTTCCAAATATACAGAGAAAGATGTTTACAAAATGCTGGAATTTTTAATCGACAACATATTTGTCCAGTGTGGTGGACGTGTTTTTCAACAAACGGTCGGCATTCCAATGGGAACAAATTGTGCTCCTTTACTAGCTGACCTATTCCTTCACTCTTATGAGGCTGACTTTATAGATGATCTGATCAGAAAGAAAGAATATTGTTTAGCTAGATCCTTCAATCTCAGTTTCCGTTATATAGATGAAGTGTTATCTTTAAACAATCCTAATATCGGGGATTTGATACATCGCATCTACCCAAAAGAACTTGAGATAAAAGATACTACAGACACTGTGAAGTCAGCCTCATATCTTGACCTACACTTAGAAATCGATGGTAAAGGAAAACTATTGACCAAACTTTACGACAAACGTGATGACTTTTCATTCAGAATTGTCAACTTTCCTTTCATCTGTGGCAACATCCCTTCGGCTCCTTCGTATGGAGTGTTCATATCACAACTCATACGTTATGCCAGAGCTTGCCAAAACTACGCAGACTTTTTGTATCGTGCTAGAACTCTAACAAATAGGCTTCTGGAACAGGGTTATGTTGCTACAAGATTGAAGTCATCACTACAGAAGTTTTATGGTCGTCATCATGTTTGTTTGTTTGTTTGTTGGGGTTTAACGTCCGAGCAGCAATATTTCAGCTATATTCAGACAATGAACATGAAATGGATGATAAAATGAACATGAAATGAAAAAAAAGAAAGGATGGGTCACAAGGATAATAGGGTCGACAAATTTTGATTGCCACTGGAAAAAGGGGGGATGGGTAAGGTCGGGCAATTTAGCGGAGCGCAAAGGTTCCTACTCCTATCGAATACCACAGCAGGGTTCTTTAACGTGCGAGGAACGTGGCATCTTTCCCAACACGGTGCACCAGTATGGTTTGCGGTCAGGTTTTCCGTATTATAGCCTGACAACCCCAGCATGTAACACGCCAGGGGTACTCCATTCCACCACCTGGGGCACACATCCCAGTTGCTCTGTGGGCAGAGCGCCCTAGCCCCCGGCTAGGGTTCTGAGCACTATTTAGTCGCCTTTTACGACAAGCTTAGCCCTGCTGCAGGCCTATTCTTTTAACACCCTACCTGCACGGGCATAAACATCTTTATTTACAGTCTGTGAATATGTTTTGGTTGTAGAATGAAGTTGAATCAACAATATATAAATAAATGTGGTGAAAGGTGTACGCATAACCGTTAATAAACCTACCAGTTTTGATTTCTATACCGTCACCGCCGATATGACGTCATCTATGGAAGCCGGTTTCGGAAACAAAAAATAGACGAAATATCACGGGTTTTATTTCTTATTTTTAAGCATGTTCCGAAAATTATATTTTGCTATATTTTTGATATATTGATCCTATATGATAACTTTACAATATACAAAAGAAAAAAAACTTGTGTAGCAATTACTTTGAGGTCGTGTAGTAGATTGACTAGACTATCAGTGACCGAGTTACGCGTAACTGTGCCATAGTTTTATTAATATCTTTGTACTTAAAGAATTAAGGCTTGCATAAGGGAATTGATTAATAAAGACGATTTAAAATTACTTGTTTCGGAATTTAAAAACTAATTAATTGGGTTAACTGTTTTGTATTTTGGCAAATGTTTATGTTTACGTTTCAAACGAAGATTAGATATATATGTGAAATTTAAAGGAACTTCTTTTATTGAACTCTGATTATTTATAGATGCCTCTTTATTTTGTGCTGCTCATTATGTATGAACAGTGGGTTGGTCTTACTGGACGAATCGAACGGCAGGTTCAACATCAAGCTCCTATATAATGGGCGACGTTGGCCGTTTCGGGCGTCTGGTACCACTACACTAACGTATTGTTATTTTAGGTATTAAGTATTATTTTTGTTATTAATTTTGAATTAAGATATTTTATTTTGAGAAAAACTTGTTAATTTAAATACTTGATTTATTTTATGATATTATATTATTGAATGTATATCTTATATCTATACATTATGCTATTTTTAATTTAATAATTGTTATGTTTAAATATAAATTCTTTCAATTAATTACTATTGAATTTCACATATAATGTATTTATGAATTTAAAAATAAAGTCTGGTACCAACTACACTGACGTATTGTTATTTCAATTGCCTAGGATTAACAGCTGCCTAGAATTAACAGGTACCAGTCCATATTGTGACGGCGTGAGCTTTCCCCTACACTCTCACGTGAACAAAATAAAACACTCTAACAACCAGCAAAAAACTGCCGTCATAATATATGGCTTATCTCGAGGGATATCTCCAAGGAGAATTGAGAAAAATCGCTACACCTTAGTATTTTAATCTAAATTATTACGATATTAGAAGTTCTTTATAAAACTGTATAATATTAATCACACATTATGTACTCAAAACTCAATATTCATTTTGGTAAATCATGCGTATATAATCTATTGATTATACATGTTTAATTCATTCTATTTTTACCGATGACAATGGTGTTGCCTTATTTCCTGGAAATAGCAGCTCAAGTGGTAAGTTAAAAAACGATTTAAAAGTTGTGCGCAATTATTGATAACTTACAAGAAATTGCACCCTTCATATGGGTAAACACATTGAACCCTTTATATTACCGTTCTGCTTTTGTTTGCTTTCATTTCTACTTTATTTTCAAAATGAATTTGAAAAAAAAACGATGATAAAGGAAAGAAGGAAGCTTAAACTAATTCAATTTAAATATATATATCCTTAGGAATTCTTAAACTTCTAAATTTGGAATAGACAGTGTCTTATAAAAGACGAGAATTGAAAGAGTCGGAAAATGGAAAACCTTGAGAAGCGTTGGAATGACCTAAATATTCGACTGGGGGTATCCGATGAGCATACCTCGACTTGGTGGAAAGAAATCCAGTCACGTTACATGGAGAGTGCAAGACAGTACCATAGTATAAACCACCTCATAGAAATGTTCCAGCACTTCGATCAACATGAACACAAACTGAATAAACCAGATCTTGTCATGATAGCAATATATTTTCACGAGTAAGTTTTTTTTGCTATTACATTTCTATATACTTTGACCTCTGGAAAAATTTTCTGAAGAAATCATTTTAAAATCATTATTGTAACTATTAGAAGTAAAATTGGCGTGTAATTCGGTACTTGACAGTGGAAAAAAAGTGCAATCACTCAATATCATAATAAGGTTTTTGCGTCAAACTACATGTGTACGTTGCAGAATTTCCTTTAAAAAAATGGTACAAAAGATAGTGCTGCATTTATATGTACAAGAAAACACAAACAGAACAACAATCGTGATAAAACGGAACACTTATTGTCTTAACCAAATTAGTTATTTTCTATATCAATGCCGAAAATACAGAAACCATCGGCACAATATGCATACATGTATAAGTATGTATATACGAGCAAACGAATATCTAGTTATCCAAAGACCTTTCAAGTACATGTACTATAAATAGAAAATTCATACCAAAATCTGACTTGGAAACACATATGAAACTACAGACAGCAGATTTCACAGATTAAATCTTTAGTGGAAAGACGCTCTCGTTTATATTGAAAGCATATTATTCTTTTCCAAGAATCAACAAGAAGTGGATACAGTGAAGGAGTGGATAATGGACACCGTGGAACATATACGGCGGAGGACGGATCTGATGACAAACACTACTTCCTAGATATAGACATGGCTGTTTTTGGAAGACCTGAAGCTGGCAAGTCTGCAGATTTTCCTCATTTAATGAGCTTAGTCGCATATAATTTGTACTACAATAATTCGTACTTGTACTTCTTCCAAAACCTCTTTAAAACCATTTAGTGTGCACAAGTCACTACATTTCTATTACAGTTCGTGTGGTGTAACATTGATATAAAGGGAACCAAGATTCAAACGAACTATAAATAGACTAGTTCTACGCTAGAGGTAATAAACACTACCTTGCGATTCAATGGATATAGTATAATGGCAAAGAAATAAATAAGAAATTGATCAATAATTGTAATTCTAACTCTCACATCATTTTACAAATACTTCTGTTTAAGGGTATATGGAGTATGTTGTACAAGTAAAACAGGAGTATTCACACATACCAGGACCTGAATATAAACAAAGAAGATCTCAGGTAAGTGAGTATACCAGGACCTGAATATAAACTAAGAAGGTCTCCGGTGAGTGAGTATACCAGAACCTGAATATAAACTAAGGTCTCACGTGAGTGAGTACACCAGGACCTGAATATAAACTTAGGTCTCAGGTGAGTGAGTATACCTGGACCTGAATATAAACAACGAAGGTCTCGGGTGAGTGAGTAAACGTAAGTAACATGGGGAGCTGGCATTTATAATATTTATTATTTAGATAGTAAGATTTACCTATATTTTGCAATGGAATAAATCAGGTATTTCACTGAGGGAATAACACTTTGGATATTTTGACACATGCTCAGTTTTTGCCCACCTAAGTGTTAATGATTATTCAGTATAGTGTTCTAATGAGAAAAAAAAACAACTTTTCTACAGCACTTCTGTAGAATCCTTAACTTCTTTATGTGTACAAGGAAATATATATCCTCGACGTATAACCAAAAGCAAACCTGCATGATCTATTTTTCATGTATGTAAAAGGGTTGGACAATGAAATTATACTCAACAGATAATTTTATCATTCTATAGGGAGTAATACATGCAAGTCTTGATAAATAATAAACTAGAATTGAAAAGGTACAAAAAAAAATTATCAATTATTGATATATTACACATTACTTATTAGTTATTACTCATTCAGGAATTAGAAGACCTTGGTCAGAGGGAGAGGCTGTACTCAACAAAAGATTTCCATGACAAGTTTAATGTTATTGCCAGAGAGAATATGAAGAGAGAAATTGAACATTTAAAAAGCAGTGCATGAATGAGCAACATTTATGAAGAAAGAATAGTGCTAAACAAAGTGTTGTTTGTCTGAGGCTTCACCTGTGGATATAATGAGGGAAAAGGAACCAATAATGATCAACATAATAACCAAGTTTTATTTTTAATATTATTATCAATAAAGTCTATAGTTTCTTTTCAAGTAAAAGTTGTAATTTTTCACAATGTCTTTACAAACTATCTAAATTGTTAATTGAACTATGAAAAACGACTTTGATTCTGATTTTTTTAATAGCCTGATCAACAAACTTTCTTAATAAATATATAAAAAGGCATATTTTTAAGAGCAAAATCCTTAATAAAACACAAATTCATCTTCTATCCAAAACTCCATGAAAACACATTACTTTTTGCTTAGATATTAGGGAGGGTGGACGGGGGATTACAGGGGGTTTAGGGGGGCAGGAATCTGTGATTGAAGGGGTAAGGATGGTGGTGGAGGGGATGGGGGAACAGTGGTTAAACGAGGAGTGAAAAATATGGGAAGTGGTGGTCAGGAGGGTGTTAGGCAGTGCTCTAGGGGAAGGGAAGTGGGGATAAAGTACATCCCTGTCCACCCCCATACTAAATACCAAATAATTGTATTGTCTAAGATTGCCCCAAATTAGACTGCAATTTTAAATGGAGAGGTTCAACTGTACTGCATTTTGAATATAATGTCATATTTGGTTGAATTCAAGAAGTTTTTGAAGTAATTAAGTATTGTTTCAGGTCTTCATATTTAAAAGATGGTTAACTTGTCAACATTTGTTCAGTTTTTTTGTTTTAAAATACTTAAGCTCTTTACCAAACTCACTGTTGTTATCTGGGGGGGGGGGGGGGAACAAAGCGGGGTAAGAATTTTGAGTGGCAGAATTTGTGAAATATCAAGAAAATTTTCAATACTATATACTGTGAAATTTTCACAGCAGTTATATTTTTCCCCATTTTTCTGGTAAAACCCAAAACAAAAAAATTAAACTGTCATGAATGTTTTCTTTGAAGAACATCAGTCCTCACAACTAACTTCCCAGTTCACAGGCCCGATATACATTTTTTCAGAAATTTTTGTATAGTGACAGTTGGCCTGTAGTAGTTAATTTTACAAACCCATCTCCATTTTGACAAGCCTTGGGCCTCGGACAACTGCTTAATAGTGAAGATAGGAATATTATAGTACAATTTGAGGAACAATCACAAATTAAAAACTGTGAGAAAACTGGTTGATCGCAGAAACCACAAAAAAGAGAGAGTGCAAAAAATCTCCCGGTTCACAGTGTGTACACCATAAAATATATTTATATATTAGCAATGCTCATACCTAGTGAAACTTCATATCCTGGATAAGACACTAATTAGCTAGTGGAGAGATACATAGTTATGAGGCAGCAGTTACTCAGCTTGTCCAAGATACTATTTCAAAAGAAAGGGAATGTTGAAGTTCACATGACTTTTTGATCCTGAGTTTTACCGCCTAAATTAACACAGTCACCAGCATAGGAACTTTCTTAAAGCAAGCACTTGTGGTAAAATATTCTTCACATAATTCTTCATTATTAAAAAAAAAACAAACAAACAAAACTTTCTTAATCTTAAAATAATATCACATTTTATTATAAAATAATAATAAATATGTGTAAAAAATGTTCAGTTGACAATGAATCCAAGTACAGAGATAAAATAATCACCGAGATAGGTGAATCTAGTTCTACATAATGAAAGCCCTCTATCAGTGAATTAGTACAGGTTATTATCATGATCCAAACTCTGTGGTGTCTGATGTGATGGGTTTGAACTCGAATGCTCCTCTTCCATCCATTTGTAAGTAGTACTGAAATGTATAATAACAGAGTTATTGAATTTTATGAAAGTTAATTTAAATTCTAATATGACACACTTCATCAGTTTTTATGTCCCCATGACAAACAGTCGGGGGGGGGGGGGGGAGGGGGGGTATTAATTTACCCCTGTCCGTCCATTCCTTCCGTCCGTCCAGATTACACATGATCACGGCTTGTCCGGCTATCTCCTCAGACAGTTTTTGAACTACATCTAAAATATTTTGGCAGGATGTTTCTACACATTATGATGATGTGCAAGATCATAGGATCTTGATTTTTGTGGAATGTTATGGAACTTGGTGATAGTTGGACTTTGTATTTTGTCAGAAATATACCCCAAGCAACAAGGTTAGGGATTGATATTAACATTTTTGATGTGTCCTTCAGTCCGTCCATCAGTCCTCTTTTTCTCATGGCAAGTATTTTTGCAGTGCTTTGCCTAACATACCAAAATTTACTGCATCAATCAACAGTACATAAATCTTTCTGAATTTGCAAACCAGGACTTCATACAAAAATAAACATGCTCTTAATCTAGCGAGCGGGGGCATCATTAGTATCTTACAGACACATTTGATTAACTAAAAAAAATCACTATTAACAAACGATGTGTGGGCTCCTGTGACAAACAACATATGACCAAAAACACAGATATATGAAGGTCTTACTTATGACATAAATTTTATCCAATATTACCTTCATCACAATAGAATATAGCTCCACAATGGTCACCACTTATTTAATAAAATAACAAAAAAAATAGTTCTTTTACAATTAGGTCAGAGAAAAAACTTGCGTGTTTAAGGTTACCCTACCAACCCTAGTACATTTTATTGGTATTTTTTATGAAATATCACTAAACTATCATTTTTTAGTTGAACACTATTAAAGTCAAAAATGCAAAAAATCCTCCCAGAAGTGTCTATGTAAATAATTTTTAAAAAATAAATGATTCATCTACCTACCTACACCTTTTTTTCATCCAATGTAATCTTAAACAGACATGTATTTTTCTTGCCCTTAATATAATTCACAGAGACTTCATTTTATCATTGTTTTACCATGGGCTGACCTTTTATGTAATTATTTTATCCGTGCTACTGTTTATGGTAAAATAAGTCAAATAAAAGGAATTTCTCATGAATTATTTCTTCATTAAAAAATATAAGGCCAGATTGTATTAATTAAGATGTGTTTTCTACATCTTGACAACTAATATAACTGAAGAGCTACTAAATTATTATGAAGTCCACAGTAAGTATTTAGATGATAAACTGTGATAAATTTGATACATGCACCACATACACTGTGATCAAAATTTATTTAACAAGACAAGTGTACTGGAAAAGAGAAGCCTAGTGTAGATCTGGCAATGATTTTTCTTAAAAGTCTTTACACAAACTGATGTATTAATCGTGCTAATTTTTACATGAAAGTACTTGATTTAGTTTTTCACATTTCACACAATTTTTTTTTAGCAAATCAGATGGAAGTAAATGCCTAATTAATGTGCTATAAGCAACTGAATACCTGATACTGGTATCAAAGAAACGGTACAAGTTTAGTAAACCTTTTACAGTCCACAGCATATCACAGTAAAATCACAGCATATGTTTTGATGTTTTAAAATACATGGAAATACAACCTAGTGTTAGAATCAGTATTATACATTTCAAACTATAAACTATAAAGAAAAAATGTTGAACATGATATTGAAATGCATATTTTTATGTGACCTTATTCTTAAGTTTTAAACATAAGCTTTTTTGAAAAATGAAGACAAAACATATGTTGTAGTTTTTCATGTGTAAAATTTACCTCATGATGCTTCCATAATGACTTCCTGTGAGACACAGTAAACAGTGTAATTCCCACCTGTAAATAAGATACATACATGACACGTGTAATAATATATAGTTTGTATAACATTTACAGGAATAGACTATGTTATTATGCAAGTCATGAACATCTAAACTAATCTGTTAAAATTAAATTGAAAAAAATAATTTCCTCTTCTTAACTAATTCATCAGGACTCATAATTAAGGAATTTGAATTTCCCATGCCTATAGGCGCCACCATGATTGTTTGAGCTGTGATATCACAAAGTCGGTTCGTAAAGTGAAAGTAAATAGGGTTCGAAGAAAGTGCAAATTTGGAAAATTCCCACTATAATTTCAATCAAAAATACACAAACGAACGATGGTATTTCAGCTTAAAGATTAGTATTTCTAAGGAATATCTAATTGCTACTTCAAATAGTGCTCGTGCTTCCGGTAAAAAAAAAACTGTTTGAATATTTCTTTTTTATTATTTGTGAAATAATAATCTTGACAAAACAGCATGCTTTGGTGATGGGAAAAATAGGATCATAGAAATATGTAAGGAATATTCTTTGTTTACATATTAATATGCAGTACGTGAATCAATACCAAACCATCTTAGTGACGTCATGAGCTAATTGGAAGCTATCATTAAAAATAAATAAAGTCTGCATATGATCAACACTATCGATTCCTTCAGACAGAAGAGTTCTGCAAGATAGCTATTCACATATATCTCATAGATCTCGAATTTTGCATAGCTTTTGACTTTTTTTAAAGGAGAATTTGCATTATAGGTTATTTATTTTTGGTTACAAGTGTATGAATTTTTATTAGAGGCTAACTTAATGCAAAAATTTCCCATTAACACTTCAAATTCATTTGTGTTCATTTGTGTTAAATTGTTTTCTGGCATAATTTGATTTTAGGCTTTGCCTATGAGAGGCAGAGTTATTCGTATTCAAATAACAACTTAGTTGAAAATGCATCACTATTTTGTTATGGATGATGTACAGTAATGATCAACGGAGACTTCCTAGAACATCTGCTCTGTGTCCGTGTTAGAAGTTTAACTTCACTTCCAAATTCAAGTTTAATTTTTATCAGTAAGATTTTGAGCCATTCATATTTCAGACCCTCTACATATATAAGAAGTCACTGAAGCTCCATCCTTATCAACATTTCCAGTTTCAATTTAGATATTCTTAATAGACTCAACGTTTCACTATCAAAACTGGATTTGGTTCATATTAAATCACTTGATACAAGTACAGAGAACATGTAAAACTTCAACAACTTCATTCATAATAAAAATACTATAAAGACAATGGTAATATTTAAAGTTATGATCTTATGAGGCAAATAAATACATTGGTAATTGAACAGTTTGGCATTAAATATCAATGTGTTTTCAATAAGATGTATTTAAGTATGGTGAAAGACTGTCTATCTTTTGTTAATAAAAAAGATGATTTTATAAAAGCTGATATCACACATTCAATGTATGTAAATTGGATCTAACCTCTCTACAATACTGATAGATAAAGCCTTCTACATCCACACTAACTGCACTTGTACATTCATCTAAAATGGCAAATTGTGGTTTGTGGTAGAGCAGTCGTGCCATCTACAATGGAATAGATCAATAGTTATAGTAATTTTTATTAATGATTGAAACACTATTGTTATGTTTAAAAATGAAGTTTTTCAGAGTTTTTAATTGTTTGAAAAATCACAATGTATTTAGTTTCCCTTTCCTTCTGAATGAAACAGAGACATAAGTTCACAAATTCATTGTTAAGATATCTACTCATTTACTTCTTAAATTCATTCAAATTGATTCCCTGAACTCATGCTTGATCCAGATGTTTCAGTAAACCTTTGACAGTCAACCTTGACTGAACATATGCATGCACAATAATCGACGTTAATGATATCAACAGTACCAAAGCAAATTATATAAAGTAACTTTGTTAGCTCATAGAGAACCAAGCAACTACAAACATGTTACAAATCAAACTAGATCATTTAGGTAACTACTGTTATATTTTCATTCTATGAAGAAGTAACTTCAATCATGCGGTACACACTAAATAATCTGAATAGAAGGTTATTTTTAAATGTATGCCACAGGCATTGAGGTTATTTTGAAAAGTCTGAAAAAAAATATAAGTCATTCCTTATAATCTTATTTCAGTAACAAGATTTTAATAAGTATAACATAAAAAAAAGTTGATGATGTCACAATCAAATTACAAAATTTGGTCCAAGAGATGATGGACAAAATTCTTTCACCAATCAGAAAGCTTGTCACTTCTGAAATTAAATTATTACAGTATAAACCAAACACAGTCATGATGCAGAAAGGTTGAATTACAATGCTGTTTTCTAATAAACTAAAATTAAGCCAGTTTGTCACAAGATCAATACAGATTGAAATGTTTTTTATGCAAGCACTAATTTTACACTATTCATACAGGAAATCTGTGAGCAATGGCTAAATAGTGATACCCTCGCTTTTAAGCACAATATAAGGAAAAAAAAACAAGTCCTCAGTCAATGAAACTTGCATAACCTTTTCAAAAAATGGAACCCACAATATTGCATACCTTCAGGAAGAATGTGTTAAAATTTCAAGCCGCTGTGATGAGTAGTACTGGGAGAAGTGTGATGAAAATTTCAATTTTTAAAAATATAAATTCCTCTGTAAATAGGGAGTTTGTCAAATTTTTCCAAAAATAGATCCCACCATATGGCATACCTATGGGGAAAAAGATGTTAAATTTCAAGCAGCTGTGATGAGTAGTTGGTGAGAAAAGTGTGGAAAAAAAATTCAACTTGCAAAAATATAAAGTAAATAAAGAGCTGTGCTTTAAGCACATGATACGCCTGTTGCCCTTATAACTTGTCCTTATGTTTTTAATGAATTTATATGATCAACTAAAATACTGTGAGCCCCGTTCCTGGCCTTTTTTAAAGAGTAAAACTTCATACCACGGAAATATAAAATTTGACATTTATACAAATTGGAAGGGAGCTTACTTCAATAGATATGAACAATTCACCAAAGTTTCATAAATGTTGAGGAAAGTGTTTTTGAGTTATTGTGTGGAAACTTGAAAATTCCCCCTTTTTTTAAGTAAAAAAATTCATAACACAAAATGAAAAATCTGAAATTTATGAAAATTGAAAAGGAACTTATGTCAATAGATATGAACAATTCACCAAAGTTTCATTAAAGTTAGTGAAAGTGTTTTTAAGTTATTGTTAAGTGTGGACGACTGTTGGAAGGACAGACAACGGTACACCATAATACCTCCTGTCTTAGACAGGCGTATAAAAATAAACAAAGTCCCTGGGAAACAACAGACAGTTGTTGACAATTTTTTCAGAAAATGAATCCCACCATACGGCATACCTACAGGAAGAATGTTTTAAATTTCAAGCGGCTGTGACGAGTAATTGCTGAGAAAAGTGCCAAGAAAATTGCAACTTAAATCAACAAAGTGCTCTGTAAACAAGAAGTTATTGTTGAATTTTTCCAAAAATGAATCCCACCATTACCATACCTCCAGGAAGATTGTGTTAAAATTTCAAGCCACTGTGATGAGTAGTTGCTGAGAAAACTGTGATGGAAAAAAAGTGTCACAGAAACACGGAAAATAGGACACACAGAAACACAGACAAGGGTAAAACAGTATACTGTGTATAATTAGAGCCACATTAACTTTTATTGTATTGTCTTGAACTTACAGCTGTACGCCAAACTAAGAGGTAAAGCAGTTTTTATTATTATATAAATCTTACAGCTGTAAGCCAAAGTAAGAGGTAAAACAGTTTTTATTATTATATAAATCTTACAGCTGTAAGCCAAAGTAAGGGGTAAAGCAGTTTTTATTATTATATTAATCTTACAGCTGTAAGCCAAACTAAGAGGTAAACAGTTTTTATTATTATATAAATCTTACAGCTGTAAGCCAAAGTAAGGGGTAAAGCAGTTTCTATTATTATATAAATCTTACAGCTGTAAGCCAAACTAAGAGGTAAACAGTTTTTATTATTATATAAATCTTACAGCTGTAAGCCAAAGTAAGGGGTAAAGCAGTTTTTATTATTATATAAATCTTACAGCTGTAAGCCAAACTAAGAGGTAAAGCAGTTTTTATTATTATATAAATCTTACAGCTGTAAGCCAAACTAAGAGGTAAAGCAGTTTTTATTATTATATAAATCTTACAGCTATTCTTTGTTTTTCACCACCACTAAGTACATCCATCCAGTCCTATAAATACACAGTAAAAATAACTGAGGTTTTATATAAACAGATAAAACATTAAATATTGACAATTGTTCACCAGACATTCCTAAATACAAGTAAATAACATATTATTACAATTTATCTTTCAAAAATTTCCAACCTCTTGTGTTAATTATATCTGATACTTCTTCCATATTTTCAGCAAGACCATAAACAATATGGAAATATCTACACATAATATTACCAACCTGTACAGAATCCCAGCCACCTTCTCTCTCTAATATATATTCTAATTGCACCTGAAAAATAATAATAGCTATCCATTTATTCTAAATACAAATAAGGTTATTCAACATAAAACAATGTACTAGCATGCTGCTTCAACTGTAAAAAAAAGGCATTGTATTTTACAGTTGGATTGTGACCAATGCCAACACCTTCAGTATTTTGAATTTCTGTCAGGGTTACTTTTCCCTTAGCTTCTGACCAAAGGATCTATCCTGACAGCAAAGGGAGGTAGTCGATGGAATACTATTACTACTAACATATGCTGCTAAGATAGTAAAATAAAAATAAAAAAAAAAGATAAATAAACATTGAATAACTTCTGAATCATTCTTTTATTAGAAGAGATTCATTCTGTATTTGAGCAAGCTTACCTTTTTCAGTATATCTTCTAGTTGAATATCTCTGATTCCTTTCTTCAGCTGGTGTTCCCTCGTATCAGGATAGATAACCTGATCTCTCAGTGTTCCAACAGTCATATAGGGTCTCTACAAAAAGTGCATGTATTGTTTAGGTTAAGGACATGATTAAGACATCTAGTAATTGTACAAAACTTAAAAACAAACATCAAGATATTGTTTGTAGCTTTAAAGATACCTCTCAAGATATGAAAAAAAAGCAAAAGAAAAAGCCCAAGATATATGCTGAATCGTATCAATCAAGATATGAAAGACTCTTTTGCATATATAAAAAGTTCAACCCATATTAATACACTGTATTGCAAATTTCAGTATGTTGTACAGATGTTTCACGGAATAAACTCTCAACAACAGCACTAAATACAGAGGATGATCTAAATTATACAAAAAAATACTCAAAACCAAAATTATTGAAATACATATAAGCCAATTCCAGCACAGAGAGGTTCTACCATGTGCAACACATGGAATTAAAACTCAGTGTTTAGAGGTTTTGAATTCTGTAAATGAGATAATTATTAACACTACTTAATATGTTGTTTACTTCTCACCTGTGGAACATAAAACAATTTCCCTTTTTCTGGTTTGGTCAATGTACCACCAAATAATGGCCATAACTGAAAGAAATAAGAATACCATGTTTAAAGAATGAAAGGCTCATTAAGTCATCTGCTGAAGTGGATGTTTATACATTAGATACTGATGGCCGGAATTCACTGATATAAGAAATAATTATGACAGTTATGTCCCATTACCACTTACCACTTAACAAATTGCTTCAAAATTTACAAAATTCTGGTTTAGAATGTTCCTTCGGCCTTGACCTCTAGCAACTATAAAGATACTTTGCCAAGTACCAATTAAGTGATTTGAATGAAAAGTGAAAATGAAATATAACAAACTAGCTATACAATTGTGATTCTTACCTCTCCTAATGTCCTGAATAATGAACTTTTACCACAACCATTTGGACCACATACTAACACATTCATACCAGATTTCACCTGAAATATTGATAACCTCAAAATAATTTTAAAGCATTCTTTACCATCAAGGTTCAACTATTTGTAAACTAAGCAAATAATTACCAACAACTAGAGCTTTTTATTCAAACAGAAACAATACTTCTCTGCGTATGAAATTCACACAGACAAAAAAAGAAAGTGCAAAGCCTACAAATTTTAAGCCCCAAAAAATTAGGAAGTTTTTAAGTAAGAATGGGGTTACAAGACAAATATCGTATTTATCTACCTATAAGTCGATGTGGAGTATAGGTCGAATTGCCAAATTTTGACTAAAATCAGCGAATTTGCCATATAAGTTGAGGGTCAGACATGCATCTTATGCCATCGATGTTTACATACCGTAGGTGTCAGCAGAAGTTTTTCAAATCATATTTTTCAAGCGATAATGATATTGTTAAGTTTGTTAGTATTTTTAATAAAGCACATTTTGTAAAAGGGTTTTATTAGTTTTATTTTAATCTGTTTCAATTGCTCTGATATTGAAACCCTAAGATGGTAAACATGTCAAGCGTGGGCATCCAGGTGTGAAATTAGTCTGGATACCAGTCATAATTAAGACCAGTAATTAATAAACAATATAATCTGGTATTCAAAATTACGATAAATTTTTTTTTAAGAAAAGCACTTAGGGTTGACATAATATAACATCGCTTTATTCATTCATAAATGGATAGCAACACTGATCACTCATTTTTTTAGTTGAATCGATCACCGGTTTAATTTGCATTGACAGCTTTCATTTTCCTACGACATGTGATTGCAGTTTGAATGAAAATCAATATAATGTAATCAATTCTAATGAAATCACTTGTACATGAATTTTTTTCTTGAAAAATCCTTATATAAGTCAAGTGGACGATAAGTCGAGACTGTCATTTTGCTGAAAAAAATATAGACTTTAGTCTGAAAAATACAGTACTAGCTAGAACTGTGAATCTGAGTGACCTCCCTGAATGATACCCCCATTAACAATAGTCAACATGTAAAAAAGTTTAGTTAGAAATCTCTTGCTGCAAATAATATACAGCCTTAGGTACAAAAAATCTAAATCATTCAAACAGACCCAATTACGGTACAAGGAAGGACAAACAGTCAGAAAGGCAGAGGGTGATTTCAGTAGACCCCTTCAAACTTTTTTGCACAGCTTATATATGTAAAAGTTTGTCAAAATTCACTATTAATGAAGAGTTGTTATGATACAGAGTACTAACCTCAAAATTAAGTTCCTCTATCAAAACATCTCCGTTAGGTGTAACTAAAGGTACTTTTTCAAATCTGTAAAAAAACATAATTATTGTGTGCATTGAAATACATTTACAACAATGTAAAGTAAATCTGATTAAAGTAGGTTGAAATTTCAGTGAATAAACCCAAGTACATTGGAGTTACAATACACAAGATTTTTTACTCACCAATGCACTATGAACACTTAAATACAAAAAACAATGGATGAGATATATTAAGTTTTTTATCTTACAGATGAATTAAGTCATACAAAGTGAAACAAAAGAAATGTACATATAGATTATTCCATTTTTAACTTTAATTTATATAAACAAGTGATACATGTAATACTGGCTGATTTATAAAGTTAGAAATATTAATATATTTGATTAAGAGATATATTTGACTAAATATGGTTATCACCTGATCATGTGATCTTGTATCATTATCTTCCCACTTCCAGGTTTATGATCTTTAGTAACTTTCTTCTGACCTTAAAATACAACAGGAAAAAATAATATTTATAGATAATTAGCTTTCAACTTCTGGTTTTATTGAAGGGGCAAAAACGTTCATATCCCTTCCTAATATGTGATAATAGGAAATTCAGGATGGATAATACCTGTAATATCCTTTAATATTTTCATCTTGAGATCTTGACAAAATATGAGATCCATATATATAATACATTGTGATTTTGCTTTTTATATATTTTTTTCACTCCTAATTTCTAGGCTTTTTTGTATAAAATTTGACCCCAAAAATTTCAACCCTACAAAATAATACTTCATTAATATCAGTACTATCTAAAACTTCATACTCTTGACATTCTAATAAATACAGAATGTAAATTTCTAGCCTTTGGTACATAATCTACATACCACTTTGATCAGAAACCATAGTTCTTTCATAATGGCCTCTATTTAGATCATCTAGTACAGTCTTCAGCTGTGTGATTCTGGCTGTAAATCTACAAATGGAATGATTCATCACTATAAATCAAAACATTCCATAAATGTAGAACTTATTACCACTTTAGTAAATTAGCAAAAAAAAAATTATGATTAATGAAGCAACTATTTATGTATGTTTTTTTTATTATTTTTTTTTGACTACCAAAGCAAAACAAAGGAAAAGATAACATAGGACACCATTTCTTAAGATACAAGTACAAAGATGAGTTTATTTACATGTACTATGTCTGAAAGTATTCTGTCATATTACCATGTTTTCTTATCAATTATTTCACACATCATACCAACCAGTTTAGGGGAAGTAACTATGGTCGATAAGCTGGTGTTTATTTGGAGACCGAAAATATGTGATACAATGAACATTTTGTGCTATTAACAGTCTTGAAAATATGATAATTAGTGTATAAAAGTATCAAAGATTGTTTCCTTTCTGGATTATGATGGATACCCAGAGCAATAAAAAGAAAAGAACAAGATCATCTGAAGGTGAGACCCCAAAACCTGATTGTAAACAAACGAAAATGGCTATGGGCGAAAACATCACTGATTTAAATGATTTAAAGCAGACAGTTCTTGCAATTGCATCTAGTGTAAAAGAAATTAAAGATGGACAGGATAGTTTGAAAAGAATGTTTGAATCTAAAATTGACAAATTAAGGAAGGATGTATTGTCAACAATAGATGACAAAATTAAAGCCCTAAAAACAGATATTGACATTGATATGGCAGGTGAATCGTCACACATTGACACCTTGGTTAAATCACTAGATACACTCAGTGTTCGTATTAATAATGTTGAGAGTGCTGTTCAGAATGTAATGGTAGATGATTACGATAATAACGGTCAGCGACAAAATGCACAACTCGGTACCGGAGGGCGTAGATTTGAACAATTTAATGAAAACGAAATATCAGTTATAATAAAAAATGTTTCTTACACGGTCGATGAAGATATAGTGGAAAAGGCTAGGAACATTATCGATTGTATAGGTGAACCAATTTATGGTACCGTAAATATTAAAACATGTACACGACTTCGTCAGAGTTTTCGTAATAAACCTGGACTTGTTAAAGTAAGCTTTGAAAACCTGGATCAAAAGATCAGTGTTTTACGAAATAAACATAAATTAAAAGACTCCAATGATTATAAACGGGCGTTTATTCAAAGTGCAAAGTCTCATATAGAACGATTATTAGAAACAAATGCTTGGGCGATTCTTAAAGAGTTACCCCATGGAGACAACTACCGAATCACAGGAAATGGTTGTATTATAAAGAAAAAGGATGACGCACCTCAGATAGCAATTGACAATAATACCGAAATGCAAAATGACTCTGATTAGGAAAGAGCCCGGCACGATTGGACAATTAATATAACTCAGCTAAATGTATGTGGTTGGACTTCGAATAATTCTCAGTTACAGACAGCGATTTTCGATAACGTTAATGTGGACATTTTTAGCATTTGTGAAACGCACTCGAGAAATGACGATAAAATCGAGGTAGATGGTTATCAATGGATCGGTTTAAATAGGAAAGTAATTCATCAAAATGCCCCTAAAGGAATGGGAGGTGTAGGACTACTGATAAAAACCGGTATTTTGGTAGACTATAGATTTGAAATTGTGGATGCAAAATATGATGGAATTTTGAGTGTAAAATTTATATCTAAAACAACAGACTTTACGTTCATCGTCTTTTCGGGTTACCTACCCCCAAAAAATTCTGTATGGGGACCAGACGCACAGAGTTACTTTGCACATATCTTGACAAATTTGTATATCAATAATGATTGTGATGCATTTATCGTATGTGGAGACTTTAATGCACGGATCAGGTCCCTTAAGGATTTCTTCGAATTTGACACTGAATCGACTGTTATTGATACAGCAACAAATCAGCACGGACAAGCGTTTATTGAATTTCTAAACGAATTGAAGATGTGCGTTTTGAATGGCAGATCAAACAACACGAACTCTGACTTTACGTGCGTGTCGGGCAAAGGAAAGTCTGTGGTGGATTATATTTGTGTCCCGCATGACGTTTTACAACAAATCTTATCATTCAAGGTTGTCAATATGCGCTATATATTAGATAAGTTCAGTCTTGTTGGATTACTAAACGAACGCTCTAGAATCCCAGATCAATCAATTCTAATGGCAACGCTAAATATACAATGTGCAGAAACGTCTGTTCATACAACCGATGACAGAATATCCTGCGAAAAACGCTATAAACTCAAAGAAATTCCAAATGACTTTTTCGCTTCAGATTTATCTAGATTGGCACTCCAAAACTTGATATCAAGGATCGAAAGGACCAGAGAAACACCAAATGACATTGACGTGATCTACACTGATTTATGTGATATTATTATGTATGAAATGAACGATAAAATTCCACGCTACGAATCTACAAATAAAACTAGAAAGCGTTTCAGAGTGCATAAACCATATTGGAATGATGAACTCTCCGATCTGTGGAACGATATGCGTGAAAAGGAATGAAAATTCCTAAAAT
Organism: Perna viridis; assembly: GCA_037379345.1. Lineage (NCBI taxonomy): Eukaryota > Metazoa > Mollusca > Bivalvia > Mytilida > Mytilidae > Perna > Perna viridis. The sequence continues at coordinate 57,175,411 of CM074511.1, forward strand.
CCGAAGAAACACCAATCACTCGTAGGCGTAAAAGATCAGAATTTTTATAATCTCAAAAGAAATTTGATCGTAGGCTCAGATTTTATGATCGACAATATCGACAAACATTCGGTGAGGAAATTGGAAGTATGACAACTACTAACCCAAATGAGTTCTGGACGAAAATATGAAAGATAGGACCACATAAACGATCAGATATTCCGAGATGGAGGTATATGGAAACGACAGAAATGTTCTATATGATGAAGAAAGTGTACATATGAAATGGAGGTCTGCATTTGAAAAGATGTACAACAGTGACAATTCCAAAAGGGATTTCGATAACGAATTTCATAGTTACGCTCTGAACCATAAGAAAGTGATATGTTAGATCCCTTATATCAAAATAACAAGGAACTGAACTCCGTGATAACATTCGACCAAATTAGAAAGGTACTTAATGCATCAAAAAACGGAAAATTCGCTGGAATCGATAGAATTCCTTATGATGTTTTACGATCCAATACTGTGATTGCAACAATACAAAGTTTGTTTCAGCTCGTATTTGACACTAGCATTATACCTTCTATTTGGAGGAAGGCAATACTGTTCCCAATCTTAAAAGATCAATCTTCAGACAAACGGATTCTGATGAACTATCATGGAATATGTTTACAGTCATGTATCTCTAAATTGTATAGTGCATTTATGAACAATCGATTGACATCGTATCTAGAGGAAAACGACCTACTCTTTGATGTGCAAAATGGATTTCGCAAGCACCGATCGTGTGAAGATCATGTCTTTACTCTCAACAGCATTATTCAGAACAATGACAACATTATTGTAACATTTGTGGACCTTAAAAAGGCCTTTGACTTCGTAGATCGCAATATGCTACTATACAAATTACTAATAAACAATATCGATGGTAAAATGTACCAGTCAATAAAAAGCATATACTCGTATACCTCAGCTAGTATTCAAATTAACCAGATGATGACCGAGTGATTTTCTTGTCAATCAGGAGTCAAGCAAGGAGATAACTTATCACCCACATTATTTTCAATTTTTATTAATGATTTAGTACAAGAGGTGAATCTACTGGATCTTGGTGTTGACACTGGAATGTGAAAAATATCGTTGATGTTATAGGCTGATGACATTGTGTTGCTTGCCGATAATGAGGACAATATGCAAAAGATGCTTGATAAGCTTCACGAATGGTGCAAGAAGTGAAGAGTGTTGATTAACACTGACAAATCAAAGGTAATGCATTTTCGACCAAGCTGAAAACATAGAACAGCCTTTGAATTTAAAATTGGTGATAACATCTTGAACATCACAGAACAATACAAGTATCTTGGTGTAATATTTCATGAGAAAAAGAAATTTGATACAAATGCCGAGAATCTGTCGAAGGCTCCGGGACGGGCCCTTGGAGCTCTAATTACGAAAATTCAGTATATGAAGGAATGTGGATTCAAAACTTTCCAAAAACTGTTTAGCTCTTGAGTCGTACCAATATTGGATTACAACTCTTCAGTGTGGGGATTTAAGGACTACCCATATGTTGACAATGTGCAAAATAAGGCAAGTAGATACTTTTTAGGTGTTCACAAGTTCGCTGCGAAACTTGCAATTACAGGCGATATGGGTTGGCTTCCATCATGCCAGAGACGACATTACAATATGATTAGATATTGGAATAGACTTATGGACATGCCTGATACACGACTCTGTAAACAAGTTTTCAACTGGGACCAGGAACGATGCTTGAATAATTGGTCGTCGGAAATCAAAGCTGTTATGAATAACATTGGACTTGCAGAACATTTTACCAATAAATTGAAATGCGATCTTCCTAGTGTTAATGGCAAACTGTTAGAAAACTAAACACATGAGTGGAAAATCCAACACTGCTAAATTGAGAACTTATAGAACATTTAAGTCTTCCTACAAAATAGAAACATATGTTGAAATGAATCTGACAAAGCGTGAACAATCAACATTGGCACAGTTTAGATGTGGAATACTGCCTCTTCATGTCATAACTGGACGTTATATTGGTGAACCCTTAGATGAAAGACTCTATATTTTATGTGATGCGGGTACAATTGAAGATGAAACTCATTTTCTGACAGACTATTTTTTTCATAGAATTTAGAAATGAACTTTTCTCAAATATTGAAGGAAAGGAGATATTTACAAATCTACCAAAATGTGAACAATTAATTCAATTGATGAAATACTTTCCGAGACAAACTGCAAGATATATATATATAAATCTTATCTAAAGCGTAGACAGTTCATTTATTCCAAATAATCTATGTTTGTTCTTTTTATTTTGCTTAATTACTTCTCGATAATAATTAACTAGTTTTCTAAGTTTGAAGTGACTTATAGGTCCAACGGGCCGGTAAATATTTATTTATTGTAATTACTATTGATGTTTGTAGTCATTTACATGTCACTATAATAAACAATCTATCTATCTATCTACCAACCCAGCTAGTCTTGTCATCTCCCTTCCAGCTAGTACTATTCTACCAATAGCTTCAGCCATTCTAACCAACATTCTTCCACTTTTATAGTAATCCTGACAAATTTAAAGTTCATTTCATTACATATTTCTTTACTACTGAATACTTATTTTAGCTCTTGATTTTTTCTTTTAAGATACACTTGCAATAAATTCTCTCACAATTTTTCTTTTCTCAAGAAAATAGGTAAATATAATTAAATGTATTTTCCTTCAAGAGTAAAATTAATACAGACAGACAATGGACATACCTCCAATCTCTCACTGGGAGAACTGTTCAAGTGTCTAGGGTGGGCTAAATCCAAAAATGGACGGCTTACAACTAAATATCCAAAAACTGTCGCTATATCTGAAAAAAATAAACAAAAACCATAGAACTTTTATCAGCCAGAAGAGATATAATCAAATTTACAATATGGTGACTAGTATTTGCTTAAATAGCCAAACTTCAATTAATTTTCATAATTTTGTTTAAGAAGTTGATTTGCCCTAAAAGATGAATTCTAATCCTGTATCCCTGTCTTTCTGTGCCAAAAACTTAAGCAAGCACTGGCATTTTATACTATGTCATTCTATTCTGTTTATCAGAAACAGTACACAATGTGGAAGTATTAAAAAATCTATTCATCATACAACTATGCATATACTTGTGATAAATATTAACAAAATAAGTGTACACTGTACATTAAGCTTTGATCATAAAAACATTACTGGAAAAGTGGTCACATTTATCTAAAGCATGGATAAAGAAACGGTAAAAAATGCCGGTCATTGACCGACAAATTTTGAAAATGACCGACGACAATTTTCCAACATCGGACATAAAAAAAAATTGTCAACCCTTATAAATTACAGTCTGTGTGGTTTTATTAGTGTAAAAACATTCTGTCTACCAGTCTCCTAAATTAATTGGAAATTACTTGACAGTTGTGTGTCAATTTTAGCAGATGTGCAGCCACCTTTGACTGTGATTTAGCATCATTTACCTGTAACTGATTAGTTGATTGCATAATTAAATTAATGGTACACGTGGAGCCCCATTGTATATATGAATTAATTGAAGTAACTCGGAGAATCTTCATACATTTATTAAGAAAACATTGACAAGTCCACCATTTTCCTGTCGATTTTTCAGAGATAATAACGAAAGCATGTGGAACTGAAACTACGAATCAGTCGTACATTTAATTTGTAATTATTAATTCGTCGATTGAATTGTTTTAACACAGAAGTCAACAGACCATTTAAATCAATATACAAAATGTGTTCGCGACATTCTTTTATAAATAATCGACATTTTTTCATCACTGTTTGCCTATGTGATGAAAAAGCCTGAGAGATACGATGTTTTGTTTACATTTTAGAATGTCCATGTGTGGTAAAAACCGAACTTGTTCACTTGCTCTGATATTTTGTAAAAGTCAGAGTATGTGATGAAATAACACACTTTCCAATATTTATCTTAAAATATCTACATACAAACATTTTTTAAGTTTATTTTCGAGCATGTAAAAGACTGACAAAATGTCAGCTGAAGTTTGATAAAATGTCTGGCATGGGCTGTCAAAATTTCCAGACCCTTGATCTAAAGCCAAATAACTAATTGAGTACAACTTACATTTAGCAATAATATTATCTACAAAACCCATCTGCATTCTAAAGGATATAAAGTTGCGTAAATGTCGAACCTATGAATACAAAAATATCCTAACTAAAATAAGATATTAAAAAGTCTTTCAGTAGTTAAACTGAGATTTCATGAGAAAATAAAAAAAAAATATCAATAAAAAGAAATTAATAAAAAAAACTAATATCAGATAAGTATGCTTAACTTCAGTTAATTGTTAGTTTCAAGTAACATTGAATTCTACAAACTTAAGATATCTTTCTTGTCACAATTATTCATTGTGAAAAAAGACTCATTACTGAAATACTGATAGGTTAATCAACTTTCTTTTAGCTTCTACCTGGGTTAAATTTATTACAAATAATTTACCAATTTATTAAATGTAGCTAGAATAATAGTCTGTTCTCGTTTATTGCCTTGGTAAAATGCTATTTCTTCACTGAAATAGAAAGTAAGATTATAATATCAACAATTGAGAAAAAAATATTTTAAAATATATACAAACACGTCATCATCATTTATTTTAGTGTCAGTCTCTGAAAGATGTACACAGTGGGTGAAACATGGTATGAAAAAAAAAACACCATTTTGAAAGTTTAATTAAGAACCTAGGAAAAAAGATTTTTTCATTGAAATGCATTGAAAATGAACATTTCAAGGGCAGATAACTCTGTCAAAAACATGTTTTTTTTTTTTTTAAATTCCTGAGCAAATATAGTAATGCAGAGATCAAATAATGGTCTTTTCAAACAATAATACTATTGAAGTTATCTATACGTTCCTTACTTAGAAACCTGAATTGTGTAATACTCAAAAACATAAAATGACATACAAACACTCTGTCAACATATGTATCAAACATGCAGCTTCTGTGGCATACATGATTATCATTTGAAATTCCCCCCAAAAAGTAGGTTATGATTGATCAAACCTATTTGTGATAAGTCTAGAGTTGACATATCTGTATTCTCCTTCTAACTTCTGCTCCTGGACAGTAAACTTCCCTATTGGTCTTCTTAACCTGTGAAATATTCACATTTATAACAGACCTAATTCATAAAGGAATTAGAATAATATGCAATATTAAAACTATAATATATGTCAATAAAGAATTTGTTGTTTTGTGTTCATATATATAAAAAAAGAATAAAATGACTGTAGAAGTGTAATTTAGTTACAAATCATATCAATGAAAAAATCTGTTGAAAGAGCCAAGGTGGTTTATACATTTTGAACATATTTATCATCAACTGAACATATTTTTGTTTAGATTAGTTTATTAACTATACCTTGTAAGGATGAGACCTGATACTGCTAAATATCCCAACATGGTTACTGGACCCTAAAATGAAAATTATTTTTTTCATAAATATGCAGTGTTTATAAACTGACATTTAATAAGAAATTGACTCTCAATATGATTTTAAAATGTTTGAACTAAAAGCTTCAAGATGTGAAGAAGTATAGTTTTCTAGCCAACTTTTGCAACTACAATGTATTACTAAAAGCAACCCTTTTGATTGACAAGTTGTTAAACAGTTAAACATGAAATCTGATTACAATGCTTACCTGGACACCTATAGCTCCTGTAAGTTTGACTGTATACAATCCTACATCAAGCAAAGGCTGAAACAAACAGAAAAATATTGTAATAAAATACAAAATTTGAGTCCTTTTTTATTAGAAAAATAAGAAAACAATTTTGCATATTTGGAGTTCTTCCCCTTGTTGGAATTTGAATTGCGAAGTACTCAACATTATAAATGACAATATTCCTCAAAATGTAACAGATATTTTCTATACACAGGATTTATAACAAAAGTATAATGCACCAACTTGAAAACAATGAAAATCAAAAAGTAGCTTTCCGTCTACCCCGGATTTGACTTTTTATGAGCAACTCCGCGGGTGTTTCTAGAAAAGCAGAGGACGCTTACCCTACCGGTGCACCTGGTCCTTGCTCCCAATTTTTAGTGGAGTCCAAGTTGCTCATTTACTTTTGTTACTTTGTATGTATAATTTTAGTTACTTTATGTTCTTTGTTGTGTATGTCTGTTTTCCATGTCTGGTCTTTGTCCCTGGATTACATTCTTTTGATTACCGCTATAACCTTGGTTCCCTTGATTACTCTTTAATGAAGACAAATATTGTACCAAATTGTTTTCAATACCCCTCAATTGTTTCTGAGCTATCATTCAACCAGTGGATGGATAGACAGTGGCACTCTAAAGGCACATTTATAAAATACCATAGAAAAACTTTAGACAATGATAGGATAGCATACTTTACTGAGATTGGAATACAACTCCCCAACAGCATCACAGAACTTGTCTACATCCTGTGTTAGCAGTTGATCAGCATTTGATATTCTATTGTCCAAATTACTCATTTTATAGTACGTGAAACCCCTGAAATAAAATACAAACTTGTATGTGACTCCCATTATAAACATTTTCATTAAGTAACAAGAACATGTATACACATAAATAAAAACTAAACAACAAAATGCTACCACTTACTGTACAAAAGTATCATCTTATTCTCAGAACTTATAACGTTGCTAAGACTAATGTTTGGTCACATACATTTCATAGAAGACTTATCCTCATCTCCAACACATAGTTACCAGGGTAAATTAAGAAATACATTTAGGTTGTCATGTAACAGACCTTGATATGATTACAAATATCTTCTTCACAGCTTTAAGAGTTCGCATTTGCAGCTATAAATGTTAACATCTGCAGTTACATCATACATATTATTTACTGCAGTTGAGTAACAAAAAGTAGTGTATCAGAGAAAAATATACATTACCTAAGGTATTTGTCATACAAATGTTGTGTCAAGTTTGTTCTGAATCTTAACTTCAGCTCATTCAAGCCATACTGAAAAATGTCACCATCATTTAAATACACTGTAGATAATACCAAAGCTTTCACCAAAAATTGAACATATGCAAGTGGATTGAAATAATTTTTTGCTGAACTGATAATACAATTTTAATTTCCACATATATGAGAAGATGGTTTTATATACAACATACTTTATAAGTTTAAAATACGCGAGAATCCTGCATCAATTCAAATAAATTCCTCAGACTGGTGATTATTCCCTAGTACATACTTCATACTGACTACATGGCTTTGTTTTACAACTTATTAGGAATAGTAAGTTGTAAGCCATTTAGATTTTTTTGGTATAAAGTGTTATGGTGGCCTGATTTAGTGCATACTTCAAAGGGAGGAAATACAATCAGTAAACTGGTTTAATCATCTGACTTTCTATTTTTTTCCAAAAATATTAGAAAATTCAATGCACTCTTATTAAAGTACATGTAAATAGTTTCTTATTATCATTTTCCTATCAATTACCAATCAATAATTACACATTTAACAACATCATACCTTCAACATGTTGTTTATAACTGAAATCTGAAAAAAAAAAGAACTCATTACTAGTAACTATACATATTAAACAGTGATTTTTATAAAAAAGCAAGTTTGTAATAACACAACGATATTATAAATAAGAATATCATTATATTGAGTTAATTAACTTTTAAACTTGTTTACCTATTCTAATTGAATACATGGTGTACGAAACAAAAACAAAAAACAAAAACAAAAAAAAAACAAGAAAAATGCTTAGGTTCTCAGGCCACTTTTTAAAAAAATGATGCAGGAGGGAGGCTTTTTTTATCAGAAGCAAGTTTTCTTTTTTTTTTTCGAGAAATTTCATCGAATTGAACAGGATGTGAGAAGTTAAATAAAATACTCAATGGCATTAATACCTTACTGGAGTATGAGATGTAGCAAGAAATAAAAGCCATCTCTCCTCCACGAGATAAATTTCGTTTTTAATGCTCGATGTTAAACAACAGTCACATTTGCATCATACTTTTTACATTTCTGTCAAGTTTAGTTTACAACAATTTTATTTGTTAACTTTACAAAAGGGATAGGACACAACTTATGAAGTCTTCTCCCAACAATATTATACAATACATTAATTATAACATTGAGAGCATGCATTAAATCATTATTAATATTAAAAAAGACAATTTTGAATTAGATGTTACAGGACAATGAAGAAAAAAAGCACACAGATGATTCTGTAACTAATTAAAAGTTGATTCTGGACTGGATATGAAAATTTCTGGATTTTACCATAATAAAAAATGGCTGATGTGGGAGGGTTTTTAGGGACGTGGCGGAGCCTGAGAATCTAGCATATTTTTATTTTAGCAATCAAAAAAAAAAAAAAAATAATAATAAAGAAATTAACTACAATCTTATCACAAGCCAATTACGATAATAAATTCAACATTTTGCACTTATAAACTTATAACATTTAGTGTATAAAATCTACTTACCAAGGGCATAGCATAGATAAACTTAAAGAGATGTACTTTGAACAGGGACATGTCTCTTCCAATGATGGCACTGTAAGTACAGAGAAAAAAAAATTATCATTCACTGTAAAGTACTATTTTCATTGTTTTTCATTTTTTGTGGTTGGTTTTGGTTGCAGGTTTCATTAAAGCAGCTTAGCTGTCACCAGAAATTCTACATTTTGAAAAGAACTAGAGCAAAAATTTCACTGAACAACAAAAATAGATATTTCAGGAGCAATAATACTTTTTACAACAATTCTTTGTAGCACTGTATCACATTTATTAGTTTATTTATTATACATGTAATAAAGATAAGTTTAACAAGAATAGTATTTAGTGCATCCCATACTGATCCGATATACATTTGTCCCATACTGATCAGATATACATTTGTCCCATACTGATCGGATTTTCATTTGTTCCATACTGATCAGATATACATTTGTCCCATACTGATCCAATATACATTTGTTCCATATGGATCCAACACACATTTGTCTCATACTGATCCGATATACATTTGTTCCATTCTGATCCGATATACATTTGTTCCATACTGATCCAATATACATTTGTTCCATACTAATCTAAAAGCTTTTATAGTTCTTTTCAACAAAAGAGTATTTATCTAATCAAACACACCTTAATACATAAGTCAGTCAAGATTTTTGGCACATGATAGAATACCATAAGAGAAATGACAACAGTACAGTGCCTGAACCAATTCATGCAACTAGAATTGTGATTGGTCATCAATCACTGATCAGTTTCCTTTCAGTCATCGATCCATCAAACTGACCACTTAAGCCGGTGATCGCATCACATGGCCACTGAGCAGTCAATATCCTTTACAGATTCTGTTGTTTCATTTTCCAATTTTTATACATATTTACATATGTAAACATCAATTAATTACCTTTTTTTACATTAATTTTTAACTTTCAATGTACAAGCTTAGTAATACCTTTCTATTGATGTCCCATTCTGAATCATCCATACATCTGCATATGTCCTGGATATCAATGATGCCGCCACTAATGTCATATAAAATGCCTTTAAAGAAATAATAATGTTTCATATGTACATACAGCCAAACAAAACAGCAAAGTCAAGTTACAATGGAGTGCTTTTGAAAAACAAGAGGCTCCCAGGAGCCCGAATAGCTCACCTGGTTGAATTTTGCCTTTCAAGGGCAATAAATTAAACAAGAAGTTGTCCAACAAATTTGACTCAAGAAAACTTTGATAGGACTTATCATCAGGTTCATTTCAGTATATGAAAGTCAAAATCTATCATAGTTTTCAAGACAATGGCTGAAAACTGTAAAAAAAACGATTTTTTTTATTTTCCCCTGCCAAGGACAACAACTCTTATAAGAAGGCGTCTGACAAATTTTATGCCTCTGAAAACGTTTGTAGACCTACAAATAAGGATCATTTCAGCTAGTGAAAGAATTTGGCTAAACCTAACTGTTTTGGAGATATATGTGTATGTGAAAAACTACTGTCTGACCCCTATGTTCTATTTTTAGTAACAGTGGCCATGTTTTTCGACAGATCAAAAACCCTCACTTCAGTTCTATGCAGGTAACCCCAAGGAACACTTATACCAAGTTTTGTTCAATTGGTAAAATAGTGCCAGAGGAAAAGATTTTTGAAAGAAAAAACAAAAAATAGCAAAAAAAAACTTTGAAAAAGGGCAATTACTCCTACATGGCTTAATAGTTTAAAATGAAAATTTGACCGCAGATAGATCTCATCATGCTGAACGCTTTTATCCCTTTCAGAATTCGCTAAACCTAACCGTTTTGGAGATATATGCAAAAAACTATTGTCTGACCCCTATGTTCTATTTTTTGTAACAGCTGCCATGCTTTTCGATGGATCAAAAATTCCCTCATCAGTTCCATGCATAATACCCCAAGGAACTTCATACCAAGTTTGGTTCCAATTAGTCAAGTAAAGTCAGAGGAGAAGATTTTTGAAAGAAATAACATTAAAAATAGCAAAAAAACATCGAAAATGGGCAATAACTCCAACATGGCTTAATAGATTAAAATCAATATTGAATTGCAGATAGATCTCATCACGCTGAACACTTTTACCTATGTCAGAATTTGGCTAAACCCAACCATTCTGGAGATATATGTGAAAAACTACTGTCTGGCCACTATATTCTATTTTTGGTAACAGTGGCCATGTTTTTCATCGAATCAAAAAACCTCACTTCAGTTCTATGCAGGATAGCCACAGGAACACTTATACTGAGTTTTGTTTCAATTGGTAAAATAGTGTCAGAGGAGAAGATTTTTGAAAGAAATAACATTAAAAATAGCAACAAAATGTTGAAAAAGGGCAATAACTCCAACATGGCTTAATAGATTACAATAAAAATTTGACAGCAGACAGATCTCATCATGCTGAACAATCTACCCGTGTCAGAATTTGGCTAAACCTAACCATTCTGGAGATATATGCGAAAAAATACTGTCTGACCCCCTATGTTCTATTTTTAGTAACGGTGGCCATGTTTTTCGACAGATCAAAAATTCACACATTGGTTCTATGCAGGATACCCAAAGGAACATTCATAACAAGTTTGGTTCCAATTGGTCAAGTATTGTCTGAGGAGAAGAGTTTTGAAAAAATGTTAACGACAACGACGGACGCCAAGTGATGGCAATAGCTCACATGGCCTGTAGTAGATAAATGATGGTCTAAATATCATTTTATCTTAAACGTAGTATAATTAATAAATAAAATATAGAAAATATACCTCTTTTGTTAACCATCCTGGTATAAGAATTTTAAGCAATGACCACAATCTCCTGGAAAATGAAAGATCAAATTTACATCACATCTAAAATAAAATCTAGTTTAGGAATCTGAAGAAATGTAAATATTTAACTTACTGGTAATCATACTTCAACAACTAATCAAAATAGCTTTAATTTCAGGTCTTTTATTAGAGTTTTGCAACAAAATGTTGTTAGAGCATTAATCAATTCAATTTCGTACAAGGTATATGTTTATCTACAGACACTTTTCTTAACATGGGTTTAATTTCATGTACAAACCATGTAACATCTACAAGTATACTTTATACATGACACTCAAGAATGATTTTAACAACTTGTGAAAGATGGGGACATACTTAAAGAATACTAAGTCCACTGCAGCTCTTTCTTTTTTACCACCAGTCTGCAATAAAGAGGAGACCACATGAAAATTGCTTGCAACTTCTGAAGTTCAAGCTCAACATACAACAGAAAGTAAAAACATTTAGATTCAATGATACATGTATGCACACACATTTAAGTTATCTGTAACTATACAGCATAAACAAAGTTTAGGAGACATATTTTTTCCTTTTTTAAATGTTGCAAAGTTAAATAAAAAAACAAAACAAAATCAAATCAACCAAACAAAAACACAGTCTGCAAATGTTTTGTTTTTTTTATTTTACATGTATTGATGGTGTAACAAGCTGTTTGTCATTTGAAATCAACTTGATAATAAGCAATTTGATGTTTTCACGGCATAAGCTGGTTTTTTTACAATAAAACTGGGTAAAAAACTTATCAATCTTTATGTTTTCGATTTATTTGTGTAAAACAGGAATATTCTACGTACTCTACTTAAGGTAGACTGGACAAGATGGTTCTATAAGAAAGATTTTAAAATGGCATGATATGGAGTGCAAAGGGGTACTGTAAAAAAATCTCTGTTGAGAAATTTGGAGGTCAGGATTATGGATGCTTCTTCATGCTTGTTTCATAAGTTTACCCATTATATTCATCATACCTCATGAATGACAACTTTTATCTCTGGTTCTTCATTCCTGTAAGAAGGAGCAATTAACAATTTAACAGGAAAAAACACTATAACATTACACCTGCCTATATAATGGAAATTTGAACAGAATTCAGGACATTTGGTCCATTTTTTCAGCACAACAGTACATTTTACAAGAAACGATTCATGAAATGTGAAAGTATTATTGTTCATGGGTACCATTTTTTGGGGTTTGTTGTTAGGTTGGTAAACCACAAAACTCGATTCACAAAGAAAAGAAAACCTCATATTTATTTGTATGATCGAGTTTTCAAACCCATGATTTCAAGAATTCACAAATTGACACTTTTTCAATGAACCATGAAAATTGGCACCCACAAATAGAAAAACTTTCACAGTATGGTCCAATGAGTTTAACACACATGTACAATTGTGTATGTGATAAGCATTCAAAGTTTTACTACACATTAGGGCCTTTAGATAGATAGAAATGAAGTAATATTAGTTGGACAGTAGAAAAAGGCCGGGAAGTTCTGAAAAGGTGCAACTGGTTATCAGAACAGCCAGGAAACAGAGGGAAATAGTTAAACCACATACTAAAACATCACTGATCTGTCTGTACAAAATGTTTCTGAGACACAAATTTTGTCCCTCTTCTTAATCTTCAGTCACGATAAGAAATTTTGCGCACATGCATTTTGCGTCTTAGCGTCTGCATGTTTCAAACCCTGACCTATTCAAAATGCTTAATATTATATCCTACACTCAGAGTGGAATGGTTCTCTAACACTTCAGTCCGACCTGAGAGTAACTCAGGGTTACACAGACATATTGAGTGTTTAAAACCAAGACACCAAGATTCCACCAAGCCAACACCGACCGTTTGTATATTGTAGTAGTAGTAAAATTTAGTGTGGCATAATGGGAAATGGATTGTAAGATAAGATGTATATTCTGTTTCTCAGGTAATTCGGAGCACTTCAGTTAGGATAAAAATTTAGCCATGTCATTAAAAATTCTTCATAATTTTTTTTTTAATTTTGTACATGTTTATCACTTGTTGATGTGTTATTTTTATTTACAGCTATGGCCAATGAGTGGGAGATATGTAGAAATATTACTTTCTATTTTCATCAAGTAATAATACAATCTTTTGATATTATAATTTTGCACTTTTAAATTGATAATTACTATTAATAATTATACGAAAAACACTTTGAAAGTATCGAGTTGTTGTAATTTGATTCGAGTGATGGACTTAAAAAAAACAGTCTGGTGACACTTATAGTTTCTGATTGTATTAGTAATTGAACTGCTTTTCCAGAAATAAAAGAAACTAATTACAAGTCCCAAGACATCAAAGTAATGTGTACACAAGAAATGTTAAGTAGAAGCCCTTAATCAGAACTGTGAACATTGTCAGTAATAATTAGAAGTTACATTAACAATATGTTGTCCCAAACAGGACAAGACAGTGACCTCAGCCAGTCATTATCGACTGCTAAAAATGCTTCAAGTTAATTCTGAGACATTTCTTATTTAAAATATGTTTCAAATAAAGCCTACATACATCTTTATTTTAATGATAGGTTTTGTTAAACAATTCAAACTTGAATTAATGCCAACCAATGTTTACTCCTGTTTAAAAATAATCCCTTGATGAACCTCACACATATATAGTTGTCTATATTTAGAAATTTAAAGGAACACATTGTTTACAATGTCTTCAATGTGTTTCTGGTCATCAAATGGACTGCAATTAATCATAACTCAATAAAGGACAGTTATGAAATATTTATCAACAATAAATGTCTTTTTTTACGATTTTCAGTTATATTTGTCAATCGTTAATTCCACATGCAAATCGCTGTTTTATTTAGCTGACAGCTTGGATTAATGCTGGACAAATCAACTATTGACTCATGTTACTAGTATAGATTGGCGATTGGATTAAGAATTTTCAAAAGTCCCCCGTACTCCCCTTGTGATTTTTAGGAGTCCCCAATGAATTTTGAAGGTCAGTGACCTGGGAGCTTGGGTACAAATGTGTATATTGTTGGCGAAATCAATGAGATTAACTTCACTGTGCTGGGGGAATTTCACACCCAGGTCAGTGAGTCTCCAAATACAATTAACAACTGAAATATATGATGTTCCAGGTGGGTGGGTGTACCACTCAGATTTCACTGTGAAAAAGTCCCAATGACACAGTGTTTCACTAACATGGATTTAGAACTCTGACTTGAGTGTTAGAGAAACAGAAGTCATTGAGTGTAGTGTATTTTACATTTTAAATACATGTGGTCTATGATTTTATCATACGGTTTGTATTTAAATCTTTAGTAAAAAATACAGGATAAAATGCACATGCTATGTTCCAAATAATTGCTCTACTGATAATTTACCAGAATACTTTAATTTTATGCTTAGTATGCTAACAGAAGAATCTAAAAACTGACTGTTTGGACTTTGACACCTTCACCTGTCCCGACATATTTTTGACCTTGTAGCAACATTTAGCATCGACAGACAATCAACTTCTAAGTTTACAGCAAGATAAGCAAACCTTTTTCTTCGCTTTGCACTCAGTTTTTTGTAAACGAAGTAAGCGATAACAGCAGATATGGTCAAAGCCGCTGATCTTTGCGGTGTCAACTTGCTCAGGGCAGCCATATTCTAGTTGTAAACTTCCGGTTGCTGAGAAATCTAAACGGAAATCGTTTCTGGAGAATGAAATCCGAATCAAAATATAGTAATTAAGGCTAAAAACCACTAATTCCACTTCCCATAGGCTTCTATGCTAATTTCACAATATTCAATGGCTTCTCTGGACTTTACCTTAACTTTAACCTGCAGATGACTATATATCAGCATGATTCTACATATGTCAGCTCACAATCCTCAGAATGGCATGTGGGGTTAGCAGACTTGCAGTGCAGTACTGGTCACCGGAAGTGAAGGGTCTATAAATAGCATGGGAAATCCCAGTGTTTTCACAAGATAGGGGTATATTTAAAAATCATTATGGAGATTAGGCTTCACATCACAAGAAGCAAAATGCACCTATAAAATGTACAGAAATGTTTTTCCAAATGCTCATTGGTTGAATTGGTGGTCTGTAACCTTAAGGTTACAGACCACCAATTCAACCAATGAGCATTTGGAACGTAGGCAAAAATAGTCCTACGCAGAAATTACCCCTGTTCCTCATAGTGCTGTGAAAAAAGTTCTCATCTTATTTAAAAAATTTAAACAGTTTCTGAAAGGAAAAACATTTCTGTACATTTTATAGGTGCATTTTGCTTCTTGTGATGTGAAGCCTAATCTCCATAATGATTTTTAAATATACCCCTATCTTGTGAAAACACTGGGATTTCCCATGCTATTTATAGACCCTTCACTTCCGGTGACCAGTACTGCACTACAAGTCTGCTAACCCCACATGCCATTCTGAGGATTGTGAGCGGACATATGTAGAATCATGCTGATATATAGTCATCTGCAGGTTAAAGTTAAGGTAAAGACCAGAGAAGCCATTGAATATTGTGAAATTAGCATAGAAGCCTATGGGAAGTGGAATTAGTGGTTTTTAGCCTTAATGGCATGACCAGGGGCGGTTTCAGACGGGGCGTGGCGGGCGTACGCCCCCTAAAATGAACAAAGCATGGGTCGTCAGGGGTAGATTTAGGCGGTTTTAGGTTGAAACTTTAATTTCTCGCTAATTTTACTACAAAATATATCTACACTGCACCCACTCTAGAAGAATATTTTAAAATTTTAACTGTGCGCCCCCTAATCTAAAATCCTGGATCCGACTCTGAAAACCCCATTTTACAACACACTTGAGAAAAAGGGAAAATAATAATATGAGCCAGGTGTAACCGTAACAGAATAAAGTTTAATATATTGATAGTTAAAAAAATATGTCTTTTACAGTATTACATCAGCTGTGGGATTTATTTTTCTCCATGATTTAACAAAACTTAAAGATAAAGGGCAAGGAAAAAAATATCGAAATGAGGACCTCAAGGCTAATCCCTTTTGGGATTACCTCAAGGCAACAGTCAAAATGAATAGTCATACAGAAAAATAAAATTTGTATGACAAATGGCAACATCAGGGTTTTAAAAATGGAAAAGTTAATTGGAAACCACTGCAACGGTCCTGACTTAGTAAAGACACCTTCGATAGAAATGACGGGTAAAGCCAGGTTTAATAGTTTGTTTAAGATGAACTCATTGTTTTTGTTTAACGATACGAAACTAGATCAAAGATCCTTTTACTTGGTTAACTTTATGTCAAAAGTACATGTAGACATCAAGAAGACTATATTGATTCAATGCAAGCGACCATGATTATGTGAGAACTGGTGCACACGGTTACTTTGAGATTCAAATACAGATCGGGTGCTTGATACCATGAAAATCACCTTTCTTAGACCCAGGAACCTTTATAAAAGTCTCTAGTAGAACTAAATTACATTGTTCGTGGAGACAATAAAAAATCCATTATTGAAGTGCATGAAAACTCGTCGAGACAAGATGTTTGTGAAAACACACCGCAATATATGATCGAAAAGAACTTATATAATGATATATATGTTAATGGATGAAGATACCTGTTAACCATGCAGTCTTCAGTGGTGTACCAAAACTTTTAGACACTGTTATAGCAGTTATAACAAACTTCTCTTTAGAACTCAACTTTTTGCTCTTTGTATTGGTAAAAAAAATACCTAGGTTTTAGAACAAGGAACAATAATGTTATTGCGTTATTGGGGAGGTAGCTTTGAAGTTATTCATTTTGACAGGACTTACTCGTCAACAATTCGAAACATCAAATGTTATTTATCAGTTCTGGATTGTAGGTGCAGTTGACAGAAGTAAAAAAGAGAGAATCGCAACAATGTATTTATGTGCACACGTAGTCACTGTAAACATAAAGATGTAGAAAGTCCAATTAATCAATAAAATAAATCAGCTAAATGCTGGAAGTTAAAAAAAATATACCCATTGCAAAGAAGTATGCATAAATAAAAAAAGTACTGAAGGTAAATGTGCTTCGATAAAATTTGGTTTTTAAAACTCATCACCTGGTACGGAAATGCCTGTACCATGACAGGACCATTGCGGTTGTTTCCAACTTTATGTTCTTTTGTCGAGACATTGCCATTTGTTATACGGACTTTGTGTAGAGGAAGAGAAATCAAGGGAACCAAGATTCTAGCAGAAATCAAAAGAATGTAATCCAGGGACAAAACTAGACATGAAAAACAGACATACACAACAAAGAACATAAAGTAACTAAAATAATACATACAAAGTAACAAGAAGTAAATGAGCAACTCGTTCTCCACTAAAACCTGGTAGTATGGACCAGGTGCACCGGTAGGATAAACGTCCCCTGCTTTTCTAGAAACAGTTTATCAGTTCGTTAAATATGTTATTTCCCTTTATTCTGTAGTACCATGTGGTTGTATACGTGGTATTGGCCCTACTCCAGTACTTTATAGCGGTTTTTATTATATTTTATGTCTTTTAAATACGCATTAAATTTTATTTGTTTTTTTTAGTTAAAGTATAACCACCTGACTTGAGTGTAGTGGGTTATTTCAAACTGTTCTTAAATTGCTTACAATAGACAACCTATCAGACAATAATTTTAAGAGCCGACCAAGTACAACACTAAATAAGAAAATTCACATACATCATGAATGCATGAACAAAATGATTACAAGTTAATATACATTTTGTACTAATCAATGTAAAAGGAAGGTACATTTGCATGTTCACGTTTTATTTATAAATTTTTATGAGAAACAAAGTCTCGGGCACTGATAATATCGCTCTGACTAAATTTTTAAAGTGAAAGGTACATGTACCCTAAACAGCAGAACTTTTGCACCTGTCAAAACGTACTTCTACATGAATACCTGCCGAACTATATGTGTTGTGGTGTGTAATCACCTAACGGATAAAAGATGATGTGGGATCATGACGCACGACATGTTTTCCTGAAGCCAAGTCTTGCACTATATACATTACTTACCAAATTTGCAATAGGACGAATGCCGCTGGCCGAACAGCACATACTTGGCCTTCCAGAGAACCTACATGGTGTCGCTCCAGCTTTTTTTGTGGGAGGTTAGGTTGCTAATGCTTTAGTTTTCCTTATCTTCAGTTTTTATGTGTAATTGAATTTCATTCTGTTTGAAACACAGTGTATGTAGATCGCCTTCAATGGTTAATTTGTCTCTTCAGTTTCACGCAAGTTCAGTTGTGTAGATCAAATGTAGGTCATCCTTGAAATTAGCCCTATTCAGAAATAAACACTTTCTATAGAAAAAAAATTGAAGCGAAGGACTGAGCTGGTCGATTCTCTTATTTTCTTGAATCAGCCCTTGTAAAACTTATTTTCACAGGAATATAGAAGCAGGAGTGACGCACTATTGGTTGCCATAGGTATTGTAATGGTCTGTTGAGACACTTGTCCACCAAATTCAAGTTCAATCAACATTTTTACAGTACTTCTGGTTGGAATCAAAGTGGTTTTTCATAGACTATTTGAAGCCTACCTTACACCTAATAAAATATACGCATCTTCATATCTCAGAATAACACACATGCTTGATGATTCTAGTCTAGACACAGAATACAGTGCAGAAAACCCTTCAGCTGCTGTTTCATCCCAAGACAGCAGTATTGAATTGATCACGGATTTAATCCCATGTAGGAGGCAAGAGATAATCTATCTGCGATAGGAGAGGGTTGTATGTCTAAAGATCAACGAAAATATAGCATGGAGGAAGCAGTTAGATGATGACTTGGGTATCATCGTAGACACATTACTACTGGGAGGCGTACAGAGAGAAGAATAGTCATTCACAACAATTGTGTACAACACAGAAAGTAAATATTAAGTGCAAAAGAAAATAAAACAAAAGGAAAGTAGCCACCACATACCAAACCATAGAAAATAGAAAATCAGACAGTTAAAGAAAGAACTGACAACTCCAAAAAAAGAAAATATCGGGAGAGTAACGAAATAGAAAGGACTGGAATATCTTGTTTGTCAAATAGAATCAGAGAGGAGCCCAGGAAGACAGGACGAACATAAAACCATCTCGAAAGCTGCAAGGAGACAAAGAATATAACCGATTTTGACAAAATTATAGCTTCTTATAAGTACACAAACACATACACAAGTAGGAGAATACTTCAGAGACCAGAGTTTTCAAGGTGTACAGAGTATACTAGTGTGTTTATTTAGTTGATAAGAGAAGCAAAAATGTGGGGAAAACAACTTGCGACAGTGGTATGGCTAGACCTTACAAATTCTTATTGATATGTTCACAGAATCTCACAGAGAAGGCAATGGATCACTGCAAAATGCAGGACAACATCAAACAGCATATTTATAATATTTTGTGGAATTTAGCTAAGATTAAGTTGATAGTTACACAATAGTATGGACAATATAATAAGGAATAGTTACTGGTCACAACAATTCTCCAATACTAGTCATGATGGAAAGCAATTAATATGACTGCAATTTTAGGGTGAATGATCTGACAATCACTACATCAACCAATGAACAGGCAAGATAGGTGTTGACAGTATTAGAGGAAGTTGTTTCATGGGCAGCATCGAATTTAAACCAAAGATGTATGACACACAGACTCAGGCTGGGAAATGATTAAATAAACAGACCAGTGGATTTCCTGGAAAGTTTAAAGGATGAATCTATCAGCATGGAGTATTACAAAGGCTAATATGGTTCTTGATAATTTATGAAATGGCACTATAAACAGTGAAGTCCATAGAAAGAACCATCAACAGACACATGAGAAGATGACTAGAAGTACTTCCAAGCAGCACAAGTTTTGCAGCAATTGGACTGTACGGCCATTCTGAGAAATTTCAACTTCCATTGCCATCAGCAGTAAAAATCGGAGTTGCAAAATGTAGACGGTAGCGTTTCTGTAAACCAGGCAGGGAGCATGTTGCCCCTTAGAAATATTGATGGTAACACTTGAGTTGATAGACTAAGAAACAAAAACGCTTGTTATGATTTAATAAGGGTAACAACAAATTTACCGAAAACTAATCCGTAATCCGGTCAAGTCCAAAATAAATTTGACAAAATAGATCTTACATCACTTGAGTATCTGGCATCACAATGGTCCTGACAGGGTACAGGCATTTGAAACGGAATTGTGGGTTAAATTTAGGTTTTACGGCGCCAAACCTTCCCTTTTCCTTGCGACGTGAATGCACTGTTGGTGATTAAATATCATTTGCATGCTGTAATGTCATAATCGGTCAATCAGTTGTAATATCAGCACAAAGAATAATCTACAATTGCAATCATTACTCATTGTTTTAGAAGAAACTGATTTTTTTAACCAAGGACTGATATCTGAATGACATATTTTTATGCAGGAAATATGGGTCAGATGCGGCGACAGCTCTAAATATCAACTTATCGTAAAATAATAGTTTCATCAAGCGCATTGCCAATCTCCAGATAAAAAAATCACCCTTACCCGCCTATTCTTTTATTAATGAAATAATCCTATATAGAAATGCACTACATGCAACGAAGATGAAAACCTAGCAAACCGCAAGTACATGTACTTCACGATTTCCTCGCGCATGCTCATGGAAGCTGTCAGAAGACTTACCTTATTTGTATTGGATATTTACTTCACAAAGCTCCATACAAACAGAGGTTCATTGTCAGATTACGCGACCAAGGTATTGTCACTTTATTAATTTGACAAAAATTCTAACAGTTGTAATAGAGAAACATTAGAAAATGGCATTGACCATATGCGGATTCTGAAAACTCGGTCATTCACTTATTATATCCATCGAAACCTTTGATTTTTCTACTCAAGACAGTACCTTGCTACATGATAAATTAAAAAAAAAAACCACTGCAATCTTTAATTCTTTACGAAAAGCTACTTGAAACACTTCGTTGTACTCTGTTACAATCTTACATCTTTTTCAAACAACAAATCTAAAAATAAAAATATCGATGATAGGGTATGTAACAATCGGAACACTTCAGACTTTCTAGTTACACAAAAGAAAAACCTCGGAGGCACTAGGCGGGTGGAGGCTAAAAACCACTAATTCCACTTCCCATAGGCTTCTGTGCTAATTTCACAATATTCAATGGCTTCTCTGGTCTTTACCTTAACTTTAACCTGCAGAGGACTATATATCAGCATGATTCTACATATGTCAGCTCACAATCCTCAGAATGGCATATGGGGTTAGCAGACTTGCAGTGCAGTACTGGTCACCGGAAGTGAAGGGTCTATAAATAGCATGGGAAATCCCAGTGTTTTCACAAGATAGCGGTATATTTAAAAATCATTATGGAGATTAGGCTTCACATCACAAGAAGCAAAATGCACCTATAAAATGTACAGAAATGTTTTTCCTTTCAGAAACTGTTTAAATTTTTTAAATAAGATGAGAACTTTTTTCACAGCACTATGAGGAACAGGGGTAATTTCTGCGTAGGACTATTTTTGCCTACGTTCCAAATGCTCATTGGTTGAATTGGTGGTCTGTAACCTGGATCTGTCCGGAATTTGATCGATCCGATTCTAAAACTACAATTTAACTGATTGAATTTTTTACCATTCTTTTTTCTTAGCTCCTCGCTTCGCGCCAAATTTCTTGGAAGAGTTGTTGTTCTTTATTTCTAGTGATATCCAACTAAAATTTTAGCGCCACCTGGTAGGTAGAACTACTTTGATTCGCGTATGACTACAATTCCGACAATTTCTTTTCAAGAAGAAATTCTCCTTTCTGGATCCGAGGTTATTTTTTAGTGTAGCGGAAATGGCCGAGTAGTTGACTGAATAGATCCCATTAATATATCCTCCAAAATTTAAGCGACTACAGAAATTGTTTCATCCTCCTCATTCCAAGAAATACTTCTCGATGTTGACACTATTGGTCACATCAGTACTAGACTTAATGATAAGAGTAATCAAGGTAACCAATATTCTACCGGAAATCAAAAGAATGTAATCCGGGGATAAAGACCAGACGGGGGAAACAAAGAACAAAAAAACCACAATAACAAGTACAAAGCAACAATAGCGAATCAGCAACTCGGACTCCACAAAAAATAAAAATAACTAGGAGCATGAACCAGGGTAAGCGTTCTCTGTTTTTCTAGAAACATCCACTGAGTTGCTCATAAAAAGTCAAATCCGGAGTAGACGACAGAAGAAAGGAAAACTATGACACGTTGAACAAATCAGTTTTCATTGATGCAGATGGATACACCGTAACGATCGACGAGTTCACGATGACGACAGTAAAACTTCTGTAGTGATGACTTCAATAGAGACGATTTTGATTTCCAAATTATTAAGTTTCCTCATATGTTAAGTTAAATACCAACGTCTCCTAAATACGTGGTTTGACACCTCACAGTTGATTATATATGTTAGAGCCTGCATTAATTACACAAAGTAGGTAGATTTTAAGACTTTTCACCCGACGTTTTAGCCAAGTGTTTTTTTATTTATTTAAGTCGCTACACCAGAGTGTAGGTGATTTCTGTTTCTCTTTTACAACATAAACTTAAACCGGAACTTTAATGGCCATTCATATAAAACCTGGTTTATATTTCACTTTGAAATGCCTGTACCATGTCAGGAAAGCGGCTAATTTTGTTTTATGTTTATTCCAGAATTTGCAAGTTTGTTTCAATTAATATCTCCCTTCTCGATTTGTGAATTTAAGATCGGTATTTTTGTTAATAACTTTTCTTATTTAAAGACCCCCTCTCCCCCCAAAAAAAGACTATTAAAGAATATGCCCAGAAACGATAATCCGTGAAGTCATTTTGCCTTGCAAATGACATACAAAAACTCATAGATCTGTTTTTATCATCTTTATTAAGACAGAAATATACCAAAATATCTATTTAGTGAGTAAGGTCCAATTTTCACTGAAACAGGTGCTTGTATAGGTGAAATATTATCCAGTTGATGTCAATAAGGTAGCCTTAGTTTTACAGACAATTTTAAAATATTACAATATTGTCTTATCCTGGAAAGGTTTTGGTGAACCCAGTTTTTGGTGTTGTCCGAGTTGTCTATTAACTCGGGTTTCTTTGTACGCGTAATTTTGGTTAATTTGAATTATTTCTTATGTTCGTCTGTTTACTCTGTCTGGTCTTTATCCTTGGATTATATTGATTTCCGCTCTAATCTTGGTGCTCCCTTGATTAATCTTTTACTCTAAATACAACACATTTTATATTACTTTAGTTTAGTTTGATTTGATATTTTTTCCAGAAACAATTTCTATAGAGGATGACAACGAGATATCTTAAGGTGTAGGCTTAGTCTTAGTGATAATTGAAATTTAATCATCACTAATAGGAATATTATTAGAGAAAATACAAACAACGCCAACCTTTAAAATGAACGGAAGAAACAACCCACACGTCGATTGAAAATACGAAAACCAATAAAAATATAAAACATTGAACATTGAACATTAAGTGGGAGTATACATTCATTTTGAAACAAGTTAACTGCCGTGCAATGTTTAATTATGTTTGCTTTAACGTCATTTGAACAGGAAACATGGGACAGTGTCAGAAATACTACATTCTACATCTACACTTTCACATCCTTCGTTACCACTGTACACGAATGTTTTTCCCCCAAAGATATGAGCAATGGCTACTCGAACAAACTAAATTACAAAATTTTTCTTGTTTGATCAAAGACCCGATTCAAAACCAAAATATAACAAAAATATTGAAGCCTACAAAACTAACGAAGAAATGTTGTTTGGAAATGAATGTTTTCCTTACCGCCCTAGGCCAGAGTTGTTTTATCAGTATGAAAGAAGATTTGTGTGTGAAAATGCTCTACATATGTATTTAATTTTTTTTCTCAATTTGATAAAAAAATGTTCTTATTACCAACATTTTAGGTTTCAGCATCTCGACGTTTCTTTTTAACTGGCAAATAAAGATACAGTTTTACTGGATGCAGCATCTGCATAAGTCAGTCACAGAATTATCTCATTAATGTAATTAACATACAATACTTGGCATGACATGAATGAAAATGGCTCCACTCGCTAATACTAATAGAAGTAAATAAAAAAAAACTTCTAATGTATGCATGTTTATATGTTTTGTGTATGTGTGTATAGTAATTGTGCAAGCCACATTGTCCATTTTCTCGCAACTTAAATGACGATGATTGTGATTTACCGTCTATGTACTGGATTCCTAAACTTCACAAGAATCCATACAAACAACGTTTCATAGCTTCGGCTCCTGTGTATGGAGTGTTCATATCACAACTCATACGTTAAGCCAGAGCTTGCCGAAACTACGCAGACTTTTTGTATCGCGCTAGAACTTTAACAAATAGGCTTCTGGAACAGGGTTATGTTGCTACAAGATTGAAGTCATCACTACAGAAGTTTTATGGTCGTCATCATGAACTCGTGGATCGGTATGGTGTATCCATCAGCACCATGAAAACTGATGTATTCAACGGGTCATAGTTTTCCTTTCCTCGTTTGTCTACCCCGGACTTGAATTTTTATGAGAAACTCAGCGGATGTTTCTAGAAAAGCAGAGGACGCTTACCCTACCGGTGCACCTGGTCCATGCTCCCAGTTTTTAGTGGAGTCCGAGTTGCTCATTTACTTTTGTTACTTTGTATGTATGACTTTAGTTACTTTATGTTCTTTGTTGTAAATGTCTGTTTTCCATGTCTGATCTTTGTCCCTGGATTACATTCTTTTGATTACCGCTATAACCTTGGTTCCCTTAATTACTCTTGCATGATGATTAAATGGGAAGGAACCATTTCTTATTCACGACAAAGAAGTGAACATGATTAATATCAAAAGGATGAAAGAAACCCGCTATTTTAAATACATTATATATCTTTACTGATAGAGATCCCATCATTAAGCTGCTTATCATATAACAAGGGCAAAAACAGACCTATATAGAGTAGTTTCCGTGTTTGAACTTTATATCCATCACCGATTTTATTATAAATCTTTCTTAAATCATTGTTTAACCTTAGTAAACTTTACACTTACAGGTCAAAGTACTACAGAACATGCGTTTTGTACCGTACTCCAACACAGTCCCACTTAGTACCCAGTAGTTACTACTCTCACAAGATGTGTCATGCTGTCACAGTTTTCGACTCACTTCAAAGCAAATGAAATCGGACTAAATGTCAATAAACCTTTATAGTTAAAGTGGGAAACAAATAAGATTTATCCATCCACTTAATGACGAATCCATTTATATTTTGTATTCATTATTGAATTTTCCCTTCACATACTTTTTACCTTTGTATTAAAAACATGCCAACTTTTTATATATCGAAATGACAAAGTTTTCATGACTTTATTTAATAAAACGATTTTAATTATGATACAGCTTCTGAAATAAATTTGGATATATTGATAACAAAATGTATTTCTTCACTGTATGTAGCATATATATAAACCTGGAAAATATCTCTCTGAATGCCAACATTATCCTTGTTGAATTTGACCACATTTAGTAATCTAGAACAAACAGTAATCAAACGATAAGCCAATGAACAACAGTCATCTATTATTGCTCAGTTAAACATACAGTTATTGAATGGTACAAAACTTTAGAAGTGGAGCACGGTGGTGTTTTTCTATTTTTGTCTTTGTTCACAATTCATTGTGGCAAATGTTCCATCTTTTGTGTGGGTCGTATTCTTTTGTTTTCGAATATTTTTCCTTCTTACATTTGCATTCTTTCGCTACACTTTATTGAATACAATATTCATTATTGCCGTGGTAACGAAGATTTATTTAAGGCAAATAAGACAATATCAAATGTTTAGCGACTAAAAAAAATCGGAAGGGATAAAAATCATAGCACTTCTATATAATCCTTTCCGGACCATGACATCATATTGTCATCAGTGATCGTTGATTTATAAACTCTATAATGATTGCATTCCCTGATCATTTTTATCCATTTTTATTTCCGATTTCGATACTCTCTCTCATTCTGGTACATCGCAAATTAGCGTATTTTGTAAAATACGGGATTTTTTGATAGGTTCAATAAAATAATAGGGCTTTCAATCAGTTTCTGACGTTAAATTACCCGGGTCTTTTTGTATTAGCTTTTGATGTTATTATAATTAAACATAATTCATGTGATATTTTGTAGACATTATACAAATCAGATGTATCTCCATCTATACTAGAATAATACAAATATCAGATTTCTGTTTCGATGTAGTCTTCGAGTTTGGATCTCTGTTGGTAAGTTTTCCTTTAGTTACATGCGAGGATAAAATGTCAAACATCGATTTCATCATCATCAATGAATTTGAGTGACAGTTCAGTTCGGGAAACACTGAGATAAAGCTGTATTTCTTCAGGAGCCTCCTCAATATCAGGCATTATATCTGGTTTGAATGTCAACCCTCCGTTTACAGGACTGATGGAGCCCAGTCTACTACTTTCCTCATTTATAGTAGATGGGATACTTAACGAAGTATCAAGGATTTCTTTCTTCCGACTGGGTTTTAAAACTTTGTTGCTACCATTTTCATGGACATGAACAAGTGGCAATGTATAACTTTTTCTTTCTATCATCAAGTAATTCTCTTTCCTATCTTTCTGGTGGTCGGATTTCGAAGTTTTGTCATTTTTATTATGACTTTCTCGAGATTTACTTGATAACGATGACTTGTTACTGGCATTGGATGATCGAGAGAATCGGAAGCTTCCCGTTCCAGAAGACCGGAAGCTTCCCGTACTCGAAATACGAATACGCGGTCTGACAGGTCCCTGGTTATTATTGTTTTGAGCTGGTGTATATCGTACTGCTAATGACCGTTTAGTTCGCCTAGGTTTACATTTTAAAGCTCTGTACAAGTACTTCCTGAAGCTTTTACTGGAATAAAAGTACAAAATAGGGTTAAAAGCACTATTGGAATGCCCAAGAAGAATTGTAAATGGTAAGACAACTAGAAATCCTTTATCATCACTTTTTGCAAAATCTAAATAAAGACTAACTATGTAGTAAGGCAACCAACAGACTGCAAAGAGGACTGCTAAGGCTATCAACATTTTAGCCACACGTTTCCGACCTGACATCACATGTTTACCTATACCCTTACTAGTTTCCGATTCAGTTCTTTGAAGATTTTTGTCCTCCGTCCACAACTTACTTCCAATCAAAGAATACGAGGTAAAGATTACAAAACCTGGTATAACATAGACAAACACAAACAAGCAGACATCATAGGCCTGTCTCTGAGAGATATCCCAGCCTTCATGACAGTAATGAATGGGTTCTTTCAATAACAAGAAGTGGCTATCGACTTTTCTGACTACTAATAGCGGTATCATTATAACGAGGGACACAATCCAAATGATGATGATGAATTTTGTGGCAACTCTAGTATTACTGACACGGCGGAATATGATGGGATGTCGAATGGCGAGAAGTCTGTCCACGCTCAACGTAGCTATGGTAAATATACTGGCTGCAACAGTCACTCCTGTAAATATAAATAAGAATGATTGTCTAATTTACATATGAAGTTGACAGAAAATTGATTTTTCTCGTTGTATGACAGAACTGAATTTGCTTTAACATCCCAAAAGATGATACATAGAATATCTTCTGGAGAACGCATAAAGATAATTTACATTCGCTGCTCGGAAATGCATTTATAATGCAGTCTCTTGATTATTTCAAATGATTTGCTGTTTTCTGTTCATTCTATATTCATTGAAAATAACTTTGCTGAATACTGAAGGAGGTCAAGGAATAAACAAAACTCTTTCGAAATATGTTGACATATATGCACTTAAAAAATGGGAGAGCGCTAGAAAGTTAAGAAAGCAAAAATGCACCTTTAAAATACAACTTTAAATGTATGATTTTCTACTAATTTGGACATCTGCTTAGGTACTCAATACAGGAAACTGAATGTAAAAGCTAGTTAGTATATTTTTTAAATCATTTATCAATTATTTTATAAGTAATTGTTCGGATTATTGTTAAACTCTATAAATCAGATTTAGTACATCTGCACTTTTAGTAGACAGTGTTTTTTTTTTTTTTTTTTTTTTTTTTTATTTTTTTTTTTAACATTACGACACTATCTCTGTTCATTTTACATACCCTGTAAATACGCTGTCAATTTACACATAAATTCTCCATATATCCACACTCTGTACAAGGCATGACCTACTGCCATAGGGACACAAATCAAGCTCACTGAAAGATGAAATATCAATCACTGGTTAGCTAAACTGATGTTTATAATTGACGACTTCATTAATAGGAAAGGGAATTGGTTTAACAAAAGCTTCAAAACACTAATGCACAGATCTAACAGAAAGGGCAAAAAGAGACCGATAAGATATAAAAAGAGAGGTAAAGAGAAAAAAAAAGAAACTACTCGCAACATATGGCAACTTAAAGAAACACTCATAGAAAGAATAAGATATTATTAGTAAGAACTTCAGGTGCGTTTCGCCACCATCGAAATGAAAAAAAAATCAATCATATAGAGATAAGGCACGAATTTAAATTTGAATACATATCTACAAACGTCTCATTTAAGAACATTCCTGTGTTTGTTTTGCAAAAATATTATAATAATTAAAATTTTTGTGGAGTGTAATAGTGTCGAAATTTCAATATATTGAAACACTATTCACTGCCTTTGCATTTTAATATACATGAAGCAATGTTCTGAATAGAACACGCTTGCTTTTAAATCTTGATATGTTATGCAAAATTGTGCAAACTGAAACAAGTTATAACTTGAGAGATTTATTTTAATCATCATTGCAATTTCCGGTTGAAATCCCGAAACTTGATTACCGAGATCAAGTACGTTGGATATTCGATGTTCGATATTCGACATTCAAACTTTTCATATCAAACTGAATATCAAACGGCAAAATTTTACCGTTTGATATTCGTTTGATATTTATTTCCGGCAACTTTTAAGAATGTAAACTCTAAATGAATATCAAATGGATATCCAGCAGTTGTCTTTTTCTGTTCGATATTCGTTTGACATTCGTTTCCGGTTTATAGACAGAATATAGAATGGATTTGAATATCAAACTGAATATCAAACAGCAGTTTGGTCTGTTCGATATTCGGTTGACATTCGTTTCCGGGTTATATATTGAATATAGAACGGATTTGAATATCAAACTGAATATCAAACAGGATTTTTTTTTTGCTGTTCGATATTCGTTCGACATTCGATTCCGGGTTATATATTGAGAATATAGAACGGATTTGAATATCAGACAGGAGTTTGGTCTGTTTGATATTCGTTTGATATTCGTTTCCGGGTTTTGTATTGAATATAGATGGATTTGAATATCAAACTGAATATCAAACAGCAGTTTCGTCTGTTCGATATTCGTTTCCGGTTTATATATTGAATATAGAACGGATTTGGATATGAAACTGAATATCAAACAGGATTTTTTATGTCCGATATTCGTTTGATATTCGTTTCCGGGTTATATATAGACTATATAACGGATTTGAATATATAAATGAATATCAAATATCAAACAGGTACTACAATACAGTTAGATTTTTTTCTGAAAATTTTGTCTCATTTTGTTGTAATAAAGCTGTTTCGAGGCAGCCCGCACAGAAATTTCTAGTGCTTTGTCATAAAAAAATTGCATGTTTTTAAAATCCATGGTGTGTGGAGGTTTAAGTCACTTATAAGAAATTTAGTGATTATTGTTATAAAATCCAGTAGCCATGGTAACATACTGAAAAAAATATTACTGAGTTTTCGTACAAATCAGGGGTGCCTTTCCAAAACTTATAGTCAAATGCTATGTTTTACAATATATCAGGCACTCAGACACAACCACAGGATGAAAGCAGGCATGGAGTAGGTTGAAAAAGGGTAAAAATAATAGCCCTTTTCGATTCATTCTCTCACAATTTTAGTTCCAAAAGTTCGTGTGAGATAAGGTATTTTGAAAATCAGCCATCCGATGCTGAGGAGAGAACCTAATACGACAGGGGACTGAAACATTCCGTATACCGCTTTTCATTTAAATTACACCTGTTTACGATAACATATATTACACCTGTCTATGTATAAATGCTAAATTACATTTATACAATATATCCACCAAATTTCAACTTTAAACATTAAGTTTTACAAAATTGACGGGGGTAACTTGGTGTGCAATACAGTGCGCTCTAATATAACTGTATAGTGCACCCTTGATATTCAGTTTGATATTCAAATCCGTTCATATATTCAATATATAAACAGGAAACGAATGTTAAACGAATATCGAACAGACCAAACTCCTGTTTGATATTCAAATTCATATTCAAATCCATTCTTTATTCAATATATAAACAGGAAACGAATGTTAAACGAATATCGAACAGACCAAACTCCTGTTTGATATTCAATTTGATATTGAAATCCGTTCTATATTCAATATATAAACCGGAAACGAATGTCAAACCAATATCCAACAGCAAAAAAATTCTCTTTGATATTCAGTTTCATATTCAAATCCGTTCTATATTCAATGTATAAACCGGAAACGAATGTCAAACCAATATCGAACAGCAAAAAATCCTGTTTGATATTCAGTTTGATATTCAAATCCGTTCTATATTCAATATATAAATCGGAAACGAATGTCAAACGAATATTAAACAGTCCAAACTCTTGTTTGATATTCAGTTCTATATTCAAATCCATTCTATATTCAATATACAAACCGGAAACGAATGTCAAACGAATATCGAACAGAAAAAGACAACCGTTGGATATTCATTTGATATTCATTTAGAGTTTATATTCTAAAAAGTAGCCAGAAATAAATATCAAACGAATATCAAACGGTAAAATTTTGCCGTTTGATATTCATTTTGATATTGAAAAGTTTGAATGTCCAATACCGAACATCGAATATCCAACGTACTTGATCTCGGTAACTTGATTTGTATTAACATGTAAGAAAATATCTAGTACTAAAATATTGCCATGTAAAACGGTCCAATATATATATACTAAATTTTAATTTTTTCAGACCAATCAATAATTTACAAGACACTTTTACAACGAGTTCCTTCTTCACATCAAAATCTATACTTTTATCGTCCTCAAGAAGGTCACGTGACATTCTAGAAACAATTTTAAGTGTAAAGGATAACGTTCTTACACATGGTAGATTTTAAAATGTTTTTATACGTCCTAGTTAATTACAAGAACTGTTAGCTTCCATTTAAGGCGCATCCTGAGTATTAACTTTATTGTTTTCTTTTGTAAATGTTTGATAACATTCAAGGACATAGTTCAATGTTTTCCGAGTACAATTTTACATAAAAGTATTAAGTCAGAATTAGCAAGGAAAGCTCTAGAGACAGACGATTGATCGAACCTCATAAGTCAGGCTTTTCTTTTTGATAGAATTTAAATAGACTTTAGTGCTAGCACCACAAAAAATCCATTTAATCTATATTAACCTTTAAAATATTTGCTGCCAGTAATTCGGATAAAAAGATTGCTTTAATTAGAATAAAGATGATATGTAAAAGTTCTGGGATTATGTAAACAAAGTTAACGTATTGAAAGTGTAATCTAGGGAAGTATCTAATATATATATATATATATAAAACATCTGGAAATCTACTTCTGTGAGGTAGAATAGAGAAAAATGAAACTTTCTCTTATGTAAAGGTGTAAGGTGGGGCTGTTTGTTTTTAATCTCAAAGATAGAGGTAGATTGGTTCATCGGCTTAAATCAAAGTACATGTATAAATTGTTAACTAAATTTTTATTCGTGGATCGTGGATCGTTATGGTGTATCCATCTGCACAATGGAAACTGATTTATACAACGGGTCATAGTTTTCCTTTCCTCGTTTTTCTACCCCGGACTTGACTTTTTATGAGCAACTCGGCGGGTTTTTCTAGAAAAGCAGAGGACGCTTACCCTACCGGTGCACCTGGTCCATGCTCCCAATTTTTAGTGGAGTCCAAGTTGCTTATATGCCTTTGTTACTTTGTATGTATGATTTTAGTTACTTTATGTTCTTTGTTGTGTATGTCTGTTTTCCATGTGGTCTTTGTCCCTGGATTACATTCTTTTGATTACCGCTAGAACCTTGGTTCCCTTGATTAGTCTTATTAAAATGAAACATAATTGTTTTTAGTAGCAGAAACGAAGACCCGTTGACTATCATTCCTACAAAATAATCAGTCTATCTTTTAAATTACGAGGCTCTGTCGAGTAGTTTCCATAACAAACCTTAGAGATTTTAGAAATGTAATAGTCAAATGCTTATCGAGTGAGACAATTGTTTCTTGAAATCTTGACTTTACTAAAATAACATATTTATCCCTATAGCAACATTTTTCCATGTCACAAAGGGATTTTTTATTAGACATTGCTTAAAATAATATCAATCAAAGAAATCGATATCACTGGAAAGATCTAAGTTTAATGTGATATCATGCTCTACATATTACGAGAATAGGTATAGTGTATATATAAGAGACAACCCCCCCCTCCTCCCCCCGGGATGGAAATGTTACCTCAAGGCCATCAAGGTATCCATTGATCCTCAATGAACGACGAGGAAATCCTCATACCACAGGACAGGCTGCAGCTGGCTCCAAAACATCATTATACAGAGCTACAGCGAAAGAGTTGCCCCTATATACTCAAGTAACATGAAAAAAATAAGGTGAAAACGAAACAAGACATGCCGAGGCCAGAAATCAATGACGGGACAGGAAAACTTCTCATGAAGATTTATTCATAATATTCAACATTATATATATACATATAATATATGTCTGAAAAATTCCCAACGATGTTAGAACTGTCAAATTTGCGATGCAGAGTTTTGGTCGTTCCCTCCGCGGGACTCGAACTCGTACCGCTGTGACATCTATGGCAACACCACCTGCACAAGTCCAGCGCCCTAGACCACTCGGCCAGTTAGGTTATATAAAAATATAGCTTTCGCTGGCCGGGACATTCCTCCTCGTAGAGTTAATCTAGGACTGTAACTTAGTAGACGATGTATGGTAGTACGGGACAGTTTATTTAGATGTTATTATATAGGATAGAGGATCAAATTAATGATGCATGTCACAACAAATCAATATTATACAAACTCTCAGAATGTGACGACTCTATTCGCTACACTGCTCAATCGGATCAAATTGATACAGATATGTACACGTATAGAAAGGTCTGAAAAATTCCCAACGATGTTAGAACTGTCAAATTTAATGCAAATGTACTGTAAATATTCACCACTCTTTAATACATAATTCCTTTTATCTTTAGTTTTTTTCATTTGCAATATTGTTCTTTTGTTGCATTCAATTAAGACTTTTAAAGTTTTATATGTCACATTTGAATTACCCCTCGCGTATACCACATAAATATATACTTCAATATTTATTTAACCAATGTACAAAACTGAAAAGGTGAATTTAATTGATACAGTCTAGACAAAATCTTTATCACTTCTTTAAGTAGTACAGTAGCCAGACATTACTGACATAAAAATTCAAAATCCTAACATTTACATTTAATACTCTTTCTTTATCACAGATTTGTCTTCTTTTTTTGTCTAAAACGTATTACCAGTTTCTTACGTTAAATTGATTTCCAGGACGGCTGAACTCCTATTTGCGAAATTCGGTACATTTGTTCTAAATAGTACAAAAACATTGTGACATTTAATTTTGTTATCTATGATACTTCAATCCCATTGTTAGATTAAAAATTACACTTAATTAAAAGAGGAATAAAATACCAGGACGCTTCTTTAAAGATACCGGCAAAAACCTTTTGTGAGAAAGTCCTGTTTTAAAGACATATTTTCCACGGGATGTATTTCAAATCTCCTACATGTATAATAGACTGGTTTGATTTGGGTAAAGAACAATATTGGTCTATATCTTTTAATTCATCTCTTTGATACTTAGGTGAAATTTTCTGTTTTGAAATAATTTACTTCATCAGTTGACATTAATGTATTACACACGCAGTGTATTAAAGAACCCTACTGTGGTTTTCTCCCGGAGTAGGAACCATAGGGCTCCGCCACAGGAGGCTAAATTGCCCGACCCTACCCACCTCTCCCTATTTCCAGTGGCAATAAAAAATTATTGACCCCATTGTCCTTGTGTCCCATCCCTTTTTTATTTCATCATCATTTCATGTTCATTTTATCATCAATTTCATGTTCATCGTCTGAATATAGCTGAAATATTGCTTCTCGGACGTTAAACCCCAACAAACAAACTAACATTAAATATATTTATGATCTTATAAAATGGAATATTTCCTACATTTATAGACAATGTTCATCATTGAATAGTCCTGTTTTACCTTTTGAAGTAATGCAAAGTACAGTATAAGTAATTGGAGTAACTGCATAGAAACTAAACACATTGTATTGACTATCTGTAAAAGTGGCACCTGGTAATTAAATTTTAAGGTTTTAAGCTATATAAGAGGAGGCAATATTCCCAAAAAGAATTTTATTTTAAGAGTTTAATGGATCGAAATCGGAATTAGGTATTATTATACAGCTATTCACTCAAACTTTCTACAAAATGCTTTGATATATCACTGATTACATTGCACATTCAAAACCAAAAAAAAAAAAAAAAATAAAAGAAAATAAAAAATAAAATAAATAAATAAATAAATTATATAAATATACAAATATATATTTTTTTCCATTGTCTCGATGGTCGAAAACGTATTTACGGTCCTTAATGCGACACATACATGAACGTCTCTAGCATATCCAGGCTCAGCGTAATCATATACATGCGTACCGAAAGTTTTTGCGTCATAATATCCCGTTATAATCATTTTTGGCCCTTCCAGGGATACGAACCCAACATTGCCAAACAGATCTTTATAAAAATTTTGGCATAGGTTCGTCTCACCATGCTGATCAATTTTACACTTTCAGAATTAAGCTAAACCCATTTGGTTTTTAAGCTTTTTTAAAAATCTTTAATTTGGCCTCTGTGGTATGTTTTTAGTAACAGTGGCCATTTTTTTTTGTCGTAGCAAAAATCCCAACACTGAGATTGTTAGAGAAACTCTAAGGAACATTCAAACAACAAAGTTTAGAAACAATCAAACCAGTAAATTCAAAGAAAAAGATTTTAAAATTCGGCAAAAAAAAATCTATTGCAGACCCCAAATCTCAAGCACCCGTCAACAGATTGTTCCGAAAATTCCAACATAGGTCCGTCTCACAATGCTCAACAACTACACTTAACCAGATTGTAGATAAACCCTATAGTTTTTGAGTTATTTGCAAAATTCTGCAATTTGTCCTCAGTCTATGATCTGTTTTTAGTAATGAATGCCCGATAAAAAAATCCATGTATAGACTGTTAAATATTCCCAAAATAACACTACAGCAAAATCTGGTTACAATCTGTCTAGCAGTTTCAGAAGCGATGATGTTTGGAAAAAATAACGGACGGCGATAACTTACGACAACGACGACAGATGTTGGACACAAAGTGAAGGCAATAACTCATTTGGCCCTTCTGTCAAGGTGAGCTAAAATCACTTCCAAGGGGTTTAGAAAAAAATGTCATGTTCTGAAATCACAGACGGTTGGAATGACTGAAAACGGGAAAAACTATATGCCTCGACCACTTTGTGGAAGGGCACAATCAAACTAGATGTGTCGGTACGACACGAATGCCTCCGGCTGCAGTACAATCGGTAATTCATCAAAATTAAGGTGTCAAATTAAATTAACAAATCATTGCAGAACTCATCAATAAAAACCTACATACCAAACATCAGATCAATATTTCTAGACATAAATAAAAAAGTGAGCGAAAACAGAAATTAACCATACATTTTTGCAAGGTGCAAAAAAAAAATCAAACTAAAATTTAACAGAAATATTTTTTGTGCGATGATTCCATTTAGTCCCTTTCACCTGAAAATAATCAATTATTTAAAAAAACGATTGAAAATGATGAGTTTTTATTACGTATATATGTAGCCCACAATACAAAGAGGACACTAGATATGTACCCCTTTACACTATGCTCGGAGCGTAGTGTAGTGGATTACCTTATCGTATCTAAGAGGACACCAGTTTTAAGAAACGTCTGAACTGATGTAGAGGTGGAAAGAAACTGACAAACCGTACTTTTCACATCACCGATATACCATCGTGTCTAGTCGATCGCTCAATATAAAAAATCCTTCCGTACGCTATAACGCAGAAAATTATAATATGATGACAAGTGACAATTAGGATTTAAATTGTTTGGTTTTTTTTTCAGAATAATAATGTATAAGGGATATACGTCCCAGTACATGTTCATCTTACCGCCGTATTTGCTTCGAAGTTGTAAAAATCAAAAATACCGAAAGACGTTTCGAAACAAATTCACTATTGAATTAAGACGAAAAATGACTTTCTAAAGTAAGAAATATTTTGTATATTTATATAAACGATCAAACTTGTAAATAAATAAATAAATAAATGTCGATAGTTTTGCTTTTGTTTTAAAATTTCTGAATTTCTTTGGTCTTCCAAGAGAGAGCGTATTTTGATAATCAAGCAAGTCATGTAAGTCCAGTTTACATGCGATGTTGATCTCGAAATTTTGAAAAACTTCCACGCAAACCTTAGTTGAAGCGCCTTTTAAATAATTTAAACTGATTCAAAATCAAGTCGTGTTGTATTTCGGTCTTCGGTCCATTTACCCATTTGTTCCCGTACTATATGTACATGTAATATATCATAAACATATCAGTATAAATTATGTATAAGTGTTACATTAATTTTGGTTTGATACAAAGCGTTTTCAGGAATATGTTTCAAATTCTGCATCTAACTAAAACAAATTTAGAATCACTTGTTACTTGTGTTTTATATCTTCGAATCATGGTATTTGTCTATGGTTAAGTAAAAGATGAACTGCAATTCGTCTAGTAACTACAGATGACATTTTTTCCCTTTTTTCCATGAAGTTTGAAAAAAAGGAACCAAGATTCTAGCGGAAATCAAACGAATGTAATCCAGGGTGAAATACCAAAAATGGAAAAGCAGGCACACAACAAAGAACTTGAAATAACCAAAATAGTAAGAACAAAGCAACACAAGTAAATGAGCAAGTCAGACTCCATTAACAAATGAGAGAATGAACCAAGGTACTAACCAAGTTACTAACCAAGTTACCAGATTATATGCAAACTCTAGACAAGAGTCAAAAGTTATAGTGAGAAACATAAAAATCCATATAACAAATATTCCAAAACCAAGGTAAAAAAGAGAAAATTGAAATAACATATATACACATAAATCGCTGCTTGCACTTTAAAATTGCAACCAAATCACGAACTAATATAATTAATGAAACAGTGATGATTAAATCCGATTCATAACATAGAATGTGAAATGATGCTTTTACAATGTAATAACACGAATTTCAGAGAAAGAATAAAATATAATAAGATAAAGACCGGTAATAATGTCATTATGTCGTGAGATGAATCACGTTCCTCTATGCACTGTGGTAAAATTCATTGGTGGAGTATTTTGATAAATCTATGAACAAGTATTATAAATAATATATTGATAAAGGCTTGAAAATTGAATTTATGAGTATGTTTTCTATTTGGTACCTTTGTTTTCCTTATGAATTTTGTAATTTGATTTTACGTATGACAAAAAATACAATAAAATAAAATAAAAGTAAAAGATAAAGAACAATAAGTCAGAAGATATATAAGTTACGTGACGTTTGTTTGAGTTTTTAGTGGAGTCCGAGTTGCTCATTTACTTTTGTTACTTTGTATGTATGATTTTAGTTACTTTATGTTCTTTGTTGTGAATGTCTGTTTTCCATGTCTGGTCTTTGTCCCTGGATTACATTCTTTTGATTACCGCTATAACCTTGGTTCCCTTGATTACTCTTTGACTTATTTCAAAGATTCTAAATTTATAGTTATAATGCATTGTATGTAAATAAAAACTGTACATTACATACGTAAACGCATAAATGTGTGTTTTCTTTGGATATAACAAAATAAAGCAATCAAGCAGTCTAACTTATTACGTCTCTGTTTTTAAGGTAAATCAAACGCCACATTAAACAAATACTATTTCATATCTGATATGGATAAACAATTCCTTGTGGGTTCATTTTGCAAACCATATTGCTTTTCAAATTATTGGACTTGTAATACCCAGAAAAACCGCGAGAAGACTCATAAGGAGGATAAAAATTACACTTGAATTATATTAATAGATCCAATTGGACACTCAATAATTGTATTCGCCTGACATTAGTTTTCCTTGTTATGCGTAATATTCCGGTAAGATTTATGACAATGCAGTGAGGACTTTTAAAGAAGAATCTACGCCCACGAGGTTTTCGGATACAAAACTGTAAGTTGGAATATATCCGTTTGCAGGTATAGGAACAATATTCATTTCCTTTCGTGCACATCTGCTGATTACACCTTAATCACCTTGCAGGTATA
Organism: Perna viridis; assembly: GCA_037379345.1. Taxonomy (NCBI): domain Eukaryota; kingdom Metazoa; phylum Mollusca; class Bivalvia; order Mytilida; family Mytilidae; genus Perna; species Perna viridis. Next base: position 57,214,357 of record CM074511.1, read on the forward strand.
AAATATACAATCTACATTTGGAGCACTACAGAGAGCCGAAAGAGTGTTAATAAATTTAATAACATCAGTGTTTTGTCTTATACCGAGGTATTCATAAATCGGGGTGTTTATCACAGTTGAAATGAAAGCTGCCAATAAATCTCTGATATGAATATCGTCTGTGCTGTAAATTGGAATAATGTTGAAAAGCAGATAAATTAGAGGAAAAAGCCTAATTATATCTGAGAAGTTCAAAAGGTTGTTACTAACTACAATTTAGATGTTCTATGGTCTGTATATTGTGAACAAATCATAAAGTCATCATAAAGACAGGTGCGAATTATCCAAAAACAATAATATATTCTCTCCATAAGTTGATAAATAAGATGAGAAACACCATTATTAATCATAAAAAAATTAACACGGTAAGGCTTATTTTATTTAGCTTTTTTCACCCTTGATCCTTCCAACATAACATACATATAATCAAAAGTTGTTTTTGGAATTCTGAAAACAGTAAAGATGCAAGTGCATAGAAATAAGGTGTTTAGCTAATTATTGAGTTTTTTTGTTAACCTTTTGAGTGGCTGTTGCTCAAATAAGGGTGTCCAATGATTTCATATGTGTTCCAAGAATCGCAAATGTTTCAACATCATTTACACTTTTTATAAGTTGTGCGAATGGTCAACCAATAAAACAGGTATTCAATCAAATAGCTAATCTTACACTGGTATAATAATTGTTATTGGTTAATAAAATAGATTGATCGTTTATTATGGTTTAACGTCCGATGGCAGGTATTTCGTGTATATCAGAATGACAACGATTGATCGATCGAACAGACCCTGCTTTGTGCTAGTCACACTGAGTTGAATATTAATCGTGCTAGATCACATAAGAAACAGCCCGCAGGTTGGCATATACTCCAAATCGGACAACAATGAGTCAACCAGTCGTCACTATATTCCATTAAATACGGAGTGTTTGGCGGAGAAGCAATAACTGCCAATTTTAAAGTTTTTGGTGTGACTTAAACCTATGAGCTCCTGTACTCGGGGCGAGCTCGCAATACTGAGAACACCCAAGTGGTGTAATAGAGAAATTATTTTAATATTTTGAACAATGACCGCTCAGCAAAGCAAGTACTTTGATCATATCATTTACAATTTAATTTCCGTTCGGATAGAGATTTATGTTAAAGAAAGAATCTTTTACATCACTTCGACATAACTTTTCGAAACTGTGTATTGGAGAACCTTTTGAAAGCAGTGTGAAAGAAACAGAAGCCTAAGACAATATACTATTTTCTAGTACAAAATATATTTACAGTCAAAATATTTCTTCCTGTTTATGTACATGGGTAAATTCACAGTTTCTTTGCCTTTTAAAAAGGTTTACACAAGATATTTTAATAATTACAGTGTTTATAAGTGCATAAAAGCTAATTAATTATTATGAACATCTATGATGGATTTTCAATTGTAACTTTGAGGGTTATAAAACAGAATGAATGTAATTTATCTGTTGCCTTTAAATGAAAAAAAAAAGACATAATGAGTCTCAAAAGTACTACTCGACGTCAAAACACAATTGATTAACCTTTTTAGAAATAAACTTTAATTCAGATTCTATAAAAATGACAACACAGTGCCAAATGTACCGTTTTGTTTCACCGCCGTAATAAGAGCACGCACAATATTAATTAATAATTTTTTATGAAATGTTTATTGAACCTGATTTTTAAATCACTAATGGAACATTTCATCATAGCATGCGGTTTAAGTGATTAGAAAGTGAACTTCAATCAATTGATACGGAAAGGATGAAAACTGGTTTACAGAAAGTTGTGAAAGGCATTATCGTAGCTTACTAGCACTTTTGATCATGATTGATTTAAACAAAGGATTTAACAAAATATTGAAGGTAAAACAAAACCAAAAAAAACATAACTAATCAAAGCTAGACACAAAATAGCAATGATAGGCATAAAGAGGTGAGAGGAAAAGAGAAAATTAAAATAAGCACATTCAAACAACTTGTAATCATTAAAGGCATACTTATCGCCTCTGATTATATTCGTAAATGAAGCTTTGATGTCATTTTCATGTTTCGTTTTTTGTTGATACACTTTTTCGTCTTCCGACATAAAACACTAACTAAATACTTATGAAAATATCCATGAAACATCATCGAAGGTGTATCGGTGCGTATTTTATACAATTGAGTTGTTCATGTCCTATACGCAGTAATTTAAAGGCAAAAAGCAGGAGTGAGTGAAAATGACTGCATTCATTACGGAGGTTTACACATTATTCTTCATTTTCATTCTTGGAAAGTGCAATGTTAAGACTTCAGGCTAGAAAGTATGCTGTTAAAAACTTTGTCGATATACAGTTCTGCACTTGTCTTAAAGGTACAATCGATAACCATATTTGTCATATAATTAAATAACGATGGTTTCCTGACAGGTGAAGAAATTTAGAGCTGTAAGTATTCGACATATTCCTCTATGTGAAACAAAAAACCCTGACAGTGGCAAGTAACATACATCATTCCCAATAATCTAGACATTATAGTTCACTACTCACCAAATTTAACAATGAGAAATCACTAAGCAAATAATTTGCTCTCTACCCTAATATTTTAATATATATATAAATATATATATATATATATATGAATGCAAATTGGTGCAATCTTTTTTTACCATTTAAGATAACACAATCATCGCTAAAAAGGTGTTGAAATGACAATGAATAACAATGGGGGTGAATAAAACCTTTTAATAGACTACTGGCGATATCATTTTCAAAATTAAAGACGACCCCGACCCTGTATTGGGTATCCCTAGTATAAAGACCAAGGAACAACATTCAAATATTTTTACAGAGTGCCTTTAAAAAACCTTAAACCACAGCTTAGCGACAACGACCACTTTACTGCGCTCAAACCTTTTGCACTGACTTGCATCCAAGTTTCAAGTAATGCTTATTCCGGTATTCAGTGTAATATAACATCAGAACAATGTCAAACAAAAGATCACATTGTAGTTAAGCACAAAATTACATTCATCAATTATCATGCAAATGATAAAATTTGCGTACTCCTACTTGTTAGTGTCTTCAGGAGCAGGAAGCAATTAAATATCAGCATTTTAAGTTTAGTGTAAAATAGCAATGAATCCACAGTTTACTACCTACACACAGTAAAGAGACATATATAATAAGTCTGTAACACAAGGCTACTGTTCCTATTACCAGTTTAAGTCCACACGTAATCACACACACACAAAATTATGTGATTCCTTCCTTTTCTTTACTTAAATGTTGGTCAGCACACAATGGAATCCTCTACAGACGATTTAGGGAATCATGTAATTTTTACAGATTCTATCAGATATCAAAACATTCGGATAGCTCGTTTATATTCATGAAAGTGTCATTATATAATATCTTGTACTCTCATCAAATATATAACTACCGATAAAATCAACAATATACATGCTCAACCCAATTTAATTAATTAAAAAATAGTCTTATCACGATATTTATCTTGTGGAATGTTTATTTCGTCAGAGGAAGTAACAGTTAAGAACAATTATAACTATACGTCAAACATCACATAATGGTTTCATAAAAAGTTGTTGCTGTTGTTCCACATGACTGATTTCATTCTCTTTTAAAAAATGTCAAAAGGGGAAATAAATGCTGTTAGTTATAAAATTACCAAAATGTAAAAATGTGAAAATTCAGAACAAAACCTGAGCAACGATACAAGAAAAATGTTACTCGACAAAAAAAATTATTCTTTGCACGTCAATATCTAAGTCAGGTTTATGTCGTTTGTTATTTTGGAAGTGGAGACATCATGTCAATTATCAAGGTCGGTCATGGTGATGTCCGTCGAATGTTTGATATGGGCATTACAAATCATTGTTCTGTGAACAAACCGCTTTATCTAGAAACTTGTAACGTTCGTAAGTGCACAACAAAAGCTTCGCACACTAAAATCTTTCCACACAAAAAAAGGATATTTGACGATCGCTCAATCAATGTCTGTGCGATTGTTTTAAACTTATCTGAAAGCCTTTTTCAATTTCGAGATAAAGATCAAACTGACTTCTATGAATGTGTATCATCGTTCATTTCAAGCCCTTTTAGATAGTCTGATGAAGATAATCGAATGCATAATTATGAATCGTTTATATGGTTAAACCAATAAACTGTGCAAACTTATGTTCCCAACGGGATGCCTACTACTTGTCAAAACACTAATCCAACAAACTCCTGTCAATCAAGCAATTCAGCAGAGCAATTTTATCACCTATTTATATATATGTATGTATGAATTGGATTCTGATTAATTTTTCACAAAGATAAACATACTTCCGTTTCCTGCCCCTTTCCATCGTTGAATTCAAATGTTCAGTTTTTTTCTTTTTCAGCTGCTGATGTCCTGATGTGGGATAGTCTTCTTGAGATGTTAATACCTTACGTGATTAACACAACTTTGTTTTAGTTGTAATATGTGATAAAAAATTACAACATACAAAGTGAGCGATTAAAAATTGCATAACATGTTTTTTATACATGTTTTTTTTTATACTGTGTCATGGAGATGTATATGCATCGCTGCGCTGCACCTAAACTCATAGCAATAATTTGTGATCCAAATTTATAAGTTTAACAATTAATTGCCCATGATTATTTCAACTACTAAAACAATCTTCTTCCTAATTATTCTAGACAGTATCTGTTGTCTGTATTTGGACAGGAGGAATGTTTTGGTAAATACCGAAACTATTAAACTTTCCATTTTTTGAGGTTTTACACACGTTAATAAAATAATTACTGAGTTGTTTAATCTTTTATCATAAAAGTTATTTTAATATGATCAAGAAGAGCTTAAGGGCCGAGCGGATGTCTATTACACCCAATCTTCATTCCGGAACTGCTTCGTTTGATAAGAATTTAGTTCCTATATTGCTACACACTAAATCCAGTTAAGATCAAGTTAATAAAATGATGTGTGAAACATAGCAAAGCAATCATTTCTAGTTTCAAAAACCTTATTTGACTTTATACAGTAAGATCAAAGACTTTGAATGCGGGAATTTCCTACAATCTATTTCATTTGTCAAGTACACTCGAAACCTAACAAAATTAACAAACAATTCGCCCAGATTAAATGTACTTCATCGTATCTTACATCATCACTCGCGTAATGAAACCAATCATTCAATGTCAGCTTTACTCTTGAATAATCATATAATATCCAACTTTCCTGAAAAATTGCAGCATTTTCCACATAGTCAACTTTATGCAAACGAAACAGCTATTTAGAGACTTAATCAAAACAATACAGAACATTGATTGATCTTCATTTGCAAAGGACGGTCAAATCCGATTCAATTCTAATGATATGATTCAAGTTTAATCATATTTTATGCTTTAGGTGACATAAATACAGGAATTATCTTATACGTTATGTTCAGAACAAAATTTTGTTTAAGCTGGCTATTTCATATTGATTTATTGTGGTAATGATACACAAAAAGCAACACACATTTCTACGTTATAATATAAAATTAATAATTGTAAATGAGTATGTTTCAAATGCAAAGCAAAATAATAGGAAAGAACTCCTTTACTTGCCAATTTCGTCCTTACACGATTGCTTTTTATAGCATAGTGTAATATTCGCATATTAAGCAAAAAGATGTAGTAACACAACAGACTAAAATCATAACAGATACAGTGTAGCAGTTTTTATACTACAACCATTCTATTTGAACAGTCAAAATGTATATACCGTATATTTACAAGTGATACACGGTCATTGATTGAATATAACTTTCTGTTGTGACGTCAGAAACGTTGCATTGTTTTGAAGTTGCCAAGACGTCGCCCGATCCGAATAAAAAATGTTGTTTTTCTCGTTTGATACGTCATTTCGTTTTAAACTTTGGTTGCAGTATCAAGACAATAACATTGCACTCTCTTTACAAAAATATTAGCATACGAATTAGGTTCGAACTGGTGAAAATAAATATTCGGTACAGCCTCGCAGTTCCCGCGATCTATAAACACACTACCTCTGTAAACCTTTCAAATAGATGTTAGATCTTATCTCACATAATTTGATTGTTTTTTAAGAAATAAAATAGAACAAAATCGTTGCAGCAAAATATTTTTACGATTGTTTTCAGGTAATTTTATCAACGTATAGATACTTTGTAAAGGTCCAAATGTGGACATGTTTGTCTCGAAAATGGCTCGAATGGATACCTATTATATTATTTTAATCAAGAAACGTATAGTATGTCAACACGTATTAACCATTTATTTTTTGCAAATTAGACAAAAATATCTGCAGTTCTAATATATATTATTATTTTAAAAAAATCTGATCAGACCTTATAAAAGACTTTGTAAAATACTAAGAGTAAATGCTTTTTATTGACGTCGTATATGTATAGTTATAAACTTACCCAAGAAATCTGCTACTGCCATATTGCACAAATAAAAATTGGTAGCGTTTCTTAGTTGTTGGTTTGTAAGAATAAGTAAAGTTATAACTATGTTTCCAAGAAAACCTAAGAGAAAAATGGGTATATATAACACTATCAAAGTAATGCTATCAGTACCGAAATAGGGATCGAATATTTGCAAACTCGAATTAAGTTCCAGCAACTGCGAGACATTCACTGTAGATAGGTTCATCATGATGAATTTCACTAAAACTGGTTCACTTTCAGATTACCATTAAACTAGCACAAAAGAATGTTAAATCGTTGAGACATTAACCAGTTGCCTTTTCGCATACACGCAGCATTTAATGTCCAACCTCAGTTACCGTGACAATTTATAATCAGCCTGAAAAGGCGCTTATAAAACGAATTATTCCTTGAGTAATCAAATCTCTGGATATCATGATTCACGGCAGCATTCATAACAAAGAGACTTTTATGGTGAATACTCAATACTTATGATAATAACTTCATCATATTTCTGGAAGACAGAAACAGACAGTCGCCAAGTATACAACAATGTAAATAACGTTAATATGTTCAAAAGGATCTAAATATCAATTGACAAAAAGTCCATATGTATTCTTCATAGAGCAATAAAGTTTCACTGAGCAACTTCCAATCATTTTATTACATGTAAACTATGCTAGTCAATATATACTAGAGCAACAGAATTGGATTTTTTTCGCATACAACTATTTAAGCAATCAAATCATTGCTATTTATAACAATGTAGGGACATTCAAGCTTCAGAATATAACCTTGAATAAAAGTTGACAATTAGAATAAATAATCGAATATCTAATACAATGTTAATACCACGAGTGGTCGTTTTTATCCTCAAATCACCTTTGTGTTCAGTGTTGTCCAAGATAAACAGTCATTTAGATTCATAGGATCTGTTTATTATTACAAAAGATTGGGTTCGCTGAAACTATACTGCAAATACGACAGAAGTATAATAATGACATTATGTCTTATTGATATATCATTCTTTTTTAGACTTATACTCGGCGTCACATAAATAACATACTGTTAAAATTTGAATAAAAATATTTTCTACGACTTTATTGACACCAACCTTCGTTTAAATTGTCTTAAATGACTTGCTCATTCGTTTAGCCAAACAGCTTCTCAAAAACAAGTCGCTTATTAGCTTAAATCATGCGTAACAAATCCTTACGGGAAAATCCCATACTAATATCCGCCATGTTGGTTTTTACGGGACGATTTGTTTACAAACGAAGTGCGTAAGTTCCCGTCGAACTCCGGTGACAATCGTCTGCTTGATCAACTTCTCGGTATTATACGTTGTTCGCGTAAAATAAATCCGAGATATCCGAAATAACGCCGAATTGCATTCTGGGTTCTTCGGTTTTTGGACAAACCATTTAAACGTAAACAACATCTCCTAGCAACCCGATCACTGTAAACATGGCCGACTTTTTACAATGTAAATATTGCCACCTAGAATTAAAATCTGACCGGAATTTAACGATTCAATGTTTAGGGAGAAGCCGTTTGGCTAAACGAATGAGCAAGTCATTTAAGACAATTTAAACGACGGTAGGTGTCAATAAAGTCGTAGAAAATATTTTTATTCAAATTTTAACAGTATGTTATTTATGTGACGCCGACTATAATTAGATTAAGAATTGTACGAATTATCGACTCAAAAACGAAAAAAAAATGTGACAGAGTTTACCTTAAAGTCATGTGATTTGTGCAACACATAAATTTTTGCGAACTTTCATAAGAAATTTAGTAAATTTCACGTGAAGCTCAATTTACATGAATATGGAATTAAAAATATTAGCCTTTTTAATTTAAAAAAAGTTATAAAGACAACACTCATGCTATCTCAAGTTGCAGTATCTTTTAATATGTCGACTAGTTTCACCATGGGGTGGCGTCTTCAGGACTCCACGCGGTGAAATTAGTCGATAGATTAAAAGATACCACAAGTGTGTTGTTGTCTTTATAACTTTATTTATTTTGATTATGCGAAAGACAACCGCCACATACCGCTAGGTATCCACTTTAGATATCCTACCAGACGTCTACCATAGATAGGTAGGTGTTGGTTCACTTTTATTTCCTCTCCATGAAAGAAAAAAAACAAACATTGAAGTTTGTTACATAGAGTGAAGAGACGATAAAATGACCGAAACAAACGTAAAAATAATAAAACAATGACAAAATCAGAAATTTACAAAAAAATCGAATGTGTGTATTTAATGACGGCAAAAATTTGAACTAATCTGAAGTTGGTGAAAATCATAACTATTTTACTTTAACAACATCATATGTTGGTGCGTTTTCCCCACGTCACTCATTTTCTGTATATATTTTCCATATAAGAGAACACTTATAAACAATACTGGAAGGATTTTAGCTACATTATTCTAACTGTTGTTGAATCCCATGCACCATGTTCTTGGTCAGTTACAATAAATTACAATTTGATACCATTTCCACTCGAATAAAGAACTCCAATTACGTATCTAATTAGAGAACCAATGATTGACATGTATTTCCCTTCTAGACTGCGTTAATCACAGATAAAATACAGGAACCTAAAACGACTAAACCGTTATCAGACTTTCCCTGCACAGTTTTCTGATTAATGGCGTCGAAAAATAACTCATTAAGATTTTGCCGATTTATGCTTTACAGATGTTGTTTATTAGTATACACCGATACCCCATTGACATATATCCTATCACATATTTCCAATTGTTAAGAGTAATCAAGGGAACCAAGGTTATAGCAGTAATCAAAAGAATGTAATACAGGGACAAAGACCAGACATGGAAAACAGACATACACAACAAAGAGCATAAAGTAACTAAAACCATACATACAAAGTAACAAAAGCAAATGAATAACGCGGACTCCACTGAAAACTGGGTGAATGGAACAGATGCACCGGTAGGGTAAGCGTCCTCTGCTTTTCTAGAAACACCCGCCGAGTTGCTCATAAACAGTCAAAATGCGTATAAACATGAATGCGTTAAGCATGATTTATCATACTGTTGATGGATGAATACAAAAATGATTCTAAAAATTATTACAATTCAACTTCAATGGTGCATGTATGCAATTCGATGTGTTGTAATGAAGTGATAATTTGTAAAGTCAACGGTATTTTGTTTTTAATCTTAATTGTACAGAGGTGTCAAATACTAGTTGCAATATATTCATGTTTTCTTGTTGGAAATGAAAGAAAAAGAGAAATCCAATTCATCCAAACCCTTTTGAAAAAGTCGAACCCCAAAATGAAGAAGATTATTCACTTTCGTTATTTGATACCTTCGTATACTAGCGAATACGACATGCACACACCAACGAATGTTTCTAGAAAAAAAAATATCTGTACTATGTTTCAGGCGTCCAGGTTTTTTCAATATACTCCAAGTTCTCAAGATCTTTTCTCATAGTATTTTAATATTGTGTGATTACTTATTATTTATATACTTTCGTGCTTGAAATAATAACCTTCACTTTCTAGTTTGAATGTCCTGGTGATTCTAAGTTACCTAATTAGGATTTTTAGGATAACAAACAATTACTATAAATCAGTTGTGTAGTAACCACCCACACTTTTTTCATTACTTTGCCAGGTAAACAAAAGAGGGTGACAGTTTAAAGACGGTTAAAGCCAATCGAAAGGACAATGTTTTTAAGAAATATGGATTGAATTGGTCTGTTTTATAATGATTCAATGATTCAATTAGACGTTGACCAACAATAAAGAAATCCGATTATCTTTTTTTTTCACCTGATTCTCGAAATCTCACCAAATTACCGACCATAAGTATACAGTAAGACTAATCTCTTCTGTTCGTAACTATACAGCCAGACAAATGTCTTTCATTTAATTGAGACAAATATCCTGTTAATGGTACAGATTTTAGTAGTATTGACGACCTTTTCTTGTCATCATGCCAGACAATAGGGAAATAGGACAATAGATTGCGAAAAAAGAGAGTACTTGAGTCAACGTTAATGAAAAAGTGAATAAAAAACGATGCTATCTTTAGAATTTGAACAAATTTATATGTTTCATGCAAGCGTTCTCATTTCATATTGGAGAAATAATGTGCAAATGTTTGTGACAAAATCAAACTATTTAGACGAACTTTTGGACACTTTGAATATCATTCAAACTCTTTATAGGACATAATGTACTGATTAATTTAAACTCCAAAAGTATTCATATATAGTCATTATATTCTTAAATGGACAACCAGATAATAAAATAACTATCTACAATTGTTCCTGCATATGGAACTTATTCTGCAAGCCCATAAAATTATCTGAGGGCTTTAAGAAGTACCACATAACTTTCGTACCAGGTTTATGTCTTACAGACATTGGTGTTTCGTTACGTCAAGTTAAAAGGACAAAATTACCAAACAAATTAAACATAAGGAAGACATATATCAAAATAAACTGGTAAAATCAAGATAAAATCGGTGAAATGAAAGGAGCCACTACCTTCCTGAATTAGTACAGGTATTTCAAGGTTAATTGATGGGTTAAACCAGGTTTTATTATTACCAAACCTTCCATAGTGGCTGTAAGAAATCAAGTGTAATTTAATGTTGCACACACACACAAGAATAAAAATAGGTAAACAGCAGTCAAATCAGCATAAGAAAAGGATTTGGTGTAGTAAAGAACACATCTGTGATTATTTGTTCCGTTGTTACGGAATAATTTGGAATAAGATGTTTAAATCGACAGAAAAACGTTTAATAGAACGGATTTCGCATTGAATCCTTGTTTAATAAGACGGGTAACAAAGTTACCTCTTGAGATTTGATTTATTCATTTTTTTCAATCCTTCTTATTTTGTATTATACCGAACATTACACGAGTACAATTGCTACAATTAATTGAAAAAAGCTAGGGACATTTAGTAAAACGTTTAAAGATTTACGTGCGCCTTAAAAAGTCTCTTACAAATGTTTTTTAGATATCAGTCTTTCGTTGAAAAATACTTAGTTTCTCTTAAAACAATGAGTATAATTGTTTTTTGTAAACCATCTTTGCGCTGATGTGTCCGCTGATTTACCGATTATGACAATAGCATGCAAATGCTTTTCAATCACAACTGGTATAGTCAGGCGGAAATGGAAGAGGGGGTTGAGCGCGCTTTAAAACCTAGATTTAACACACCATTTCGTCCGAAGTGCCTGTTCCAAGTCAGGACCATTGCGATGCCAGCTGCTGCGGTGGTGTAATATCTACTTTGCCAGATTTATTTTGAACTTTACTTGATTGTGAGTCGGATTGCCGGTCGGTAATTTTGTTGTTATCCTTATTAAAAAAAACGAATTTGACAAGTAACTAGTCAACATAACCTCGAGATAACCCTTTGAATCCCGATAAGGTCATTAACTAAGCTATCCAAATGAAGCACCGTTTTCTTTATGGCTGTTCATGTCGAAATCGGATAAAAAATACTATAATAAGTTGAAAAGGTCAGTTAGTATGAAGAGCTTATCAGGATAAAACAAATTTGTCACATTTTGCAGCATTGTGTATACAAAATAATTTGAAAGATGACAAAACTATTTAGAATAAACTTGTAGCCTGAAAAGCTCAGCAGTCAACTACAAATGATTTGCATTTTTTGAGTTCCTTTAATTCAGTCAGCATCGGAATAATTTAAAGTATTGAACCTGATCCAATTACCTAAACAAGGAAAAACTCCATAGGTTAGAGAATATTCTTCATTAAAAACCAACTATATGTTAAAAGCTTGACGCGATGCATAATATAAAAGTTCTTGGCAAATTCAACTGTTATAGTGTGTGTTGTCTATAGTTATTTCTTTGTTACAATTTAACTTTACAGAAAACCACAAAAGTATGGTATGTATAAGCAAAATGATGCTCAGATGGAATGAGAGTTAAACAACAGCAACTAGTAATTTCAGTGGAAATATTCTAAATAAAAATGTTCCTGTGATCATTTAAGAGAACTACTATTTAATTTTATTGGGGCAGTAAGGATCAAATTTTCGATAAAAAGGCAGTATTGAAAATTTCCAAAAGAAGATGGAATGATCGATTGTTGGGGTTTAACATCCGAGCAGCAATATTTCAGCTATATTCAGACGATGAACATGAAATGATGATGAAATAAAAAATGGGATTGGACACAAAGATAATAGGGTTACATAAGGTTGACAAGCTTAGTGCTGCTGCAGGCCTATTCTTTTGACACCCGGACCTGCACGGGGCCCAAAAAAAATTTAAAAAAATAAATAAAAAGGCAAGATTGGCCATAACTGCAAAAAAAGACATAACCTTTATTTTCTCCAAAATTAAAAATAAAAAAGTCAGGATAGAAAATTTCATCCTAGCCCTGCCTATAAAAATTAAACGATTGCTCGCTTAATAGATACTACGAACTCATGCTACATTGCTTAAACAAATTGTAAGCTAGATTAACTAACATGGCGGTTTTCAGTCACAGTTATACACACTTGACCTAGACTGGTTTATTTGTATTTGTTGCTATCATTTGTGGGCTTTACTGTTTTAATTTGATACAGCAACGCCTACTTTCATGACGCCCATAAAAGAAGCGTTAGGTGTGCAATTCGAACTCCCGGTCCTAATTATTAATTTTTACTTGTTCTTTCATAAAAATGTGTTAAGGAATTACCCCAGGTTATATGCACTGATAAAGAATAACGCACGGTTGAGCGAGGCTAACACTTGACCTTAAGTCAATGACCTCTACATATATATCTGATGAGCCATATTTCGATATTTACATTTTACAAGTTTTCTATTTACCCAAAATATTAGCTTACTATTCCAACATGGTGTACTCAATTGCAAGTTCAGTCTGCTGACTATCTATTCCAGAAGAAAAATCTTAATAGTTCAAACTAATCAAACCATGTTCTATCACTTTAATGAGTAATCTAGGCAACCAAGATTTTAGTGGAAAACAATGATAAAGACCAGACATGAAAAAAAAAACCAAAATAATTCGTATCAAAGTAACAAAAGTGTATGAGCAACTAGATTTCCACTAAATGGACCAGGTGCACATGTAGGGTAAGCGTCCTCGGCTTTTCTAGAAACACCCGCGGAGTTGCTCATAAAAGTCAAGTCCAGGGTAGACAAAAGAAGAAAGGAAAACTATGACACGTTGAACAAATCAGTTTTCATGTTGCAGATGGATACACCGTCACAATCCATGAGTTCATGATGACCACCATAGTCATAACTGCAATTCTGTAGCAACATAACTTGTAATATGAAAACTCCATACGCAGTGCTGAAGGAATGTTGCCATAGATGAAAAGAAAGTTGACAATACGAAATGAAAAGTCATCGCGTTTTCGTATAGTTTGGTCGATAGTTTTCTTTCATCTTCGATCTTTCAGTGTAGGTCAAGATATGAGACAGACAGACACACTGTCTGTTGTATCCTTTAATTAAAGCTCTTTGGATAAATATGATGTATCAAATCCAAGAAACCAGGCAACCTTTACGATAATACATCATTTAAATAGCTGAAACTGAGATTAATGGAACTAGCTGAATGATGTTCCGTCTTCAGGATCAGATAAAAAACGACGTCAGCCTCATAAGAGTGAAGGAAAAGGTCAGCAATTAGAGGAGTACAATTTGTTCCCATTGGAATGTCACCCGTTTGTTGAAAAACGCGTCCACCACACTGAATTGATTATGTTCTCTGTAAAAAATTCCAGCATTTTGAAAACATCTTCTTCGGTATATTAGAAAGATAATTAGGATTTTTTCTATTACAAAGTATGAAGAATCTCTACTAAGAAATACATATTTTTTTCTAGTTGTAATTTCGTTTTTACCAGCGGAACTCTTACCCTACCAGTGCACCTGGTCCATGCTCCTAGTTTTAAGAAAAGTCTGAGTTGATAATATAATTTTGTTACTTTGTATTTTATTATTTTGGTTATTTTATGTTCTTTGTTGTGTGTGTGTGTTTTCCATGTCTGGTCTTAACCCTTGAATACATTCTTTGATTTCCGTAAGAAACTTGATTCTCTTGATAACTCTTACTAAATATTATGCATGATCAAAACTGATTTGACAAAATTATTTCAGTACCAATATACTATAAACCAAAGACTTTCAGTTCTGAAAATTAAAAAAAAAAAACTGAAAAAGAAATATTTTTTTTATAAACATGGATGCCCAGAACTTAAAACCGCAATTGTGAAAAAGTTTGGGTTTAACATTTGGCAACAGCAGTATAATCCTTCTGAAAGATATCGGGAGTAAAAGTAAAATCTTCATGGAATTTTACGCAAATTATATAAAAAGTGGAGTTGTGTGCAGTAACATATATTACTCGATACTGTACAAAATTATTCTGTACAAACATATTTTACCTCTTTTTGTCAATATACTCTCAAATGTTTCAACATTACCTTTGTGTTGAATGCGTTCTAACTATTAATATTTCTGTTGTGATGTGCCATTTAATTAAATTGGGATAAGACTACTATACTTTTTCCTGCTGTCATTAACCTAGATTACTATATCAGGTCATAAAAAGTAAGCTATATATCAACATAAAAACACGCTTTTTCTCACAAAGAGTAAAAGAGCTATACTTAACTTCAGGGGATAAAATTAGTCTCCTTTTTGATTGACTGACATTTCACTGATGAACTGTCACAAGTAGTTTACTGGTCAATTTGAAGGAAAAGTTAAATAAATCTATAGTTTATACACTTGCAATACTGCCTTGCATGACAATCTTTCTTTTAAAATGATCCCAGTTAGGCGTTTTAGAGTTTTTAAGAACAAATAGAGTCATACTAACCTGAAAAATCTGCTATCGCCATGTTACATAATAAAAAGTTTGTTGCGTTTCTGAGCTGTTTGTTCGTTAAAATTAGTAGAGCCAGAATAATGTTGCCGAAAGAACTTAGTAAGAACACTGGTAGATATAACACAATAAGTGCAATGCTTTCACTGTCAAGGAAAGGATCAAATATAAACTGTAGATGTGAGTTATTCATTACTGTTGTATTCCTTATTGTGAGTCTGTTTATCAATGATACATTAACATTAACTTTCATATACACATTGTCTCTAAAACATTACCATGTGCATTAGTGTGTACATCGTTATATCGTTTAATCTAAATTCACTAAAAGGTGGTATAATACTTAATGCTATAAGTAGACAACTAGATGGTTTGATCACAGTGTCTACTTACAGAATCCTTTTGATGTTTCTTATCCGAGCGAATATTTGACAGGTATAGACAATCAAAAACGTTAATCTTAAATGACATTATTCCGTAAATATTAATACATCCTGATTTTGGCAATATAATAGACGGCTGTCGTTACTCTAGGATATTATCTTGTCTTTACTCCGAGCACTGAATCTTAAAAAATCTCCAATACAAGACCGATGAGAATAAAGTGCTTTGGTCTTTTAATTATGATGAGCCATAACGCTTAGAATATTAAAATATATTAGCAGTAGGGATTCCTTGATAATTCACAATAAACCATGGCATGTTGGGTTCTTTAGTCAACAACTTATACCGGATATTAATAATTGAATACGAAACAATAAGCACAGTAATGTTTCCAGAGTTCATAAAAGTAGTAGTGACAAAGGATTCATTATCACGTCTTTTATATATTTAAAGCAAGAGATACCATGGACAAAGATTAGAATTATCCTTGCTCAAATACTAAATGAATGACGTAATCAAAAGATGAACTTTTGTAAATGTAAAATTAATACAGAAAACTATGATCTGATTATCTTTCATCAAAAACCAGGGGCACCATTGGTAAATACTTTGGTAAAAACGACCGTCATCACAGTTTTCTATATCACCGACGAGGTATCTTTAGTTAGATCTTACGTCTGGCCTAATTGACAACCTACCACACTTGTCCCTTTGTAGGTTTTACTCACTTGCAATCTGATAGGAAACGCTGGTGGAGCAGCACATGCCGGGCCTTCCAGAGAACTGAATGTCAGTGTGATAGGCACGGCTGGTAGAGCAGCATGTGCCGGACCTTCCAGAAAACTTAATGTCAATATTATATGTACTAGCAGAGCAGCACATACCGGGCCTTCCAGAGAATTCAATCCCAGTTTTTATTGGAGTTTATATATGAAGTGCTGTAGTGTTTTGTGTTCTGCCTTTGTTCTTTTTCTTATCTTCAGTTTTTTTATGAGTAAGATTAAAGAATAAAATGTCTGTTTCCTGCAACTGTGCCTACCGTATTTTTGTGCCTACCCTAAACATGTTATGAACATTTTTGCTCAAGCAAAGTCCAGATTGTTTCCGTATTAACTCAATGTAAAATTCTTTTTGAAAATAAATTAGTTTCATTACCTACCTACCTACCAACCTACCCTATTTTTCGTTTTTGTTGATAGCAGGAAACAAGACTAGTTTTTGTTTGGCCTAATGATATTTTGGTCTTTCATTTGTTATGTAGGTATAGATTGTCTTTGTTTCCCCATTTTCACGTTTTGGTGATGTACTTTGATACTTTTGATGACTCTGAATTGTCCTGTTTTGATTGTCCAGAATTTTGGCCGATGTTATGTCTTAAAAGTATCATAGTTTCCCGTAGCGAAGAAAACTACGATCAGATTTTGAAGATAATTCGTGTTTATTAGTCATTGAATGACAAGCTTATGATGGCGACTTAATTTTTTTCGAAGTTTTCATGTACATCGCACGAAATATTAATAACGTAAATCAGAAACAGGAAAATCGGAAAAAATCACTACAAAAATAAATAGAAAACTGTCGAGCCGGAAAGAACTGTTTAGACCAATGTAATTATTTTGTTTCTGTTTCTTTGATACTACATGTCACTATACAAGGTAACTATCTTATATGATATAGTGAGATCTAAGGCCCGTTCTTTTGAACACGGTCCTCTATAAATCCGTCATCGTGAGAGGAAGGTAACATGCCTGCGAGTATTAGGTCATTTATTTCCAATTTGAATATCAATTGTTTGTAAAAATTACTTTTCCCACGGATTGAAAAATAAATACCGTGCTCGATGAAGCAATCAAACATGTTTAAAGTGATATTACCGGCCTATATAAATGACTGTCTGTAATATGACATGTAAGTAATTCTAATAGTGCACCTCGGATACTATCATTTTCAAGTTTTTCTGTTTTGATAAAGGTGACAAAATCTTGGAAATAAATAGCTTTGCAAGGTGCAACATGTTGAACATATTAAGGTGGGGCACGTGTGGATAAAATGTTAGTTTTGCCACGATTATGCATGGAGACTTCCAATGCATTGTGCAATACCAAGTGTGCTGGCATCTTTCATTTACTACATGAGTGTAAAATAAAACTTATTATTAAGCAGAAAATAGCCAATTATACTTTGCTTTTGATTTTAAAATTTTGCAAGTGTAATCAAGGGAACCAAGATTCTAGCGGAAATCAAAATAATGTAATCCAGGGACAAAGACCAGACATGGAAAACAGACAATCACAACAAAAACATAAAGTAACTAAAATGATACATACAAAATAACAAAAGAATTTCGACTCCGACTTCACTAAAAACTGGGAGCATGGACCAGGTGCACCGGTAGGGTAAGGAAATCCGGTTTAAAAGAGATTATAACATGAATATTTTAGAATGACTTCTTGCATAAAAATATTTTTTTATTTTATATGAATAATATTAAAGACAAAATTAATATTATTTCAGGAACAGAAGCGCAACATGTGTATAGATCATATACATGATCTACAGAATGATATGGATTTTCAATGTAATCAATTCAAATTTTAAAATGAATTGTCTACGTGACCTATTCAAATAGATGTTTGATATATTGTACAATACATCGAATAAAGTTTTATAGTAAGAAATCATTAAAGCTCATTAAAGATTTTTGATTTTTTTTAAATGTAAAGATAATGTGGCAAATTTAAGACGACATGAGCTTTTAAGCTTTTGGTGGGATGTTGTTTTATACAACGTTTGTCTCACATATTGGCGGGATAAAATTTAATGTACAAGGATTTATTTCAGCGTCAAATAAACTTAGTAATAATGACAGGCAAGTTGTTTATTGGGGAAAATTTTGTCTTCTGATGTGTTTGGTAATATATTCTCAATATCTATTTTCTTTCCAAATTTAATTACAGTAACGGAATGATAATTGAATATCCCCATGGTATTTGGTGTCATCAAACTTATAAAATTATAGCTATTATTAAAGGCCCAAAATCCAACATTTCTCTTTCCTCAAATCTTTCAATAAGGAAACCTTCATAAAGATGTGATAAAATGTAAATGTCAACTTATGAATTGATAATCTTTCAGAATCGTTAATCTCATTATTTACTAATCAAGGTTACTGAATTTCGCTTTATTTTTACTTAAATAGGAAAGTATGTAACATATTGACATATAAAATTTAATTGTGTTTTAGGACTCATATTTTGCAGATACCAAAACAAGGACATTTAACAATCAAAAGCAAAAACTTTGAATACTGATATGGAGAGTTCATGTAATCAAAACATTTGTCTTTTCGGATAAGAAGGGAAGGTAAAAATAATATATTTTGTCGTGATACACGTCTTTAAGTAGGTAAGTTCTTCATTGTCAGGAGTTACTCCGATTCCAAAAATATATACATCACTATACATCTTCGTACAAAATATACCTGCAATAGTCAATGATCGATTTTAAATGAAACGATCACACAAAGGTATATATGACGTGGTTAGAGAATTGTTATAAATGGCCATGGTCATTCAAAATTAAAGCAAATTAAATGCAAGACATTAAAATGTCTTTGTGCTTTTGTATATCATTGCATATACATGATTAAATGTCTTTAAGATAATAAATACATACTTCAGTTTATAATATATATATATATATATATATATTGCAATTAGGTTTTTGTAAAGTTCAACTGAGAATCCGACCTAAATGTTTCAAGGACAAAGATTTATTCCCTTTCACAGTATGTGCATTTGGCAGACAGCATGACATGAATATAGTATCATTAAAGTGGTATTAGCGCATCAAAACAATCATCGAACTATGGAAGGTTGACATGGTATGTAGTCAATTTTAAACACAATGACATTTGAAATTAACTCAAATACGATGATCAATTTTTGCCTGAAATATAACTTCACAACATGATATCTTTAATCGCAAACATTATAAACAAAGAATTGCCCAGTTGAAATAATAATTGGAACATTAAATGTTTAAATGTTAGAATTATTAATGGTTAATTGAACAATACATTCATAACAATGGGAAGATTATTGCATCATCCATTCCAAAATGGGTTCATGGGTGTTTTACTCTTTACTCTTGCGTAAGTAATGTTGAAAATTGAAAAGGAAAACGAGCTGACTAGATATCATCGTGCAATTAAGGTGGAATTAAAATTAAGAGAGAGGATACCATGATTAGAACAAGGAACTGGAAGTTCATGATCCAGGGACAAAAACTTAACCAAGACTACCAAAAACAGACTAAACACAATTAATAACGCGAGTAGACTGAACAAAAAATAAATAAATCTTGGACATTCTTTGTATGGATAAGGCCTAGAGACTAATTAGTTAATTAACAAGTATGTCATATTTCATAATTTGTTTTTGATCATCCTACGTATTTGCTTTTAGTGCTGTTAATGAGTATTAATTACATATTGGTAAGATGTGATCTTTTACTAACGCTTTATTCAATTGTGCCGATTTATTGTATATGAAACCTCGCACATCTAGAAACATTTTTGTTTGGTCTCTTCAGTGTTTGTTAAGGATCCTCAGTCAATAAAATAATAATATTGGTTCAAAATTACTTTGATCTAACTTTCTAGATAAGCGTACAAAACGCATTTTTCATATGCAAAACTACATCTTTGGCCACATGTATATATTTCGAATTAAATTATGACAAATATTCCGCAGCATAATGTTATTTCCTGTCACTTGAAATAATAATCTTGAATGACAATTTCGTGTAAAAATGAGTATTTATTACCAAAATATTACAGATATTTGAAATTGTCCCTCCCTTCGCGTTTGGCATAGGTGCTTGCTCGTTTTTAATGGTTTATACGTATTAATTCTTTAAATGAAGTTTATCTGACATATCAAAACTGAATACCAAAATTATCATAGTGAACCCAAAACTCCTTTCATTACATGACATATTAATTTTATTTGTCATGTCATGGCGATAGAGAGATCAGAGAGTCAAAGAACCATTAGGAAAGAAATTTCTTGCAAGCTCTATAATTTCCGTTGTTGATGTAGATGTCAATGATCCGTAGAGCCTTTTAATAATCTCTTTAATAAACAGAATACGTCTTACCTGCAGGGTAATTGTTAGACCTAATATATAGGTCAGTGCTCTGCACTCAAACGTAAGTTTTACTTAAAAAACAAACTAATTCTTAACTGAAATATGAACACGTTATTTACCCGATTGAAATTAGTCAATGAGTATTAGTTTTCTGTAATAAACATGTATTTGATTTTCCGTAATGAAAGAGTGTTCGCCTTTTTTAATTGATACTAATAAAACAATTTTAAATGGCTAGAGTAAAGGGAGGACAATACGATCAGCATTGAAAGAAAATAAATTCGTTGGTCCACCTGATATTTAACAACATACAATTTTGGTTTAAGTTAGACCAACCAACTTCTCCTTCCATTCACTAAATGTAGAATCCAACAGCACATTCTATTTTTGTTTAGGTGACATTTGCGAGTAAGTAGTCAATTAGACTGAAGATATCATTGTTTAAAAATATATTTATAGGAAAACAACAAATCCTCTAAAGGTCATATGAGCTAGAAGTAAATTGGAGAGGTGTTAGACCCTTCATGCAATGACTGATTGGTGCAATCACAATGTATAATAGGTATTATCTAAATTAGATTAAGCAAACTACCAACATTTTCAATTGAAATTAAACATAGAACATTGCTGAAAAAAAGAGATAATGAAGGCCATTTTTTAAAATAAAAATAACAAGAACAGATAAGAAACAGAGAAAAAGAAATTTTATTTGAATTCCTGACATGTATTGAACGAAAAGAATATACGGGAGATGCTAAATCTTAAATAACAAAAACAAACAACAAAAACAAAACAAAAACAAAACAAAAACAAAAACAAAACAAAACAGGACAAAACAAAAACCACAACAAATCAAAAACAAAAAACAAAAATAATCTGCCCCACCCCCACAAAATCGCAATAAAAACCATAATAACGACGCCAAGGCATCTGAAGTCAGATATAGTATTTTGAAATAGAAAATTAATGTTTTTTTTCCATCTGCTGTATACTAAACTAATGTTGATACTCAACGTGTTATTCATTATTTTCTATGTTTGAATTAATAAGCCAGTTTCATAATTTTAAGATATTAAAACAAACTAAAACAAGGTAACAACACATCGCACAGCAAAGTACCAATAAATTCAATAAGTATGCTCAACTGACTGTTACAACTTAATTCTAAAGATATACGTCAAAGGAAAGTAAAATAAAACATCGTTGGAATAACGCGACCTAGATTCTCTCGAAGATGTAATAAGATTTGCGATCGTTTTTTTTTTCGAATAGTAATCAAGGGAACCAAGGTTATAGCGGTAATCAAAAGAATGTAATCCAGGGACAAAGACCAGACATGGAAAACAGACATACACAACAAAGAACATAAAGTAACTAAAATCATACATACAAAGTAACAAAAGCAAATGAGCAACTCGGACTCCACTTAAAACTGGGAGCATGGACCAGGTGCACCGGTAGGGTAAGCGTCCTCTGTTTTTCTATAAACACCCGCCGAGTTGGAGGTGCATGCAGTTCTGAAAAGAATGATTATACCGTTCATTTGACAGAATGATTACAAACTTCTTAGTGACTGAAAAATCAACATATTACAATTTCTTCCACTGGGTCTTTTTCAAGTTTCCTTGGTACTGGCTTCAATCTAATGAACGTAATCGCACAAGAAAACTAATGTTAACTATTAGATTGAGGTAAATTCTGTGACAATCATATAGTTATTGGTAGTGTTTGGTGACATCTTCATGTCTCTAGACCGATCAATACGAGTAAACTTGAAAACAGATAATGACCACAAGAGTAGATAATCTGACAACCAGTTAAAGACAAAAAAATAATCATGAACTGCTGTTTACCAGGACTTTATGTAAATGTTATTACAAATAGCCTCACAGAAAAGTTAAATTAGTACTTTATACGTTTAAATTTATGAGGCAATATATGAAATCTGTTTTGGTTTTACATAATAAGGAATCTACAAGGAATTGGATACAATGATATTTAAAAAAAAATGTGACATTAATTAATGTTTGTCTTAATTATGTTTGGGAGTAATACAGGAAGAAGGAACATAAAACAGGTTTTATTATATATATCCAAGAGGAGGAAATCAATGCCTTTTTTCTTTATGCAGGAAAATATCTTTTTTTAAAATATATATTTTCTCGAAAAGTAAATGTAATGACATGCCGTGTTCTATTTTTTTTCTATTCAAAAATGTCAAAACAACTTAGAAAATAAATACACTTAGAAAGGATTTAGTCGTAGTGCTGAATATGCAAAAGTTGGAAAACAAAGGAGAGTTTTTTTTTGACAAAATAGCTCTTGGAACAACTAAATTACAACGCACGAAAAAAAGAAACGTTTATAATAAATGGACAAAAAAAACCCCCCAAAAAACAACAAAAACAATAAACAAAAAAAAAAATAAAAAACAAAAAACAAAAATAAAAACAAAGCAGAAAATACACTAAAATTGGGGATTAATTCAGGTTCTCCGGGATAGATGGTAGTTAATGTTTCTTGTCTGAAAATAGTCATGCTGTTCGTTCAAGGTCAGGTCATGTGGAAATCTAAGTCATCTATGGCAGTCGGAAGACGATGATCATACTATATAAGAACACCTTTTATTGGTCAGTAAGTCGTGGTGACGACCAAGTATATATTTGAAAATGCGTTATATTATCAATAATGAAAATAAGTGTAATATTCTAAGGTATAAAAAAGAAAAAAAAACATATTCGTAGAAGCTTATGTGACGATTTTAAATCAAGTAGATTTAAAACCTCATTACCGTATTTTGCCAGGTCATGTATTTGATGAATTATTGTACTCACCTGAAAGATCAGCAATAACTAGGTTGATAAGATATAGATTCTTCACCACTCCTTCTCTAGATCCAGTAACACGCATGAGTACGATCAAGGCTAAACAATTACCAACCAAAGATACAAGAAAAATACAAATGTACAAAACAATCAGTAGTACTGATGCGGCATTGTTAATATGAAACACGTGGAGATGGATATCCGTCATATAATACTTCATAGTAGAGTTCACAGTAATGGGTGTAGTAGTATTATCCATTGTTATGTTTTCTTCAACACATTTTTATATAATTATTTAAAAGTAACTCCAGTTTTCAATATTTAAAAGAAGCGCTAAATTATTTTACTGATTTTAGTATGACACTCTTAACACAGCTGCTGATTCAAAATGCTAATTTTTCCCAAAGCTGTGAAGAGATTTTATTTTTTTTTCTTGCTTTCTCATTAACACTGGAAATATTTATATATTTGCCAATATCAAGGTTCTTATATGTTTTCTAGCTTTTAGTCAATTACATTTTTACATGATCAGATACATCGGATATGTATGCCGGGACATTCTAATCCATTAAGTATTATTCTCGACTAGTAGAAAGCCCAATAAGATATCTATCAGATTTTAACAAACAAGCTCAATATCAACACTTCTATCTGAAAATGTAAATCAGCAAAATTATAGTAGTCTGTCAATTTTTTTAAAGCGTATGGGATTATCAAGCTAAATATACAAAATCGATACCCTATTAAGGTGTAATCTGTCATAGATATTCAAGACATCACATATACTAATTAAACGAAGTCAAATTGAATTCTCCGAAGTCTATTTGGAAGACCTCTATAGAGATGTGCCTATAACTTTGCCTTTAGTAATCTTTGTCAGTTTAATCTCTTATGAATTAAAGAGGAAGAACCGACATCATATTTCATATCGTTCAACTTCCTGTTTCTAAAAACAATACCAACATCCAATTAGAAATACTGTCGTTAAAAGTTTTTTCTTTACTTCAAAGCGGAGAAAAACACCCACTAGGTCATTGATGGAGATGAAACGCTATACTGAATTGTAAGACAAGGAAGCAGTTTCAAATCAAAGAGCGACACCTGCAGTTAATTGGTAATACGGTATAAAAGGTTTAGTGTGAAACTGTGAATTTAAAATTTCCTTACATTATAATAGGAATATTTTGAATAAAAAGAAGTCAAATATATGAAAGTACTTTAATATACTTTTAAAGAAAATGTCCATTTTCTCTAAAGAAAATAATGATAAACAAGGGACTTAAAAATCTCGAATGGCCCTGCATAATTCTACTTACACAAAAACCTGTCTCATTAACGAGGTAAGAAATCACACAACCTACGAAAAAAAATTGTAAGTATGATTTATCAATAATGATATGTTACAAAAGAAATATGGAGACTATTTGTTAGTAATATCATACAGTGCATATTTCTTTGACTTATTATAAGTATGAAAATTATTTTCTAACTACCGCATGTTTTTTCACTAGTTTATTATTTGGATTCAGTGTAATTCATTCTAATCCAAAACATCTCCAGAATAAATAAACTCCCTTTTCATTTAATAAACATTCAATATTCCACTTTTCCCATTGCACAGTTCCTTATTCTCCACATAAGTTCCCTATAATTCCTTATTTCCTAATACCGCCTTCTTACTAATCCTGAAGAATAATCGATTCTTAGTCATTTGAAGGCATTCGTATTTAACTCGTGGGCATTCGTAAATGACTTTTAACAACCTGTAGCAATATACAGACGTTCGTATTGAACTCGTCGGCATTCGTAAATTACTTTTGACAACCCGTAGACATTCGTAAACATTCGTTTCGATTGGAATAGGAGATGAAATTTTTTTGAAAGGTCAACAATTTTTACACGAATGTCCACGAATCGTTAATGATTGTTCTATTCGTAAAGAGCTCGCAAACCACCCTTAACCATTCGTAAGCGCCCCTTAACCGATCGCAAAAACTCGTAAAGCATTCGCAACAACTGTTTGGTTTCCTATTCTATATCAATGTTTTACGATTCATTTATGAATGATTGCGAGTATTTTATGATAGATGTGCAATGTATTAACGGGTAAAAACGAATTCAAGAGAGCGCGAATATTCATGCTATTAGAATTTGAGCCGACAGATATTGAGGTTATTTAGCTCGAGGTCAGTATTCACACCAAAATATTTTTGTATGGGACTTTTTACATTCCTCCTGACAGTCCTGTTGACATTTGGAGAAAGGTCGAGGACTCTGTGGAGTCCGCAAGAAATGTTATAAATTGTGATCATATAATTATTACTGGCGATTTTAATGATAATCTTCTTAGCAAACCGCAAAATGAAAAGTGTATGCACCAGGTTTAGTCTGCAAATTTTAAGGAACATTCTTCTTCACTGAATGACTTGATAATTACAGATGAGCAGTATTTTGTACCATATGTTACTGTTGGTTCCCCACTTCTCGACCAAATTCGTTATCACTGCCCTGTCATTGGCTTTAAAAAGTTAAAAAGACGTTTAAACGTAAATTTTGGCTTTATAACAAGCGCAATTTTGATAAGTATAGGCAGATGTAGGCTAATACTGATTGGGACAATATTCTGAACTCTAATTATATAGACAAGATTATTAGTGATATAAACAGATGTATTTTACATGCAGCGGATTCGTGTATTCCGAATCGTTTTATAACTATTCGAAAAGCTAGTCCTGCATGGCTTTCGGGTGATCTAAAAAAGGTCGAAAACCCGTAGTCATGCTAAGGCAAAACGTTCTGGTAGACCGGCTGACTGGAAGACCGGCTGACTGATAGACCGGCTGACTGGAACAAATTTAAGAAAATAAGAAATAAAGTGACGTCAAAAGTTAGACCGTGAGAAATATCGTTCAGATTTACTTAATCGTTTATCAGCCGAGAGATGCTCAGCCAAATTTTGGTGGACAATCTGCGATAAGGTATCAAACCGTTACATTCAGACGTACCACCATTGCTAATTGGAGATAGAGCATATAGTCTTAATGACTACTTTGCTTTGCAGACACAATTAGATGACACAAAAGCTACATTACAATCAATCGAGAATATAAATTAGAAAATATCGTTTTAGATGAAAGTGATGTCGAAGATAAACTTTCTATTTTGAATATTAATAAAGCCTCTGGACCAGACTCCATATATCCTCGACTTCTTAAGGAGGCCTCGTCTATTTTAAAATACCACTTTTGTAAATTATTTAATATGTTGTTATCTTCGTCTTACTTCCCGAATAAATGGAAGAGGGCGAACGTAACACCAGTTTTTTTAAATGGTTCTCCGGGCGAAGTAAAAAACTATAGACCTATCTCATCATTTAGCGTTACTTCAAAATGTATGGAAAGATGTGTATAAACATGTACATAATTTTATAATACAAAATGAAATAATTACTCCCCACCAGTCGGGGTTTACCAGGGGCGACTCTGCCATTAACAAGTTAATGTGTATGTCCGACGATATCGGGAAAGCTCTCGATAGTGGGAAAGAAATAAGAGTTGTCTTTTGTGACTTAAGTAAGGCATTCGACCGCGTGTGTCATAGGGGTCTCTTATATAAACTCCAAAACTACGGTATTTGTGGGGATCTGCTACACTGGTTAAAACATTATCTTTCCGGGAGGGAACAAAGGGTAGTTCTTAGTGGTGGAAGTTCTGACTGGACATCCGTTGAAGCTGGTGTTCCGCAGGTCTCCATATCAGGTCCCTTGCTGTTTTTCTTATTTATCTCGCAATCGCCGATGATATTCTAAATAGAGATCTTGAGAAGATTCATAACTGGTCAAATAAGTGGTTAGTAAAATTTAACCCGCAAAAGACGGAAACAATAACCATATCCGGTAAAAGCGTTTAGCCAGTACATCTGCCTATTTCTATGAATGGCCATAACATTCAAGAGGTTGCTTCTCATAAACACCCGGGTTTTTATTTTTCAAGTAATGGTTCTTGGCATGATCACATTGAATATATTGTTAAGAAAGCTTTTATGAGAGTAAATGTTTTGCGTCAGGTGCGTTTTGTTCTTGACAGGTATGTCTTGGAGAAAATGTACTTTTTCTTATATCAGACCTATCCTTGAATATGATGACGTCATTTGGCAAAACCACATCCAATATCTAGTTAACAAGTTAGAGAGTGTTCAGTTAGAAGCTATGCGCATCATCACGGGAGGGACAAAATTAAGTCATTAGAAAAACTTTATCAAGATACACTGGAAGTGAAGAGTGTTGGGAGACACTATTGTCCAGGAGGGAGAAACATAGACTTATTTTGTTATATAAGATTATAAAAAAGGAATCCCTAAGTTATTTATGTTACCTTGTTTCCAGTTCAATTGGTGATCGACACGGTCACTTCACTCGTCAAATTTGTAACTTTGTTAATTTTCGTACACGCACGAACTTGTACTCTGAATACTTTCTGCAATCCGCTTGTGGAATAGTTTGCCATTGGAAACACGAATGGCTGGTTCATTAAATATATTTAAGAGAAAACTAGAGACAAGGCTTCGCATAAACAGCAGCTCCCTTAACGAGCATCTGTTCATGCACAATCTTGTAGTCTTTTCAAACTGTTCATGTGGTCATGTCGAATCAAACTATCATTTTCATATTCAGTGTCATAAGCATGACCAGCTTCGTACTTTAAT
Source organism: Perna viridis (assembly GCA_037379345.1). Classification (NCBI taxonomy): domain Eukaryota; kingdom Metazoa; phylum Mollusca; class Bivalvia; order Mytilida; family Mytilidae; genus Perna; species Perna viridis. Next base: position 57,242,776 of record CM074511.1, read on the forward strand.
TTTAAATACACTTAATTATCCTATTGATATAAACTTGTTATTGCATGGGTCAGATATTCTAACATTTGATGAATATATTTATGTATTCAAACTTGTTCAAAAATACATTGTTCAGAGCAAACGCTTCTGTTGAACTGCATTTCAATACTCCTTTCATTCTTCCCAACATGATTATATATATATAATTTTTTTTTCTTTTAATTTCTCTTCATTATCAATATCTATATTGCATTACATAGTAGTACATGTACATGATGTTTCTTATTTCCTAAGCATGCTTGTATGTTTAAATATGTAAATTGTCAGTATTGATAAGGAGACGGATTAATGAAAGCTTATTGCTTGTTTCCGAATCCTGTTTGTCAAACTGATTGATCTATTTTGTACATATGTTTGATATTAAAAAATAAAATTTGTTTAAACTAAGAGAGCGCTTTGGGAATATATAAGAATACTATACTAGCACGAAGACGGTTAGGTTGTTTTACAATTGGGCGAGGAAGTCAAAAGAATTTTTTTGTAAAATATTAACTTATACCACTCGGAAAACATGTCAGTTTTTAAGTTGCAGAATACATGAGGCTGTACGGCTTAATTATTTTATGACAAAGGGACAAATACCAGACATGGAAAACAGAAAAACACAACAAAGAACATAAAACAACTAAAATATACATACAAAGTAACAAAAGTAAATGAGCAACTCAAACTCCATTAAAACTGGGAGCATGGACCAGGTGCATCAGTAGCTTAAGCTTTTCTAGAAACACCGGCAGAGTTGCTCATAAAGAGTCAAATCTGGGACAGAAGAGAAGAGAGAGGAAAGGAAAACTATGACACGTTGAGTAAATCAGTTTTCATGGCGCAGATAGATACATCGTAACTATCCATGAGTCCTTGGTAACGCCCATAAAACTTTTGTAGTGATGACTTCAATCCTGTAGCAACATAACCGTGTTCCAGACGGCTGATTGAAAGGAGTCTACCGCGATACAGAAAGTCTGCTCAGTTACAACAGGCTCTCGCATAACATATGATATGTGATATGAAAACTTCATAAATAAGTGAAAATGTTTTGGAAACAAAACTTGTCATGTGCCATCCGTCACCCGCCTGGGTTTTCCATGGCCTTTCTCTTAAAGAATTCTAAAAATTTTGATTTATTAACAATTTTATATCAAAATAGATGAGTACATTTAAAACAATTTTCCCAATTCATAATTCTCATAACCATACTGGTATTGACTATGTCTGCATTCCCCATCTTACCATATACCTTAGAATGGATCGAAAACATCCTCATACCTGGACTGCAATAACTTAAGAGATTAAAAATAATAAACTGACTTTTACGGACTTTCTAAGAAAGATTAATACTTTCGTCTCTTTTGTTTTAACATAGTGTAGCTAGCTTAGTTTAAAAAATGAATTAACTTCCTATCTCTTTAATCTTTAAATCCCAGCACTGACTTCTTGAAAAGGGGGTGATGATCAAATAGAAAACGTCACGAATTCCAAAATAATAGCAAATCTGCACGACATATCACACAGTGTAAGAAAATATTTTACAACATTTAATTATATACATATGAAGATGAAAATGATATATACCGACTCTTCTGATTTCGGAAGAAATGTTAAGTTATAAACAAGACATATATGGAAGACTATCTGCTTTAAAAATTGTGCAAAATTGAACTTTCAGGTGTGGGATAAAAACATGCCGGAATGTAAATGTTAAACTTTTCAGTGAAATGTAATAGAAATATAATCTTTAAGTGTACATGATCGTTTGTCTTTAGTTTTTTATTATTTGTTTTGTGTGTGTATGTGTGTTTTGTTTTCATCCTTTTTTTCGTTTCGTTTTGTTTTGTTAGTGTACTGTTAGAAATAAAGAAATGGTTGAAAAAATTGAAATAAAGACATGTGCCATACATAAACACATGTGGACTATTAAGTTTTCTTATTATAATCCTTCAAACCTGTAAATTTACAGCATTACATTGGCGCATAAATATAACTATTTCACCATGCATCATTCTGTTTTTGTGTAATCTGGCATGAAAATAATACAGTTTATATATGGGACGACATATTAGTCCATGGACTTGGAGTGGGGGGTGTCCAATGTGCACCCCCTATTCATCAACTTCATGGTGATTTTCAGGTACCTTTATACCTCCCATCGCCAAGGAATATTCTCGGATTCTTTTTCAGTATTAGCTTATATTTGTACCCTACTGGGTCAAAAAGCCAAGATTTTTATGACTCAAATGTTTGAGCGTCTAAGCCTTCCTGGGATAGCATATGTGAACAAACTAAACACATTTAGGTATCATTGTATAACACAATGTCTCAGCTTTACAATGGTACCTAGAAAGTTGCAGTAACACTTAGGGTTTTGTGGTAAAATAAATGTTGCTTACTCATCTACGTTTGTCTTTAATACGCACAATTAAAACCACCATTTTCATTTCTTCTTAAATACCACAGCCCACAGCATTGTTCTAAAAAAGAACACTGACCATATGATTATTTTTAATAAATATGTTATATATTACTAATCAATTTATCCGACGAACTAGTGCACGAGTTCTATTTATTTTCTGTTAATCACGACAGGCTTGTTAATAGTATTGATTCCAATTTTAAATATGCCCTAGATATTCAAATGTTGTTAAGATCAAAGATCTTTAATACAATATGCAATTTTAATCAAGGTTTCCAATGAACTATGATGTATGAAATAACAAGTATTGGCATATAACTAACCTAAGTAACGATTCCAAGGTAGGGGTCAATATCTAGATGTATTTTTTCCTCTGAAAAGTTATAAGTATAAAATTCCAATCATACATATTGCAAATTTCGATGTGCTACACAGGTTTTTCAGGCAGTAACCTCTCAAAAGCAGCATTAGAATGAAATAAATTGGATATTTGACTGAAGACATGTAAGTTATTGGTTTTTTTTCCTTTGATTGTGAAGGTAGGTAACCTTTTCCAATGTCAGTCATAGCGACCAGAGATGACCCATACTGGGGAAAATAGGTTTTCTATAGTCAGTATCACAGTGACCTTTATAAAAAAATATTTATAAAAAAGTTAAACATATTAATGTTAAATTTTCATGACCATTAAATTATTTGCTGATATTAAAGTAAATTATGTCATTGATCAAAATGTGAAAGTTGAAAAGAGGAACGGGGTTGGTTTCAAGATAAGCCAATGGTATATATCCTACAACTATACATTGTCAGTCAAAAATATGATGAGATAAATAAATCTGAGATAACAATTTAATGATCGTTTTAGGCTGACTATAAACTATAAATTTCATACAACTGTGCCTCAAGTTAATAACTAATAACTTAAGAAAAGTAGAACGATCTGTATAAATAACTTATTATAATTTCAATTTATAAACAACAGTTTTTGAAGATTTGACCTGAATTAAGTAAGTAAATTTCATTTTTTTACATTTATAAGCACAAAATATCGGCAAAAAATACCGAAGAGTCATCAGTGGGAAGATTCAATTACGTCAAAATCCCCAAAAACAAAATAAAAAAAAAACGGGAGTGACATCATGTGCTTAAATGGTTAATGCCAATGCCAATTTAAGCCATATTTCAAGATTTTCACAGTTTGTAAAGGGAACAAACCTTTTCCATCACTCACGGAGACTGACTTTAGAGCTGGTTTTACATAGTATAGACAAATCTTTCAATCCCAATTACTTGAAATAAACTACACTACAGGTACTATGAAATCAGCTTCGTACCTGAACATACTCCTAGACAAAGGGTCTAATCATGATCCAACTGCACGACAAACGCGATGATGCCGCATCGTCAATTTTCCTTTCATTTCTTGCAACACCCCTCCAGCATTCGCGAATGGAGTTTTCATACCACAACTCATACATCATGCCAGAGAGATGGAATCTACGGAGATTTTTTTTATACCGTGATAGACTAATTACAACTAGTCTTCTGGAACAGGTTTATAATGCCACAAGATTTAAGTCAAAACTACAAATTTGTTCACCGTGTCACAGTTTTCTTTCCTTTTTCATCCACATCCGACATGACATTTTATGAGCTCCTTGTTGTTTTAGGAGACAAACAGATGACTTTTACACTACTACTATCTGTTTTTTGTGTGTCTATTTTCATTGCCTAGTCGTTAACCTTAGATTATATTTGTTCGATTACAGTTCGAATCATGGTTCTCTTAATTTTTCTTACACACATTTCACGATAAAGAACTATCAGTATTGCCACTATGTCTTAAAACCAGAAAATTAACTCAATAGTTTATTCAGTGCAAACTCGGATGCCTTACATAACAGTTGCCCATACTGTATGGGCCATACTGTAAGTATTGTTATCTTATTGTCATTTTCCAAATATATATTCTACTTATTACATTATTATTATAACTATATATCTCATACCAATACCGTAGAGAAAAGATGTTTTGACATATGAATTTTCCAATAGCGCTTTTTCAAACGAAAATAAGTAAAATACTGTCCTTTTTGTGATACAGATGATCTTTTTACGTTTGTTCTTATGCCAAACTCCAATGTAATGATCTCGCTTGTTGATTAGGAATGCATTTCATGAGGCAACTCCAATGTTCAATTAAATTGCAACCATTTACCTATGCATGTTATTTTTATAACTTTTGTGTTTGTAATTCAAATAAATTGTCCATATGTAAATAGAAATTTTAGGTCTGTCTTTTCTTGTTATAGCATTTACACTATGTAACACCTACCGTTAATTCATTTTATTTATGTTGATGTTATCCTTGTTTGAGTATTACACATTTAACAGAGTTCGTAATTGTATATTTTATAACTTACAGCCGTATGATATAAGATGTACTTATGGGTATATTGATGTAACCTTTCTGAAAATAGTTTTTATAGACATGTTTACATTGTACAATGCAAGCTTCATCGTAATGAGGCTTTTAAAGTTGAATGAACTTAAATTAGCCCAAGTGTTATGTATGAAAGTACGGGCACGTGTTTTTTTTTACATTTTTTTTATTAAAACAGAAAATGTTACTTAAGTATTCCATGTGTAAGACCACATGACATGAACAAAGCAACATTGTTGTACACGCTCCAACAATTTCTTTAGAAAGGATCAAATATGGTTTAATTTAATTTATTTTGTTTGCAAAGCCAAAGTAAAAGCTTTGGAAATCGTACTATATTACTTAATTCAAATATTGCAAAATATACTATATGGAAGTATATGCTAATTAATTCTGGCATGATTTATAATAGAAACGTAAAAGTAAACCATTTCATTGATAAAATATGTTTGTGCTTCAAGCAGAATAATCGAAGGACCGATATCCATTTTACTTGGATGATGAACTGGGAATAAAAGATAAACTAAAGGATGTTTAATTTTTTTATCAAAAAATATTCTGTATTATAGCACCTGATTGTATGATTCAGAGCAACTAAATCAAGAACGTAAGATATTTGGTATCCCTTGACACTATTCAAACGATGAAGACAAAGGAAGAACTTTCAAAGGGAATACAGAAAATCGGGATTCGAACGAAAAAAAATATCAAGAGATAACGACTGGACACACACAACAAAGACTATGACATAACCAACATAACACACACTTTAAAACAAAATAAATGAACAACTGATGTTTTTACAGATACACAGATTTCCCAAACAACTAGAAGCTTGAACCATATTAACCGGTAGGGTAACTTTTCCCTGTTCTTTTTTAAGAAACACTCGCAGATTTGCTTGTAGAATGTTAAATCGGAGATAGATAATGTAGGTAAGAAATGACTTGGTGGTCATATTTTTGTAGTTGGATACAAAACAACGATCAAACAATTTAGTTCATGATGACGGCTTAAAACATTTTAGTGACGACTTTAATCTTGTAGAAACAAAACCCTCTCCCTGAAGCACAATTCTAAGAAGTCTAGCATATAACAACAAAAGTTCCCAAAGTTTCGGCAAGCTCTGACATAACATATAAGTTGTAATAAGAAAAAAATATATACTCTTTGAACCACAGATGAAGGAAAGTTGAAGAGAAGTCATCACGTGGTATAGTCTGGATATTCATTGTCATCGATTTCTAACAGTAGATATTCCTTTATGTGTATACTATTCCATTAATTCCTTATCAAAAGAGAGCCTTTCTGCCATGGAAACATTCCGATAAAAGGTACACATTCTGGAGTTTTGGCTGAGTTTTGAATTTGAAGTATAAACAACCAAATTGTGAAAGGATTTCCTGTAAATATCTGAACCAGCAAGTACTTAAGCAATTATTCTTTTAATATACCGCTTATGTTTTAAGTGAATTGCATTTTCCGTTTATTTTCCCATAAAAAAAACTGCTGTTGTCTTGGAGTTTTTACTATCTGTATCAGAAGTTCTTAAACTAATGCTATTGATTTCGGTCATTGACAATTATCCGTCAAAGGAGTACCATCATTGTAATCTTAGTAAAGTAGAACAATAAATTAGTACAAAAAGGAGTCTTTAGATTGCAATGCGTAAAGTCAACACCGTGTCTGATAGAGACATTTAAGGTTGAAAGACATAAAGTTACTTAAGTATGGCTCTGTCCAAAAACCAGGCAGGGGGTGATTCATCATATCTTACGATGATAATTGATTAATTGATTTATTGTTGGGGTTTAACCTCCGAGCAGCAATATTTCAGCTATATTCAGACGATGAACATGAAATGGATGATAAAATGAACATGAAATAAAAAATGGGATGGGCACAAGGATGATAGGGTCAACAGATTTTGATTGCCACAAAACAAAAAGGAGGGAGGGGTAGGGTCGGGCAATTAAGCCTACTGTGGCGGAGCGCAAAAGTTCCTACTCCTATTGAAAACCACAGTAGGGTTCTTTAACGTGAGAGGAACGTGGAAACTTTCCCAACACGGTGCACCATGGTTTGCGGTGAGGTTTTCCGTATTATAGCCTGCCAACCCCAGCATGTAACACGCCAGTGGTACCCCATTCAACCACCTGGGGCACACATCCCAGTTGCTCTGTGGGCAGAGCGCCTAACCCCGGCTAGGTTTCTGAGCACTATTTAGTCGCATTTTACGACAAGCTTAGCGCTGCTGCAGGCCTATTCTTTTGACACCCGGACCTGCGCGGGTCTTACGATAATGAATAAAACTGTATAAATATATTTGCCATGTTCTAAAACAAACCTTCCTATGTTCATGTCCTTGGATCTGCTACTTGAACTATTTTTTGACAGGTACAAAATCTGGCGGGAAGTTTTTTTCTCTACTTTTTCTGTAGTAGAATATAACCAAAATCTAAGTGTTTATATCTCCAGTGGGCAACTTTCATTTGAACTTTTCTCTTTGGATACAGTTTTTATGAGGCATACTAAAGGATTTCCAATAAGTCATGCCTGGATTTTAGGCAGAGCTGTATTTAAGTGTCAACTTTTTTATGCACCATCAATTCATTGGTGACCGCGTAAAGAGAAAAAGAAATGATGTGTTATATTAATGAATATACTATTTCAACTGAAAACTAATTATCAGTGTCGTATATCTAATTCATCTAATTAAATGTAATGAAGTAAATCTTAACGGGACGCTTCCGTTTAGTTAGTAGTTGTAACCTATAACTTGGATGAATCACCTACTTCAAGATGACTTTTTCTTGTAAGGAATAATTGTTATCACCGTCATTGTACGGCTAATATTTGATTCTAATGCCGGTACGAGACCACAATTATCTGCTACCTTAGCTTTTCGTTGTATACTAATATAGTTCCTATAATAATAGGGGATTTTTCAATTTTTTTTTAGAAACACTTCCTTTCAGAATTTCTCATACTTTTTGTGCTCAAATGGAAGAGGAATAATGAAATTATTTTATTAGATGTGTTGAAATGAGAAATTTGGCATTTAGGTTGTGATTTGGTGAGGTAAAAAAAGGTCAAGTTTGTGACATCCGGAAGCAATTTTGGGGTATCTCTGTGTTTATGCATATAAATTGAAAAAGTAATGGGAAATTGTTTTATATTTTTTATATAAGTTGTTGGAAGGTTCATATTAACATCCCTGAAAATCTAAATAGAATTGCGCCGGTGGAATGTTTTTAAATTACACAAAGGCTATAAAGAAGATAATGAGAAAATTAATTGTGGTTTCGTGCCTGCCATGATGAATCTACTGAACTTGATATAAATTATTTTTAAGTTGTCTTTCTTATACTTCTGTTTCATGTGTATCTATTAGTTAAGCATTACCAAAGACGTAGGAAAGGATAAATGCAAAACAGCATAAAACATGAAACATAACTAATAAATTATGAAGGCAAAAGTTTTTATAGATATTTTCCCAGTGCCATGTCGAATAAACACTGACATATTGCGTGCGTGTTTAAACTAACAATCCAATTGTATGTAGTTCAAAATAAAAAAAAGAGGTAGATCGTTAAAATACCTGACTTTACTTTCATGCAAGTGTACTTAAAGTTTGATGTATCTAAAGTAGCTCATCATTTTTACTTTTTACTTCTTTTTGATAAATACTACCGACTCGAATTCTGTGATTATTTTAAATTAAGGTCAGGTATATAATGTATCAAAATTTGAAAACCTAACTAAAACAAAACGTCTTAGAAAAAAGCAATCTCTTGTGATAACTTCCAACTAAACAGTTATTGAAAAGTTTCCAGAAATAATCGAAATTTAAGTTATTTGACACATATGAATAATACCTTACATATCGAACTACAAAGCTTGGGCGGTGTATGAAATTAATACTAGATGAACATGGGTGATGCTTTATTTTTGGAATGATCAAAACTGCCAAAAATATTCATATTCTGGTTATGGAGTTTTATCATGTAAACATTTACAGAAAACTGTTTTTTTATCATAAATGTTTCACTGAATTATCTCACTTGTTAAACATATAAAAAGTGGGCAGGGTATGTTTTAATAAGAGAAATCATTATTGTTTGAAAGTTTTGAAATGTGTATTTTAAGTTGACAGTAGAATCCGATAGATGGCGCAATATTTCCCAAAAAAACATTTATACTAGATTCTAGATATTGAAAAGAAATGCTTTTTTTTTATTCGTATACTTATATGATGGCAATATGTGATGAGAGGAAAGTCTTATCTGTGTCTTACTAATGATATTGCCAATTATTTTAAATACAAAATGAACACCAGTCAGTAATTTACTAACCTACGTTAAAATTTTGGTACTGTGTTGAACTGCATTCTCAAATTGGTTATAAATTATTTTCTAAATATATACACAGACGACTCACGGTATCTGAAAAAAATATACGATCCACAAAACAGTTCTACCATGGGTAAATCTAACCATAACGAAAGAGATAAATTCCGAATACTGATATCCCAAATATCGCAAACCACGCTCCATAAATTGAAATTATAACTTTAGAATATAGAAGACTATGCCAGAAAATTAACAAAACGGAAATATATACAATTCCATTATTTTACTTTATCATTTTTTGTTTTTTATTTGTTTTTGTTGTAATTGTTGTTGTTTGGCGTTTAAACCTCATAGTTCTTTGTGCGCATAATTGCCAGTATCTTTTCATTTATTTATTTTTCGTTTTGTTTTTGTTTTTGTTTTTTTTTTGTTTTCAATTTGTTTATTTGTTTTTGTTGTAATTGAATTAAAGAAGACCTTGATTTGTTGTCAGAGAGTGAAAGCTGTGAAGTCTTAAATCTTGAAACTGATGAGAGTTCTAAGTTTGTCAATGGATGTGACTGCTACGTCTATTTTCAAAGATCCATGTGTGGCAGAAACATTATCTTTTTATATATGGCAAGTATGTTAAGAGCAGACAAAGCCAAAAACGACATTGTTTTATATGTAAGACGTGTTCAATCCGAAGTTTACTATATTGTCGTCGGCGAATGTAGAAATATTGGCAGTAACAAGACTTATAATGCTGCCACCCTCTCCAAAGAAGAGATAGTTGACAGTCAGTTGTATCCTATTTCGCTCTCTCCATTAAACTGTTGCTCATGAGCTTCCGTCTTGGTATTGGATTCGGTAAGTTCACAAGAATCCGCAAAACATATCTTCATAGCCGGACCTGCAAAATGTACTACCATACCTCTTTGAACAATAAAAATCCTTTATTAATGTTGTTAAAGAGGGTCTCCATTTTTACAACTACGTATGTTCATTGCGCAGTGGTACCAATAGTGAATAAAAAAAATCGAAAGCTGGTACTGAAACTTTCGATACTAGATTCTTATGGGGTAATAGCTTCAAGACATATCATTTTGTAAACTCCTTATACTATTATTCCCGATGCTCGGTTAAAAATAACTACTAAAAAGGATTTTACATCTTTTCTATTTCAGGACCGATAAAACAGCTACAATTCAATGTGATTTGATATCACAACTCATACATGCCAGATCTTGTTTGTTGAAATATCAAGTGTTTACAGAAAAGCAAAGACACTTCCTTACATCAGTTCCATGCATTTTTCAGTGGTTAGTAATGTTCGGGTTGCTCATTTATTAATGTTTGAGCGTGTGACTTTGGTAATTTCATGTTTTTTGTTATGTATGTCTGCTCTCCTTGTCTAGTTGTTGTTCCTGAATTATGCTCTTTGTTATGTGTGTCTGTTTTCATTGTCTAGTCGTTACCCCTGAATTCGTTTTTCAGCAAAGAAAATAACATAGTTATGGTAAAACCATGCAATGAAGTATCTCTTTTCAGCTTGAACAAATACATTTTTAGTCAAACGAAAGAATGGTAGTTATAGTAGTGTGGAAAAGTCATTCACTCTGATTGTGTGAACATTTGTGAAACTAATGAAGCCACGTGACTATTGTTTAAAGAATTGAAGACAATTATTGGTATTTTTTTTTTTATAATAATGGTGTTCCAATTAAGGCCAGAAGAAGAATGAATCAATATATCTAAAACTAAGTATAATCATATTGTTTCGGTTCGCTTGATAACATTTTTTATTACAAAATATTGTTATTTCTTTCAAGTATGCAATAAATCTAGCAATCGCATAATCGCATTGTCTTAGATGTACAACAAGATGTTTTCAAGTATAAAAGAATTACGAAACAAAATGGAATTTAGTCATTTCTAGAGATCACATTTCCTTGAAAACTTGACCTTTGACACAACTTATTATCTCTTTTGAAACACAGTACACAGGACACACGAATTACAAAATAAAATGCCATCATATTCACAAATTAGATACTGTGAAAGTTATGATATTGCCAAAAAAACAAAAAAAAGCATGGTCAATTGATCATACCTACTGAAAAAAAGTTCTGAACATTTTTTTCTTCATTAAAATTTCATTTATTCTACCAAATTAAAAAAGCTAAAATAAAAAAAAAAATCAGTTATATTGTCAATTGGATCAACAGATACTTGAGCAACTTTCTTCCTTGAATAATAATATAAAATATTACAAAACATAATTCAAACTTTGGGAAATCTGGACTTAAAAATAACAATATGAAAATGGATAAACAACTAAAATGAAAAAAAGGAAGCCCATACCAAAACAAAAAAAAAGCATTGATCATTGATAGCACCAAATCAAAAGTTCTGAAAAGTATGTTACGATAAGATTTATAAGATACATCATACTTTCATCGAAAATGTAACAAAACAAAAAAACAAAAGGCTCCCAGTAGCCTGAATCTCTCACCTGGTTAAATTTTGCTTTTAAGGGCAATAAATTTAACAAGGAGTTGTCCAACAATTTTGACTCAATAATACTTCGATAGGATGTATTATAAGGATCACTTCTTCACTTCTTCACTTGAAAGTTTCTATCTATCATTAGTTTTGGAGACATATGAGAAATTTACTGTCTGAGCTCTATGTTCTATGTTTGTAACAGCTGCCTTTTTTTTGTCGGATCAAAAATCTCCACATCAATTCTATGCAGGATACCCCAAGGAACATTCATACAAAGTTTGGCTTCAATTGGTCAAGTAGTGTCAGATGAGAATATTTAGAAAAATAACATTTCAAATAGCCAAAAACGTAAAAAAAAAGGCAATAACTCCAATATGGCTTGACGGATTAAAACGTAAATTTGACCACAGATAGATCTCATCATGCTGAACACTTTTATCCTGTTAAAATTTGGCTGAACCTTGAGATTTTTGCAAACACTATTGTCTGGCCCCTATGTTCTATTTTAGTAATGGTGATCATGTTTTGGACGGATCAAAAATCTAAACATAACCTTTGTGCAAAATACCATAAGGAACATCTGTGCAAAGTTTTATGTAATTCCGCTCAGTAGTTTCAGAGGAGAAGATTTTTGAGAAATTGTTAACGGACGACGGCGACGATGGACGCTAAGTGATAGGTACAGCTCATATGGCCTTCGGCCAGGTGAGTTAAAAAACCAACACAAGTTTAAAGTGCATGAGTTTTGAAGTAAGGTCTATATACGAACTGTTTTTCTTTCAGAAGGAAGCGGACAACAACATGTTACCATCTAAAAGGGTAGCTGCAACCTTGCGCAGAAAGAAATATTAGGTTCAGCATATTACAACAATTACAAGCAGACAATATAAAAAAAAAACAATAATAAGATAAAATAATGAAAATTGTAAAGAATATTTTATCACCATGGCTGACATTTGTTCATTTGTATGCTCATTTTTACAACTTGTTTTACGGATTTTATATCGCAAGTTGATTGTAGGACTGTTAAACTTGAAACACAGACTAATTTGTCAAATACTATATGGTAAGACATAATTTAATAGCAACAGTAAACCAAACTTTCAGTGCACATTTCCATTTCCATCTTGTAATTTATAGAAACACAAAACATAACTGCAAGATGTAAATCAAAACTAAAGTGCTGTGTGGGTTTATATATTTCATCACAAGTCATAAAGTTATTTTAGTTGATCTTTCATCACGAAGACTGATAAGACGGGGGTAACTAGTATTCCCGCCGCTTTATATAATCTATGTCATTGTTTGTGCTACTTACATCCTCCTGTGGATTCTTGATAAGGTTAAGTGTTATTAATAATCTTACTGTTCTTCTTAATAATTTGCATTGGGAAAGCACAAAAGTTTTTCTCTGCTATTTTTATAAATACATAAATAGTATGATTGATATGATAGGTGACAAAAGTGTAGAAAAGCCATTTCATGAAAGTTTAATTTCAAATACAAAGCATTTGATTAAATGCGTAACAACACTTAATATGATTATCGAATGTGTTACGTTTTAATTTAATTGTTTTTCAAACTTGGATTATAAATGCATTCTTTTGATGTCATAGATGGATCATTTGTTTTAGATTGTAATATAATTGGTGTTAGCATGTTATTATTGTAGCTGAATGCTATCCCAAAGATACCTGCAATTTAATTATCAATGACAGGTGATATTGTGAGTTACTGTCTGTTTACTCATACATAACGGGTTTTTGTTAATATCGAATGTCATAAACATACTGTTTTCTGCCATTTGTCTTAAATATCATATATTCAGGTCTTTGAAATTGCGCATTTTGTGAAAAACTCTTAAAATTATAATAATAATGACAAAAGACAAAAATAAAAATAATACTTGCATAAATACAAAGAATAAATAAAAGAGTTTGTACTGCCCCCAAATGATCTCTAGTCGGAAATACACTTTGTATTGAATTCATACATTTATATATTAATAATTAAAAAGGGGTATAACAAAACTACCAAACTAAAAATATAGTGCGCTTTCCATTTCCTGTTTTTTTCGCAAATGATTACCATTTTACATAAACAATACAGGGTAAATATTAAGCTATGACGCAAAAAAAACCCTTGTTTTTGAAAATAAACAATATTTTTATGAAAATAATGCTTCAGAAAAGGGGTTTATTTTATGAACGCAAAATAAAAGTGAAAGCAGAAGAAGTGTATTTTTAGTTTGACCTGTTCGGGTGTACAAAAGTTCGTGCCTTTATTCCTTTAAAATGGACCTAAAAATTATTCTTGGCATTTCCTCAGTCGAAAAACATTAAAAAAAAACATGAAAGCTTTACAAAGCTTTATTATAGAAGCCCATTGGGGCAATGTATACAAGTCACCATACACACTGTAGATTTCCGATAAATGCTCTCATGTTTGGATAATAAAGGCGGGTTTCATTTTTTCATGTAATGTCGGATGGAACGGTATTTTTTCGATACCAATCATTGATGAAATAAATTAATTTGAAATCTTTAAAAAAACAATTTTGTCCATATATAATATGCTTTACCTACAATAAAGACTCACCTGCAACACTCATCAAAACTATTGTTATTTTGGGTTTTAAAGGAGCACTTACTGCTCACCTTGTTCATTTTGGAGTCCTGAAGTCGTCCTATAGCTTGGACCACATCGTAAGTCTTATTGTTTCAATAATTGAAGGATTTATTTTCTATATACTATGGATTTCAAAATATTGGCTATAAACCCATAAACTGCAAAAAAAAAACGTCATTTTTTCTCCTTTCAAGGACAACAACTCAAACAAGGAGTCATCCTACAACTTCGACCGTATGTTGACTTGTATAGGGTTTTCAAGCTGAAGTGGTGAAGTCATCTAAAATTTTCTCTATTTCTCACAGGCTTTTGGATATGCATTTTTGTACCTTGAAATAAGTTTGCTTACCCTTATTTTCTTTAAATGGTCCAGGTGGCTATGGTCTTCAACGGATCAACAATGTAATCACAATTTGTGCGAAGGATACCTTAAGGAAAAGTCATGTCAAATGTCATTGAAATATATCAAGAAGTATAACAGAAAAAGAGTTTACGGAAAACTACGACGGTTGCTAAGTGATGGCAATAGCTCACTTGGCCCTTCTTACAATCTTTGTAAGGAGAGTACTAGTAACTAAAGGCATAGGCCCTGGCGCCACAAAAGGATTTTAAAAATCACTTAAATCAGAGAATATTCTTAACTTCCATGATTTCTGCAATCAAAGTCTTTGGAATTCATGGCATCACAAACAGTGGAGCATACATAAGTTTTTCACGTATTGTTGCGCCAGGGCCTAATTGTATAATTTTCGATGGCCATTTCGGGTCCCATTGCAGAAAATCGACGAACTGGAATTATTTCAAAAGTTCTTACTTTGATCCACGATAGCTTTTTGGCACAACCTGGTGATGAACATACAAACGTCGAAGCATATCAATAGGTCCAACCGTTATGATACTTCTTCCTTCAAAAGGAATATTGGTAGGAATCTCCTTATGTTTTTGAATGGCCACAAATTTAAGATTTCTTCTTCTTTTGTTGATCGCCATATGATATGATATACCCGCTTAAGGTCATCAGAAATATTGTCTAGTTCACCATTGACTGGTTGGTTGGATAAACATCTACATCCGTTTTTATGCTTAACCATACACCTGAAGAAGGCTAACTGCTACATTCTACAAACTCTGTTCTCAGATTCACAAAATTTTGGAACTCTTTCATTCAGAGGCAATTCTCAATTTCGATCATTCTTAGAAGACCTCTGCTCGGATAAACACCAATATGCATTTTTTGTTCCCGTGTGTATGTTTTTTTTGTTTTTGTTTTCCAGATACTTGAAAAAAAGATTTACTTCTGGTACATTTAGTAACCAAAGCGATCCAGATTATGAAATTTATATGTCTAGTAACTTGATTACTTGATTTGTAATTGTTCAAAATGTACGGCACATATCGGAAGCCTGATATGCATTATTTACTAAAGTTTATCAACATATTGTCGTCATGCAACTGGCACATGCGGCAAAAATTTGACAGGTGAAACAAGAGAAGGGGAAAAAGACAATTTTGTGACATCAACTGTGTGTGCCTGTTTAACTAAGCTTCCAACATGTGTTCCACTTTATGAATATGAATTTAGTTTTCTGATTTCTTCTAAAACTGTGTCATAAATTCATGGAGATCGATATAGAAAATATGTATAATTTTACAACTGCTTTATTATTCTATTTCGTATTTACTTTTGTAGCAGGCTCGGTGGGTACATGAAACACTTGCCGAAAAAAAATTGAAAAACTGTTCCGAGTTTAAGGGAATAAAAAGGTTTTATTTATCGTATACATATTTTCTGTCATGTTGGTATGATTTATTAGAAAAAAACATATTCTGTGGTCATAATTTTGAGAAATATTTCATATGTGTTGTTGGTATGAATCATATAAATATTTAGTATGGTTTTTTTGTTATGAAATGAAGAAATATTAAATAAAGCTTCTGGAACAGGGTTATGTTGCTACAAGATTGAAGTCATCAGTACAGAAGTTTTATGGTCGTCATCATGAACTCTTGCATCGTTACGGTATCCATGTGCACCATGAAAACTGGTTTGTTCAACGTGTCATAGTTTTCCTTTCCTCTTTCGTCTACTTCGGACTAAACTTTTTATGAGCAACTCAGCGGTTGTTTCTAGAAAAGAAGAGGACGCTTATCATAACGGTACACCTGGTCCATGGTGAAGTCGAATCAATCATTATTTTTTAAGATTAATATTACTAAAATGTCTACAGACCTTTAATGAAAATAACGGCATCAGTCTTACCCATAATTCCTCTGAATGCCGGACATTTCAGCCCAAAGACATTTTTTACCATAATTGGTAAAATGGTAACAATTTTGTTTCTTTGGAGTGTTTTCGACTTAACCTGCCTCATATCATTTTATTTTATTGCATTACGAGTATCAAAGGTTTTATATTTAAGTTCTCGACGCTCTTACGTTTTTTGTGTATGAATTTAGGATGTTCGGAGTTTTATTTTGGCGGAACTAGTAAGAAAATATTGAGGCTGAAAATATAGAAACAGCCGATTATATATGTATTCCTCGAGTATACGTCGGCGCAATTTAATGTATTCCTCGAGTATACGTCCATCAAAACGACCCAGGTTTTAGTGGAGTCCGAGTTGCTCATTTGCTTTTGTTACTTTGTATGTATGCTTTTAATTACTTTATGTTCTTTGTTGTGTATGTCTGATTTCTATGTCTGGTCTTTGTCCCTGGATTACATTATTTTGATTACCGATATTATCTTGGTTCATTTGATTACTCTTAATGACTTTGAAATTACGATAGGATATGGTCCAAAATCATTTCCAACAGGGTTATCTTTGATCAGATGAAGATCAACATTCTAACCGCGTTTTCGTAAGCCAATCGATAACACTGTTAATCGCCGATAAGGTCTTGCTTAAAGGTATATAGAGGTTGGGTTTGTTTCCCCGTATCACTGCAAGTGTATCCGGCAAAATCCAAGATGGGCTCAGCTGCATTGAACTTTTTACCTTCTGTTTTTCTATAAACACCCGCCGAGTTGCTCACAAAAGGTCAAGTCCGGGGTAGACAAACGAGGAAAGGAAAACTATGACCCGTTGAATAAATTAGTTGTCATGGTGCTGATGGATACACCATAACGATCCACGAGTTCATAATGACGACCATAAAACTTCTGTAGTGATGACTTCAATCTTGTAGCAACATAACCCTGTTCCATAAGCCTATTTGTTCTAGCGCGATACAAAAAGTCTGCGTAGACTCGGCAAGCTCTGGCATAACGCATGAGTTGTGATATGAACACTCCATACACAGGAGCCGAAGGAATGTTGCCACAGATGAAAGGAAAGTTGACAATTCTGAATGAAAAGTCATCACGTTTGTCGTAAAGTTTGGTCAATAGTTTTCCTTTACCATCGCTTTCTAAGTGTATGTCAAGATATGAGGCTGACTTCACAGTGTCTGTAGTATCCTTTATCTCAAGTTATTTTGGGTAGATTCGATGTATCGAATCCCCGAAATTAGGATTGTTTAAAGATAATACGTCATCTATATAGCGGAAGCTTAGATTAAAGGATCTAGCCAAACGATGTTCTTTCTTTCTGATCAGATCAGCTATAAAGTCAGCCTCTTAAGAGTGAAGGAATAGGTCAGCAAGTAAAGGAGCACAATTTGTTCCCATTGGAATGCCGACCGTTTGTTGAAAAACACGTCCACCACACTGGACCAATATGTTGTCGATTAAAAATTCCAGCATTTTGTAAACATTTTCCTCTGTATATTTGGAAGATGATTTGGAATTATTTCTTACAAAGTATGAGGAATCTCAACCAAGAACTATATATTTTTATTTAGGTGTACCATCTTTTTTGGAAAAAACAACGATGTATAATGTTTTTAAGTCGGAATTTTAACTGAGGGAAATAGAAGTATACAGTGTTGAAAAATCATAGGTTTTAATGTATTATATTCAGATAATAGTCTTGAACTGATTGTCTCCAAAAGATCTTTCGAATTTTTCAGGATCCACATTGAATTAATACCACTACGGGAGTAACAAGTGTTGTGGTAGGACTGCAGAGCCTCTTAGGAAAAAGGAAAAGGATTAGTAAATAAATAAGCCATTTGTTAACTACTATTTATCTGGAAATCAATGTAAAAACTTTGAGTGATCAATTTTAAAAAACAAATCTGTCCGACATGATGAGCAATGCACTACCGTTAAATGCACATTAAATGTACAATGAAGCTAACAATAATGTATTAAGAGAATAAAACACAAATACAGCTCAATATAAAATCAATTTTAGCTAAACAAATAAAGACTCAATTTGGTCATAGAAAAAAATACTCACAGACAAGTGAACCTTCATAAAAATGATGAAAACAAAAGGGATCAATTGGCAACCAACCTGTAGTAGTGTTTCGTGTGTATCTTACATGTAGTTAGAAACACGTTGTTTGTGTATTTTGTTTAGCCCATCGTTTAGCTAGGCTATCAAAACTTGAAGTATCGAAGTCTTTCAGGTAGTCCAATCTAATATCACCTATTTGACACGAGTTATAGTTGGTTGTTATTGACAACTGCGAGTATTGAAAGTAGACAGACTAGAACCTTCATGGTGTATATAGATTTTCTTTAAATGTAGACAGTATAACAGAAGACTGATGAAAGACATAAGTATCATAACATTGTGTAAAAAGAAAGAATATGAATAATTGTTTTCTATGAAAGAGGATTATCAAATTTACAATGTACACCCCTTTATCGCCATGATAGAAATAAAAAGAAGTTGTATGACCATTTAAAGCATATATATACTGACAAATAGATAGCAGACTATTGTCAAATATAAAGATTATAAGTCTCCAACAAAGCTTCCGTTTGGAAACAAAACACTTTTAAATCTATCAAACAATTTAAGTAGCTGTCTTTGTAAGAATCATGCAAGAACTTAAAATTGTGATACACCCCAAAAAAGGCTACATATTTTTATTTTTGTAATTAAGATGTTTGATGGGTCTATATTATGAAATGTATAATTATTCATTCTAATCTGCCTGCTCTTAGAGAGATAATCAACATTGACAATCTAATAGATTCTATTGTATTTGAGGTTCATTTACAGAGTTATCTCCCATAGTTTTGAAATCTACAGTGCATTCTATACAATTTTTGTCTCCCAAGAACACAGGTTATATGAACAACTGAATGTTAATTTCTGTTTACTATGGCATTTCAAACAAAATATCAAAACATAAAAATATGTAGGATTTTTACCCATGAATCACATTTCGTATGATTCAAAGCTGGAGTGCTACTTACGTACACAGTCCAATATTTAAATTTGAGTGTTGTTTTTTCATGTTTTTGGTACAGAATAACACGAATACAATGCGATCCTGCTATCATATAAAAAAATAAACAATAATATGTTTACAAAAACAAACAAATACAGAAGAACTCCTAACGCAGTACAAACTTTTTTTTTAAATAATACTGTTATCAAAGTATCTCTCTTGATTCAAATAAATGACACCATTAAACAGTAAACATTCGATATTTAACTATTTCTGTAAGGCTAAAACACTAACAAGGAGGTAAAAACTGATATTTTTGATAACGGTAAAGAACAAATAAATGTAATTACCACTATTATCGACTTGTTCCGGATGATTTGATCATATTAATTGCAGCAATTTAATTATTCCGGGAAATTTTTTATCAGTGTATAACGGAAAAATAATTAAATCAAAATGTAGAATGAATAAACCATTTTAAGGAATGATATATAAGATACTATAAACGTATACCTGCCTCATTCTTAAACGCAAACTATACGTAGTCTGCTACTTGATCAACATATGGCGTGGGAAAAGGATTTTGAACGAGGTTTTGGAATTTTTGCACCTGGTCCATGCTCCCAGTTTTTAGTGAAGTCCGAGTTGCTCATTTGCCTTTGTTACTTTGTATGTATGATTTTAGTTACTTTATGTTCTTTGTTGTGTATGTCTGTTTTGCATGTCTGGTCTTTGTCCCTTGAATACATTCTTTTGATTACCGCTGTAATCTTGGTTCCCTTGGTTACTCTTTAATAAAGTACAACCATAAGATTTGATTGGGCTGTTTAAAACCGATGCACTAGAATCATTAGTTTTTTATAAATGCTTTACGCTAGGATTTGGTGCATCACCGTGTTTTTAAATCAGTTTGAGAAATATGTAGTCGCTTCAGAATGAAGGTTCATTGGCGATTAAACATTTCTTACTTCATTTTTATCCTTACTATTAATATGTCCAATCCTTCAATCCGGGAAAATACAACATGGTAAATTGTATAACTAACTTGTATATTGACTTCTAGTACACGGGAATGTAAGCATCAGGCAGATGATATGCACAAAATTTTGTGTAAAAATGCTTTACTTTTATGTTTTATGATTTCATAGCCTGATAAATGGAATTCGTTTTGATTGGTTATGTAGGCACAAATGTACAAATTGTGTAATGGCTGGACAATTTTCTTCACCATCCTTAATTAGAAAGGGTTATTTCTGAGATAAAACAATTAACATTCCATATTTCTTCATCTCTATTTTTCAGTATTTCTGACTGATCTGCACTTTGCAAATGTACATAGCAAAGTATGCAACTGAGGATAACGTTTAAAACTGACATAATGTAGTTGTTGAAATTGTCAGCTGAGGATTTATCGAACTAGTATTATTTATCAAGTCTATCAGTATCATGTGCCAATATTAACTATTTTATGAAATAATCATCTACAACTGCATCATAAGTATTTTGTCCCATTATCAAATTATTTATGAAAACGTGGAACTTGTATTGTATCTTATTGTACATTGTTTATTATTGTACTTTTTTATCACTGAGATTTTTCTGAAATTTGTTTTGTAGTGGTAATTAGAGAATAAAGATAGACGTAATGTGTGAAAATATCATATTATTTGTTACCGAGGACAAAAAAAGTTGTTTCAGACTAATCAAGGGAACCAAGGTTATAGCGGTAATCAAAAGAATGTAATCCAGGGACAAAGACCAGACATGGAAAACAGACACACACAACAAAGAACATAAAGTAACTAAAATCATACATACAAAGTAACAAAAGTAAATGAGCAACTCGGACTCCACTAAAAACTGGGAACATGGACCAGATGCACCGGTAGGGTAAGCGTCCTCTGTTTTTCTAGAAACACCCGCCGAGTTGCTCATAAAAAGTCAAGTCCGGGGTAGACCGATGAAATATGATTCGTATTTTTAAAGGCACTTTAATTGTTTCAGTACAGTACTGGATTGTTCTCCTACTCATGCATTTTTTTTAAACCAACATCGAATTTTGTAAATTACAAAATTGAGTTAAACGTTCCATGACAGGTATGTTTGAATTACATACTTTCACGTGTCAGGGTACCAATACAAATTCCCTGATATTAATTTCCATGGCTTATATTCTATTTAATCTTTATTCCATAATGATGAAACTTATATGCGATAAATTATTTTTGCCATATTTACTTCTCGCAAATTTAGCGAAAATAAATCGCTTGCAAATATCATTATGTTATTATGTCAATAAATTCATTGTTATAAAATAAACAATCAGTTTGAAAAAAATGTTGCAGTTTACACTGCAGTTTACACTGTGTATATCGTTATTGGACAGATATATCATAGCAAGGAGGGAAATGTTTAGTAAATGAGACTCCTGGCTATGATCTATCTGTTAATTAAACCGGAAATATTTTGGAAAGTGATAGATTGTTCAATGCTTTTAGTCCTCTTCATCAACTTTCCCGTACAATTTTAATTCTGGTACACGACATATACATATTTGTATGCACAAAGCTCGGCATCTGTAAAAAAATTTAAAAAAAATAGTCTTGCTTTCAGCAAACCAGAATACAGGTGTTATCATGCCTTAAATCTTTTTTTTTATCTGAATATCGACATACAATACCGAAGCGACATCAAAGGCATCATATATTGCCTGATCATAAAATAAGAAAACAAAGATGATACCATGATTGTTCTGTATTCCACTGTCAATTTTAATTTTTGTAAATTTGTTAATTTGCCATACCAAGTGTATCTCGTAAGAAATGTTATGGGCATATATTTCATTAAAATTCTTTTCTTGTTTTATGGCTGAAATGTATATGTAATTGTCCAGATAATACCCGTATTTGTTCAGTAATATACCGTCCGCACACATGGAATCAATTAATCCCGGTAATTAAAATTAGGATAAGGTTTTCATTGAACTGTGCAAAATCGTATTCTATAAGACGAATATGTGAACGTTGTATAAAGATTGTACTTAAATACGGGGTCTAAACGTTTTTAAATCACATTTGAGCATATATAAAATATCGTCAACGATAGCGAGGTGATCAGGATTTTTTGTTCACATCGAGAGAAATAAATTTTGTGGTTTTGATAGAGAGGCGTGTCATTGCGAAAATTCTATCTGGTTTTTGTCTTACAACTTTAGAAATATCACAACGTCGCTTCCAACTTATGAGATTTTACAAACAAAGCGATACAATCACACAACAATTAATCGCCCCTTTCTATATCGACCAATCAGCGCCTGATCAGTCGCATCTTTCTAGAGATTCTCACACCGGTCAAGAAGTGTGAAAAAGTAATCAAGGAAATCTAGATACTATCGGAAATCAAAAGAATGTTATCCAGGGACAAAGTCCAGACATGGAAAACAGTCACATACATCAAAGAATTGAAAATCAATTAAAAATTAGAGAAAATTATTTTAACGCCAGTCAATTTTGACGAACATAAGGTTAATGCTTTTGTGAAACCAAATTTGATATTATGCATCATCATTTCTAATCAACTTTTAATGATAGTAAGAAAACAAAACTTGTCAAAAAATACATATGAATCGATACCGGTATACTCTGGAAAAAATACAAGGTCTTTGAAAATTTTATTGCTTGAGAAATACATTACTATCTTTGAATGAAGGTAAAATCTAATGAAGCAAAGTATTACCATTTGTATATAAATAATTATACCCTATAAGATCTGAGGTAAAACTGATTTTTTCACACCCCGTGTGAAATATCATGTGTAAGTGGTCGTCAACAGATTGTGTTGAAAACGTTGAAACCGTACTTTTATTTATATTATATCAAATGAGAAGTAGTTCCATCGAATGTGTAAAACTCTTTCCAACATTTTTAACATTAGTCGTTTAATACAATCATAATTATTCTAATATATGGTTTAAATGTCATTAAATAATTCACCAACATAATGCAAAAACGAAAGAATAAAAGGTACACATGTAGAATTATGTCGATGTTTTACCTAAAGTACACGCAATGTTTTGTTGGTTGACCCATTTTGTACTTGATCCATTTTTGCTTTGTCTGTGCATTTAATATTTTCTTGATATACGTGACAATACTTCAATGTTACGTTAAACTCTTAGAGGCGACATTCTTTATTACATATTTTAACCAAACTTCGATAATATTGTACATATCTATGAGAAAATGCTATGGTATTTTCAATCATTTTATTTTGATGGCAACTCAACGCAATTGTGTAGACCTGTCTAAGTAAATAATCATAATTATTATACATCTAAATTTACGAGTAAAACAAATCTTTTAGGACAATTCCGTATCTTTCTGCGTTGTACAACTGCAAGCTTCATATTAAGTATAAGATCTATCATTTACTCTGAAACGAAATAAATTTCGTTTTTGAACGTCCGGAAAGCGGGCGGAATAAAATGTATAAAAGTCATTACTGTTCACAACTATATGTTTTGGTAGTAACTCTACTTTACCTGTATGAATAGACCGTACTGTACAGCTGAGGAAAGATTGTATTTTTTTACAAGGTTTTTGACTCGTCGAATGTGCAGCTCGACAATTAAGAGTTTCTATTATAATAATGGCTTGCACAATATCATCGTGTATTGGACATAATGTATTATACTTTTTATGCCCATAATAAGCTTTTTTATGAATAACTGCCAGTGAATAGAAATTAAAATAAAAAGCTACAAAATAATATAATGAATACAAAAACAAGAGAAAAAACAAAAGAAAAAGAAATGAAATCAGGTTTTTACAAAACATATATTAAATGAGCTCAGCTGGACAAGTGGACTAGGGCCCTGGACTTGTTGCAAGCGTTGTTATGTCACAGCGGTACAAGTTTGAGTCCAGCTGAGGAAACGACAAAAACTTTGCTTTGCAAATTGGACGGTAGTTATAATCTTAATGGGAAGTTTTCATACCCTTCTATGTATCAAATATGATCTAATGGAGAGTGTAACAAATAGAATGGTCCACATTCTGAGACGTATATATCTATAAACACGCTTGCCGATGTTTTCCCAGGATACTTTGAAACACTGCTTTCTTTTTGTACACATTTTGATTATCAAAAAGATAAAACATGGACGAATGATATAAAAAATTTATTTACCGAATGATTGAGCAATAATTGCGTAGATTCGTTTTCTTCATCCCCATGATTTATGAATTGTAATGTTGCTGATGAGATGTTACTCCTGGAAACACTTGTACAGCATATCAAAATTTGCAATATTGATATAGTTTGTATTGTTATATTTTAACGCATGTGTACATACATATTTTTTTCCCAATAAATATTCGTCCATTGAGATGAACAAGTTTTCAAAAGACGATAAGTATTCCAATGTAACAAATTGTGGTCTTCTACTCGTTCCGATGTTATTATGAGAATAACTTTACAGCTTTTCTCATCCAAAAGAAAGATAATTATTAAGAAAGATCAATTTCCGCTATAAAAATGAAGTTTTGTCTCTAAGTTATCCTAGATTTGGGGATTTCATAAATTGGTCTTAACTCCAAATAATTTGAAATAAAAGTCACTACAAGCACTATAAAGTCAGCCTCGTACCTTGACCTACTCTGAGAGAGTAATCAAGGGAACCAAGGTTCTAGCGGAAATCAAACGAAAGTAATCCAGGGACAAAGACCAAACATGGAAAGTAGACATACACAACAAAGAACATAAGTAACTGAAATAATACATAGAAAGTCACAAAAGTAAATGAGCAACTCGGACTCCACTAAAAACTTGGAGCATGGACCAGGTGCACCGGTAGGGTAAGCGTCATCTGCTTTTCTGGAAACACCCGCCGAGTTGCTCATAATAAGTCAAGTCCGGGGGAAACGAAAAAAGCAAGGAAAACTATAACACCTTGAACAAAAGGAAAACTAAGACACATAGAACAAATAAGTTTTTCATTGTGCAGATGGATACAGCTTAACGATCCCCGAGTTCATGATGGCGACCATAAAACTTCTGTAGTGATGACTATAATCTTGTAGCAACATAACCCTGTTCCAGAAGCCTAAATATAAGAGTCCTAACGCGATACAAAAAGTCTGCGTTGTTACGACTAGCTCTGGCATGATGTATGAGTTGTGATATGAACACTCCATACGCGGGTGCTGAAGGGATGTTGCAACAGATGAAAGGAAAGTTGTCAATTCCGAATGAAATGTCATCACGTTTGTCGTAAAATTTTGACAATAGTTTTTTACTTTATCATCGATCCCTAAAAGTAGTTCAAGATATTAGGCTGACTTCACAGTATCCCGAGTATCCTTAATCTCAAGTTCTTCGGGTTAGATGCGGTGTATTAATTCCCCGAAACTAGGATTGTTTAATGATAGTACGTCATATATAAAGCGGAAACTGAGATTAAAGGATCTAGCCATACGATGTTCTTTCTTACGGATCTGATCAGTATAAAATCAGCCTCATAAGAGTGTAGGAATTAGTCAGCAAGTAGAGGACCACAACTCATGACCAAACTTTGCCACAAACGCGACGTTACTTGTTATGAGCATATCGACATGTGTGTCTACAAAAGGACGTTCACTTAACCGGTGTACCTAGCCCTGGCTTTCAAGTTTTAGTGAAGTCCAGGTTTACTTTTGTTTCTTTGTACGTGTTATTTTGTTTATTTCGTTTTCTTTGTTTTTGTGTCCATTTACCCCGCTTGATCGTAGCCTTGGATTATATTAATGTGATAACCGTTTTAATCATGGATCCCTTGATTTTCTTCCATTGTTCAATCAGAAGATTAATACTGTTGCATTGGATGTACTCTATATAACTTAAGTACGAAACAATTTAGAAGTAGCAATACAGAGTCCTTTATTATTACTCACAAACAATTCACAGTAATTTGCTTGGAGAAAACTTAATTAGTTTTGAAAAGCATTTTAAATCAAATGTCTTTATCATGTATCTAATTATATTCCTAAATTTATATACTTTGTATTGTTTAAACATGAAAACTATATCACTTAGGGAGAAATTATTTGAATTTGTGATTATGATTAAATTTGAAATAAAACGGCAGGTGTGTGGTTAAAGACAATGCAGGATGAACAGTCGGGTAAAATGAAGTAGCAGAATGCTAGTGGTAGATCAAAAATCAGAATCTGTTTTGGAAAACATTTTCAATATAAATTTAAAATAAATCAAATGTTAACTTGAGCAAAAAGTGTCAGTCTCACGTTCCACCTCTGTGTCAAATGACCACCCATAAATAGAACCAAACACACACGAACCCAGATCTATGTATTGTAAAGGCATAATCTATGTGTATGATGAGCAAAAGCAGTCAAAACAAACTGGAAGTGAAATCATATTTGTAATTTACCACAAAAATGTATGAATATTGTTTACATGTTGAGAATAATTTGCCTTTATGCTGTCAGTTAGCAGAAAAGGTAAAAATGCGGATTTCAGTATAATTTACTCAAGTGAATTTTGCGAAAAAAAGTCTACAATCTTCGGACCTTTAGCATAATAATTTTGAAAGCCTAATTTACCAAGATTTGCAATGGTATGCGACATGAATATGTCATTTATCCTGGGAAACACAGTGAGTCTTTGAAAATTATTTTTTAACATGTAATATAATGGAAACATTAGATACAGTTAGTGAGACCATAAACAAAAACAAAAACAAAAACAATTCTCGACTGGCTAGAGTCAGGTCAGAAATTATACCGACAAGAAATCCATGACACAAATTTAAACCCAGCCCCAAAGAAATAATATGGTAAAGTGTGGTAAGTTTTGTTTGTTTAATCATTTCATATTTTACCATTATTTGAATGATTACATGAAACAAGCTTCCTGATATTTAGTTACAACAATCAAACAAATATGATGTAAACTATATCACAAATTATTAAGGTAATTAAAAGTTGTTCTTGATTTATTATATAAAAACAGATAACTGAGAGGGTGATAGAGCAGTTTGTTACCCCGAGAAAATCCTTGTCAACCAGAGGCGTAGCTGAGGGTGACAATATATTTTCAAGTGGTAACCAATTTTCTATCACCCTATAGCTGTATGTTATTTATTTCATTTTATTATACTTCATGACAATTTGCTGAATTTTGATTGGTTCAATAAGAGGGTAATATTCTGCTCTATCACATGTCTCAGATTGCTTTGTCTACTACCCTATCGTGATAAACTAGACTGGGTCCCGTCAAAATTAGGTATCAGTTTAATCTTTGTCAATCCGTGCAGGTCCGGGTGTCAAAAGAATAGGCCTGCAGCAGGGCTAATCTTGTCGTAAAAGGCGACTAAATAGTGCTCAGAACCCTAGCCGGGGTCTAGGGCGCTCTGCAACACAGAGCAACTGGGATGTGTGCCCCAGGTGGTTGAATGGGGTACCCCTGGCGTGTTACACACTAGGGTTGTCAAGCTATAATATAGTAAACCTGATCGCAAACCATAGTGGTGCATCGTGTTGGGAAAGATGCCATGTTCTTAGCACGCTAAAAAACCCTTATGTGGTATTCTCCAGGAGTAGGAACCATAGGGCTCCGCCACAGGAGGCTAAATTGCCCGATCCTACCCACCTCTCCCTATTTCCATTGTCCTTGTGTCCCATCCCATTTTTCGTTTCATCAATTAAATTCAGCAGATGTTAAATATTTTTAGTTAAAATGCCAAATCTACTACGTGCCTTTACCCAAACATTTCCAATTGTATTGTCAAATTGAAAAATAGCTAAGTTTGGAATTGGAAACAAAAGTATTTAACTCATAATTTATGACATAAATTATGGATAAAATTCCATACACTGCATTCTTGACATTTTTTGTTTTTGTTTTATTTTGTTGTTGTTGTTAATTCTGCCTCGTAAAAACTTACAGTAACAGTTTGATTAAATAACACCAGATAAAAAAAAACAAGCAAACAAATAAAATCATCTTATTGACATTTGTGTTCGTTAGCAGAGAAAAGGTCCGTCATTGATACACTGAATTAAGGTCACAAAAAGGGGCTTGATCAAGTTGCCGTTTGCAGTTTCCAATGACTGCAAACTTGAAAGGAAATAAAACAATTCTAATTAAGAAAATAAAGATCATAGACAAGCATACAAAACTGACTGTAAGGCTTAACTTTGAAAAAAAAGGATGACAATGGAACATTCAGTATAGCATAATGAATAACTTATAGCTTAGATGCTGATAGAAATTTATTGAACCCTTGAAAATATATTGTCACCCTCGGCTACACTTTATCATCCAGGTTAAACTTTTCGTTATTAGCATTGTTGTTTATCATCATATTTGTTAATTCTGTCAAAATTGCTAATTTGTTAATTTTCCTTTGCTTTGTCACATTACCCATAATAATTTAAAAAATAATAGTTTACGGTTGTTTCCCTTTTCCGTACATATATTAATACCGAAATGTCTATAGTTTCAATAAGTCTATTTCTATTTTGTAAAAAAAAAAACAACACTTCTTTCATATCGAAACTTCGTTTACTACATACAAAGTGTCTGGGGGTATGCAGTTTAAGATAAAGCTAGTCTACACTTCCTTTAAAATACATGCTGCAGTTTGAGGTCTTGTACAACATTTTTTGTGTATTTTTTACAACATTTAAATTTATAAAATTTGAAAGACATTCTCAAATCCTGAGGGTATGTTCCTTTCATATTAAACATGTTTTTAAAGGTAAATCTATGGGATTATAAAGACTAATTATTTTCCTTGTCTTGGAAAATCAGAATTTTAAAACCTTTTTAATCCAGGTTCTTGGCAAGCAATCCTTTTATGCATTAATGATTTGAAGGGTGATATTGAAATTTCAATCTTTTAAAAATAAGTTCATTATTTAACTACAAATTTTAATTATCAAAATGTAACCTATATCGAGTAACCCCACATTCTTAGCATTTATGAGAATAAAATGGGTTATTACGTTATAAGTTTACAGCGCACACATTCATGTTCTTCAAAGAACAGAGTATTTCTTATCTTATGGGTAATACGCAACGAGCTGCCCTTACTTATGAAGAGTTAACAAGAACAAGGAATTTTTCAATCATATGGTTCACATGTTGATTATTTCCATAGATATGTTAGCGTAAGTTTGATTGAAAGTTTAAATCCCCGTCTCTCAGCATTATCCAACACAGATAGTTAGATAACTGACTTCAAACATGGGGACACTTACTTATTCACTTATTATTGTATGTGCTGTAAAAAACTTCTCAAATTATTCAAAATTAAGTAGGCTTGATCTTATTTAAGTCTAAGAACAATCAATGAGATTTAGGTTGTTCTATTTTTTTTTCGGGTTTCAGTTTTTCTGTAGGTCTTTCATTTTCCTTTTTTTGACTGGGTTGAAAAGAAATGTCTTTATGCTACTTTTATACACGTATTCTTTCATCTGTAAAACAAGTTTTCATGGAATAACAACAGTTACGGTATCATAATAACTTAAGCGGATGTTACAGTAGAACAATTGATGCATATTTGACTACTGTATCCGGTCTAAGTGGATTCAATAACTGAATAAGTGGATTTCGCTTAATATTGTCAAGATCATTGCCAGTTCCAATTTTATGGATTTTGTAAGTGTGTGTTTCAGTTTGTGAGTGGCTTGATTTTATTTCATCGTTGAGTCTTTGGTATCAATTTTAAGTCGGTTATTTATTTACTTTTTTTTTCTTTTTTTTTTGCTGTTGTTCCGATGTATTCAAACTATGAATAACTTTATATACATCTATACAGATCAGCGCTCTTATTAAGGGTTATTACTGAAGATATAACGATTGTCTGCGGTTTTACTCTTATAACCAGTCCTAAGTCATCATATAATACGAAGCCAGTTAACTATAACCATAAGGCTTTATAATGACATTTATAATCAACTTCTAGTCCCGCGACTATTTATTGATAATCCGAGACTAAACAATACACTGATAACAAAAATAAGGAAATCTTTTTGTTGACATTAATGTCATCATTCTAATTATCCTTTTAATATAATGTGACAATATTTCTCCTTTATACTTCCTCCGATCTTATCAACACTGACTAAGATAAACCTCTGTATGTTCAGAAAAAATATTGACATCTTCAGCGATAGAAATAATTAAGAACGAAATAATACCAGCGCATATTAGCAAGTGGATGGTCATGGACATTTTAGGGGGAAATTTAACCTTGGAAGCGTAGAAGGATGTTTTTTTGGTATATATGTAGTGGTTAGAGATTTAGATGGTAACAATAAAAAACATGTAAAATATTCTGTTTGATTCACCATGTTTGTATTCGTAGATGCAATCTAACTATGAATATAACATACGTGAATTAGATACACAAATATGTATCAAATATTTTTAATATTTATATTAAAGAAATTAGAAATAAGTAATACATCATGTTCCTGAATTTATTTGAAAAAAATTGGTCGCACTGAAAAAAGTTTTTGCCAGTTGTAGAGAGACAAAAACCGATAGACTAATTGTTTTCTATCGGCAACCAGGGTTCATCGCATCTACACCAGGTGGTGGATCTAGATCAATTGGTCTACCCTTCACAAATATTCCCGCTTTAACCAATTAACATTGATCATGTTTTTTCCTTCAGCCTCACGTCTAAGCTTTACATTAATTGGAGAAATAAAAAATGGTCCAATCCAAGGTCGAAGAAGTTTTCGGTGTGCCCCTGGTGTAACCACATGACGATACACATAGACGATGTCGCCTACATTAAAGTCATTTCCATTTGTTCGTTTTCCGTTCCATTTCATTTTTTTTTTTCGTTCTTTTAATGTCTCCACCACAGTTTCTCGAGCCTCTTCAATCCCTTCTATCAAGGAAATAGCATAGTTCCTTGAATGAACTATGAAGATTGACATCCAAAAATGTCATTGGATGACAACCGTGCACCAAGAAAAACAAATTGATCAGTGAAGTGTCAATGATGACATTTCTTTATATGCAAATGGATCCAATGACCTTCTTACAATTTATCTAAGTAAAATATGTATTAATGTATGGCATACGTTTATGCATTCGCCAATTTTTTTTTCAGATGTTTTATAAAAGCAATTTTAACAATAGACAACCTCTAAAGGATTTATCTTCCCAAATGTAGGGATTTCATTTTCGTAATTAGGGAGCTATCCTTTGCTTTTTGTGGGGTTAGGATCAAATTTGAAATAAAAAGGAGGGTCTTAAATTTCTTAAATAAAAAGGAAGGATATAGAATTTGATCTTAGACCCTCATAAATATGAAATCCTCCCTTATAAAAAAACAGGGTTTTAGTCGATCTAGACAGGAGACATTATATTTTTCATAGCCTATTATATGCTCTATAATACTTTGTTTTCTTTAATTTTGATGAACGTCACTGAAAAGATTTTCGATTTAAGTACATAAACCATCGTAATGAGTTTTCCTCTTAAATATTTGAAAAGACATTATAAAACTCCTAAATCCATTTAATGTTATTTCCTGCTTTCAGTTTTGCGTTAATTGGGCACTCGATTGACGAAATTTGCCCTGGTGGTAGGCGGAAAGTACATCTATTTTATTTTGTATTGTATAAAATGTTTTTTCTAACAATGTAAGATGGCGTTTCCCTCAGCATTGTTTAATCAGTCAAAGAGTTTACGTATGACTTGTAGTTATCATTCCTTTATTTTTTCATATGCAGTAATCATATAATTTGTTGGGTCAGTTAATAGTAAATTAAGAAAAGTTTGTTTTTTAATTCTGACATTTCAAACATATTTGTTTTCACTAAAATACTTCTGCATCTATTAAACGCTAAACTTTGTATAACAAATCCATACTAGCTAATATTTGGTCTGATAAAAATCAATTCTACTGTCGG
Organism: Perna viridis; assembly: GCA_037379345.1. NCBI lineage: Eukaryota > Metazoa > Mollusca > Bivalvia > Mytilida > Mytilidae > Perna > Perna viridis. The sequence continues at coordinate 57,275,356 of CM074511.1, forward strand.
GTATTAAAACTCAAGTGCATATAGAATAAAAAGTTTTCTTCAACAAAGTCCATATTAAAAGATTTTTTGTTTACTTATCGTTATTCGTGTCAAATTTTGTTGCTTAAAGGACTAATACTATCCTTGCAAAACAAGATATAACGACTTTTGAGACTTACAGCGGGTACTGACCATCACCTAATAAACTAGCTAAGGTATTTACTAAACAATAAATAAATAGATTTAAACTTCTGTCAAACTTAGATGAAGTGATAGAAAGTTAATTGTTAATCATCCATTTAACTATCTAAGACATTTTTTATGAAAATTGGTCACGAAAATCTCAGCTCCAAATGAATGGATTGGTTTCAAGTTCGGTGTTTTATTTTATATAGATAGGGCGCAGGTTGTAAGCTATTTTGGTAGGTGTCAGGTATCACCCTCCTGTACGAGTGGTGGTATACCTACTACGAAAATGCTGACAGTCTTGTTTACGACATTGTTGATGTTTTTTTGTTTTTGTTTTTTTCGTTTATAAGTTAAGCACGGTTGTAAGGTAGGTGGGTCCATTAAGGCAAATCAACTAAATCGCGTCTTTAGCTGTTATCCCTTTAAATGTGTTTTATAGTGTTAATATTGCGTGTTTACCAGTTTCATCATTTGTTTTGAACATTTAACAGAAAGTTTAGAGGACTTCAAGAGAAAAATAAACGGTTTTTTTATTTCACAAAAATAATGGTAACAATAAAATTATTGAACTCTAATCCGATTCATAATCAAGTCAAGTCCAAAATAAATCTAGCAAAATAGATATTGCACCATCGGAGCAGCTAGGACCGCAATGGTACTGACTTGGTATAAGCTATAGGTATTTCAAACGAAAAGATGGGTTAAATCTAGGTTTTACAGCGCGCTAAACTTCCCTCTTCCATTAATTCAAATTTTGATCGTGCAACATCACATAAGACATTTCAATTGGAGATGAGACAAAGGTACTCTTTTTTTCCCATAATTATCACGTTATGATTCAGTTTCGATTGAAATATGTTATTTATATCTGAAATTATGTTTCCGCTGTGAATTGATGGCATCCCACTTTTACAGATGATATAAATATTGTTGTTAAGAATTATAACGCTAACAATAAAAACCAGTAATGCCTTCTTCATTTGTATATATTAATAACTTCCTTATTGTAAGCCACTGGCAACCAATAACTCACTACTAATATGGTGAGCATTTTTTCATAATAAAATGTGTTCTTTTAAATATATATTAGCAACATAGTATGCAATGATACAATGGTGTTTGAACAAGCGGTGGACGCTTACCCTATCGGTGCACCTGATCATGCACCATTTGTTTGTATGTGTTATTTTTTAATTTCATGTTTTTGTTGTTTTTGTGTTACTTCCTTGTGTGGTTCTCATCCTTGGAGTATGTTCTTTTGATTTCTACTCGAATCTTAGTTCCCTTTAACTCTTTAAAGATATAAATAAATTATTTTATTTAAATCTATTTTTAAAAGAAAAACAAATAGATATTGTTGCTTATTTATATTTGTATTCGTATATTTTGATTTTTTTAGATCTTCAATAATGTTTTCATTACAGAAGTTATTTATTTTTTATCATTTCACTTATCACTATATAGTAATTTGCTTTTACTTTAATAGACAACACAGGCGTCAAAAAGTAACTATTAAACAATTAGATGAATACTACATTTATCAAATGTATGGCTACTGTCATGGAGTTACAGCTAACAGATACAATATAATTACAATGACATTACCGCCCTCCTTAAATCGGTATAGTATTTAGGGGAAATATTACACTGGTACATGTTTCTTTCAAATTTGTATACAGAACTTGAACCTTTCCAGTTGGCGTTTTAAACTGTTCAAATAAAAAGGTAATAAAACATGTAAATCTTTAAAGTATTGCAACTGGTAAACTGTGGCGGTTTGGTTAACATTAATTCCGCATTCTAATTTTGATCATCTGCAGAATCTTCGGTATTAGTTATACAGTCTTGGTATACGTATCTTTTAACATGACGAATATGTAATATGTAAGAAAACGAAGTAATAATCTAGAAGTCCTAATATGTCACTTATCTCTTGCCTGGTTTCGTCTTAGTTTCGCCAGTAGACTTGTGACGACCTGTCTTAAATATTTTTGTACAGTCAGAACTATTTTGCCAATTTCAAAACACTGAATAAGCTACGTACCGATTAGTATTTGTCCAGAAAATCACTTCTTTTTAGACTAAAATCAGATCAATAGTGATTCTAAGGTCATAAAAATAATTTTTATGAGGACTTTGCACTCAATATATTATAGATGCTTAATAAGCTTTGTGATGAAATATCATAAAACAGATTGTCAGTACATCATGACTTCATGTTGAGTACATGAGATATATTGCGTTTCGAACAAATTTTATTTAAAAACAGGTTTTAAACGGTAGTTGCATTGAAAATAGTTTCAGTCACTTTTTTGCGGTATCATCCGTTAGAAATGTACTTTAAAGCATACTAATTCATTACAAGAACGAAATGACAGGGTATAACATTTTTATCGGCTAATAGGTCATCTTTGGTATATTTAGATAAATCTCAATTTAGTTGATATATCTTATAGGAGTCTATTTCAAATTACTTAAGATATTTGACCCATTTGACCGAATCAACGTAAAAGGTATGCATGACTGAGATGTTTATTTTACTTTCAAGTCACCTTTGTCTCTTAAATTCTTTCCTTTAGATATCGCTTAAATCGTTTTGTCATCAATTGCACATTGCATGTCGTGTGCAGACAACAGTATTAGATTAATGCTGATTTCGAAAACAACATACAATCAGATAAGCAAAAATATGACGTTTATTCTCTTGAAGAAGAATCTTTTGACAGTTGTCCAAGGTTTGGACACGTTTTTGGATAGATGTTTGGAAAAGTGTTTCTTATATGTTTTAATTGCTGTGAATTTCTGATTTTCTAAACAAAACAAAAAATAAATAAATAAGATCTGACAACAATGCAACGCTTTGAACTCTTAAAACGGATATGTTATGCCTTTAGCTAGATATGACAGATATGATATTTACTTTAATCCATGCAATTTCGACAATTTAATATGATCAATGACTTTCCCGAACTTACATTAACATACACGTACTTTTCATATTTTTTAGTTTTTAGAGAAAAATATCAAAATCATATGCAGGTATTCAGACATAAATATCAAAATCATATTTATCTTCATAAGCGGTGATTATCATTGCTATGCGGAATTTGTTCACTATTTCTTAGAGTATATAAGTTTTGTGATTATTTTTTTCCTTATTTGCCGTTTACTATCACAACTGAACACGTTACGCGGATATCGTAAATAAAATGCGCATAGGAAAGTAAATGGTCTGAGAACACAACTCACTACCTAATCAGATGAATCCCTATAAAGTAAACAAAAAACATGAACATTGTTTTATCGAGACACACTGTTTATGTTGATTTTGAACTTTGTGTAAGATATAAAACTAAAAATATAAAAAACATTTTACAAACTCTGTGACGAAAAAAAAACTATACAGAACAGGAAGAACCCGATGTTTTTTATTTATTCCGTGTGGATGTAAAACACAATCCCTCCCGCTTCACTCTCTGTAGATCACTCTGGATCGTGTTTTATTTATTGATTTGAATTTGCATTTTGTTGAAGTCATCGAGGCAGTGGTTATGTCACTTCTGTGTCCGTTCAAGTGCTTGTGAAAATGCTGCTTGGATTCACTAACATATTGGACGCCACAGATGGGACAGTGAAGCAAATAAATCATATTTGCGCTCTTGCAGTGTACGTTACCAAATATTGTGTAGCGTGTATCTTCCCTACACACCCAGTTGTTTAAGGCACTGAAGAAAGTCATTGGTTGGTCGAATTTGTTTTTGCTCATTATATCTTTTATTATAGTGCATTAACATCTTTATCGTTTGCTGGTTGGCAGCTTCCTTTAGCTGAGATAAACACGCGCGGGGTATTTTGATTAAGCAACGAACCCCTATTCTATTGATGTAGTTGGTCTTTTGACAAATTTATTAGAAAATACCACTAATGTGAATGCAACTGTAGAAAGATTGATGTTTTAATCCTTATAAAAATCAAAAACTGAGAACTTGGTATCAGTATATGTGTATTCCATCTGCAGAATGAGAACCGATAAGTTCGCCGTCATAGTTTTCCGTTTGTCTACCTCTAACGTGATGTAATAATTTATCAGCACCCAGGTGGGTGTTTCTAGAAAAACAGAATAGTTCCAGAAAAAACATTCCTCATTTTATGCACACAGTCCATACTTTACGTCCGGGTGGCATATTTACCTGTGATTTTTATGTGCGTATTTTTTTGGGTATTACATGTTCTTTGGAGTATGTGCCTATTTTCTTTGTCTTGTAGTTTAACCTTAACTTGTCGTTTGTTATTACAGTCAGTTGGAATCTTAGTTTTTTGTATTAATTTCCCATGGACATTATCATTTTTTTCCCTAAAAAATCAAGAGACTTCGTGATTGAAACATTAAAAATATTCCATGATCTAAGCAAAATTCTAAATAACAACTTCATTCTATTAGGATCAAAATACCTATGTGACTTCAATAGTCGTAGAAAGCAACTTGCAATGTTTGTTGATCGAACGCTTGCTATTGATTGAGATTGCTTTTGAATTTTAGAACCTGTCCGGTAATAAATGTACACAGCATTCTGTTCATGTTTTACTTATCATGGTTTTGCTTTTCTGCACAAATTAATAAAATTGTGTATGCATGTGAAAGCATTTAACCAACCATTTGCATTTGTTAGACAAAGCATAATTACTGTGCTCTTTGCTAGTGATCTTCAAATTTATGAATAGAACCTCTTCGTACTTCATTCTCTATTCTACTCTTAAACACAATACATGTTTATACTAACACATAAATGTTGAATGCTATCTCAACAGTAAGTTCAATTAACTTATTGCGAATGAATTGTTTCGTTTGAAGTAACTATTATTCATCTCAAAAAGAAATTGTCCACTTTATTTGAACATTTTTATTATTTTTTTAATTTTCGTTTTGGCTTCTTAATAGTAAGATTACTACTCGACGAACTTCGAAGATTGAAGACAATAACTCCATACTTAAATTATTCATAACTCTTTACTGTTTAAGATTTGTTAATTTCCGGCGATCAGATTATGTCATATGTCTCTTGATTTATAAAAAAAAACAGATTGAATTCAAAGCTTTACCGATTCGTTATATTTTCCTCAAAATGTTTTATGTATTAAGTTAATGGATAACAAGTAAAGTCACGTTAATGAACAGACTTATTATATTTTACAGCTTTTAAATCTTTAAAACTGAATCATATAAAGTTTTACCATGGTGATTCAGTGAACCCACATCGGCATTTTATTATCATTGTACCAAACATTACATAATTGATATTATGTAAGATTTTTACAATTTTGTACTTTATATGAAAAATTGACTGCGGGTTATTTCTAAGCTACAACATCATACGAAAGATGCATTGGCTACAGAAATTGTTTACAGAGAAATTTTAAGCGATTAAACTCTTAAATTAAGATTTTCGCAAGTACTTCGCTATTTAGCAGACCAACAGAAGAAAAGACTAACTTTTGAAAGAATAAATTGAACCAGTAATTTTTCTATTATATTTGAATACCATAATAATCATGTGTGCTACCACGTTCATGATTATATTTTATCGCAATCTCGACATCATGTTATTTTTATGCAAGTGTGTGTAGGAGTCTTGTAAATAAATAGTTTTTTCAATGTCGGCGTTTTTTAAAGCAAATTAAACTGCTAGACTTGAAAGCATGGGGTGATATATCAGAATACGCCTTTACGTGTTCTTATCAAGGGTTGTCTGATTTCATTTTATTTTGTGTGTGCCTATTTTTTTTTTTTTTTTTTTTTTGAAAGTTAGTTAATGTACAGATGTGTATATTTTGGTCGTTTATGAAGAAGAGCAAGCACAGAGCCGTGACTAGTATTTTGTGGTCCTTTGTTGATTTTTTAATTTGTTTATGACAAAAATGGGATTGTCTCACAGAAAAAAGTTGAACAAGGAGAAGAACATAACGGTGCAAAACCATTGATTGCTTTTTTCGACCCATTTTAAATAATTTGAAAATATATGAAATGTGTTTTCAATTTCTGTCCTTTTAGATATTTTATGTTTAAAATGTTATAATTAAAATATAGCCAATGTCCATCGGAATCAAAAAGGTACAATTTTTATATGTGGCTAAAAGCGTTCCTTGTCACGTAAACCTTTAGTTTCTATTCAGTTCATTTTCCTTTCAACATTTCGTGGAACTATATGTAATTTCTTATGCACAATTACTGTTATCTAATGGAGACACGGGTCGAACCTTATCAGAAGACATTTAATTATTTCAAGCACTAGTGATTAAACTACAAAATCTCGTTATAACTAACTACAGATGCTTTAACTTTTGGGTTACAATTTTCCGATTAATTATTCGAATTGCGTAATTTTATCAAATTGTCTGTTGCATAACTTCCACTACGATTGCAAATTAAGATTGTCGTTAACCTTAAATGATGCCAAACTTATCTTTTTTATTTTGTAGTAAATTAACCAAAAACGTCTATGAAGAATAAAAATTAAACCAGAAAAAATCAAGCACAATTAGTGCATGATCCTGATACAAATATAGAAACAGCACTCCTATTATTTAATTACAACAACATTTTACACCACATAAAACATTTGAACAGATCTGTAGTTTACCCAAAAAAAATAAAAAGTATGTTTATGTTTCATGACATTAATTGATTTGTTCAATAAAATACAAGAACTTTTTTGCACGGTCAGAAAAAAACTGCTGACATTCTAAGTATAAAATATACTTGTAATGCCTATATTTTAAACATGAATTTTTAAGATCCGAAAAATAGATAATCCAACAATAATAACCTTTGAAATTTGGCTTCGAAGAATTAAAATCACTAAAAACCAAGGATTAAGATCTTAAATTTTAAAAATGAAAATTATACAAACATATTTTTGTTGAATAAAAATTTTCAACTATGTTTAAATAATTGATTGCGCGATTTCTTTTTATTTCTTTTTTTTTTTTTTGGTTTAAAATATTACAATCATTTTCTGAAAAGCTATTTTATGACATAGACTGATAGAACCATTGACTTCTATTCAGTATTTTATATTGATTAGCTATATGTCGCGACGATACTGACTCGTTTGACTTTCTCTTTATTCTGTCAGTCCTATCCTTAGCTAAATGCTAACACAATTACTAACATAATATAGAAATGTCATTAAGTATAAACATGAAGTTGGCTTTATATGCCTGAAATGTTTTAACGTAAAGATGATAAATAAGTACATGTGAAGACTTATTCCTTAGATTAAATATGATCGTAATTCTGTTTGCTAATAACGAGTTTATTTGTTAAGGGCTGTTTGTGTCAATTCAACCTGAGAATAAACTGAAGATACAACATACCGTGCCAAAGGAAAAGGATTTGCATATTATCGGTAATTTTTGACATTTGTTTTTGATGTACATAGACCAAAAATGCTTGTCACAGCGTACTTGTCCTTATGAAAACAAGTACTATATTTAAAAAAAAAAGATTAGCCGACGTAGTAAAAGTTTGTTCTTTTTACCTATAATTTTCTACATTTCATTCAGGAAATAACACATGGCACGCAATGCCATCAGTATTTGCCCAATCGTGAAACAGAATTGTGATCAGTTGAATTGCGTTTCTATGGAAGAGCGTCTTCAAGGTCAATGTGTAAAAAGCGGAACTATACCGACTATATATATCAGGCATGTGTGAAAAAAGTCGTAATGTCACAGTGGAGATGAATGAAGATGGTTATCCTGACAAAATAGGTCATTTGAAAGATCCCTTTTCAAGATCAAAATTTTGATTTTTGTATTTTTTAACATACAAAAAACAAAAATAAAATGTAACTTATTAATTACCGATAAACAAGTTCGGCCTGAAATCCACGTGCCAGTATCAAAAACCAATAACCTAATATTTTGTATTTATCTCCTTGTAAATGTAGTGTTGACATTATTTGTTTTGTTAAGTATTTAGTTAACGCTAACATTGTTTAAGCAAACTAAACCATTTTAATTTGTTCTGTTAATTTTGAATAGTCAAGACATAATACACTATTAAGGGTTTGTCAAAACACAAACAAGGCTTCTTGTCTCTGGACTAATAATACGAAGAATAATGACAGAGCAAAAAGGAAGAAATACCACAGTTAAATAAATATAGTTTCTCCTTCATTAATGAGTAAGCTCGATAAAGTTTGCAATTTGAAACTTCTTAATGTTATCATAGGGAGTGGGGATAAAGCATAACACAAGTATGTGCTGACAGGTAATCGGTTTCTACCAAGAATTCTGTAGAAAACTTCGAAAATGTGAAATTGCGGGAAAACTATTAAATCAAAGTAATTCCAAAACCCATTGAATACTTCTGAAGAGAACAATAAATATAACTAGAAAAGTTATGGCGAATTTTTAAAAGAAAGAACAACCCCGCCTGGGTGAAAATGTCAGCACAAGGCCCCCATTGGTCTTCAATGAGTGACGAAGAAATCTTCACACCAGAGAGCAAGCTGCGGCTGGACCTAACCTATCATTTATGTTCTTTGATGTGTATGTCTGTTTTCCATGTTTGGTCTTTGTCCCTAGATTGCATTCTTTTGATTACCGCTATAACCTTAGTTCGCTTGATTACTCTATCACTGTACACGGGTACAGTGAAAGATTTGCCCTAATAAACTCAAGTAACATAAAAATAAACTAAAACAGTAAAGAAAGAAGTTTGCAATAAGTAACTAAGAATACCGTGAGCAGTGTTACTCTTTATGCTTTATCAAGTGAAACAGATGAAGGATGTCTGTAACATCGGAATCTATTGCTGTACATCGGTCAATGAGGTCATGGTGACGTAATATTTTCCAGAGCGACCATTAAACTATAACCGTTCAAAATGCCTTTGGTTGTAGACGCTACATGATCATGTAATGATTTCACTTTTTCGCACAATATATGAGTATTTGAGATTAATACTCCATACGCTGAAGAAGCTGTCTAATTAAAGAGATTAACATAGATAAAGATGAAGTCAGTCTTATTATGATTGTTCCCTATTTTTAAATATAATGAAAGACATTTGGTTTGTTTTATCCTGCTTGAAGGCAAGAAATGTTTTTATTTTATGCTTTCGTTCAAAATTGCGTCCTTGTGACCTTCAAAGCGTACATAAACCAATAAATACAGTACTAGTATAAAGTATATATCTTATATATATATATAAGATGTGTCTATATTGGGTATACTTCAATAGGACTGCCATTTAGAATTTTTAGAAAAAAAAACATTAATTATACTTATTGTACTTGAAGTAAAGACATATTTTATTGAATTGGATAATTCTGTCATTTAGATATATTTGAAGAGATACTTCATATTTGCGCTTCTGAATATGCCAAAACTTTGATCTATTTATCATAATATTAATCGTTAATTATTTTTGTTTGCATTCTTGATTATTTTAACACATTAAACGGAGAACGCTCTAAGATCACCATTAAGTGCATGTTCACATTTTAGGTTTTAAAAGCTACGAAAATGTTTTTATGTATAAAGTGTTATTTGCAATAGTTACATGCACATCTAAAAAAACAACATCGTTTGTACATAAACTTTTTTGTACTTAATTATCTCTTAAGAACCTTGTAGAATTGAACCATTTAAAACAATTGTCTGTAAACCAATACACCACAAAATATCATATCTCACTAAAATGCAAAGTAAATTTCATATCTCACTGAAATGCGTAGTATAAATTCAGACGAACTGTAGAAAACGAAAGAAATACGTCACTTAACCAGACATATTGGGTTAAAATGAAACAAATTCGGAAAATGAAATCAAGTCCACAGTATCTCGTTTTGTTGTATCGTCGCTTTTTGCTTTTTTTACTTTGTTTTTGTTTATTTGTTTATATTTCATATTTGGATAGGTTTAATCAATTTCTTGCCTTTCCGTCTCTACAAATGCTATTGGTTATTACAGCCATGTTAATTTTAATTCAATTATACATAATAGTCTTTACGTTAAACAGAGATCAGAGGTAATTATTTTTCTAAAATTTATTGATTGAAAATGCCATGCTATCTTATTGTTTCTATACATTTTGTATCTGGTTGTAATACAAAATCCACCTTATTATCGCAAATGACTACTTCAATAGTAAGTAAGTAAGGAGATGCATGAGACATTGAGTTTATTAAATTGTAGATTCTAGGTTAAATGAAACTTTGTGATGTTGCTTCATTTTATGAAAAATAAGAGCAAATATAATACTCATAAGAAATATAAGTGGTGTTGTAATGAAGATTCTTTCCTTTCACCACGTTTACAACAAAAAATTATTTTAATTTATGCTACTTATGTTGTGTTATTTCGATTGGTAGTTGATAAGTCTATTTCGTGTCCAAGCTCAGAGTAAAAATACGTGAAAATATAAAATATAAAGAATCTCTACTAAATATTATAACGTGTTCCGCTTTTCTGAATTTCTAAACTAATACATAAGTATCGTAAATGAGTTGGCTTTCTCGCTTACTAGTGTTCCAATATGCTTGTATTCAAGGGGTTATTTTACATAAATATATGCAAATTCATATAAAAAGATTGTAAAGAAAAAATAAGTTTTATTTTCATCACCAATGCTTTATTGCTCGCCAACATGAACTTAACATTGATCATTAAATGTTTATTATTTTGTTTAATATTATCATTATTGTCCTTTGTATCTGTAATTAGCACAAAACAAGGCTAACTTTAAGTTTCATTCACTTAGTAATATGGTCTATATACCTGTCATCAGGATATAAATTAGAGAATGATATAAGCGGTTAAATGTTGTTTCACTTGGAGTTATGTACTATATATATACTATATTTAATATCTTTTTATATTGATGTAAGCGGTTAAATGTTGTTTCACTAGGAGTTATGTACTATATATATATATATATATACTATATCTTATATCCTTTTATATTGATGTAAGCGGTTAAATGTTGTTTCACTTGGAGTTATGTACTATATATATACTATATCTGATATCTTTTTATATTGATGTAAGCGGTTAAATGTTGTTTCACTTTGAGTTATGTACTATATATATACTATATCTGATATCTTTTTATATTGATGTAAGCGGTTAAATGTTGTTTCACTTGGAGCTATGTACTATATATATACTATATCTGATATCTTTTTTTTGTATTGATGTAAGCGGTTAAATGTTGTTTCACTTGGAGTTATGTACTATATATATACTATATCTGATATCTTTTTTATATTGATGTAAGCGGTTAAATGTTGTTGCACTTGAAGTTATGTAGTATATATATATACCATATCTAATATCTTTTTATATTGATGTAAGCGGTTAAATGTTGTTTCACTTGGAGTTATGTACTATATACATACTATATCTGATATCTTTTTATATTGATGTAAGCGGTTAAATGTTGTTTCACTTGGAGTTATGTACTATATATATATACTATATCTGATATCTTTTTATATTGATGTAAGCGGTTAAATGTTGTTTCACTTGGAGTTATGTACTATATATATACTATATCTGATATCTTTTTATATTGATTTTCCTACTTTTTGTCCGAAGATGACCTTGAATGAATATACCGTAAAACATAGGTCACCTAATATGATTTCGAGATAATTAAGCCTTTAAGTAGGCGATCGTTTTACAACATGTTACATGGATATAAAGTCTGTAGGGATTTTTCACTATTTCACAAACCTTTAAAAAACTAGCATACAGACATATTGCATTTCCATATAACTTTTTCCCGCCAATAATCTCCCCCTTTAAAAGAGGCTTCCTGAAATAAATGTTTGTGGTTTTACCATACAATGTTAATTGTTTAACAAATCTTTCAAAATAATTTGAAGATATGCATACACCTTTCAAATATTTTTTGCTCATGGAAGATAAATACTTCTATATTATTTTGCCAGAACAGAATTCTCAACATAATATATATGATCTACCTTTAATCGACTTTGTCGAGCATTGTATGCCTAAAAAAATGCAATGCAATACTTCATTTTCTGTTTTGAACATCGACTTCTCTATCAGTGTAAAAGTTTTTATAATAGTCCCTTGTCTTTCAGATAACGGTTTTTCACTAAAAGTAAAGCGATATGTGAACTATATCCAATCAGGTCATTTGGATTGATATAAAATGTATTATGTCATATTTTACATTATGATGCTATTATCAAAATCTTATTACTTTAATTACTTGTTTTACTGGTGTACAAAACAGTCTCATTGGTACTTATGACATACAGTACTTCAGTTCAGATCTTTTATTTTGGCGCAATTATTGGACTTAAACATTACGCTACCCAATTTAAAAAATACGTAAAAAATCACAATATCGAGAAAAGTTGACATGAAACAAATACAGGGGATACATATTTTTTTAGGCTTTATATACACAAACACAAAAAAATTACCATATTCATATATCATTTTCTCTGGTGTTTTAATTCCATTCAAAGTAATTCATGCTTTATATATCATTTCTTCCACATCTTTAGTCCAAATGCAGCCCTTTTAAATATGTATCCCTGGTCTAAACAAGCAAAAACCCAAAAAAAACTAAAAGCAAGGACATATTTTCATATATTTGGCATTTAAAGACATTTTGTAACTTGACAGACAAAACGAATGAAAAACCCGAAAATATATCATCAGTGAATTGACAACCACGACTTTTATTAAGTTTGTGAGTTTATTTTACCATTCTTATGCAAAACAATTGATTTGATAGGGATGGTAAAACATTAAATCCTATAGATGATACTAATATGAACTTTTTTTGGAAAACCATAGTTTCAAACAAAGTAGAAATCAAGGACAAAGTACGGATGGGTCATTTAAAAGGACAGCAATCGAAATACAAACACAAGACCAAGAACATTGAAGACGGACCTGTTTATTTATTTCGATATTTTCCTAAGCAAACTCGACATTCTTTGAAAAAAATAATGTTTCTTTTGTTTTACAAAAAAAACAAAACAATGACGGGAAGAGGTATTTTGTCGAAAATACAGGATGGAACTAGAAATATGGATGTATTAAAGGGGAATAACTCTAACAAAACCTCACAGAACTAACACTTGCATACATGCCAAATTTAACTCAACGTGATTTATCCTATAACGATTATCCTTTCTAATTAGTGGACACATGTTTTAACCCATCGTCCTATGTAATCTTTAACTCAACGTGATTTATCCTATAACGATTATTCTTTCTAATTAGTGGACACATGTTTTAACGCATCGTCCTATGTAATCTTATGTTTAAAAAAAATGAATAGATTATACAATGTTATATTTTCTTTATCTCCTTTGTGTAATAAGACAAAGTATCAGTAAAGGATTTTAAAAAGCAGAGATTTAAGCATCATGTTTAAATAAAAAAGGAATTGAATTGAAAAAAAGCTGATTATGGCTTAGGTTTTATCAGAAAGTATTTCCGTATGAGGAATAGCTTTAAACTACTGCAGAGTATTACATCATTGACATATTAGCAATCAATGACGCTCTGCTTAGTTTGCTTATTTCTTTCGTTCTTAAAATAAACTTGTATAATCAGCTTGTCCTCAAGATCCAAGATCCACATAAGAAATCAAGTACATTTTAGGATACGTTTGAACTTCAAATGTACCAAGGGAAAAGCTAAATTGTGAAAAGTACCGTTAAATTTATTTATTTGTGATACTCATTTCAAATTTACCAAACATATTATAGAGCAAGCATCATGTAATGTTTTGTTATATTCTCTAATGAATATAAGAGCAACAAAGAACACAAAAATGTAACATGAACTATAATTCTACTTACAACATTAGGTATGAAATTGAAAATACGTATCATACTTATGACTATCAATCTTCAATTTTCTCTCTTTAGACCATTAATTTAAGTACGAAATAAGGACTGGGCGTCGTATTCATCATTATAAATTTCCCTTTAAAAGGAAGACTGACAATGTATTAACTCAAATAGTGCATATCTTCCGCACTTTATTTGCCAAAGTATATCGGAAAGGCAATAACTTATCCTTGAAGCATGTAGTCAATATTTCATATTAATTCACTAGGGATTCACAATCATTTCAGTGTTATGATATTAGTAACTTAGCAGATACGTTTTGTTCAATACTACGTTAAGTAGAGTCCATCTACATTAATAACAAATTTTTGATTCCAATAAGTTTTCGCAATCCAAAATAAAACAACTGGTGATCTGAAATAAATGTCACACTATAAATACTAAATTTCACAAAAGTAGCTTTGGCAGTCATATACGTTAAGCAATTCTTCTAAGCGAGATAGCTGTTTCATCCCTCATAATTGTTATAGTGTTTAAGGGTTTTATCGAATACGACCTTATCGGAATTGTCTAAACTAAAGAATGTTATAATTAAGTATCCAAATTACTCCCTACTTTGATCTGATTTCTTAGAATTACACGTAAACTAAGAGATTGTGTGAAGTATTCGCACAGTTATTTAATCGAATATCTTTTTTTATATATCAATATTAAGATGTGGAGAAAGGAAACAAAATCTGATTTAGTTTGTGTTCGTGTATGTTTTATGGTGAGTTGATATTTGTGATGGAATCCGTCTAACAAGCCAAGCGATAACAAAAAACTAGCAAAGAGCGATACTGGAAAAAAACGTCTTACATATGTACTAATAATACAAACCATTTTTCGCCTAAGTTATCAGCATCATAAGACCATACATATTTTTTTTCTTTTTTATCGACGTTGAATCTCTCTGTCGTATAATTTAAGTTCTCGTGGCTTTAAAATGTTAACACGGAATTCGTTTACATTACTTGATTGTCAAATAAAAAAAACCTTCTGCCAATATTCTTCTTTTCACTTATAATCTCTTAGCACAAAGATAAATCTTGCATGCAGTTAATTTTGAAAATTGATTTGCATTTGCTAGAATAATCAATCTTAGAAACCTTGAGCTGACGTAATCTCATTTATCAGCATAGCGCAAATGGCAAAATATGAATAAATTTGACTTAAAGATTAGATGTTATAAAGTATTCTTGACATACTGGCTATTTACCTAATTGTAGGTCTATTTCTGTACACAAATCATCTACAGAATAATAAACATCCAAGCCTACAGTTATTTCCATTTAATAAGTTTCACTACATAATCTGTATTATTTGATTATCATCGGATAAGCAACTTATTTCATAAGCTTTAGTATCTTATAAATCAGTCTAGTTTTACAAATTGAAGAAGTAGGTATGTCTCTAACTCATCACTCAAAAAAATATTTGTCGTTGTTTTATCTTTGAACTTCATTATGTAGGTGCATCCTATAGGCATAACAATTTTCACATTGTTTTATTTTGAATTAACACTTAATTATCATTGAAAATAGATAAAGATAAATTTAACTTAATAAAAAAAAAATGATACTCTTTATCTACTACTCATTTTAATCGTAAAATTGGTGGCATATACAATAAAACACATCAAACATAATGCAGTAATATTTTACTTCTGTTAAAAATTGTAATCTTTCTTTCACTGAAACAACGATCTCCTGTAGATCGTCGCTGAATTACTACGCACCATTCCGATAGCTAATTAGCTCTGCTGTTCAGGATATGGATGTTTTGAAATTGCATAAGCACTACTTATTGATAATCCAAAAATTTTCCAATTTATTGTTCAAAGGATTTTGTATGAAATATGATAGCCAACTTGATTACACCGTATTTTACCTTGATGCCAAGCATTTGCAATGTGTGAAGACACCAACATAATTCTTTGATGTTGTACGTTAGATTTTACTTACTTTGATAGAAATGCAGTCTTGATTGAATTAATTTCAACGCCTTTAAATCACAATTTATTTGCAGGTGTAACGAGAGAATTAATGATGGACGGAAATGGATAAAAAGAAATTATTTTGTAAGAAATGTTGTCTAAGAACTAGCACTAACACGCTTTTGTCACACACTGACTTTCATGAAACTTTCTATTAGACAAAACAGTAATATGATTGATGAGAAAACCATTGAGAATTACACCACCTAATTAGGCACGAAACCAAAATTAGATTTCAAGAAATTTCAGTCCGAGGTTACTTCCTGCTCATCTTTTAAAGAAAGGAAGTTTCATCCCTGCACAGACAGAAACAATTTATTTCGAAACGCTTGTATTATCGTGTATCGAATGTTTTTTTTTAGAAGAAAACAGTTGGAAAACAATGGTGTTTTTTCTCTGGATTCAACACAAAGTGCAGATAAAAACAGCTTTCCTTAATTTGGAATCAGTCTTCCTCCTTATTATGAATACGTAGTATGTCCTTGTGACAATTCGATGGCCTGTTACTTTCTTTGTTAAAATGTTGGATCAAAAGATTTTGAAACTGGATGAATTTTTCATATTGGCATAAATAGGTAGCTAATCATTGAAATAATTTCCATCTTAAATGATGATTAGAAAGATGATATGTTTTATGCGCGGACGAATATTAAGCCAAATGACAAAGGACGAAGTGCACTGGTAAGGAAGGGATCGATCGTCCACCATTCTGTAGAAACACCCACTAAGTTGCTCACATGGTGTCCAACGGAAAAGGATACTTTACAACTACGACATTGTGAACAAACCTGTAACGGGCAAGCACTGCCATTTTGAGGATATCACTAATTCTATAAAAATTGTGTTTACGACACAGCGTTATGTATAGGGTAAAAAAGACCTGGCCCGGTGCCATTCTTACTCCACAAACAGATATGCTGGTCTAATAAAAATAAAATAACAATTTGGAGAGCTAAGCATACGATCAATTCCCTTTGGTATACTGATTATCTATTAAAACAAATCAGAGATAAGAACTTTCCTCGATAAAACAATTCCGCAGTTTGTCAACACCTTCAGTGTACTCGAAATATGATTTACATTAATTCTAAGAAATTAAAGGAATGAATGTCACTTACTGTGTACTTGTGCATATGTGTTTCTTCTTTCTTAGCATTGCAGTTATGTTTAATGTTTTGGAGTCTGGATTTCAACTGGTGTGTAACTGAAGTAAGCAAATGCCTAAATGCTGCTATATTTTGTGATAGTCCTCAAGATTCTGAATTTGCCCCGGATTTTACTGGACTTCTTATTGTGCTTTGATTTGTGTTATTTTAATTTCTCATGTGTTCAACTCTTTTGTACATTTTGTATAGCTTTTTTGCCTAATATTTTCACATAAAACCTATATGAAGTCTGAAACTCTAATTATATGACATGTTTTCTCTACTATTATTTTGTAAAAAAAAAACATTTAGAACTAAACCTAAAGCCTTTAGGTTATATAAGAAATATTAAAACAGAAAACCCTTTCTTGCTATCAAAACGGGTTCAACTCCAAAGCAGTAAACACTTATTAGCAATAATTAAAAACGTCAGATAACTGGTTTGAAATAGTTTTTTATAAGTATGTAAAAACGTTATGTTGCATTTTATTCATATCAGACTCTTTTTACTACACAGAACACAATCTCTTATGGTTATTATTCAACGACTGCTTCTTAAGAAATTAAGTTCTAACATGACATTATGGACAAAGACCAAGAAATTACTTGATACGCAAATAATACCGCAAAAAGGTATATTCCACTCAATTTCCATTAAAAATATGCCAGGTTTCAACATAACTCATGTACGTGATGCCAAATAATATTAAGCATATGATGCATGTCAAAAAATAGTTAAAATACAATTATAAGAATGAAAAGTAATATTTGTGGAATTTACAAATACCATCCGATTTTTTTAGCATATGGTTTGCATACTATGCTCACGTTGCATTCCGGTGTGGTACTTGAAATTAAATAAATACAAATAACGAGCCATTTTTATTTACATTACTCACATTGCAGATTACTTGGTAAATCATAGGCTGAAAACAAAATAACGAGACCACAAACAGAACTTTAGCCTCTACTCATTAAAAATGCAAAAAAACTAACAAGTTATTTGATTACACAATTTTTCATGTGGAAGAACCACATCTATATGAGGAATTTAATATATCAGTGCAATTTGAGAAATTAAAGAATATGGATGACTTTGCTATATTCGTTTGCATATAGGTTACAGACCACCAATTCAACCAATGAGCATTTGGAACGTACGCAAAAATAGTCCTACGCAGGAATTACCCCTGTTCCTCATAGTGCTGTGAAAAAAGTTCTCATCTCATTTAAAAAATTTAAACAGTTTCTGAAAGGAAAAACATTTCTGTACATTTTATAGGTGCATTTTGCTTCTTGTGATGTGAAGCCTAATCTCCATAATGATTTCTAAATATACCCCTATCTTGTGAAAACACTGGGATTTCCCATGCTATTTATAGACACTTCACTTCCGGTGACCAGTACTGCACTGCAAGTCTGCTAACCCCACATGCCATTCTGAGGATTGTGAGCTGACATATGTAGAATCATGCTGATATATAGTCCTCTGCAGGTTAAAGTTAAGGTAAAGTCCAGAGAAGCCATTGAATATTGTGAAATTAGCATAGAAGCCTATGGGAAGTGGAATTAGTGGTTTTTAGCCTATACAGATTAAGAAATAGTTATGGTGTATTTTTAATGTCTGCAAAAACCACTTAAAAATTATATTATAAATCAAAGATATATTATATTGCTCAACAAATACCAAGGAATGCAAACATAACGAACGACAATTTATTTTGTTATTTCGTCTTCCGGACTGCAGAGAGAACTTAATTCATATTGTAATTGGCAATTTATTTACCAAACTATTTCACCTTTTCCTAATTTTGTGCATTAGATAAACATTACTTTTCTTAATTTTTTATTGAACTGACTGATATTGCACAGTGTTCAAGGAGCATAGGAAAATATTTGTATGTGTATTGACAGGTTGAGAAAGGGAAATCAAAGAAACCCAGCCCAGGACATTGATCGAACGGAACACAATCGAGGGACAAAGACTAAAAAAGGAAAACAAACAACAAAGAACATGAAATAACTAAAAATAACACGTACATAAAACAGAAGTTAATAAACAAACCGATATCCACTTACAAAAAACGGCATGGACCATGTGCACCGGGATGCTAAACATACTTTGTTTTTCTAGAACAAACCTACTAATTAGCTCATAAAAATTCACGCCCACGGTAGACAAAACAGGAGAAAAAGTATGACACGTTGAACACATCGGTTCTGATGAGGCAAATGAGCATATCATAATGACATACGTGTTCATTTTATGAATTACTTTTAAGTACAATTGAACAAAAAAAAATGAAAACAATTTCGCATACCGTTTCGTTCTTTTCTGATATTCAATAAAGTTTTTGTACACTTGTTGGTGAAAATGAATTCTGTGTTACATAATATTATTCCTCTACAAAACGCCTTCATACACGTTTGATCAAAATAACACTCTTCGTACAAGTTTCATGAGTTCATGTTATAACTACAAATATAGTACTAAGTAGCATTCTATTTTAATTGGTCTCCAGATTAGACAGATTAAATGCTAAAAAGAGCATGAATATGGAAGTTTACAAAACATGTCAAAGGTGGGGGGCGCTAGTAAGATTTGAATCAAAGTATAATAATCCTTCAAACGATGAAGGTTGCTGAAATTATAGGATGTTTGAATAAATTAGAAATGTTTAAGGTTTAAGTAAGTAGCTGAAGGCCCACTATTTATTAATTTGATATTTTGAAAATGTTACCCTACCGATGCACCTAGTAATTTATTTTTATAGAAATCCGAGTTGCTCATCTACGTTTGTTACTTTGTATGCATTTTTGTTTTGTTATTTTGTGTTCTTTGTTGTGTTTGTCTGTTTGCATGTCTGGTCTTTGTCCCTGGACTACATTCTTTTGATTTGCGCTAGAATCTTGATTCCTTTGATTACTCGTGCAATCGTTCACTCTTAGAAAAAAGATCCCAATGGAATTTTTTGTAGTCTCAATAATTTATTTCTTAGTAACAAGATAAACAGATCATTTTTCTAAATGCCCATCAAGCATTATTTGACAAAAGACGTTGATATCGACTAAATGAAGTTGCAATATTTTATGTATCCATGAACTGTATAGTCACCTTTTTAATTCCAAAACAAAAGTATCATTTTCTATAAAAAAAAATGTTTCGAGACATTTTATAGCCAAGATGTCGTATCCTAACTGCAGTTTTATATTCCGGGAACGGCTTAATATGAAACATAATAAATGTATTAATCATAAATGTCGCGACAAACTGCAAATCAATCAAAATTATCTGCCGCATCATATGTCCTACATTCCACAATTGTCCTATTTTTGAAACACTGTAGAAAGAGAAACTTCCAATATTTTAACTTTGTAAACCTTCAGGTTCAATCTATCACGTTTGGAGACTCTTTATGCATCTAGGTGCTTTATTTCCAAAACCACTGAAATCAGTGGAAACTGTAGATTATAACTTCAAAAATAATGCCAGTGTACTATTTAGAAGACAGATGTCTTATTGAGTACTTTTTACGAAGGAATGGTTTCCATCAGTGGTACATAAAGACACATTAATCTTATTGAAGCACATCTAAATTTTCCCGTCCACCTTTAATCATTCTAAAGAAACAAACAATCAAATTAAAGGCACAAATATAAATCAGTTTATCTGGTCAGGCGATATTTTGCCTGTAAGACTCTGACATTTAGAAGAAGCCCTTTGTTCTTTAATTTCGTTTAAAGCGCCATAGTTGTCACGTGTAGATTTTGTTTTTTAAGTGACCTAAATCACAATTAGATCAAATGTATATCGTATCGACTGCGCAGGTTAAATCAGTCAAAGTATCAATTAAAGTTTTTTTTTGAATATTGAGTTAATCCTCAGTGGGAAATGGTTGAATTCGATAAGCCATTGATTTTGCAATGATTTATTTACAACGGTAATTTTCAGACGAAGGATTTTTATCCTGAAATAATTTGATTTTAAAAGTAACACGCTTTCTGATTGGATAATAAATGTCCATTATCTCATAGACCAAATTTTGTAATGTGTCCATGATGTCATCAACCTTTTATTGGTTTATTCGTTGAATTTTGATTCTAAATTTAAATTACAAGGAATGTTTGCTATGTTTTTCAGTCTATTTGAAATAACCTCAATGCCAGTGGTGCACTCTTGAAAATAACCTGCTACACAAATTATTTAGTGTGCATCACGTGATTGAGTTTAATTTTTCATAGTCCGATAAAAAATAAAACAGTTATTCCTTAATTAACTACAATAAATATAAAAATATGAAAAGGTAGGTTTTTTAGATTTATCTCTCGGGAATACTTAATGTATATTAGTAGTACAATTTTAGCTTTTTTAAAAAGCTTGCCGTCTTTGCAGTTTTTTTATGTTTGAAGTATATCAATGAAAATTCCAGTTAAGATTTGGAATTTTGTTTTCTGGATGTTGAATATTATTTTCGTCATGTATGCTATATGTATACGATTATTAATATTATAATAATGTAAAGTTAGCTGTTTGAGCTATATTATTAGAAGGTGGTGTCAATTTGTAGCTTTCATGTTGTGTTGATGATTAATGTGCAATGCCAGACTTTGAAATGAAGTTCAGTTTTGACCTAGACCTTAAAGCTTGTTCATGGCACATCTGGTTTTGGTAGTAAACGATAATGCCGCAAATGACTTGTGTGTTTGGACCTAAAGGGTCATATCATACAGAATGTTTGGGGACTTATTACAAAGACATGTTTGAAGTCTGGACTTGTTAAGCTTGGCATTATAGCTGCACATTTGACAATTTATTCTTGATATACCTATGGTGTTATAGTCATACCAAGTATTATTTATTAATTTGTAATAAAAATATATTTTATAGTTATTATTGATAATGTAACACTGCACATATAAAGAGATTAAGACTTATTTTCCTTAAAATTATCTTTGTTACGTCTATGAATAAAAAACAAGCCAACAAGAGATAACACCTTAAGGATGGAAATGTTTGTTGTATACATCATACATTAAACCACTCATAGAGTTTATTAGAAAAGATAACTTAAGACTGAAAACTATGACCATAAGACAGAATCGTTTTGTTTGAGGTAAAATCTCATTATATCACAATAAATCACCTAGCTTTTGTATTGACATTCTTAAACATATTCAATATATTAGACTAAACAATATATATATAAATATAAGGATATTTCTTAATCTTTGTCTATTCCGGACTTGACTTTTTATGAGCAACTCGGTGGGTTTCCTAGAAAAGCAGAGAACGCTTACCCTACTGGTGCACCTGGTCCATGCTCCCAGTTGTTAGTGGAGTTTGAGTTGCTTTTAATTTTTGTTTCCTTGTGCGTAATATTTTTGGTTATTTATGGGTTTTTTTTATGTTTGTGTGTCTGTTTTTCCTGTCTTTGTCCTTGGATTGCATTCTTTTAATTTCCGCTAGAATCTTGGTTCCCTTAATTACTCTTTAATATAAGTGCTTGATTTGAGAGATAGATCCATAAAACTGAGGTTAAATGACTAATTTGCTGCCATGAAACTTTCACCAATTGTTACCGTTAAGATAAAGCAAAAATGAAAAAAAGAAACACTGTTCTTAATCATGTGCTGTTGTCAGCAAATAAATAATTGATTTCAAGCGGAAACAAAATAGAACAGATTTGTATGTTTATCCTGTTTCCAAGGATCAATTGTTTATACAAGACGTTCTGTCATAGACAATGTGTCGTTCAGTACAGCATTTTACAATACAATTTTACTACATTTCTTCGTGGGTTGGTTCAAGAAAGGGATGTGGGGAGGAAATTCTTCCTCACAAAACTTTAAAATGGAATCACGCGGGAAGGTTTAAATTACTGGGCATATGGTTTGAATTAACAAAAGAGTAATTAAGGGAACCAAGGTTATAGCGGTAATCAAAGTAATGTAATCCAGGGACAAAGACCAGACATGGAAAACAGATATACACAACAAAGAACATAAAGTAACTAAAATCATACATACAAAGTAACAAAAGTAAATGAGCAACTCGGACTCCACTAAAAACTGGGAGCATGGACCAGGTGCACCGGTAGGATAAGCGTCCTCTGCTTTTCTAGAAACACCCGCCGAGTCGCTCCTAAAAAGTCAAGTCCGGGGTAGACAAACGAGGGAAGGAAAACCATGACCCGTTGAATAAATCAGTTCTCATGGTGCTGATGGATACACCATAATGATCCACAAAGGTTGACAAAACCATTTGCAATTTTATGATAAAATTCAGAGCATCAAGTCTCTACTTAAAACATGGACATATAGAGAACTGAAAGAATAACTGTTATCAAGACCTTAGCTTTTCCTATTTTATTACAGGTATTAACAGTGCTTCCAAATACATCTGATACCATCCTAAGGGAAATTCAAAATATTTTCTTTGGAATGGAAAATCAGACAAGATAAAGAGATCTGTCATTATTAATGATTTTGAGGAAGGAGGTCTTAAACTTCCAGATATCATATCATTCTGCTTCAGCCTAAAGTTTAGTTGGTTTCATAAACTATTAGATCGTCGAAATTACTCCCCTTGGAAAATTCTCTTGATACATTATATACAGAGATGGGGTGGTGACAAGATGTTGTATGTCAGCTCTGAGGATCTGTGTCTTGTGGCACAAAAACTAAATTCTTTTTGGAGAGATGTATTTAACATTTTGTTCTATTTTGAAAGACACAAAAGATCCAAATGAAATGGATGTTGATTCCTTTCTAAAACAATCCTTATGGCTAAATCTATTTATGAAAAAAGAAGGGAAACTATGCATTAAACCTAAGTTCTCAGAGAATGGTATATTTTTCATAAATGATCTGATATCTAATCAGAATAGTTTTTATTCTTATGATGAATTTAAAAGGGAATACAATGTAAATCTTAACTTTTTAGAATATTATGGAATTATTAGTGTCATACCAGGCAGATGGAAAGCATTAATTGGTAAGTGTAATGAATTACCAAACATTGAAGATAAAGCGATAGATTTTATCAAGAAAAATGCAAAAAATGTAGATATTTTTATAAGTTATATTTAGAGAAGAAAAAGAACAATAATATTAATTCCCAACAAAAATGGGAAAATGATTTGAATTCTGAGCTAGACGATTGGCATAATTATTATTCCATGGCCTTTTTAGCCACAAAAAAAATCCTTTTTACAATATTTCCAGTTCAAATTACTTCATAGGATTCTTCAATGTAATTCGTTTTTATATAAATGTAACTTAAAAGAGACTGAGCTCCGTACTTTTTGCTCATAGACAAAACAGAAACTTGTTCATATTTTATGGGAGTGTAATGTGGTTCAAAACTATTGGCTTTCTTAAAAAAAAATGGTTTGATGAGAGAGGTATTTTAATGCCTTTCAATGCAAAAGAAATTATTTTTGGGGTAGATGAGGAGCAACCTTTTAAAAATATGATTAACCATGTGCTTTTGTTTTTGAAGTATTATATATTTAAGTACAGATGTAAAAATGTTAATCCGTGTGTTAATGGTGGAATAGAATACTTAAAACATTGTATTAAGATTGATAAATATTCTACTTGTTACCTATCCCCTATACGAAAAGAGGAAATTATTACAAAATGGATGCTTTTGGATGCGGTAATAGACTAAATCGATATAGCTTTTAATACATGAACTTTAAATTCTGTAGTATATAATTTATAATGATGATGATTTTCATGTCATGAACTGAACTTCTTTCTTGTTGTACATGTTTGTGTATTGTGTTTGCCTTACATGTTTTCCCTTTCAAAATAAAAAATTACAAAACAATTTTTACATTGATGACTAATTTGTTAATTTCACCTTGTTTGACCAACTCGATAATATTTATATGTGCAAAGGTAAAATCAACATTTATACAAGAATATCTAGGTTTTTGTTGTGTTTTGTTTTGTATTTTTAGTTAAGATGTTATTAATTTGTGCCTTGTCTTCGGTTTTATTTACAATGTTTTTTTTCCATTATGTTGTGTATAAGTGTATGCTAGTTGTCTATGTTATCTGGTATCACATTGTTGTCATGTTTTGGGATTTTGATGGATCTAAACTGACCTTTTGTTTCAATGCTTCGGTTTATCTTGCCGATATCTTATATATTCAAGTGTAAGTGTAATATTTTAATAGATTTATTCAATTGTACACATTATAATATACTTAATCAATAAGCAGCTGCTTGTAAAGTGCTCGTTATTCACTTTTGAGTTAATGACATAGCTATTTTTGTCCACGAGAAAATTCCTCATTTCACCTGCGTGTGAGATTAAATACATCAAGTTGAATGATATCTGGTACTTTCAAATAAAAAATAGTTGCAAACTTTGTTTTCTGAATTTGCAAATTACTTTAAAAAGAGAAAAAGAAAAAAAACACAACCAATACAAACCACTCTGCCAGCCTGTGGTGTAGTACAACGAATAAATTTGACTTTTACCATTTACAATTATTTTTATATTGGTATGAATTTTGTTTCTTTTAAACACAGAAATAATCTTTATGTTAAACACTTTAACTCAGAAACATGTTACACACCGCTGATCATAAAATAGGCTTGTTGCATTTAGGTTGGGCTTCAGTGAGTTTCTTTTTCTACGTAGTCATATATGATTTCACAATATATATACTCCATATCGTTACACTGTCAACTGTTGGTTCTTTTAATTCTTTTTTTTATTTATTGATCTTGTATAGACAGTAATGGTTAGTGGCACCAATTTGATATTCTTCCGTAATGGTAGTTATTTTTCGTGACATTATGAACTAACATATACGATATCATGGAGGCGAAAGAATACTGAAATATTCACTGTGAAGTACGGCTTACGTGCGACTGGTTGACTTGGAAAAAATATGTTATGTCGTCCTATACTTTGGTAGTTGAGTCCATTTGCAATTAAGTACACTCTTATGATGTGGATTTTTTTTTGTAATTCAAAAGTTGAGACCTGTTGTTTCTTCTGATATAGATATATGAATTTTTTATTATTGCAACTGCTAGTTTGTCATTATGTGTGTTCAATAAACATTTTTAATATTTCAAAATGAAAGTATGACATGGACCTTTCCTCCTACAAATTCTATATTAATTGCATTGTTAAAACAGAATCAATATGCATACTAAGTGTCATTGTTTCTTAGTCCTTACCTCATTAGATACATAACTTTAGAAATGACAAAAAGAAAATTCTTATAAGTAAAGCATACCGATATGACGGGAGTTTAATGAACAAATAGTTTCAAGTAAATAAATTCTTGTAGATAACATTTCTATTTAACATCATTCTGAATGAATTTTAAACAGGAAGGAAGATAGTGAAGACGGAGAATGCAAAAAAAAACTGCTACACTAACGATCCACGAGTTCATGATGACTAATATAAAATGTTTGTAGTGATGACTTCAATCATGTTCCAGAAGCCTAGTTGTAAAAAGTCTGCGTAGTAACGGCAAGCTCTGGCATAACATATAAATTATGATATGAAAAATCCAAACAAAGGGGCTGAAGGGACACATTGCCACAGATGAAAGGAAAGTTGACAGTATGGTATGCGTTTGTCGTATAGATTGGTCAATAATTTTCCTTTACCATCGATCTCTAATTGTATGTCAAGATATGAGGCTGACTTAGTGTCTGTAGTATCCTTAATCTCATGTTACTTGGGGTAGATTTGATAAAAAAAAATCCCCGAAAGTTTAAAGATAATACGTAAGCTATAAGCGGAAACTGAGATAAAAGAACCTAGATAAACGATGTTCCTTCTTTTGGATCAGATCATCAATAAAGTCAGCCTCATAAGAGTGAAGGAGTAGGTCAGCAAGTGGAAGAGATAAAAATACAGCCTACAAGAACCCAGTAAAGAGTAAGAAATTTTCCACACTTTGAATCTGTCTTCGATTGACCCAGAAATAATGCGACGGGGTTGATTTAATTAAATGCGGCTTTATCCTCTCCTTCCTCGTGCTAATGCAAACAACAACATGCACAATAAGACACAATAAAACTTAACTTAAAAGTGGTATGAGTAACAAAAAAACAAAGCACAGAATGATTAACAATTAAACAAATCATATCTACTAACATCTACTGACATGCAAGCTCCAAATCTCAAATGAACGGATCACAATGATAAAATAATAACATCACTATTTCTCAAAATAACAAAAATCTTTTAGTTCTTATTCTTTTATCAAACCCTACCGGTGCACATGGTTCATACTTCCAGCTTTTTGTAAAGTTCGAGTCGTTCGTTTACTTTTGTTACTTTGTATGTATCATTTAGGTTATTTTTTTTTTGTAATTTTATGTTTGTTGTTGTGTGTCTGTTTTCCATGCCTCGTGTTTGTCCCCGGATTACATTCTTCGGATTTCCACTAGAATCTTGGTTCCCTTAAGTTTTCTTAGTACTTCTGTACTTCGATATTTCTACAGCATCTTGAATTATGATTTAACATGTTATAAACTAATTTTTCTTTTGAAAAAAAATCTTCATCTGATCTATCATGTACCAGACGTATCATCGTCCTAAAGGATCAATTGACGCTTTCAAAAATCTTTTATGTTTTTCACATAATTGTGTGTTTCGTGGTTTTGTTGATATTAAATCACGTTTTACAAAAAAGACGACATTAACATAGAAATTGCTGTTTAAGTTTGCGTTCTGAATAACGGCATAAACATTAAGTAAGCGAATTAAGGCCATTTTGACCCAACAATCTCACGAGTTCATAATAAACAATTTTCATAGACAATTTAAAGTTGTGGATAAGACAAATTTAAGGAAAATTGACTAAAGCATAAATTGAACGCTCTTTAAGAGCGTATGCGTTAGGATATACATTCTCATAGCAAGGAGTGCAAGATGAATTGAAATTCGACTTTTTAGAACAAAAGCTCAATGAATTGAACATTGAAAGTGAAGAAGATTTCCATATTTTTGCAAAATCAAGGGGTTGACAACTATTATTTAAGGACAACGGTGTGTATATTATGTCACTGACCTAAACAGGGTTGATTTTCCATACGTTGAGATTGTTGCTCTTCTCATGATAACGCTATCAGTATAATCTAACCGGTCATTTTCTAATATGAAAACACTTCCCAACTGTCATACCTTTTCTTTTCCACCGGACATGGCATTTAACGGTTCGATGTGTGTTTTGGAAATAAGGGTAGCAAAATTACCGAACACTAATCCGATCCATAATCAAGTCCAAAATAGATCTTGAAAAATAGATATTACACCACCGGAGAAGCTTGTACCACAATGGTACCACAATAATAATGACTATGTACAGACATTTCAAACGAACTGACAGGTAAAATCTAGAAAGACACATTTATCTTTTTAAACATCTCCGTTGGTCACCGTCTCAGTAGGGGTTGACTCACCAGTCGTTCTCTGATTTCTTTGGGGTCTCCATATCTGTCGTTGATTTTGTTTATTTTTCTTGGTTTGTGAGTTGTTCGTTTGCTTAGTCTTGTATTATTTTGATTTGATTTCTTTTTGTTTTTGTTTTGTATTTTTATTGGTTTTTTATTTGTCATTCCCAGTTTCGTGTTCTTCGTTTAATTCTAAGAGATGTAATGAGAATCCTGAATGTGAAGTATAAATGTCATATTCTATTGGAAATCTCAGTTCTGTGTTTTTTATCTTATTCTTCTTTTGTTTATAACTTCTATTTTCATCACGGGTGATCTGAGCACTATTCAAAATGAGAATTTCCGAAAAGTAATATCTCACGACTTGAAGTTCGGAAAACCGTTGTTGTTCTATAACTTTAAAATCATAATGAACGCAGTGGAAGATTATGCAAGAGCGTGGATTAAAAGAGAGAAGGGACAGAAACCAGAACTTGTCTCACTGGCACATTGAGTAAAAGTAGTTAAAAACGTCGCTTTGACAACCTAAAGAAATTCATGAATGATCAATCTAAACCAGTATTTAAATACAAAGCAGCTGACAATTATCTCTCCCCCTTCATGAGAAATTTACAACATTGTTTTTATGTAAAGCGCATAACTACGAGTGCTTAATAAAAGAGGTAGGAATTAAAAAAAATCGTATAATCCTACAAAGGCAGTATGTTCAACAAGGATAATATCCTAGGTGACCACAAGTACTTTATGGCCTCATTGAGTTTTCCTTCAAGCGAGGACTTTTCTTATTTGTATTGGATTCCAAAACTACATAAAATCCATACAAGCAAAAGTACATTGTAGGATCATCTACAAAAGAGCTGTTTGTACGGCTCACCAAAATTTTGTCCGCAGTGAAGAAAGGACAACAAGAATACTATGAAACTGTTTACTCGCTTAATGGAATTAATGATGTGGATTCTAAAAGCTCTAAAGATTATTTAGATAATCTTAAATTTCGCCCCTTCGCTGATGTTAACTCCTTGCAAACTTCTGACTTTTTAACATTATACACAACCTTGCTGCACGATCAAAGTCAACCGAAATCAAAGGAATGCAATTCAGGGACAGACCAGACATGAAAAACAGAAAAACACAACAAAGAATATAAAGTAAGCAAAATATTACATACAAAGTAACAAAAGTAAACGAGCAATTCGGACTGCACTAAAAAAAGGGAACATGGACCATCTGCTTGTCTGGTTGCTCATAAAAAGTCAAGTCCGTGGTAGACGAAAGAGGAAAGGAAAACTATGCCACGTTGAACAAATCAGTTTTCATGGCGCAGATGGATACATCGTAACGATCCACGAGTTCGTGATGACGACCATACAATTTCTGTAGTGATGACTTCAATCTTGTAGCAACATAACCCCAAACATGTCAATCATGGCGTGACTGTAAAAAAAAAGAATTAAAAACGATCTAAAATCACAATACAACGAACCAAATAAAACGAATTACATATAAAACCTAATGAAATCAGTGAAACAAAACGTCTATCAGTATGAAATCCTAGGAAAACCGGAAGTTACGTCAGGTGCTACGGAAGAGTCAGCATGTCCTGCATTGTCATCGTCACCCGTCATATTGCAACTGCGTTCAATCTGGTTATTGCCTACCAATAATAATGAAGCCCCTCTCTTGAGGAGTGTCGTTAAAAACAATTTATATTTAGTTGATATCCCTCAATTCAACATAATATTATGACGTAAATAATGAAAATAATTCTGAAATGATGGAAAATTATCAAACATAGACAAATGAAATGAGAGCCAAAAAAGTCAGCATTGAACATGGACCATTCCCAACTTTACAATAACAATGACAAAAAAAACGTGATTATGAAATTAGTTAATTAAGGATATTTTTATGCCACTTCAAATACTGCTTTTATGTACACAAACAAGTTGAAAATCGAGTTCATTCAATATTTATTAAATTTAAAATTACGGAATCACATTTTTTGCGTATTTTAGTGTTTAAAAGCATTACTTAAATTTTATTGAAAATGATGTTTTTGACACAAAAAGATGTAAAATCGTTAAATAACTATCCTACATAAATATGATGCATTTATATTTTGATTTTTCCAACTGATGATCACTTTGTAAATATACGTAAATACGCTTTAATTTAACGGTTTTTTTTTAATTTTCATCGGCGGGGTCATGGATGAAAAATTTAAAGAATGGAATACATACTTCTTGGTAAAGATTCCTCATACTTTGTAAGAAATAATTCGAAATCATCTTCCAGATATACAGAGAAAGATGTTTACAAAATGCTGGAATTTTTAATCGACAAAATGTTTGTCCAGTGTGGTGGACGTGTTTTTCAACAAACGGTCGGCATTCCAATGGGAACAAATTGTGCTCCTTTTCTTGCTGACCTATTACTTCACTCTTATGCGGCCGACTTCATAGCTAATCTGATCCTTAAGAAAGAATATCGTTTGGCTAGATCCTTTAATAATCTCAGTTTCCGGTATATAGATGACGTATTATTTTTTAACAATCCTAATTTCGGGGATTTGATACATCGCATCTACCTCAAAGAACCTGAGATAAAGGATACTACATACACATATCTTGACCTACACTTAGAAATCGATGGTAAAGGAAAGCTATTGGCCAAAATTTATGACAAATGTGATGACTTTTCATTCAGAATTGTCAACTTTCCTTTCATCTGTGGCAACATCCTTTCAGCATCTGCATGTGGAGTGTTCATATCACAACTCGTGCGTTATGCCGGGGCTTGCCGAAACTGCGCGGACTTTTTGTATCGAGCTGGGGCTCTAGCGGGTAGGCTTCTGGAGCAAGGTTGTGTTGCTGCTTGATTCAAGTTATCACTACAGAAGTTTTATGGTCGTCATCATGAACTCGTGGATCGTTATGGTGTATCCATCTGCATCATGAAAGAGTAATCAAGGGAACCAAGGTTATAGCGGTAATCAAAAGAATGTAATCCAGGGACAAAGACCAGACATGGAAAACAGACAAACACAACAAAGAACATAAAGTAACTAAAATCATACATACAAAGTAACAAAAGTAAATGAGAACTGATTTATTCAACGGGTCATGGTTTTTCTTCCTTGCTTCTTCACCTGTTTGGATTCATTACAAGAGACAAAGTCTATAGGACAGAATCAGAGATAGAGTCCTTCACATTTATATTAAAGACAATTTATGAATATTTTGTTAAACTTCAAAACTTGTTTTTTCTTGTGTTATTGTACTGACAGAAGAAACCAGACCCTCTTTGTAGTTGAAAATGATTAACTTTAACAGTGGTACATTGTTTCCGTCTAATTGCCTTTTTCGTGACGTTTTTATGTCTACCTTGTATCACTTATAATTCGATAGCAAGAAAAAGTGAATCTGGCTTAAATAATTTCGACATTAATTGATTGCAAAGGATAAACAAATGTTCAAAAATAAGATATAATAAATAGTACTTTTACAAGGTAAAGTTTATTGAATACGAATGAAATCCATTTAGACAAATAGTTCAGCTGACTGAAAACACGGATAATGATATAATAAAAAATCAGAAAGAATTTATCAATAAACACAACCAAAGCACTAGAGGTAACCAACTGACCTATTAAAGTATTTTTGTTTACGATAACTCGCTTTTTAACGGTTAACCATTTTCTACTGAAAAAGTTAAGCAGAAATAAATAATTAAATCACTCCGAAAGACTCGTGACAACCAA
This sequence comes from Perna viridis, assembly GCA_037379345.1. Taxonomy (NCBI): domain Eukaryota; kingdom Metazoa; phylum Mollusca; class Bivalvia; order Mytilida; family Mytilidae; genus Perna; species Perna viridis. The sequence continues at coordinate 57,307,754 of CM074511.1, forward strand.
TTCACAGTAAGTAACCTTAATTTATGTTCATTAGAAGACTATACCGCTGTTTCAGCAAGGGTAGACACTCTTAGGTTGCACTCAACAGAAATGAAATTCAAATCCACAGTTTTGCATTCATAACTGATCCATTTTACTTAAGTAAAACTTGCAGTTCATACAAACAATGAAAGATTTAATATAGTTGACTTTGAAATTTGGCAATATGTCAATAGAAAAGAAGTGTAAAGTGTATGTTTTGAGTTAGTGGAAAGTAATTAGGTCAGTTCAGGATGAAGTTACCTTTTCTTTAACAGCTGCCGGTGTTTTTTTTTTAAGTCTGCACATTTACGTAGGACCTTTACAAATTCTAATAGTGCACAAAACTGACCAACATGATATTTATACATATGTTAAAGATTAGTGCCGAGATGTATCAAAATATTTTATTATATTTTCGTTGCTTCAATTTTTCATGCCAAGAGTTATAAATGCATTTTTCAGTTTTAATTTTAATGATCTTCTATATATAGCAATATAAATTATTTTGCTTTCTTTGTTAAACTTTGTTATCATTATATATATATATGAATTGTCATGGAATTATTTACCATACCATTCCTGTTGTATCGTACCTTAATGTTTAAATCAATCACCTACATTGATTTGTAGATCTATTCACGTGACTTTAAGGTTTCATGAGACTAAGGTCCTTGTCTACCATTCATATACATGATGATTTGTCATTTACTTACCGTTAAGGTTAGCGTTAAAAGCAAAATCTCTGTTCATGTAAAAATATCGATAAAAACAAATATAGTTATGCATGATGAAAATATAAAGAAAAACATAAATAAAAGTAAATAAAATAAAGATTTTGCATTGTAATGAAGTGTTGGGATCAAAGAAGAAGCAAAAATACAGTTCGGTCTCCAGTACGTTCTACAATGTAAATTCCGTAAGGAAAATAAAACTAAAACGAGACTTACAAACCTAATTGTATCAGTTGATGAATTCATATACATACTTTGATGGCATTGGTATTTGTTTGGCAGATCGGCCAGTGTTTCAGATTCCCTATCGATTAACCTATAATTTATAGTACTAATAAGGTACCACATTCTACGATCATGTTTTCTTTGTAGACAAATAATAAAGATTTTTAAAATACCTTCAGTGTTGTCAGCTGTAAGGTAAAATTAACTTCAATTTGTGACGAAGGTCTACAGAATAAGTATCTATTGTTGAATTTCAATAAATTTGGTATTTTGATTACTTTGAATACACAGGTAAAAAAATCATTTTTCGCAAGGTTCCTTTTTGTTCAGAACCATTTTAATTCTCCTCTGTACCAGAAATTTCCCAAATCGAAAGAAAAATCGATAATTATTGATTAGAATTATTATTATTATTATTATTATTTTATTTCATTTCAATTTTAGTTTATTTTTTTTTTACTTTTTTTCTTTTTTAATATATTTTTTATAGAAGTAAAATGATTTATATTTTAGAAAACATTTTATTTTGGGAGGTCACCCAATTAACTTTGTACACACAGCATGTATATTGTATTAAGATATTTAAATAATTACGAGTTGTAAAATGGCGGTGTAAAAACACATTATAATGATATATCTCGATCCAAAATGAATATTTCAATCTTTTTCAATGCTATCTTTATGCTGCTTATTAGGGCGGCGATAATCTTGCAATATCTTTCGACACCTACCTGACCTGCTCGAAACTCCATTGATGTATAACATCATCAAATCTTTTGGGATAAGAAGGTCAAATAAGAAGATATGCTTTCAATCGTGTAACAGGTTAATTTTAATGGTTGAATTAATATTTGAATAAACGCAGTTTTTTCTCGGTAAATATTGCAGACATACCTTGTTCGTATTCATCCTGCAACAGGTAATATGAATAAGTTATGCTTGCACATTATATTGTATAAAGTAAAGGGGATTAATTAAGAAAACGTTTAGTTTAATGACTGTTAAAAGAACTTCCAAAACATGGAATCTGTGAATGAAACAGCTATAAATAATATACGGAAACCGAAATAAAATTTTAATGTAGGTTTATAAACGTTTGCTCTACCCTTCCTGGTTCCCCTAACTTCACAGTTATTTCAGATAGACATGCACAAGTCACATGACCTATGCATGATGTCATGGAATTTTCAGTGAATTTCACTTGCCAGCAAATTGGACTGCTGATCAGCTTAAAACTGAACTTTCAAAACTTGGAATAAGTTTTCCTGGGAACGCGCGCCCATCCCACTTGATGTCATTGTATAAATCATATGGTCATACACGGGAGGTAACCGTAACACTGAAGAGTCAGATATTGGAACGGCTGAAACTATATCTGTGAGGCCGTCAGATGGAACAGCTGAGATAATCATGGCCGAAACGGAACTTCCGGTAGTGCATGAAATGCATCATAATATAAACAATGAACTTCTCTGAATATTTCGAGAATTGTCTGCCAACGTCAACGCATTAAAGGAGTAACGCACAGCATATTTATAGAGATTCCAACAAAGTTCTGAATGACAATAGGCATACCGATGCTTATGGGAGACTTTGGAATTTTTATGGTGATTTAGAAATTTGCAATAACTTTAATGCAGAGTAAGGATGTACCCGACCAAGATGTAACAATTTAAATGTATGTGCTATATGCAAGAAAGCAGAACACGGAAAATCACAATGTCTTCATTAAAAAAACTTGATAGCCCCCAAAGTCCCATACAAAGCTTAGACACAAAAAGCCCAGTGACTACTGCTATAAATATTGACAATTTTCAAAAACTATTATGCAACCATCAAGACAGGAAATTTGTGCAAAACTTAGTGACAGGTCTAAAACATGGCTTTGATACAGGTATTTCTCCATTAACGTCTTCCTCGGTTATATGTAAAAATTTGTTATCATCTAGACGTCAACCGGATGTCACTTCAAAATGTTCTCAGTCTGAACTAGACAAAGGGTTCATCTATGGTCTATTTATTAATACACTGTACGACTTATACCGCATTGATCCAACAGGCATTGTCGAAGGGAAATATTCAAAAAAGAAAAGAATTATAGTGGATTTATCGGCACCCCATGATGGTTTAGATAACCCTAGTTTAAATTGCCTAATTGATAAAAAAGACTTCTCTGCAGTATGTTACTACTGACCATGCCATCCCAAAAATGTATGCAAAACCGATATTTCTGATGCATTCAAATTAGTGCCAATAGCAGAACATTTATGGCCATTTCACGGTATTCATTGGGGGATAAATATAACTTTCATTCTAGATTAGTCTTTGGTAGTGGGTCAAGACCAAAAATATTTGACCAAATATTTCTGGATAACTGAGAATATATTCAATGAGAATAACATTTTACATTTTTTAGATGGCGTCCTTACAATTAGCCCACCAAATTACGAAGCTGATAGAATTATGGCAATATTAACTTTGTTATTCAGGAAGTTGAACATTCTAATTACACCCCATTAGACTGTTGGACCGACTCATTGTTTGGAATATTTAGGTGTAATATTAGATACGAAATATATGGAAGCTCGGTTATCCAAGAAAAATTGAAAGGATTTGTGAAATCATAGAGAAATTTCTGACATTAAAATTATGTACAAAGAGACAATTAGTCAGTTTATTGGGTCATCTCAAATTAGTGCAGAGTAAATTATCCTGGAAGTTCATTAATTTCGTATTTAAGTAAGCTTTCCACAACTATTAAAAACTGCATTACCACGTTTATCTTACCAAAGAATGTAGATTGGATTTACAAATGTGGCTGAAATTCCTGTGTGGATGGAATGGCGTTTCTTCCTTTCTAAATTATAATCTTACTCCGGCATCTGATTTGCATTTATTCACTACAGACTGCGCTTTTGGGGGTCTTTGTGGTACCATGTGGTTTCAAGGGAGGTTTCCTTCACAGATTTGCACAACAAAGAAGCTCCTAAGGCCTTATTTGAGTTATATCCTACAGCTATGGCTATAGGCTTGTGCGGTGTTACTTGGGCCAGGCATAGAATTGTTTCATTTCATGTCTACAGTAGTGATTATAAACAAAGACTGTATAGTTTCGACAGCTAGTACCATGGGAAAGATTTGATGATGTGAAGGAACGGTTATTGGTGCAAATACCGCAGCATCTTACAAGACTGGTTTTGAACGCTTCTGCCAATTTGTCACCTTGTATGGTATGGCTAACCAACCAGGAGACCTGCCTACTCTAGACAAAGAGTTATTAATTAACTTTGTTACATACTGTTATCAAGCCTTAGATCTCAAATTAGCCACTATTAAGATTCATCTATCTGGAGTTAGGCTTTTTTACTTAAGGAAAGGTAGAAAAAATTCACTCAAGTATAATAGGTTAGAATGTATATTGAGAGGTATCAAAAGAATTCAAGGTTCTGATTTAGCTTTAAAGAAAAGAATTCCTGTAAATTATCTAAAAAATGGTTTTGTCCCCTTTTCTAGACTCTATGATCTTAGCACTTTTTCAATTAGCGTGTTTTGTTTTTGCTTTTACGTTGTGTGGAATTTACTGTTACTAGTAAATGGGTCATGATAACTGTTTTGAATGTGAAAATATCAAACCTGTACAATGTATGAAACAGTTCATTGAACTCAGGGAGAGACAAGTGCATTTAGTTCATCAGTGTTTTATAGACTGTAAGGGAGCACCATTGAGTAGAAACAAGTTTATTGACTTTTTAGACATGCATTTTCTTCATTAGACATTGATGATTCCAAATACAGTGGTCATTCCTTTCGTATAGGGGCAGCTACTACTTCAGCAGCTGCAGGAATCGAAGATCATTTGATTCAAACTTCAGGTCGATGGTCATCAAACTGTTATACTAGGTACAGTAGATACAATAAAACATGCACAAATCAATTGAATATTTCAATCAAATGTTTATTGTTGACTATAGTGGGTTATAGTACCTATATTAAAATGTACAACTCATATTAACAGTGGAGCAATCTTCTTGGGGGCACTCGTTGTACTCCTTTTGGCGTTTTCAATTCAATTTTTCTGGAATTATAATCCCCTATTCAGATTGCACAAATGCTTTTATGTTAATGACCTGCTGGGCTCCCCTAGGTTATCTTTCAATGGTTAGAAATCAGTTGTGGCATCTGCTGGGCTCCCCCCAGATATCTATACTCGGCGTCACATAAATAACATACTGTTAAAATTTGAATAAAAATATTTTCTACGACTTTATTGACACCAACCGTCGTTTAAATTGTCTTAAATGACTTGCTCATTCGTTTAGCCAAACAGCTTCTCAAAAACAAGTCGCTTATTAGCTTAAATCATGCGTAACAAATCCTTACGGGAAAATCCCATACTAATATCCGCCATGTTGGTTTTTACGGGACGATTTGTTTACAAACGAAGTGCGTAAGTTCCCGTCGAACTCCGGTGACAATCGTCTGCTTGATCAACTTCTCGGTATTATACGTTGTTCGCGTAAAATAAATCCGAGATATCCGAAATAACGCCGAATTGCATTCTGGGTTCTTCGGTTTTTGGACAAACCATTTAAACGTAAACAACATCTCCTAGCAACCCGATCACTGTAAACATGGCCGACTTTTTACAATGTAAATATTGCCACCTAGAATTAAAATCTGACCGGAATTTAACGATTCAATGTTTAGGGAGAAGCCGTTTGGCTAAACGAATGAGCAAGTCATTTAAGACAATTTAAACGACGGTAGGTGTCAATAAAGTCGTAGAAAATATTTTTATTCAAATTTTAACAGTATGTTATTTATGTGACGCCGACTATAGTCCATAGCTTCCAAACGTCAGTAGGTGTGCCTCCCCCAGATACAAAGATTTAGGTTATAGGCGTGTCTGTCGGGTTCCCCCGTACACTAAGATTAAGGATGTAGACGTGTCTGCCGGGCTTCCCCCCCCCCCCCCGACACTAAGATTTAGGATATAGGCGTGCCTGCCGGGCACCCCCAGGTACAAATATTAGACAAATTTATACAGTATCTGCTGGGCTCCCCCAGGTACAATATACTTTTGTTTTCTTCCATTTTTAAGTTCTAATGTATTGTCCATTTTTACAACATTCATGTATCAGCTGCCCCCCCACCCCCCCAATACTAATTTCTAAAATAAGTTTGTTTTCTTCGAGCAGTCCCCAGATTGCCAAATTGTGTCTTATGTTTTTTATGATTGAATATTGTGTTAATGTAAATATTTTGTACTGATGTTTTAGATTAAATGTAGTTATTTTAATAGATTTATTAACTTTATGTGTTTGCATTTACAGTTGTAGGTTTTGACTTTATACACTCAACAACTTGTCAATTTGTAAGATACGAATGTACATTAAGACCAGATGTACGATACATGTATTTACTACATGTGGTTTTTTTTTTTAATTTCATGAAACTTACACAGAGGTGTTGTTGCACACACGCTAAAATGATGGAAAAGATGTGACAGAAGATTGATATGTGCTAAACTTGCATAAATGAGCACCTTAGGAAGTGTTCCTCCAATGAAATTCATGGTTAAGAGCCCATTTGGGAAGGTGTGTATCATGTTCCTGAGAGTATACAAAGCATAAAGAAAACCAATTGTAAACTCATAAAACAGGCATCAGAAGCTTTACCTAGGAAGATTGACATGGTAAAAAGGGTCTCAAATTAAATGATATTTTGTTCTCACTTTTTCATTCAATCGTTATATCCTTCAGTTGTTATAGAATTGAAATAACAGTTCATGGTTAAATATAAAAGATAACCATTTAACTTTATATTTACCTTACGTGTGTGTGTGTGTGTGTGTGTGTGTGTGTGTGTGTGTGTGTGTTATGTTTTGATATTGTTATTCTTTTAATGATTGACTGTCTTATAAAGGATTAACTTGTTCACTCAATTTGAAACAAGCCACCCAGTAAAAGCTCATATGTGCCCTTTCGTTGTAACAAAAAAGTAATTGTAATAGTTGTCACTGTGCACGCGTGTGTGTGTTTTGTTTGTAAATCAATAAGTAACTACATGTATTTTGACATTTTATTTTATAACATGTTAACAATGAGGGTATTATAACGGCTAAAATCATACTTGAGCAATTAGTTCTCTTATTTAAGATAGTACATGTATTGTTAATATAAGTTCAGGTCAGTAATACTGTTTTCGATACCATATATACTTAGTTGTTCTAACGGTAATTGTTTGCTTACAATTTACGATATAAGGATATAATTGTACTTCTTTTATCTTTTGAATTAACACGTGAGTCAAAGCAAACAGCTCTGGTGGTTTGAAATAACATTTGAAAAACACTAACGAAGCATGATTTATACAACACAACGGTAATTTAACAATTAGAACATATTCACCGGGGCCAGGTAAATGGCACTTGATTGTACTATTTTACATGTTGATACATTATCATCACAAATCAGATCTTGATCTGGAATGGCTTGAGTAAAGTTTGGATTCTTCTTGTATTATTGAAGGAATTTCAACTTTCCGTGGCATCGTATACTTTTCAATATCAATGTGTGTGAAATTGTTTCTTTGAAGCAACTTCCCTCTAATGGAATCCATTAACTCCTGTGAACCTTTATCTTCCATTTTGCCATGTGTACTAGAAGTTGACGACGATGCCCGTCTTTGAGAGCTTACCGACTTCACTGATCCTCTTCTGTTGGAATTATTCGGTGTTCCGCGATTTAATGTAACATATTGCTTTAAAAAAAGAAAATTTCTGGTAAAATACATCAGACCGATGAACTCTATATAAAATCAGAGTTAAATTGATTGTATGAATCTAAAGCAAACTGCTATTTACAAAATATACTCCTAAACTTTCAATTACTTAACCACCAGAATGCATATAATCTTGATACAAATTTTCAACCCTCATGCTTTTATAAGAAGTGGATATATATATATTGAATATCAGCCTTACAATTCGCGAATGCATTTGTTTTACCAACCAAAAGAAATGAGCGAATTGGTGTTTCTAGAACATGTATTAGGTAAAATTCTGCCAAACGCCTTTTTTTTTAATTCTAAAGTTTTATTGTTGTCGCCGGTTGAAAAACCATTTTATGTAAGGTTCGTATTTGTTATGTAATTATTTCTCATACTTACAGCACCATAAGCCCCCGCAATTGTTTGTTTGTTAACACGCCCAGAGAAACATCGAAACACGTAATGTCGAAATGTCTTGTGTAGAAAGCAATAAAGAATTGGATTGGTTGCGCAGTGCATATGACCAACCAACAAGGTGTAACTCAGCACGTTAATGTCACTGACGTCATCAGGCCTAAAGTCTATGTAAGTACTGAGGATGAAATAAGGCGTCCAACATAAAATAAATACGACGGCTATTGCAATACATAGTTTGGCTAACCGTCTTCTATTTAAGGTCAGGTTTCTTAGACTTATCTCACGTTCACTATACGTTCTACCATTTCTCCTAGTAATGGGTCTCTCGGCACTTAACTTCCTATCAGGTACCCACAGTCTCTTTCCCATCAATAAATAAGCAACTAGTAATGTTGTTCCAGGTATGATAAAAATAAGGATAAGCAATATTATATCATAGATCTGTCTATGCAAATTATTCTCCCAATTTTCGGAACAATACGTCACGAATTCTCCAATTATCTCTGTAGTCATCGTTGTACGAACAAATAACAATGGAATAGCTAATAAAAACGATATAAGCCATATACTGATAAGGACAATGCGAACATATTTTGTTGACCGAATATTTCTGTATTTGACAGGACGACGTATAGCTAGACATCTGTCCATACTCATACTCGTTATTGTAAGTATACTAGCAAATATTGCAACACCTACAATTAGAAAAATCCACATTTCGCATCATTTTGTTAATTCATTTATATATGGTAATCAATTTAGATATATAATGAATGCATAATTCGATTTGAGCCTTACTGTACACGAAATACTTATATATGAGTACAGGAAAGCAGAATGTATACCAAAACCGGATCTCATCATTTTTTACTTTTTTTTAAATTTTGTCTGATTAATATGTATTTACTTATATTGCTATTTCCTTATTGTACTATTCTATTTACTTTTTTATTTTTAGTTATTCATTTATTTGCGTTACTTTCGCCTAAAAATCAGTTGTAAGTATATTATATTTTATAAGTATAGTCTTTGATAAATACATATGTGAAAGTGATTTGCAGATACCCGTTCTGTTCCCCTCGTTCGCACAACGAACTCCTCGATTTACATCATACAATCAGTATGATATTTGTCCTAGCAAAAACTAATACTGGTTTTTTATACAGTAATCTGACGTAAAATCAAACAACAGAACAACATATTTGTCAAGTCATAATAATAATGTCTTAATACATCTTTTTTAGTTATAATTAACTTTGTTAAGACATAAAAAGAATTTTACCTTGTAAATAAGGTACAAGTTTACATAGAGCGTCACCGTATATCCAAAGTTGATAAATCTTCTCAGCAACTGTCATTGGTACACAGATGAAAGCAACTACAAAAAAAAAATAATAAAAACCCTTAAATATGGATTATAATCAAATAGTTGGACGTGATATTGACATTTATGCCCCCTTTAATAATGCCGAAAGTACCAAGCGGATATCAGCTTCGGTTGATAACTGGTTATTGGCCTACCGTTAAATTGAAAAAAAATAAATTATACCTATTTTAATCTGGAATTATTTGTTATGGTTCAGATATGTGATAAAAAATTATGACATTGCCATATCTCTAACCTTCCCTTGGATCAACCCTCGACCCATATCAGCCCTGGAGCTTTTGGGCTATGGAAGTTTCGTGCTGATACAATGGCCGATTGTATATATTACTTTTACTTGTCAACTGTCGTCCGAGCCATATGTTTATGAATTGATGAATTATATTTACAATCAATGATTTTTTTTTCGTTTATTATAATTGATTTTTTTTTTCATTTACATTGCATAACACTTTTACGTTACGTCAGAAGGGGTTCATTTATAATTTTGTGAAAATTCAAGACTAATGCCTAATCGCCATTCAATGTTATACCCTTAAGATAGATATATATATAACAAAGAGAGTTATTTTAAACTTCTTGACATTACAGAAAACCTTGTCATCAAAATATAATTCGGAGGTGGACCTCCGAATTATATTTTGATGATAAGGTTTTCTGTAATGTCAAGAAGTTTAAAATAACTCTCTTTGTCCCAGAAGATTTATTAATTCCTACTGATAACTAATATTTTACTTCAATGGAGACGGATATTAAAAAATCCAGATCTATAATAAATGATCTTACTTAAGCCTTTCATTATCAATCGATAGCTGTTATTTTATTATTCAATTTCTTATCTTTGTAGAAAAAATCTTCATTATGTTGTGATTAAAACTAAGCCAGTTACTCTCTGAGATTCGTTTCATACAATATCATACACTTCCGGATCATGTCGGGAAGTGTTTAAACACTTGTTACTGCGTTCTTAATAGACTTTTCAACCTGGAATGATTATCCAGACCTTAAATGATATTTGCATTCAAATATGTATAATGACATATTTAATTAAAATGAAACAGTGTGGAAAGTTTCTATGTAATGCAGTGATGTAAGAAATTAAAGAGTGAAATAGAGCGATAAAACCAATATCTAGCATCAGGCACACAAACTTGTATCTTAATTTACAAACTCAAAGTTTTTATCTATGACACTTGAAACAGATTCGAATAAAGTTATTCTTTCATCAGTGGTTGTTACGATAGATACTATTTTATGCAGGTATTTGCAATAAATGATATAACCTCATCGAAATTTGCATTTTATATGATTGGTATTTTTTGTAACTTGAAGTTAACATTTTTCACTTTTACTTGTATCGCACGAAACGTGTAAATAAGGGTAACAACAAACACTAGTCAGATTCTTAATTAAGTCAAGTCCAAAATAAATCTGGCAAAATAGATATTACACCACCGGAGTAAATAGGTACCGCAATGGTATTGACTTGATACAAGCATTTTAAACGAAATGGCGGGTCAAATCCAGGTTTTAAGTGAAACATGGCAACAATGTTCGTTTGTTTATTTATGTTTTGAATAATGTTTATCATTTAATCTTATTTTGTTATTCTTTGAATGTGTTCGGTTTGTATTTTCTTTCAAAATATAAATCTTCATGCTGTCAATCATATTCTTATGTTTTTACACCAATGAAGATATATTACGACATTTTGGCGGATCCACATTGTGTCGATTTCTATTATCGTGTAGAATACGAATCGCATTGATGATGTCAAATTCTCATCAAAATTAATTTCACTCAAAAGTATTTTTACGTTAATTTCTACTGTTTAATGATGGTAATAAAGCACAATCGATAAACTGATGCTTTGTGAAAAGAGGTACTAAAATGTACCTTTCAGTGCATTGCAAATCAAAATTTACTTTATTGAATAGTATAAACAAAGTTATAAAATTGATATTATGAAGTTATTTAATACTAATTTATTTATTTTTTTTTATTTTTGGGGGGAATACCTAATAGGACTATGTCTCCTTTACCAATATCTCAATTAGGAAATGGCAAATCAGGGAATCCAAGATTCGAGCAATTATCATTGATAAAGATTAGAAAGGGAAAACAAACACACACAACAAATAACATTTAAAATAACCAAAATAACACATTCAAAGAAAAACAAAAATAAATTAGCAACTCAGACTTCATTGAAAAGTATGAACATGGACCAGATGCACCGAAAGGATAAGCATCCTCTGTTTTTTAGAAACACCCGCCGAGTTGCTCATTATATGTCGGGTCCAGTGTAGACGAAAGAGGAAATTATAACTATGACACGACGACGAAATTTGTTTTCATGGTGCGGATGGATATGCATCAAAAAGATCCACGAGTTCTTTACAACGACCTTCAAAATCTTTTAAAACGATGGCTTTGATCAAATAGCAACGCATCCTTGTACCAAAAGCATAACTGTAAGAAGTTTAACACAGGCCGTAATGTTGCCATTGTAAGTTGCCGTCATTTTGTGTATTACTGCAGTATCCTTATACAGATATTATAATGCAGTAACAACTACAGAAAATTATACTCTATCATTATTTCATCATACTGAATGTCCTTTTATTTCTTGCTGAATTCACGTTTCACACTATTTACCACTGACTCTGATAATACTTTTAATTAAAACACCATCCGGAACATGGAAGTCTTTTTATCAAATGAAACATCAAATGTGTTCATATTCTAATTGCCTCAATGAGAGTGGCTGTGTGCAAGATTGATCGCACACTTTTGGATCTTTTTATGACATTACCCCTCCACAACATATGTTCAACTTAATAATTTCATCATCTTACCCTACACACATGATTTTGTGTAATTAAATCAAATAAAATATTTATATAAAGCAATCAGAGCAATCACATTACTTAATCAAATTAATCGACATGACTGACAGGATAACCAAGATGATTTCCAAGACATGTGTTGCAATATAACAAAATTGATTGAATATAACGTTGGCATTTATAACGTTTTTTTTACAGAAAACTGTACATGTCTACCATCCTGTAAACTTATTATTGTAGGATACAGCTTTCGTTGGTGTATACGGTATTGTAAAATTGGTCCTCGAGACATATCTCTATTTTTGTGGCATCTTCAGTCGGGTGTCAGGCGAAAATGTGAATTTTTATCTGTAGATAAATAATGTTCACTTGAAGACTTGAAATATCAAAAGTTAACTAGTTTTGCAGTTGAAAACGAATTAAAAGAATGGATAATTTAGCATTCAATTTAGTTATTTGAAAGTATAAGCAAAGCGTCGATTATGATGGTAAGAAGGGGCAAAGGGATATGTGTAATCCGTTGAAAAGGATCAGTTTATCTATTGATCCCACAAAAAAGAAAACAAAAACAAATGCGAAACACAACATACCGTACCGCCTAATTGTTAGGACACTACAGAATAAAACAATAACTTAATATGAAAATACGTTAAATTTAGTCGTTTTCGAAATGTTGAATAGAGTTTCTTTTTCGTCCTTATCGATAGTGAAAATTATCTTTAGATAAATGAATGCCAGTGCCACCGATGAACTACTTCTACTGCAGTCATTTTATGTAATTTTTGTTTTGGTTTAGAAATTGGTCTACAATAAATTGAACGTAGAAGGTTATTGTAGGAGATTTTGAATGTTCATCTTTTGTTTTTCAAAATTTAATACTAATTGTATAACTTTAGATTTTAGACTGATACTTGTGTTCATATTGCATAATAATTGCATCATAACAAGACGCAGTGAATTTGAGTTAACTCGAGGAAGATTCAATATACCTTTAACTAAACGTCATCTATTTTCAGAAAATATTGATTTACACCCACGTTGTCCTGAACGCTTATATCTTCGTAGCATTAAAAGCAATAATTCATTGAAGGACACAAATGAAATAAGCTATGGTGCCATTCATCATGTTGAACAGTGTGGTGTTTTCTTAATTAACAAACTTACATATAAATGGAAAGCCCAAAGTCGTGTCATTAATGCCTGACATTTGACAATATGCCAATATGTACTTACATGAAAGCCATTGTAGAATGCATTGAAGCTGAAGCTTAGTAAAAAATCAAAAAAGTGAATCTTGAGTTCAAATTAAAGGAATGAAATATAAATGATCAATAATCATAATTGTATTTACAATATAGTTTGAAGTTATTTTACTTTACTTACTGACTTGTATAGTTAGGTACCAAATGCTTAACCCTGATGTCAAATGTACAATCAGTATTATTTAGCATTAAAACCAAGGAATGCCATATATAACACCAGCTTTCAATATAATTGTGTCTAAGAAACAATATTTATACACTTAATACTGCAGTTATTAGATTTTCAAAGTTTGTGGCCTGAAATACAAGGCTGAAATGCACCGCAACGTTTTTACCATCAAAACCAGTAAATAGCATCCTGTTATCTTCGCTTCGTTGTTACTTTGTGTTTTAATTAAGAGTATTTTCCAACGTTAGTTAAAAAGCAAAGTTTAACAAAGCAAAATACACGATGCAACACCTGGATGCCTATTTTTACATGGGCTTGTACTTGAATGTTAATAGAACGGCATCGCTATTTTGGAAGATTGTTTTAAAGGTATTGAAATATGCGTTGTTATCGAATTTTTAAAGAAGGGATTTTTTCTGTTGTGCTATAGTTATGAACCAATTAAAATTTATACCAGTTTACGATTCATGATTTTAGCTTCAAACCAACTCCGCGTATTCGCTCATGACAATAATTCTTTTTAGGTCAAGTATCATATTTGGCAAAGTAGGTGATTAATTTTGTGAATTCTGCAGGGCTTGAATCAAATCTTAACTCGCCACATATTGGTAAAATAAATTAGACTGTGTCAATACAAGTTATCTTTAGGAGATATTCAGATTGGTATCATATTTCTCCGTCTTTATCTCATTGAAATAAAAAACAAAATCAAAAATGCAGTATAGACAAGACCTCATTTAATTGTGCACGTAGGAGTTCCATAGACAGTAGACAAATGAGTCATGGATGAACATATAACATTTAGCCCTTTAAGAACTTGGACGTCACGACTTATGTGGGTATCTATAAAGTATAATTGATAACTAAACTTGCTGTCTTATATTAAAAACGGATACACGTTTTATTTAAAAGCTTCCGAAACAACAATAAAAGGTGATTTAAAACAGATATTCAAATGCATACGTCATTAAGATGTAATTACAGTCTCCTTGATACGAAATCATTTCGTTGATATCGGCAAAAAATAATGGAACATCAAATTTAAATAGAAAACGAGAAAACAAGAAACAAAACCGATCGATATCCGCAATGATCTGTGTCTTCCATGCACATGAGTATTTATTGGCCAGCATTGGGTAAGATAAATGGGAAATCAAAATTGAAGCAAAATAATTCATTAACAAGGATACCAAACAAAAATCAACCAATAATCAAACAAAAAAGAAACTATAAATAAATAAGTAATGCACATACGACAAAGAACTGACTGAGATCATAGACTTCTTGAACAGGTACAAAAAGTGTCGCGTCTTCCGCTTACCTTTTACACTGTGTCGTGTTCCTAATGTTGTATATATTATCGGTTGACGACAACTAAAAAAAATTGACAAAAAAGCCCTAATGGTGGAGATGGAAGCACCACATCACTAAACAGGTTTTCGGTGGCTGGTTTTGAGTTTTTTCAACTGAACTCTGCAATTTAACAACATAACCTGGCAACAAAAGCCCAAGAGACGATTAAAGCTCTTAAGAAGCAAGAAGCATTTAAGTTTAGAGTAAAATCTTAATACGCAAACGCAGGTCACCACAGATAGTGGAAAAGTTGACGAAACAGTGTGAAGTCATCTCGCGTATAAGTTAGCTAAAATATTCTGGTGTGTATATTGCTTTAGCATAACAAATGCAATGTATAACGTTAAGTAAATTGGTTCCTATAATGATTGACTTAAGAGGTTATCATAGTTAAGTTCGCGATATCTTTTTCAATTTCTATTTTAATAATATGTCAAGATATGTGGCAGGGTGTGTCTTTGATCATGGTAATCGCAAGTTCAATATGATTAATCAGTTGTTTCCGAGCCTATTCACGCTTTTTGCAGTGCTAATTCGATTGTATAAATAAGACATGTTTTATATCTTCAATATGATATGTTTTTATTCTTAATTCTATGCCAACGTAGGTGGACATGTTAAATATAAATATATGTGTTTTATTAGTACATATACAAATATATATATATAGGAAAGTATTGACAGAAATTCTGATGTATGACGTTTATGAATGACTATTGATTCCAAAACAATTATTTTGTGATGCAACATCTGTTATTAACATTGAGTATGTATTGTGTTCTTGATAAAGAATTTTTACCTACACCTCAAACGTGAAATTGGTATCCAGCTTGACACCTTTGTGTTCCACTTAGTTACGTTTTAAGACAAAGCTAAAAAAAATGACAATCTGAATTTTTTTACATTCTGGAGACTGATTATTTGGTTTATGTGAAGTTTACATAAAATGGGACGCTTTATCAGTATAATGGGGTTGAAAATGTCTTCACTTAATCCTTTTAAATAAATAGTGGCGTTTTCATTAATACTGGACTCCTAATCGATGATAAAGAGAAAATAGAACTGATTCACAGACCTAATTAATACTTAATTCCTAATAATATGTTTTTGCCCATTCAAATAACAACACAGTTTAGACATAATCTTCATATGTATCAACCAATTGATTAAATGATTGATAATAACAAAATAAACGAGCTGGATAAATCTGTTTGAATTAGGAAAAATAATGTAACCGTAATTAGTAACTATGTTACTAGATCTTTCAATCTAAAAATGAAGGATAAATTATCCTTTGCCATTTTTTTTTTTTTTTTTTTTTTTTTTTTTTTGGTTAGTCTACAAAATCATATTCCTGTAGAGAAAATATGTTAAGACAGCATCCATTAATTTTGGATCAAGATGCAGCAAAGAACGGTCAATGGTTTATGAAGTCTAGAAATAACGACTTTACCCCTTTTATAAGATTTGGATAAGTTTATTCGAACACAATGCAAACATGATTTTTTGCTATATTACACCTGATTTTACTTTACCATTAATCAATTAATCTAGAATCAAAAGATTTTCAGACAGACGTTTGAGTGACAGACATGGTTTACGTGAATGTAAAACAGTGGTATAGATGATAATTATATGCCATAGCTTGCTATATATAATTGCTTTTTATCAATATTTATTTATTCACAACAAAGAAAGTCTGTACCAGAAAATTGTAATGTCCAAATAATGTTATTAAAATGAATACTGATATAATTCAACTTTATTGGTTTATTTGGCTTCGAATTTTGTTGATGCCTTTTCTCTATATAATTGCTTTATTCCAAATTCCTGAAAATTGTCTTGTATTTGTTTTTAAGATTTTTTTGCATCATGGAACAGGCTAAGAATACGCTTAATTTTTTGAACCTTTTTAAAACAACATTTGATTTTATAGGTCACGAAAAGTAAAAAACAAATCATTTCTGGTAATCTTATTTCAAATACACCAACATAATCAAATTAAACGTTTCTATTATTATAGGGTCCTTTATCCAAATATAATCTAACACAAAAGTGTGATGCCAATAATGTTCCAGGAAAAAAAGTATATCTTTATATATATTTTCAATTTTTTTTCTTTCTTTTTATTTCTCCACTTAGATTTAAAAACATGCAACATTTTTCGACATGCTAGCCTTAGCAAGCATGACAAAATCTTAATTTTTCCATAGATAGTGGAGACACAATTTAAATCAAGGATATGCTGACGAAAAATAGTTTCTCCCATTAAATCCGTAGAAAACTCGGAAATATAAAATGGCGGGAAAACTCTTGCAGAAATTTAATCACAGCTCGGTTGTTAACATTTCACATGCATTTTTAATCACCTGCTCTACCCTCTTATTCTAGAGCTTGTTCATAATAGAGATGAGAGATATAAACACTTTAGATAGATGTAAACATTTTCAGAAAATATGAAATATGAAGATGCATAATAATAGGTTGCACATTTTATTGTAGTTGCAATGTGTGAAGCAAATAAGTTGAAATTTGGAACTTGAATAAGACTTTTGAACGAAAGTTTTCTCATACAATTCATTTATTTTATTTCAAAGTCTTCTTAATTTGACACTTGTTATCTTTCGAATTTATTAACATTTTTTATGGAGTGACATGTAGTACTACTATCTCATGTATGTGTAAAGTCAAGTCAAGTATCATGAAATTTACTATTGATCTTGATTACTTGCTCAACAATTTTCTTCCTGTTTTTAAGGTACTACGATATAAAGTATTGGCTTCAAAGACTGGTTGCAGAAGCATAGTAATGTCTAAATTGCTTACAATACAGGATGAAGACGACTTCTAAACAGTTTTTTTATGTTTCATGAGTGATAAAATTTCAACCGTAAAAGTGATTGACACTATAATGAAGTGTAAATGTAAGAAATACTAAATCTTTTCACAAAGCAGGAAGAGAAATGATAAAGATATTTTACGATGTACGGATATACAGTTCATATCGTTTATATAAGTGCTTTCCGTCTTAAAGATAATCACAAACTGTCTGCAAGAAATTATACAATGACTGAAACATTTGCGGAGATTAATGATTTAGTTCTTTTATTGGTGCTCTGTTTCTGTCGTGATGTTTTTATTGCGTTTTCTTTGTCTGAGAATGCAACAAGCTATATAAACCTTATCAATAACTGCACGCAAAATAAAAAAAAACAAAATCACGCAAACAAAATAGTCTAACAAACAGTTACATACTCAGTTCTTATAAGCTACACTTTGGAAATTGAATAAAATAGTTATGCTTATAATATGCATACTTGTATAGCGTTTACAGTTGCGTTACAATCACATTCACATTTAAATAACACGATGCAGTATTTGGAATATTTTTGTCTTTTTTATCATAACTTGCCTTTTAGCAAAGTTTTGGTAATTTAAGATTTCAAACATTTATGACATTTCTGTGTCTAATACCTGGTCCATGCTCCTAATTTAGTGGAGTCCGAGTTGCTCATTTGCTTTTGTTACTTTGTATGTATGCTTTTAGTTACTGTGATTTCTTTGTTGTGTATGTCTGTTTTCCATGTCGGGTCTTTGTCCCTGGATTACATTCTTTTGATTACCGCTATAACCTTGGTTCTCTTGATTACTCTCTAATAAAAGTTAGTTAGGTTTTTTTTTTGGGGGGGGGGATAATCGGAAAAGAACATTTTTGGATAGTAAACACAAATTCATAAGTATAATTGCCACCAGACTTCTTACAGGTAGATTCTGGAACAGGGTTATGTTGCTACAAGGTTGAAGTCATCCTACAGAAGTTTTATTGTCGTCATCATGAACTCGTTGACAGTTATTGTGAATCCGTCCGCACCCTGGGAACTGATGTGTTCAGTGTGTCATAGATTTCCTTCCCTTTTTTCGTCTACTCTGGACTTGACTTTTTATAAGCAACTCGACGGTTGTTTCTAGAAACCCCGAGGACGCATGCCCTACCCATGCGCCTAGTCCATGCTGCCAGTTTTTAGTGTAGTCGAAGTCATTTACTTTTTTGCTTTGTAAGTATTATTTTGGTTATTTTATGTTCTTTGTTGTGTGTGTCTGTTTTTTATGTCTGGTGTTTGTCCCTGGATTACTTTGTTTTATTTTCGAGAAGGATTCATAGTTCCCTTGATTACTCTTTCAGCTTGTATCTAGTAGATTTTGTGTTAATATCTGAAACCTTTTTATAACATTGGAATTACGAAGTAATTACTTTAAATAATTTAAACAACAAATGCAAGAAATGAATTAAACTACATTCACACAATTAGTTACAAAACCAAAAAAAAATATGTTCTTATCACGTATGTAACACAATTCATAGCCGTAAGCAAATCAACAAAAATAAGTTAGTACCCATAAAGTACATCTGTTAAATTTCAAAACATATGTTTTATGATTAATGAACCCTCAAACTTGTTCAAGTAAGTACATATTTAAAATAGTCTTTTTTTTTTTCATTATAAATCTTCAGGCTATTACTTGGTTTTAAACATTTAAACATTTAAAACAATCAGGCACAACAAAGAAGTGAACAGATATTTAAGTTCATATAAAGTCACTCGCTAATAAAATCAGGGGTCGATACGACCACATATGGAATTAAAATGAAATGATTATGCCGTGAAGTTAACTTGTTATTCATTTTCAATCAAAGGATATTGTCGTGTTATACTTCCTAAACACATGATATTCACAATTAAACAGTCTTCCCTACATAGGTACCGTGTGTATTTTAGTTATCATTTTATTTTTCTGGAACTGTAATTTCATGGATCTATTAGACTAAATTTTCTTGCATTGGACTATGACTTTTTTGTAATTTTAACATTGCATTTAACGTTATAAAAAAGAGCAAATATACGACATTAGGCAAAACGCTCATATTATCAAAATACCCAAGATTGTTTCGTATTCGGTCTGCCTCCCATTTGTTTCAGCCTCCATTTTTCTCCGACGTCCTTAACCCCAGAGTTTTTTTTTTATGTCATTCTTACCCATGATGTCACAATCATAGCAGTATCATATTTTCCTGAATGCTAATGCTACTTTGACGCAACGTAATGAAGAACTGTATGAATAATGTGTGTTATCTTTGCACTGTTTATCTAGTAGGTTAATTTACAACCGAGTTTTGGATGAGAGCTAGGTAATTAGTGGAACAAAAACACAAAAAGTAATCAAATACATAACACTCAAAGAGCAAAGGCAATTATTTACCACAGAAAACAAAACATAGATGTTCCGATGATGTTTTTTTTTGTCATTGAAACAAGTCTTTGCAATGTCAATTATTAAAGAAATATCATGTAGTGAAAATGCATATGAGATTTTTTTTTTACTATTTTAAGTTCAACAAAAATATTACAAACAAAGTAACAAAACTACCATTTATTTTTTTTTTTTTTTTTGGTGTTCAATGGTAATTTAGGTCTAATGTGATTTTTAACATACAAGGGTATATTGTAAAAATTAAAGTAAGTGGTATACTTCAAAATCCAAAGTAAAGAGGAACTGTAAATTGATATTCCATATAAGCTTCCTTACTTTGTTCAGTCATCCTCAAAAGGTAATGATTAGTTACACCAAGATTTCTGACTACTTCGAATAACAGAGACGTCTGATAACATCCGATAAAATCTAGCTTCATGTTGACCTTTGTTTAAAAACTCAATATCATGAAAAGACAAATTCTTTTATAGATCAAAGCGATAGCAGAAACAAATGAGTTTCAACCAGAAAGATAATATTCGATACAATTGATTCCATATAGATAGTCAAAGTAACAGTTACTTTCGATTTTGATACTGAAAATATCACACTCAAGCACTCGTCGAGATATTCCACATGATATTTTCAAATCGAAAGTAAAAATTATTCTATATTTATTGCAGACATCCCCTCAGTACATCATATTTAAGGTATATCAAACTTGTAACACGAAATGTTCTTTTCTGTCATCTTACAAAATTATACAAAAGTCAGTATTTTCAGTGAGCAAATTGTGCTTGAAATGATCCAAAAAATGTCTTTAAATTATTCCAAAAAATAATTTGGCATAAACCATTATATGGTAAAATTTAAAAAAAAAAAAGAATTTTAGTTATAAAAAATTGCCTCTATTACAGCTCAATTATCTTGAAATTAAGTTCGGTGACCTATGTTTTTATCTTAAAATTTTACAGCATGTTTGTTCAAGGTCATCTTGGAGAAAATCCATCTACTAAAAGTATTAAGTATGATCTACTTTAAGCTTAATTTGAAGTCTTTGATAACTATGAAAAAGTCAGTTAGCATATAGAATTAGATTGTAAGCAATCACTTAATAGAATAGGTCTTTTTTTTTTCGTTTTCTTTATTAAGCCTTCATTTTAGGTGGTCGAGATCTCTTAGACTACGCAATTCATACACTCAAAATAAACAATTTCTTATCGGGAATAACTCTACATTTATAAAACAATAACAGGCAATTTAGAACGACTTGTAACGGTCTACATACATCAGTTTAAATCAGGGAAGAGCACCTTAAGAAAGACAACTTAAAAAAAAAATTATAAATACTGAAAGATTTTTTTTCAACAAAGATTGCATTATTTGAAATATTTTGAAAAACATATTACCGGACATGATTAAAGCATTAAGACAAAGTCATATAAGTAGCAAACCTGGCTTCAGCTTACGTAATTAATAAAAACGAAAATGCACCATCGATAAAAAGTTCTGTGAAAATGATATACTGTTTACTCATATACTTTTAGAGGTATTGTGGCTGTTGTCTCCTTAAAATAAATGGATAAGATTTCGAAAAAATAGAAATAATAAAGTGGTAAACAAAGAGAATGAATGAAAAAAATGCAATATGCCGGAAAACAAAAAGAACAGTAGATAATGAAAAGTTTCACATCACAAGCGAACTTTAAAAAGTATGTACACAAAAAAAAAAACGAAATAACCAGCAAGACTACCACTCAAGCGCTCTGTATGGATTGTCCTGTTTCCTACAAGACTCTGTTTTAATGTTATATCAATGCCAGCGAAAGAAGAATATTCTTTATGTTTGAAACGGGCCCAAGACACAATTTTTTTAGTCACTATCACAATATGTCATCAACATATCCTTTTTCATGTGGCTGTTTTACTCAGTTCCTGTGATTAAATAACAACTTCATACGTTATGCCGGAGCTTTCCAACAGTAAGCGAAGTTATGATACCGCGCTATACCTCTTACAATTAGGCTTCCGGGACAGGGTTATGTTGCTACAAGATTGAAATCATCACTACAGATGTTTTATGGTCGTCATCGTGAACTCGTGGATCGTAACGGTGTAACCATCTGCACCATGAGATTTGTTTAACGTGTCATAGTTCGTCTCATAGTTACACCGGACTTGACTTTTTATGAGCCACTAGGTGAGTGTTTCTAGAAAGCAGAGGACACTTAACCTACTGACATATCTGCATGGTTCACACTCAAAATTGTTAGTGAAGTCTGAGTTGATCATTTACTTTTGTTACTTTTTAGGTATTATTTTGGTTTCTTTTTTTTACTCCATGTCTGTAATTTGTCCCTGGATTACGTTCTTTTGGTTGCTGCTTGAATCTTGTTTACCTTGATTACTCTTTCATTATATTGGTACTTAAATTTACACAGGTTTCAAATCAGACATACTATGGGTAAACGCTTAACTACACAATTGATGTATGTGTAAAAACACTCGAATGTTAAACGTCACAGTTGCAATAATTAATGGTGTCATATTTTACAAAACAAGACACACATACCTAAGCGTATAATACCTAAAAAGTATTAGTATTGTGTATATAACCTTTTTAGATTCCAGAGCAAGATGACATGAAGAAATTAAAAACAAATCTAGTCAGACGACTTCGTATTGAAAATGCATTTATAAATAATTTGCTTTATTGTTCCAGTTCTTTTTTTTTACTAATGCTATGAATACTACTACAATTAAAAAAAATACGTAGATGAAGATTGATTATATTTTGGTACAAATCTGACAAAACGCATTGATCAAGACTTTGCTAACGAAAACGATACAATGCAGATACGTGACATCTGTTTTTTTTAAATTGATTACGAAAAAAAATAACTTATTTGAACTTAGGTATTGATAATCAGGCAATATATTTTAGAGTACCACTTACCATTCAGATCGATAAGTTTTTTTTTTATTTTTTTTAGATAGAATATGATTTTAAAAATATGACCCTATTGCCACACTTTGCAAAATATCATCATTTTCTGCTAGTTAGGGCATTGATCATGTCATGTACCTTTTATTAAAGACTTTTGATACAATAAGAACTACCTGTGTCAGCTACTGGCATAATGCAATTGTCCGGATTCAGGGACTAAGACCAGACATGGAAAACAGACAATCACAACAAAAAACATAAAGTAACTAAAACAATACATACAAAGTAACAAAGCAAATGAGTAAATTGGACTCCACTAAAAACTGGAAGAATGTACAAAGTGAACCGGTAGCTTCCTCTGCTTTTCTAGAGTTGCTCATAAAATATCATTTACGGGGTAGACGAAAGAAGAAAGGCAAACTGTGACATGATGAACAAATCAGTTTTCATGGTGCAGAATATAACTATGTCAAACAATTAAGTGAACTAGTCATCTATAACTATTCTAAAGTTAGTTATGATGTCAATGACTTTTGCCTATCATCTAACTATATATATATTCAATTGTCAGTATTTTATTCAATTAACAATCGGTCAGTAATGCTTCAGTCGATTAGAATATTTATCGATAATCCATCATGTGGGACATATTTGTTAGACGAAAATGTCATCTTTCCTTAAAAAATAACGAGAAAACATTCTAACAGATATATCCCACTTCACTGAACGTAAATGGTGATTTTTTTTTTTTTTTTTTTTTTTTTATTAATATTCTTATCGACTGAAGCGTTACTGGACGCTTGTTAATTGAATAAAATACCGGCAATTGAATATACTAGTATATGTGAGATTAAAGACAATTACTTCTCATGCTTATCTGAAGTTATATATGTATATATATCATACGGTATTTGTATACTTTTATCAGGTATGATGCAATTCATGAGATTTAAGACCATCGAAAGTTGATATTGTTTTCGTTGTTATCACTGGATTGAGTTCTTTTTAAGTACCACTTTAATCGTATTTTTCTTGATTCCCCTTTCATCAACTACGTAGATCATTTACATTGAAGTACTTTCACGTTAGTGTAAACATGTAAAACTTTACTCAAAGGGCGGACTATTCAGGGCAACACCGATAGCGCTTATGTTACGAAAAATAGACAAATTATAAAATATTATATTCATAGATCATTTTGTGATCTACGAATATATCAAATCATCGGAGATGTAAAATAAGTAAACGTTACGAAAGAAATATGTTAATAAGAGATTTGTTCCGAGAGAAAAAAAATACAGATACAGAATTAGTTATATATGTAAGTTATCAAAAATTATAACACGGAAAACATTTGGTAATGCACTATATTCGGTATGATAATAAATATTATGTTGACGAATTATTGTTAATGATAAACTATACTGGCGAGGACCACTGAGTTTTCAACATTATTCTTTGTTCTCATACTTAACATTCATTACATCATAATTACAATAGTACAATAGTTATCTATTCTAAATATGACCTGTCTAAATTTAACAACATCGTGACTCAAACAACGCGGCTCGTAATATCAATGCCTTCTCTTAGAAGTCAAGCTGCAAACTAATTATTTAATTTCTATGGCACTCAAATTTATTTTTCAATCTGTAGGATTTCGTTTTGCTTATTTGTGGTGTTGCCCACCTCCTATTGAAACAGATATTTAAAAGAAGGGTCATGATTGTTCATGGCTACAGCTAAAATGAACTGTTTTGGTTCAATATGGCGTGTCCATCTCAGTCATGTTGTTTTATTTCAAGGTAACATAAAAGTAAACAAGCGATTCTAATCACAAATATGGACCGACTATGACAAGAAAGACTTACAGGGTGCTACACATTTGTTGCAAACTTCTGTGTTTATCATTTTTTTCTAAGTTAACTGGTAATAAATTGCAAGAAACGCAAAAAATATTATCAATAGTAAAACAAATTGTCAGTCCAGCATGTGGAATTCTTGGATTTTTTCCCTTTTACCACGTTTTCGTAGCTTTCCTCTAAAAGACATTAACAATGTTTAAAGAAATATGTATTTAAGATATACCAATCGATTCCCATTGTATTGACAAAGATGACGGATTGTATATATACCGTATAATGAAGAAATGAATGAAATGCTGCTGTTATTGTTCTCTTGTTTATCTAGTGACTTGATTCATAATTGTGTGATGACTATTAGTTATGGAGTTAGAAGCTTAATCACACGACATAATCAAAACCACAACTACCAAGGAGAAAAAAGTAATTATTCAAACAAGTAACACAAATACATATCTATCAGGACTGTACGTTTGTGTAAGAAAAGTAATAGTATTGCAACCATAAGACCTGTAGTAATAGATCATCTAATCATACATCAAGACAGGGAGTCACAACATATGTTATATTACATGTAAAGTCGCGCAAAAAATATCTAAAAGTTACTTGAAAGTGGTTTTATTTGGACTTTGAAGACTGTGCCAACATTTTAATTGCTGGTGTTCAGAGACTTTAATAACAGTATTGTCCCTCCAATAGTTCAATCATTTTTTTTTTTATTCTCAAATTTTCAAAAGGAGCAGTTGTTTTCGGTATATTAATGACAAAAAACAGTCAAATAAATACACCATGGGATGACATTTTAAAAAAAGACTTCCTTTCCATTATTGTTTCTTATTATTAGGCTTGAATGTTTGTCATCTGTGTTTTTTCCCAGCTCTGTTCCTCGTTCTGCGTAATTGTATTGTTCATTATACTGTTTTTTCACGGATTTTAACTTGGATAGATGACGATTTCGAAATTATTATTCTGCTATTTTTCGTTTGCTTATTTCCGTGTTTTTACTAATAATAGTATACTTCTACATATTTTTTGCAACCAACAATGATCATGATACGCCTTATTACCGTATTATCTCCATCGTAAGTTACTTCTATCATTATGAAATTAATTATGTAAACTTCAACTGAGGAAGAAACATGTTTGTCCGGGTAGACAAATATTAGGCTTATGTGTGCTACAGCAAACTGAATGTTAAGACAAAATGAAATCAATTCAGCATTGTAGCTTACTTTTTCTTTTGCGTTTGTCGTATATCGAAGTATTCGTTCGTATTTTTAATAAATCTGACAAAAACAATAATGTCTTATAAAGTCGTTT
Organism: Perna viridis; assembly: GCA_037379345.1. Taxonomy (NCBI): domain Eukaryota; kingdom Metazoa; phylum Mollusca; class Bivalvia; order Mytilida; family Mytilidae; genus Perna; species Perna viridis. The sequence continues at coordinate 57,334,315 of CM074511.1, forward strand.
GCAACCAGCTGGCTTATGTAAAACCTTTCTTGAAATAAAATTTAAAGGATTAATTATTGTAAGGTCAGTTGGTCACATGCCGAATACAGCAAGAGTGCAAAACTATAAATAATACATGCTAGAACGATTTATATTCTTGCATTAGAAACATAGTCAACATGTTTATATTACTTGATACTAACTGCTTAACTCTAAGGTAAACGCAATGTATTTCGGTTTTCTTCAATATCAATGTTTTGAATTTGTTTTAATATTCGCTTTTAAATATGGAAGGAACACATTTTTTAACAGTACGTAGTGAAAGAGTTTGACTTTTGTTTGACTTTGGAAACGTAATTTAGAAACGTGTTCCACTTTATAACTAATATATTGAACTTAAGTCTCAATCGTAACCATATATTTGATGAACTCCTCTTTACAAAGAAAAATAAATCTTAATTTCATTATATGATGTATATTTTTATTATAAAATAAATTTTCCGTTTCAACTTGCTTGTTTATGCCAGATATGCATTGATCTTGACTCACCACAAGGCTAGCGGTAAAGACTTACTGTCCTTCTCCTTATTTTTTTTTAATTTTAAATGAGTCGTTCGGGGGTCAATTCGTGTTCGGGGGCTGTTGTGGTACCATGAGTTATCAACGTAAAAAAGAAAAAAAATGCTTTCAGTGTACTCGTTAAATTTCCGGTTTAAATGTGAAGCGCAGACGATTGTTGAAGTTTTAATATGGGCTAATATTGTCTTTTTCAATGGCATTCGAGATTCGGATATTGATTCAAACATTTATTCATAATAAACTATCAAGTACAAAATATCATCTATCCGTAAGTTGCGGGAACCCATTCATGTGTTTGTGTGTGTGTGTTATTTACCAAATCTATTCGAAACAAATTGGCATGCATTTACCAAAGAAATTGTTTTATAGGGCTTTGACAATCACTTTAGTTCTTAACCAAGCATATTTAGACATCATGTGACTCAGTGCGTTTGGCCATTATCCATGTTTGTGCAAATGTGAAAAATATTAAATCTTAATATAAAAAATAAAAAGTCACACACACACACACACGCTAAATTCAAACTTTGAGGATTCAACAATCGAGTGTGTAATGGGAAATTCAATTATTTTCTATGCTATAGTTAATTAAAATTAATAATCTTCTCTCGACTTAATAAGATTGTAGACGTTACAATCAATAAAAGTATCGATTAATACTACGACAACAAAGTGTTGATATAAATATGTTATGTAATGAAAATATGAAAGATTTATATAATAGATCTATATCATATCGTTTGTCCACAAACGACTTACATACAACGTAGTGTAAAAATGGAAGAATGTCATAATTCATATGTGTCTGTTCAATTTAACTGCCGAGCAACCTTTACCGCTATTTTTTTTCGACTTATCATTTTTATGCATATTCAATAGACATGGATGAAATATATTGACAATTGAATTTTCCATCAGGTACAACAAAAAATATTTGGTTTTTTTTTGTTTTTTTTTTTTTTGTTTTGTTTTTTTGTTTTTTTTGTTTTTTTTTGTTTCGCTTTCTTTTTCTACTTTTTCTACATTCTATATTTCACTCGATGATCTTTTAAATAAATGTTACAAAGAAATCATGAAATGATAAGTTGAATATGATCAGTATATATTTTTTGTTTTATTTTTTGTTTTTGTTTTTTAATTTTTAATCTGTTCTCTATAGGTTCTTCCCAAGTCAAGATATGGGAATTGAAACACCGACAAACGACCGGAGATGTCTTTCATTACTGAATTAAATAATGACACCTTAAAAAAGACTTGTGATAAATATACATCATATGCAGTGTACATATGCCTGGGTTGTTGATAGAGTCGGTATGAGCAACTCTATTTCGACAGGTTACAAGATAAATTGAGTAAAATAATTATCATTCGTATTCATTGAAAGTTTGAGTCAAACTAGTGCTGGCATATACCTAAGGATAATTTTGCGCAATTTGATGCAGTAGGTATGTAAATTCAAATGAGCAAGAAGCTACCATTTTATAAAACCTTTGAATCAGCTTGTAAGGTGAATGGGAATGAAAAAGCCAATTAGAAAAAAAAACGAACGGATATGGCACCAAATATGAAACGCAACACATATATCAACGTAAAACCTAAACACAAAACAGAAAATACCTTCAGAGATTTCCAAAAGCTTTCCATCTGCACCATGAAAACTGATTTGTTAAACGTGTCATAGTTTTACATTCCTCTTTCGTCTACCTTTTTATGAGCAACTTGGCGTTTGTTTCTAGAAAAGCGAGAGGACGCTAAACCTACTGGTGCACCTGGTCCATGCTCCAAAGTTTTAGTGGAGTCCGAGTTGCTCATTTACTTTTGTTACTTTGTATGTATTATTTTGGTTATTTCATGTTCTTTGCTGTGTGCGTCTGTTTTCCATGTCTGGTCTTGTCCCTGGATTTCATTCTTTTGATTTAACTTATCAATTCTGATGTATACTTAATAGACATGCAATGTAACACATCTCTACTATAGTATCCTAGAATCTTGGTTCTCTAGATTACTCTGTCAACAAGTGTAAACACATCTTTAAGAAAGCCCTGAAACTATCACTAAAATGTGATATTTTCTTAATTATTGCTATCCGAGAACTGGTAGACACGTTTTAAAATATACGTTTTATGTAAGTAGTAAACAATTACAGCTTTGAAATTTCTACTTTGTTTCTAAACTGTAGACACTTTTTTTAAAGATTATTTTTATCTTATATAATGACATTTCCTTTTCTCGGCTTAGAAAATTGAGAAAGAACATTATTTCTGTAGAATAACGGTGCACGTTCCATGGTTAGTGTAAATATTGTGAAGTCAATTTGTCAGAAATTGTAAGTCGCATAAGATATGCATCTATTAATGGTATTAAACGTACAATAAATATTCCAATGAAGAAAAGGTATAAAATTGTATTAATCAATGTATCATGAATAATAGTTGTGACAACAATTTGGCTAATCATTTGTGCAATTTCAAACTGAAATGAATTCTCTAAAAATCGTTCGACGTAGTAAGAAATAGTGAAAATCAGTCTATTTGCAATTTTTGAAAATAGTTAAAATAATGAAGCTTTTTTTTTAATTGAAAGAGTTTTTCATAAGCGTTTATTTTCTTACACTTATAATGAAGAATCCGAGAACTCTTTTAAGCAGACCGAAATAGTTACTAAATTAAGTGTTCAAATAACGAATTCATTGCAACTTATACACAATAGTAACAGAAGAACTACGAACACCTCACCTCTTTTAAAGCACCACCAAAGTATTTGGTCGATGAAGGCTATGAAATGGGGAAGTATTACAAAATGGCAACGGCCAGGTTTCAAAAATTTCCTTTATGTGAAATAACCTTCTTTCTTATGGAACTCTGATTATTACAATAAAATCCTCTTAAGAAAAAAAGAATGTGCGGTAATTGGTCTTAACATGCATATGTCAAAGCACAAATATTGTGAAATAATAAGATAACATCTTGCAACAGGTTGTAGACAACTTATTCTTTTGTAGAGAACAGGATATATTACTTAACAAAAAGAGAAGACTTCTTATAGTAATATTATATGTTGTACTTTCGAGACCTAATTACTTTGTGAAAATGATAGACACCATTGGATGTATTTATCACTTAACGTTCGTAGTTTGCTATGTAGTTAATAAATTATCATAGTTTTTATTTTTTATTTTTCAATGGAATGAAGAAAAGCATTGCATTAGATTAATTAAACATCATAAAGAAGTTTTATTTCTTCATTTGTTCGATACTCTCAGTCGGTCCATATAATGTTACATTGACCGGTAGAAAATTGACCTCCTCAAACCTGAAACGTGACGTCTTTGTGGAATTTTACATGGTTTTCAATATGCTATTTATTTACACGTACTCTACTGAATTTAGGAACGTTAGATAAAACTTTTTCAATGTACGGTTTAAGAAAACTTCCATAAGAATTCGGGTCAAATGTCAATATATGAAGAAGTTCATTGCCAAATATGTATAGACCTCAGCTGCATATTTTTTTATAGTCTTTTTGGCAACTAACTGGTCAAAATACTGATATATGACCCTCAATGTCTTAAACTATTAATTGATGGAGTGCTATGAACAGATAACATTTCGAAATTGAAACAATATTCAGTATGCATTTTTGTAATATCAGTACATTACTTACTTAGTAAATCTGATATGGCCAAGTTAAGCAGAAAATTATTCGTAACACTCCACATCCGCCGATTTGGAATAATAACAAGTAGCACTGTTAAGTTTCCTATGATTGCTGTTAATAGAATAGGCACATAAAGAGATATAAGAACTATTGTGTTGGGCTGGTTTAAAGTTATCAAACTCCTTTTCCAAGCTTCGATAACTCCATTTAAATCCGATATAAGAAAATCTGAATTATTCATATCATGAGTCCAAAATGTCGTAGATTCTGCACCAAGAAGACTTTCATCGGCGTTGAAAATCATTGTTTTATTTTCCATCATAAACGTATATAAACTTTTCCCAACATCTTCTCCAGTGACATTTTGGAGAGTTTTGTCAGCAGTTGTTAACATTATATACTGTTTATAAGATAGTTAATCATCCGTCAACTGTCACAGATCGATATGAAAAACCAACGATTCGTACTTTTTATATTTTATTGGAGAAGTGAAGGAGAAATCTCCCAACAAAGCTAATCAACTAGTTTAATAATAACGGCATTTCACCTGAGATACTATGTACGTAGACGTTGTGTCAAAGATCAAACGTATAGTTGTCATATGTAGCTACTACGACCTGAAAAATGAATGCGATATTCCTTATAAATGTATTGAACTTGGTAAATATTGCCAAGCCGTCCGTAAAGAGTTTTTGATTTAGTACATGATATTTTTATCGTTAGTCTGTGCGGCCCTGCATGTAATTTGTTAAATAATTATGTACGTAATTTGAAAGCACGTTATATTCATGCACTAGTATCTTATCGATGAATGATGACGATAGACGATTGTTTCTATTAGAGAAAACAGTGATTTTATATGCTATAGGTACGCCAAGTACAAACTTCTAAATGTAGTGAAATCCTAAGAACAACTGCAGCTTTTTTTCTAATTAGTGGATTGGTTTGGTTTTATTTTTGTTGTTGCTGTTGTTGTTGTATATTTATTGCAATATGTTTTTTAGTTTGCTTCGTCATATTATTTTAATAATAAGACCAGAGAAGTAAAATACGATTTTTCACAACCCGGTGTAGTAACATTTTCTTGCATAGATGCTTTTTTTTTCTAGGGTGTTGATTGGTTGAATTAAGTTCCCTAGCTTTTTTCTATGCACAAAATTATTTCCTAATAAATAATAATGTGATACTCCGTTTTGACCAAGACATCTTAGGGAATTTCAACAATTCATTTCATGTTTCTTGTTTGGTTTTGGCAGATAAATTAAATTGTACTTAATAAAGATTGAATTTTTTTTATAAAGTGTCAAGTCTTATCATTCTTCCTCAACTCTACGAATAAGTGAGTCTTTAGAATTACACCCCTGTCGTAATAAAGTCATACAATTCAATTTCCTTTCTAACAGTATATAGTTTTTTACGGTGGTACAGATTGAGACAGTATTATTGGTCTCTAGGGTTATGACAATTACACTCAATTATATGGACAAGTGATAAGAGCTGACACACAGGCTCTTAATGCCATTTCAACCCACATAGATAGGTAGTGACAGTATTTACAAGAATACCAAACGAACTTTATTTGGGAGCGTTTGGTCTATGAAAACTTGTTTAGATTTAGTTTAAGAAAAGACTATCAAGAGTCAGGCAGTGCTTTTGCTTGCTGTCTTCCCCTTTTAAAGAAATTTGTGTTATAACCGGTTTTGTTTTCTACCAGATTGAACATTAATGTAAAGATATTAATGTGTGTATGCATAAAATGTCATGGTAGGTTTTTGAATATTTGAATATTGTAAGTTTGACATTAGTTAATCAACATTTTGAAAAAAAATCACTACATGAGGAATGCGAATGTGTTGTTATTTCTTCGATTCACGATGACTTACTGCGATACTGGCAACTCAATAACAACGGTATTGTCATACTAAGCAGTCTTATTTTGTATTTTTAAATTGCAAAATTGTAGATATTTCTAAGAACTTCTGGTTTTGAAATGTATCATGGTTTCAATTCTATACAGAAATTTAGAAATTTCATTGCAATAAGAAGCACTGATTTGTACGTGAGATAAAAAATAAAAGTCATATAATGAATTAAAGTTTCAAGATACATTTGATCGAGTCAAAGACACTTTTGCTTTAAGCTGCAGCCCTTTACGTAAAGATCAACTTTATATAACGACATTGGAAGCAAATAGCGTGCCAACATGCACTATATACTAAGCTAAGTAAATTTTAAATCAAAGAGAGACTTATGTCACACCTTTGTACAATCTGAGTTGTTTTAGATTTTATTGCTGCTAAATATGAACATGCCTATTTAATAATAGGCTAATTTGTCCAATGTGACCTTACTATGCATGTTAACTGACATCACGTGTCAAAAGTTTCTATTCTTGGTTATTTTTATACATGAAGGGTACATTATTTTTGTCTGTACGTCTTTAATATCGTTACGTATTTCATGTTTTGAGACAAATTCAAAAACTCCCATCGACTGAAAACTCAAAATGTTCTTTTTTTTTATTTTGTATAATTCAAAAACCTTTTCTTCTGATTGATTTGGTTTACAAAGCGTCCGTTATACTATACGATATTATACAAAAGGCAAAACTCAAAAGAGAAATATGAGGGCTAAATACAAATTCTTCAGTTAATTGTACCAACCTTTGTTCATAATAACTGGTACAGAAAGTGCAAGTATTCCACCTAGTAGCTTCCAACCCTTCTATATTCATTAAATGAGCGACACATTTGTCACGCTAAAAAATCCGAAGAACATGAATTCAATCAAAATAATTACTTGTCTCATATAAATTGGTATAATATTTGCCGACAAACATCAGATGGATATGATTACCACCGATTCCATAATCATTTTTTACACTGAGAGTTTAACTGAATGTCTTTTTGGTGATGTTAATTTTCATTACACTTAAATTTGGTGATTGGATAAAAAATCTTTCTTAGTAGATCTGCTTTATTTCCATAGGTATTCCAATGGCCAGGAGAATCACTTGTTCTCCAAATTTTATTTCCTCGCAAGTAAGTGTGGAATACAAGGTAGCAAAATCAAAACTTGTCATAACGCTTCTAAAGGAATGACACTTCTTTAGGGTTTTTTTACACTTTTGAGAATCCACATCTGTTTAACGCCATTTGTAGAAACGCTATTATAGTTACTGTAGAGTCAATCTTTCAATGCTGTAAGTAAAGTGGTACACAGATTTCAAAAGGGTTGAATTGTGCACTATGCAGACCGAATTAAATTTGTTTCAATGAGTACATAAAATAAATGAATTGATAAAAAAACGAATTGATAAATGTAAAGAAATTGTCATAAAGATATTAGTACATGTACATATATAATGATGAGAATAATAATCTAATAATGTAATAGAAAGTCTTAATACTGATGCTTTATTTAAGTTTTTGTCATGTAAATTCTTAGGAGTAAGAGTCATGAACTTTGCCGAATAAGGGGTATACATACTTTAAAAGTTCGAATCGCAACTTTCATTTGATTTCCGAAGTGTTGTTCGGGACATGTATGGCATTATGCAATTCTTCAATGGTTTAGTTTTTTCATTGTTTCATTAGCACCATATACAACACCAACTTCCATTTCTAATCGTTCACATTTCCAATAAAATATCGCCATCCCTCAAAGAACCCCCATTGCATATCTTTATCTAATTATTACATTATTAACTTTGATTTTAAAATTTAAATTGTCAACATTGAAACTTTTGCTTTGAAATTATATGAAGTAAATAAATACGTTTTAAACCAATTAACTCATTCTCCGCCAACCCTCTTAACATTATCCCCATCCCCCTTCCTCAATCTTCATATATCACAGAATAGAAGTTTACCAATACACGCACTGTACGAAAGAAGAAAATAAAGGACTGACTAATGAAACAGTCGTTCGTTTTTTTTAGCGCATATAATAATCATATTCAGAAGATAGAGTTGGTTTTCGACCTTTTTAAGTTCGATTGCTATCAGACATTGATAGAAACAATTCACCTTCTCCTCAATTGTCGAGTAAACTACTTAAAGAGAAGTTCATCAGGATTGTTATATTTCCAAGATTATCTCTATCCCCTGAACACAATCTTTGCATGTACTGTAATAACAATTCTCGTTTAAAGTCTTAAAAAGGTATGCAATTATGTGTATAAGACATAATGCAGAGTTTTTTCCCCATTATTTATCAATCAATCTTTTCAATTTATCAATCATATTTATTCTAAAATCAGTGAGTATATATATAGGTCTGAAAAATTCCCAACGATGTTAGAACTGTCAATTTTGCGATGCAAATTTTTGGTCGTTCCCTCCGCGGGACTCGAACTCGTACTGCTGTGACATCTATGGCAACACCGCCTGCACAAAGTCCAGCGACCTAGACCACTCGGCCAACTAGGCTATATAAAAAATAGTTTCCGCTGGCCGAGTCATTCCTCCTCGTAGGATTAATCTAGGGCTGTAACTTAGTACACGATGTATGTTGGTACGGGACAGTTCATTTAGATGTTAATATGTAGGATAGAGGATCAAATTTTGTGACATGCATCATTAATTTGATCCTCTATCCTACGTATGTCACAGCAGTACGAGTTCGAGTCCCGCGGAGGGAACGACCAAAAATTTGCATCGCAAATTTGACAGTTCTAACATCGTTGGGAATTGTTCAGACCTTTCTATACGTTTATATATCTTCCCTGTATCAATTTGATCCGATGGAGCAGTGTCGCAAATAGAGAGGAAAGATAATGTAAGCGTTGCCGGGTCTGAAACATTCCCAACGATGTCAGAACTTTCAAATTTGCGAAGTAAAGTTTTGTTCGTTCCCTCCGCGGAACTCGAACTCGTACCGCTGTGGTATCTATGGCAACAACGCCTGTACTAAATCCAGGGCCCTAGACCACTCGGCTAGGATTTTAAAAAAATATAGCTTTCGCTGACCAGGTAATTTCTCGTAGAATTAATCTAGGGTTGTTACTTAGTATACGATGTATGGTAGTACGGGACAGCTCATTTAGGTCTTATTATGTAGGATTCTTACGTAGGATTCAAATATAGGATTATTATATATATGAACAAAGATGAACAAGTTCCGAAGAGCTAAACATTTATGAAAGTAAAATGTTGAAACATGTATAAAATCTTGAAATATCGGAATTTGTTCAAGCATTATATCCATCAAAAATTAATATACAAATAGACAGATTAGTGTGTAAGGAAGTGACTGCAAACAATATTTAATAAGTGTGTCCTCATCAAAAGTCGATTAACGTTTCATTTCTTGCGGTTATGCTTAATTATTTATTTATGTTTGTTTATGAATATAAAATTATTTCGTACCTATATTTATATTCCACCTGGGGCGTTTAAAGTACAAAAGCGTAGATATAACGACTTTGCTTTTGTAAATACATAGAGCATTTACCTCTATATATTTCATGGTATTGTCAAGGACGTTTAAACAATTTCGTTTTTATAATATCTATCACAAAAACCATCTGCACTTAATGCACTGATTTATGCTTCTTTAAATATTTGGAATGTTAGCATTATTCTAGCTTTCACTTAACTTTTAATATGTTAACTTACGCAGTTTGGCAGTCTCTAAATCTCAGAACTCTGTACAATAAAATGCATTTAAGTTTCGTAGCTGGAATGTTGACAAAGTTTAAGTTTTTTTTTAAGTTTAAGGCCAAAAGACAATATATAGATATATATAAAAAAAAAAACAAAAAAAAAAACACGAAAAATGCTCTTGAGAGCGTAACTGGGACAGCTCTTGTAGTTTTGATCAGGTGCAACGGTAGCATAAAATTTGAAAATTTGAAGAATGTGAATAATTCGATTGAAAAGAGAAGAATTGTACATTATTTTTTTCAAATTCATTGTATGGACAGTAGTTAATGAAAAAAAAAACATTCTTTTGTGATCAATGTCTTATAACGTCTGTTTTAAGCAACTGACATGACATCATAAAATTATCACAAGTCAGTTCCGATTTTATTTTTAATGCTGATGACATCACCACCTGGTGCCATGCATTTATATCAATCTGAAAGGATTGTTTGTCAAACTCGTTGCGGGATATTACATAATATCAAGCTAGGAACAGATATTTATCACATCTGCCTTCGTCATTTGACGGTTTTATATCTTATGCCAAATTTGATAACGATTGTATTTCATACAAAGACGTCTACTTTGAGCAAAACTTAATCATTTTGGCGAGTCTGGTAGACATTTTTACATGTCAGATGGAGGAGTAGTTCCAAAGGTGTCATTTTGAAATACAGTCGTTGCCTTAAAATTCTAAATTCGAAGCAATATGTATCTTTATGAAACAGTCATTAGGATTTCCATTTAGATTATTTCTTTCAGAATTAATAAATTTAAACATGAACATCAATGTGTAGGAAATTATATGCTTCAAACTACGTATATGCAAAAGTACATTTTGCAATCAAGTGCACACAGATGCTCTTTTTCTTATTCTAAAGTAAAGTCATTGAATAAATCTTGTTTATTGAATCTTACGTTAAATTCACCAGTGAGGAGTTAAGGCGCGACATATCTCCTGTATGTATCGACCCAGGGAACATATTTGATCCAGTCATCTATATAACACGATTATGACTATAGTATTATATGTCAATAGGTAAGTCGTCCAAATAAATTATAGGTATAAAATTCTTACTTTAGAAAAGACATAAACAGTCGTTTTTGCAATTCTCACAAATCATTGTGCCCATTAAAAGGTGCACATAGGTAACAATTCATTATACTTACAGGTCAGACGACATCTTACTGCAGTTGCGTTGTAATACTCACTGAAATTGAAATAAAAAGGCATACGTTTTGTCAACATAATACGAATAATCCTAAACAAATCCTAAAAAAAGAAATACTTAATAAATCACGTAAACGTTATTAGTCTTATTTATAGCATACTCAATGCACTTATCAGAAATTTTTATCAGTAATACAGTAATTTTCTTGGCTTGAAGATCGCTTATCGTGTAACAATTCATAGATGAAGTTATTAAAATATGAATATAAAGTGAACAATAAAATATCGATCCTTTTGTTTTCAAAATCATCCTGAATTGTAACTATATCATGTGTATTGGAATTCTGTTTTTCATCGTCTATACTGGTTATATTTTTTTAAATACACCTTACACATAATAATCATAACAAACACAATCGGTAAAGGTATAATCATTTGTAAATATCAAGTTTGACTCACTGCCCTCCTTTTAAAGTACACAGAAACCATTGCAATGTTCATACAATGAGGCTGTGCTGTAACAGAAATAATACAAATTATTCAAAAATCACAAATGCATATGTACGAAATGATTTCTGAAAAATAAATTTACCAGATCACTATTTTATCTATTTTAAGTAACAAGACAACTTTTGATGAATATCTTCAGCTTAAATGTGATATTTGTGACAATCTTACTAAAGATAGATAACTCAGTTTTAATTTTGATACATAACACCTAAACAACACATAAACAAATGCATTATAGAATTCTCAGGAATTGGTTTAATATAACTTGCGTTAATGCATCCAAATCAATTTTATGCATGAACCAATTTATCTTGTGAAAAGTTTACAATTGTTATATAAAAAGATGGAACGATTTTAACTTATCTAAGTTTACAACCTAGGGAAAAAAACGATATTGGTTGGTTATCTTTATGATGTGAAATGACGGGATGCTAAATAAAAAAAACGGATATTTATCAGATCAAACATTTGATAATCGTTTGATAATCATCTAATTAAATTTTCAGCTTTCGGTCTCAACCGCTTAAGGTGATTGATTTTTTAATCTTTTAAGTGAAAAACAATAATGATATGGTACATGTATGTAAAATCGAAAAAGTACAGTCGAACCTCGATGTGTCGAACTCGGATTAGTCGAAATCTCGGATAACTCGAACTAATTACGAAGTCCCAACAAAACTCCCCTTACTCCAATACAATTTTACCTCGGATGACTCGAACTCGGATGAATCGAAACCTCGGATAACACGAGGTAATCAATCAGTCCCCTCGATACGACTTCGAGGTTAATTAACCCTAATGTCTCGAAGTCAACTAATCAGTCAGAAAACTGATTGTTTTATTACAATCCATGATCGAAGTGTCTTTAACAACAATTAGCGTGGCTATTAGAAATAATTTGTCGGCACTCTTTATGGTTTGATTTGTTTATTTAATTAATTTAAAATTGCGCGTGTTGTTAAAAGAAACGAATTTCATACAAAGTAACAAAAGTAAATGAGCAACTCGGACTCATTTACTTTTGTTACTTTGTATGTATGATTTTAGTTACTTTATGTTCTTTGTTGTGTATGTCTGTTTTCTTTCCATGTCTGGTCTTTGTCCCTGGATTAAATTCTTTTGATTACCGCTCTTACCTTGGTTCACTTGATTACTCTTCCACTATAAAAGGGAGCATGGACCAGGTGCACCGGTAGGGTAAGCGTCCTCTGCTTTTCTAGAAATACCCGCCGGGTTGCTCATAAAAAGTCAAGTCCGGGGTAGACAAACGAGGGAAGGAAAACTATGAACCGTTGAATAAATCAGTTTTCATGATGCTAATGGATACACCATAACGATCCACGGCCATAAAACTTCTGTTGTGATGACTTCAATTTTGTAGCAACATAACCCTGTTCCAATAGCCTATTTGTTAGAGTTCTAGCGCGATACAAAAAGTCTGCGTAGTTTCGGCAAGCTCTGACATAACGTATGAGTTGTGATATGAACACTCCATACGCAGGTGCTGAAGGGATGTTGTCACAGATGAAAGGAAAGTTAACAATTCTGGGTGAAAAGTCATCACGTTTGTCGTAAAATTTGGTCAATAGTTTTATTTTATCATCGATTTCTAAGTGTAGGTCAAGATATGAGGCTGACTTTACAGTATCTGTAGTATCCTTTATTTCAAGTTCTTTGGGGGTATATGCGATGTATCAAATCCCCGAAATTAGGATTGTTTAAAGATAATTCGTCAGTTATATAGCGGAAACTGAGATTAAAGGATCTAGCCAAACAATATTCTTTCTTTCGGATCAAATCACCTATAAAGTCAGTCAAGTCATAATGTTCTTTTGAAATTCGTTTTCAAGAAGGAAAATTAACATCACGACTCCAGGAAAATAACAATGTATGAGATGTAAAAATACTTGTCTATACATATGTCACTAACATGTTAAACGCCTTCATAGTGTTTGGCTCAATAAAATTACTATTATCATGAATAAGTACTCAAGGGAACCAAGATTGAAGTGGAAATCGACAGAATGTAGTCTAGGGATAAAGACCAGACATGGAAAACAGACAAACAAAACAAAGAATATAAAATAATCAAAGAATTCTGTACAAGCTAAACAAAAAGTATATGAGAAACTTCAATTCCACGAAAAGCTGGGAGCATGGACCAGGTGGACTGGTAGGATAAGCGTCCTCTGCTTTTCTAGAAACACTCGCCGAGTTGCCCAGAAGTCAAGTCCGGGGTACACGAAAGAGGAAAGGAAAACTATGACACTTTGAACAAATCGGTTCTCATGTTGCAGATGGATGTACAGTAACGATCCACAGGTTTACAATGACGACAATAAAACTTCTGTAGTGATGACTTCAATCTTGTAGCAACTTGTTCCAGAAGCCTTATTGTAAGAAGTCTAGTCCGGAACAAAGTCTGCATAGTTACAGTAAGCTCTGGCATAACGTATGAGTTGTGATATGAAGACTCCATATTCAGGTACTGAATACTAAAGGGATGCTGCCGTAGATGAATGGAAAATTGACAATACAAAATACAAAGTCATCGCATTTGTTGTATATTTGGTCAATAGTTTCTCAGTGTATATATGAGGTCCACCATACAGTGTCTGTAGTATCCTTTATAAAAAGTTTTTGATGTAGATGCGATGAATAAAATCCCCGCATCTAAGACTATTTAACGATAATACTGAGATAAAAGGATAGGGTGATCTATTCTTTGGATCAGATCAGCTATGAGGTCAGCCTCATATGATTAAAAGAATAGTTCAGCTAGTAGAGGTGCACAGTTGTTTCCCAATGGAATGCCGACTTTTTTTATTATGTTGGAAAAAATTGGATGATTTGGAATCATCTGATAACCAATAGTATAAACCTGTTATAAATATAGAAAAATTTTATTGACATCCTGAAAACCTACTCGCTCTACGCAAATAAATATTTTAACAAAGGAATGCTACGTTGCTACATTTTTAGATGCAGGTTTGTAAACTGAATACGTAATGCTTGAATAAATACATTACCCTATTTCGAAATATGCTACAGATACTTTTTTTCATATTAAAAAAGTTATTCTTATCGTTAACAGTCAAAAAACATGTTTGTTAAGACTGGGTTTTGTGTTCAGATCAATAGATATAGCGCGGTAATCTGCCTATATATCTAAATGGCAAAGTATATGAATATGCCAACAGGGAAAGTTTGCGTTTGAAAAAAGTAAACTTACTCAGATGAAAATTAAATTTTAACACTAAACATTTCGTCAAAATGTAAAATAAACGGTCATTTTGAAACTTTAATAAACAAATCTAGTATGCATGATTTCTACTGGACAACCGTAAAAGTGTTTAAATTACAGTACCGTGAAAACCATTGCAAAATCCAGGAGGTGTTGTTTTCTTTTTCACATTCACCATACATTCCCTTTTTCGTTATATTTTCGATATTTTACATCGTTCTGAACACTACCCAAAATATAAGCATTCAAATAAAAAGGAAGAGCGATGATTTCATCTGGTACTGTTATTAATTTCATCTTTTAAATTTGTATCATCCATGACTACTTTTCAAAATATCCCACAAAATCTTACGCTTGGAGTTATGCCTCTTTGGTTAAAATAAATAGATAAAAACCATATGATTCTTTTTCAATCTATTGTTCAACACGTTTATATAAAGACCGATGGCGAGATTATGTCCAATATTTACTTAGGATTTGCTACTTCTCTAATTATTATAAGTACTATTCGTACTTTAATGACTCTTTCTTACAGATGGATGAATGCATATTTCGATGATGTTCATAATTTCCTTGATTCGGGTGACCAAAAGTCACTTCCGATTTACGTTCTTTACATCCGAAAAAAAGGTTTTATTGAATCGTTCAAATTTCACAATCCTACATTAATAGGACGTCGCTAAGTTCTGCTTCTATTAAATTTCCTTATCTTACTACTCATGTTTTTGTTGTAAATTCTTAATAAATTAAAATGTTTTTTGTCTATGTTTTGTATAAGTCTTG
Source organism: Perna viridis (assembly GCA_037379345.1). Lineage (NCBI taxonomy): Eukaryota > Metazoa > Mollusca > Bivalvia > Mytilida > Mytilidae > Perna > Perna viridis. The sequence continues at coordinate 57,349,883 of CM074511.1, forward strand.
ATTTTTTTCTGTTTGTTTCGAGTCAGTAAACGTTATTGACTTTCAACTTAATTAAAGAAATTACAAAAAATCAATGTAAGCAAATAAAAGTTCGGTTTTGGAGCGTGCTACAAAAACGTATATTCACGAAACTTTAAAACAATGTCAAAGACATCACTACAAGCAGATACACGCAATTTGTGGTAATAAGCTTTTTAAAGTCTGTAATATAAATGTTTTTTTACTGTTAAATTATAGCGGTTCATCATGAACTATTTTTATTTCATACTTCTACATTAATAGGACGACGCTTTGCGACTATTAAAGTTCATTATCTTACTACTCATGTTTATATTTCGAATTCTTAACAAAATAAATTCTTTTTGTCTATGTTTGTGCAAGTCGAGCACTGTTAAACTCTTTATATGACCATCTTTTTTTTTGTTCGTTCCAAGTCGGTGCACGTTTTTGACTTTGAATTCATTTTAAGAAATAAAATCCTTTTTGGTCATACCACAAGGAATGTATCCATCATATTTTGCTGATGTGGTATACTTTAGTTAAATGTGCGTATCATCGCTTGCCCAAAATGTTTGCTTCGCTGAGTAGAATTTTAAATGAGCAAGGTCGAAGTTTTTATTGTTTTGACTAAAATCGGGTTTTTTTCCAATTACATGATTGTAATTAAATCATTATTATTTAACTTGGTGATACCGTGTATATAAGAAAAGTTTTCAGGTACATACATGCATAATTACCTAACATACGGTAGTTCATTATTTTTTTTATTATTCTGAACTTTTCGTTTGTGTGAAGATATTTAGAAATAACTTTATTACCCGATACATGTACACGAGTTACCCAATGTATACAACGTACTGCGAATGTATTATTGTTCGTTAGGTTCCAATTTTGGTGGTTTTCATAGGTTTGGTAAACTACGAAATTTTTTCCCAACGAAAAGGAAATATTCCATTCCTTTGAAGTCATCATTACAGAAGTTTAATGGTCGTCATCATGAACTCGTTATTATCTTTAAACATCCCCAGTTTCGGGAATTTGATACATTGCATCTACCCCAAAGAGTTTGAGATAAAGAATACTACATACACTGTTAAGTCAGTCTCATATCTTGACCTCCACTTAGAGATCGATGATAAAGAAAAACTTTACGACAAACGTCATTCAGAATTCCCAACTTTCCATTTGTCGGTGGCAACATCCCTATGGAGTTTTTATATCACAACTCATACAACCCCGACTTGACTTTTGAGCAACTTGGCGGGTGTTTTTAGAAGAAAAAAAACAGAGGACGCTAACCCTACCAGTGCACCTGGTTCATGCTCCCAGTTTTTAGTGGAATGCGAGTTGCTCATTTGTTTTTGTTACTTAGCATGTATTATTTTAGTAATGTTCTTTGTTGTATATGTCAGTTTTCTATGTTTGGTCTTTGTCTTTGGATTACTTTTTTTTTATTTCCGCTAGAACCTTGGTTCCCTTGATTACTCTTTCATACGACTTTTTGTATCGCGCTAGACTTCTTACAATTAGGCTTCTTGAACGGAGTTATACCACAAGATTGAAGTCATCACTACATAAGTTTTAAGGTCGTCATCATAAACTCAAGGATCGTTATGGCGTATCCATCTGGACCATGAAAACTGATTTGTTCAACGTTTAACAATTTCCTTTCCTCTTTCAGACGAAAGAGGGCATGGGCTTGACTTTTTATGGACAACTCGGCGGGTTTTTTTTTAATATAAACAGAGAACGCTTACCCTACCGGTGCACCTGGACCATGCTCCCAGTTTTTAGTAGAGTCCGAGTAGCTCATTTACTTTTGTTCCTTTGTATGTAATATTTCAGTAACTTTATGTTCGTTGTTGTGTATGTCTGTTTTCCGTGTCTGGTCTTTGTCCCCGATAACATGCTTTTGATTGCCGCTAGAATCCTGGTTCCCCTAATTACTCTTTGTGTGACAGTTCTCAAATACACGAGTTCAAGAATCTACGAACTGATACCTTTTCCCGTCACAACGAAAACTGGTACCCAGGAATAAAAGTACTTTCACAGTACAGAATAGTATCATAATGTGAAGTAAATGAATGGACTTATAAGTAATTCTTAACTGAACTTCGTAACGTATTTCTTTTAAGTTATCTTGACTGAACTACGTGTTGTAGTTATATAAAATGGAACTTTAGTTATTGATGGTAAATTCATATGTTCGGCATGTGCAAGCAAAGGAATCCATTTTATTTATAGATGATTTTAAATCTTAACAGATAAATTCGCTTTTGATATCACTCGGTTGTCAAAGGTGATACACTACCACGAAATTGTTTAATATATGCGATCTATGTATATATTATGCCTTTTTAAATATATATTTTTTGTTCAGACTGATCAGTTTAAGTCAGATTATTTGTTAACCCAACGTTAATACTTTTAAAAGAAATTAAGATATCTTTGTTAAACAATCCCCCCCCCTATTATGAGGTGTTACATTTGTTGCTGCTATCGTAACACTTTCGTCTAAAGTAAACGATTTTTACTCATCAGATTTGTCTTTGGGGAACGTTCGGTAAGAAAATTGTGACGTCAAGAGTCATTGTTTTGTCTTTGATTTTGAAAGGTCAATGGTCGATTCTTAGCGCTGAACGGTGATATTATCAAATCGGCCCACTTGAGGTTAATTTCAAGTGAATTTGAATTTATTACTTATTGTTGAAGTTAGGAGTATCAAGAGATCATAAGTTACCAGTACAACGGGAATGGAAATCGATGGACTGAGCTTATCAATAATTTTTCATCCCTGTAGTAGCCCCTGCAAAGAGTAGGAATAATAACATTAGACAACATTGTCCAAGAGTGGCGCGCAATTCGTTCCAAAAGATGTTTCAATAATCTGTTGGAACACCTGTCCTCTAAAATCGACATAAAGAATCACGTGTAGAAATCTAAATATTTTACAACATTAAACCTAGAGTACCTCTTGCCAGAATTGATGACTTTTATAAACAAGCATTTTCACTATCTTATACAAATGATATACAAATTAGCCTATTTAATGGATTATTCATTTCAAAGTAAGCCAAGTCATATTTCTTGTCATCAAGGGAAAAAATAAAAAAAACATGGTTTCTATAAATAAAAATAAATGGTTCGTTATGAGGAATAACTTTGATTTAAAAAATGCCTGTAATAATTTCTGTTCAGATTTTAAAAATTGTCATATGAGAAAAAAAAAAATCTGCAATTGTTAATTCATGTAAAGCATGATAAATGCTTATTAAAGTTACAAGGCATGAATAATATGTCATATTTTTCAAACGTTTTTATTGTGTATGTATCTAAAAAACAAAAATGTCTTATGTCTTATTAAATTGTGCCATCGATAACGATATAACTATTTCAGACAATTCCATTTTTATTTCGCCCTCTAGCTTATTCCTCTATTTGATATTATTTAATCATATTTTTTCTTGAATGTCTGAGTAATCAAGAAAGATAGTCCAAAGATTAAGAATGGACAAGGAAAATACATAAACAACAAAAAATGAAATAAAAAAAATTAAACGAACAATGAACAAAAGTAAATCAACAACCCGGATGCAACTAGAACATGAGCCAGGTAAATCTTGTGCTTTTCCAGAAACACCTACCAAGGTTATTACTGGTTCTTTTGTTACTTGCCAATTTTATATTGTTCTGCTAAGTATGGACTTCGAACCTGGTTTATTTTCGCGCCATTTTTTATTTTCAAAAAAATATCGCTTGCCGACAATGGTTCGTTAACCTGTAGCATCGCTAACAAACCTCGTGGCTATTAAAATTTAATGAATGATTGAAAAATACACTTTTATATGTAGTCATTACAGAATGTGTGGTGCTTTTACATTTTAAAAGATCTCTCATTGTGAGTTATTGATACATGATAAACTTCCAGTGTTCTTAAGGAGCATTGGTTGATCAAGACCAAACGTTGGTTTCTTGAGAAATAGTGTTTGCTATGTAAAATCCGTTTAAATCTAAATAGAAAAATAAACTATTTTATCCTGTTTAGATTGATTTGTTGCACTATATAACTTCAGGATATCGGCAGAAAATACTTAAGCGTCCAAACAAAACGACAATTAAGAGACATCAGATTCCAACGCCAACATCAAAATCGACAAAAAAATAGGAAACAGAGATGCCTTTACAAATGAGAAGTAAAGATAAGAATATGAAGAAAGCACACATAACACTTGCAATTTCAATGTGAGCTATCATAGAAAACCATGAGTTAAATCAGGTTCTCCTGAAGGTCATAATTTCTTGTTTCACTAGGGGTACCCATAACCTTGCAAGTGAGTAAATCCTGTAAATGTCAAGCTGGTGGGTTTTAAAACGTCCAATCTTAATGATATCCATCGTAAGAATAAAATCCTTTCTTATCCAATTTATTTTACTTCATTATTTTTGCTCAAATAGATACATTTCAAAACTATTAACTTCAATAAAGAAAACTGTATTGTATTTTGAAGTAATCAATATATTGAATTTCGTTATTGTGTAAGTGGGTTATTCTGTAAGGTGTACACTTCTCAGAAAGTGTATTATTTTCTGTAAATTACAACTTAACGAGTTATTTCATACCATTTTGACGACAGCTTCCTTCTGAGGTTTGAATTGAAAATAATAGTAAGAGGTAGGATGTGTTGGACATACATTCCAAATTTGAAACTTGATACCATAGAATATTAATGACTTGATACAGGAAAAATAAAATTATATTCTAAAACTAAATGAATTACCTTGATTTCAAATGATTGTAACATCTAAAAATAATAATGCGATGTACCTATACATCCAAGGCATTTCAAATACTGATTGTAGATGTTTATTTTGAAATATATGTTGTGTGAAGGACTGATCCTGAATTCTGGCAATGATGTGCATTTGTTTTCTTTGTTTTGTTTTGTTTTGTTTGCTTATTTGTTTTTTATTTTATTTATTCATTTCATTATGATTAATATATGTCGGGTCATGAGTGTGAAAATACATTGCAACTACATGTAAATGAAAAAGGACAGTTCATTGTCTATCATGTAATGTTCTAGTGAAAAGTTTTCTTTAATTTCCTAACGAAAAATAAAACATCTAAACTTTAAAAGGGTAATTATATTTGTTCAAAATAGAATTTCGTCATGTTTAATGGAGATAATATAGAAACAAAAGTATTGCTTTGTATTTATTACAAAATAAGACTTGAAAATATAGTAAAATTCTTTTGATTTGTACATCTTATTTGAGATTTACAATAACTAAGTTGAGACAAAACTGAATTCTTCATTTAAACTTGATGAGATCTTCCTATCACTTTCTTTTTTTAAACCTACATTTTTGAATATTTGCTTTTTAATAAGCTCTCGGAAATCTGTTATTAAATAAAGTGTGGTTGAGTTACGAAAATATTCTGCCAATAACATCTCGACGAACTGACAAAGACACGTGTTTTGGTTCGTATGTCGCTCTTGAGTTGAGCTTGGTAGCTGTCTTAGTATCATGTAGTGCAAGAATACAGCTGATACAAAAATTAGTAGCCGCTCTCCGAATGCCTTCTGAAATTTATAGATAAATACAAATGTATGAATATCGTTAGTAAGAACGTACTCATTTTTTTCTAAAGTTAATAAAATATCAGTTTGAATTCTTCCGTAATATGTTGAAGCAATTTTATTCATTAGTAGATGTTAATACATAATGAGTATTGATCATAGTATTACAATTCTGACTTTGATTGTTCGGGGTCTTTCTGGAAATAGGAAAAAGAGATTAGATGTTTTAATTGGGTTAAAGATAAGGGAGCTAACGTCTATAGTTTTTTTTTCAATGAGCTCAGTGTAGTGAAATTGTTTAAAATTTTGGGAAGATGAATGGGGTAGCAAATGCATTTTAGTCACTGTTATAGTAGATGTGCTGGTGTTTGTATTATGTTCAAACGAGGTTTAGATTTTAATACTCATGATTCTTAAACTGACTCTAATGGTCAGTATATGGTTATGGATTTATCTTTATGTGAGTAAAGGTTAACTTTTATTTGTGTTTATGGATATAATACAAATGAATCATGGTTGTTTGGTGATTTATTACCAAAAAAATTGTTTTACTAATACCAGTATTTTATTATGTAGTGACTGGAATGCAGTGCAGGATTTTTACTTAGATACATATAATATTTGGAGCTACAGAAATCTTAACTGTCGTAAAAAGATTGAAAAAATTGTTGAAACATTTTAACTCCTTAATCCATGGCGTACATGGCATCCTAATGTTTACTTGGCGTCAATGCACTCCTAATAAACAGAGTAGACTTGACTATTTCTTAGTGAGTGAAGACTTATTCTCACTGATGAAAAACTCAAACATTCCTCTTTGCTACAAAACTGATCATTACGCCATTGTTTTCACATTTGCGGCAAGTCTTGGAAAAAGGGGGAAGGGTTATTGGGATTTTAATTTCCAGTTGTTGATAAATGCTGAATATACACAAAAAAGTGAAGACTTATTAAGTATTAAAGACACTACATCTGAGTTTTATCTTTCAGGTGATATTGAAAACCCTTTTCATGTAAAATTTACTTTTGATGATAATTTTTAAACTTGAACTGCTGAAAGTGAAAATTAGATCAATGTCAATTATACATTGTATAGCAAAATCTAGGGAAGTTGAAGCAATTAGGTGTAAATAGCCACCAGCATTATTTTTGAGTACAAATTTTGAGATTTTATAAAAAACTATTTCAAGGCTTAATCCTTCGTCAGCGTTTTGTCATTATTACCTGTCGAAGAGAACGTTTACCTAACCGTTACAACTGGTAAAGCTCTCCATTTTATGGATTTTTTCCTCTTTATTTTTTATATATGTGTACAGGACATTGACATTCGGGTTGACTTAAAACCAATGACGATTGCATTTATTTACTATTTTTTTCTTACAGCTTATCGTATATTACACTAAATATTTAAGTTAGATCATGCCTGATATTTCTAGCGTTTAGATTTTCCTAGAAATTCTTAAGAATGGCCTTAAATGAACTTGATGAATTATAATGAAAATTGCATAAATCACAGAACTTAATTCCGAGATAATCGGGCCTTAGTGAACGCATTTATTAACAACATTTAAAGTTGACTATGTAGGGAACTTTCACTTTTTTTGCAATCTTTAAAATACCGTCATATTGAATTATAAACAGATATACACAACTAAGAACATTAAATAACTAAAATAAAACATTCAAAGTAACATAAGTAAATGAGCAACTCGGACCCCATTAAAATGGGGAGCGTGGACCAAGTGATCCGGTAGGGTAAGCGTCCTCTGCTTTTCTAGAAATACCCGCCGAACTGCTCATAAAAATCAAGTGCGAGGTAGACGAAAGAGGAAATGAAAACTATGACACGTCGAACAAATCAGTTTTCATGGTGCAAATGGACACACCGAAATGATCCATGAGTTTATGATGACGACAATAAAACTTCTGTAGTGATGACTTCAATCATGTAGCAACATACCCTGCTCAATGTAGATCGTGAAAAATTCAAAAGATCTTTTGGTTTTTGCTGTGTGTGTCTGTTTTCCATGCCTATTTTTTTCCTTTTTACATTATTTTGATTTCCGCTACAATCTTGGTTCCTTTTATTACTCTTGCAAGATAATAGGAAAAACTATCTTTTAGGCATCATATACCTTTACGAATATAAACAAAATTAGATTAACACCCAAAAAAAAGTTATCATATAACGTTATTAAGTTTTTAAAATTTACATAGTCACGATTTGATTAAGAATTTCAATGAAATACACCATGAGGTTTTATTGCCGTTAAAGATTATTTTTATTTTAAAAATATTTTGTTTTCGAAAAACATAAAGAAAGAATTGATGATCTTTTGAACGTATTGCCACTGGAGCACACTAAAATAGTTAATTGTGTCTTACCTCTGAAAGAAAACTCTGTTTGTTGCTTGTTATAAGGGTGCTAAACTTATCTAGTTCTTCATCGCTACATGTATTAAGGAATAGCTCTAAATCAATCTGGAAAAAAATGAAATAAAGACATTTTTTAAATTGTTTGAAAACCTCGACAATTATGATGAAATGTCAGATCCTATAACATTAAATACAGTATCTGTTATTTACATTACGTAATGTCAACGAACTCACGGGAATAACATTATAAAAAGGTAATTTATCCCCAAAAGTGACCTACGTACTTTTTATAAAGGGAATTGTCGGAAGTTTTGACCTAATACTCTCATTTCCGTTTAACGACGTGAAGACGCGATCTCCAGACTACAAGACGACTTGTTTCCTGTATTTGATGAATATAAATGTAGACATTTAAATACATTTTATTTGTTTCACTTACCGTACAATCATCAATGCAGAAGTAGACAAATTGTATCTTATGGCTGTTAAGAAAGTGAACGTCATAATTGAGAAAAGCAAATAATAATATGGTCCAAGGAGATCTTCGGTTTTTTTTGTTTTTTTTTTCAGCTGGTATATACTCAGTGCAGGACTAGGTTTTGTTTCCATCTGAACTATTACTTTGTATATTATCTCCTATGATCCAAACTTGCTTTCCAGCCATCGTAGTATATTGTCATGATTTTATTTTGCATAATCGACTCACAATAAACTTATACTATACTCCCTTCGTTCTATGAGATATTACCTATTCTTACCATTAAATAAAAATATCATACTTTCATACATGTTGGTAATGTCTAATAGACTGTCACACATAAAAAAAAAATGAGAAAAGAAAATTCGTAGTGTTCGGTCACTAACATGTTGCTGTATATATATGCAAACTATATAATGCGTGATGATTTAATAAAAGATACATAGAAAGTGCCATCCTTTGATACAACAACAGTAAGTAACACTGGTTTGTCAGCTCTGTACAAATTCTCGTTCAAGTCAATACAACTCAACATCATATTATGGTAAATCTGAAAAGAAGCCACATAAGAGTTGGAAATTTCAATTGTTTCAAAAAGGCTTTGTACAGTAGATTTAGGAACAATATTTTTCGTATTAGGAAATCAGATAAGAAATTCCAATTCATCTATAGAACCCCTTCCAACTTACCTAAATGTATTGATGATTAAATATAAGCGTTAATTAATTATTAATATATCCCACGTAGTCTATTATGCTGGTCACATTTCAAAGAGAATAAAGATTAATGCCTGCGCTCATTTACACTAAAAGTGTTATTTTATACAAGAATCTAAAGAAAACTTAATTAATTTTAAAACGGGGAAGTTGTTTTTTTTAATAATTTCTAGTCTTTGACAATATTCCTAAAGATCAGAAAATGAAAATTAATTTGAATATACCTATACCTTTTGATGTAATTGTTGACGTTTCCACCGTAAACCATAACCATAAACAACAAATAACAATGGAAAAGGAAATACTGTCAACCGGATTCCTAAGGCACCTGTTGTTTCAAAAAGGGAAAATGTGTTTTAATTATTTGCTGATTTATGTTTTTAAAGTTCATATTTATCATTTATACGATATATATATGATTGGTATTTTATAACCACTAGGTCGATGCAACTGCTGGTACACCAAAGGTCCCCGATGGTATTTACCAACCCAGTGGTCAGACTTGCCGGACCCCGATTTATATCCGATTTTTGAGTCCTTCTTGTGTACAACTATTTTTTGGATTAAATCTACCTAATGCTGCAGTTGATTAGAGGTTACGCCTTAAAACACGTGTACAGCATATAAAAAATTGCAATATATATGATTTGAATTTTGTATTATATCAAAGGTAAGGAGTTTCTCATGATGTAAATTAAGAGAATGAAATTTAAATTCACATTCCTGATTTTTTTTGTTTTGGTCTACTTGAAGCGTTTAATGTTTATTTACTTTCGGTATGTAAAACTTTGTCTAACACATTTTTCAATCGCTTCGTCCTATACATATACTGTAGAAACAATCGTCTTTTATTGATTGTTTCTGTCTAAGTAATCACCATAAAAATGCGTGTATTGCACCTCAAAGATTAGAACACCTAATATATATTTCTGACCTTGTCCAGGGTCCAGGATATCATTTATCGTTATGCCAGAGCTTGCCTAAAATACGCAGACTCTTTGTATCGCGCTAGACTTCTAACAATTGGGCTTCGGGAACAAGGTTATGTTGCTACAAGATTGGAGTCATCATTACAGAAGTTTTATGGGCGTCATCATGAACTCGTGGATCGTTACGATGTATCCATCTGCGCCATGAAAACTAATTTGTTCAACGTGTCATAGTTTTTCTTTCCTCTTTCGACTACCCCGGACTTGAATTTTAATGAGCAACTCGACAGGTTTCTAGAAAGTACAGGACGCTTACCATACCGGTGCACCTGGTCCATGCTCCTAGTTTTCAATGGAGTCCGAGTTGCTCATTTGCTTTCGTTACTTTGTATGTATGATTTCAGTTACTTTATGTTCATTGTTGTGTATGTCTGTTTTCCAGGGTCTTTGTCCCTGGATTACATTCTTTTCATTACCGCTAGAACTTTGGTTCCCTTGATTACTCTTTGAACTGCCAATGATATTAAAACACTTACCGCCAAAACATTGAACTCAACAGCATTAATGTATGCATATACCTACACCAAGTTAGTTATTCAAAGCTCATTATGAAAGAATCCAGATAAGAAATATGTTTCACCATAAATGGAAAAAATGAAGTATCTAAGTAACGAATTGTAACAAGTGAATAAAAATTATGGATATTGGCAGATTAGAAGTAATCAATAATACGTGTATTTATGTTTCTTTAAAAGTATTCAGTATTACGTGTATCTATTTGTATTAGAAGTATTCAGTATATCGTATATATATATTTGTTACATTTATTAAATGTTACGTGTATGTATGTTTTGTAATCATTTTGTGTTAATAGTCATTTGTTCCAATTGAATCAAGGAATGAAAAGCAGATGCAACTTTAATGTTGATACATTATTGATGAGGTAAGCAGTATCACTTAAACTTCATCTATTTACATTTCATATCTGGTGTACTTAAAAGGAGTTCCTAGACATGACAAATTGATTGTTTGAAGTTCAAACACGGCTTAATGTTTCCATACCTTATCAGTTTGCTCTAATGGGTTATTTTATGCATGGTACAACCTGATAAATTCTAGATATATAATGTGAAGCTATTTATATTGGTAAAATGTATGTGAAGCTATATTTTAAATTGGAAAAAAATCATGTTTATATAAAATGCTTTCGGTTATTATAGCTTCGGTTGCATATAGATGTTTCCGTGTTCGTGGTTTCGAACGATTCTCCTTTATGTTTCATTTGTTAAATTTTTCTTTTAATTCACTCAAGCATTTTTACTTTTGTATCTTTTTCATCACTTTCCTATACAAGATAACTTATGTATATAGCAGCTTTGAATAGTATCTCTATCTCTGGTTATATAGATAAAACCTTACTTTGTTTTTGTTCGTCTTTGATATAAACCATTACAAACACAAATAGAATAAACCAGATAAGCCCTGCAGCAACCAATATTGCAAGTGGTCTTAGAGAAAACAATATTTGTACAGTAGTATCGCTGTCTGTCACCTGACACATTGTCTGTATCACATCCATATATTCACCATACTTTATCTGAAAATATCAATATAAGTTTCGAAATGACTATTTTTTATTTCCTTATAAAGGCCTTCCAAATATTTATTGTTTTAAGGCAGTTCTTAGATTATAGGATGGGGATATCTGTTAATCGTCACGTCAAATTCCTAGACAATTTGTAGGTTTGATCTGAGAAAAGGAATGTTTACTAGAATTCGTTTTAAGGAGATTAACGACATTGATTTGTTTATTGTCGCAGTAAGTGCCAGACAATAGATGCAATACAATATTCTAAATAAGATATTGGTTAATGATACTGTCTAGAGAAGGATTGAAAATGTTTAACGGTAATAAAAACCACCGGGAAAATAAATGACATATTTACCATTTATTATCAGCTTGTTTTAGTGTTGTGTGCATTGAGGTAGCATTGAGAGAACAAAAATGATGGAAAGTATAATTACTCTTTAAAGCCAATACTATTGAAGTACAAACACGCGATGACTTATTATAACGGTTCAGTCCTCACTGTATCGTCTCATGTCAATTGTGTGACAGAAAAGTAATTTACTGTCCGTGTTTCTGTCATAAAATGTACGTACGTTTACGCCATGGCAACAAAGTGGTGTCGGAATATTATCGTCTTCCTCGCAAAACAACTTAGCCCTCCAACGACCACAGATGTGTAAGCCAATGGTTGCAAGTACCTGACCATTAACATAATCTAAAATACATTTCATATAATGTATTTTAATGAATACTTTAAGTCTAACGGGTTTAATGAAATTCGTGGTAATTTCTTGTACTTTTTATTTGTTAAGTCTAACATGTTTTATAGTTGGTGTAAGTCTCTGGCTATTAGATTTGATTTTTTTCTCTTGTATGGCCAGGTTAAATGCATCGTACTTAATCTTGTGTTTGCATGCCATGTTCTATCAATATATATTGTATGTAAAAACGAAGCATTACGAACAAATATTTTCTAGCAAAATGAATTTCCTTGATACAACTTTGTTTAATCAGATTGATAGAGAATTCTAGTTATTTTGTCTAATGTATTAATTAAAGACATATTTACTATAGTGTCAAAAAGTAACATGCAGGTTAATATAGGCCATATCGTATATCGTGAGCATTAGCCTTCTAGTCTATCTCTATTGATTTCAAATTGTTTCATTTGGAAATATTCTATCTTACTCACATTTCTTGGTTTTTCCATGTCGTACTGAATATTTGATAGGAAGATCTGCCTTTAGACTACATTAACAAAAGTGAAAAGATGTTTTCTAGTGATTTGATGTGACATGTAACGTATATTGTATGCGGATGTTCTGTTATGAATAAAGGTACAAACCAGGATTCATTACGCAAACCAAAACTATAGGGAACCCATACATTAACTTACTTGATGGTGAATACAAAATGCAAGTCATTTCACTGGCAAATGAATCACTACTGCGAGGTAAACGATCTGAAAACAAACCCAATGAAAAATATATGTAATATATCCACAAGAGTTTAAAATATTCTTATATATTTTTCTAAAGATGTCTGTGTATAAAAAAAACAACAAAGCGCTTGTATGATAGCATTGTTTTAACTGATAAACTGAACAGATATGCCCAGTCTATAAGAAAGGCACACACACATACCAATAAAGTTAGACTCTAAATAGTGTCAACCTCTTCATGTTTAAAATGTTAAAAACTTTATCTGACAAATATGTAGATGTTGTGCTTTTAAAGTATTTGACGTATCTACATTCACCGTAAAACTAAACCATTTAAATTGAGATTTTTAAGTCGAATAAAGCAGTAACAAACTGCTTACACAAAAGTAGTCGACACTTAATTTTGAAATTTGTTGACTCAATATTTAGCAGGTATAAAACGGATAAGAGCTGTATTTTCTTTTTGTGTTATTGTTTGTTCAACTTATAATAATACATAACAGCATTGTCTAAAAAATATTTTAATATCAAACACTTACCACTTCCTAAATATTTCACAAAACAAGGAAAGAAATCACTTTCCCTAGCGTCAAGAAAACCCATGTGTTGTAATTGATCAGGAATTAAACAGTCTTTCAACATTACAACTAGCATCCGTTGTCGATACAAGCTTTTCTCCGTCAGATTCTGTAAGATTTCTCGAAATTCCTGCCAAGCTGTTTTGACATAATTTGGTGTCAATACAACCACAACTCTTTCACTCAGCATGGCTGAACACAGGGCACTCTGAAAGAAGCTTAACTTGTTTGCATTTTGAAAGTCTCCAAATGAGCACTTGTAGTTATAAGGATCCGTCTCAAGCCGGTTAATCATGTTGGATACCCAGGTTTTATCCTCATTACAGTGTGAAAAGAACACATGGAATCTGTAGAGGTCGTGTAAATTCGGTGCAGTTACGGAAACATCAATGTCTAAACTTTCACTGTACGTTATTGTGTCATAACAATTTCCAAATCTGTAGGATTTTTCTATTAAGTCTTTTGAATCTCGTCTTTGAAGTTCTATATCATACTGGCTTTCTCGCATGAGGGATACTTTATCTGAAAAATATAAAACACTATCCTAAAGGATTTGCCTGCATTTTTACCTGCGTATGGAGTGTTCATATCACAACTCATACGTTATGCCAGAACTTGCCGAAACTTTTTATATCGCGCTAAACTTCTAACAAGTAGGCTTCTGGAACATGATTATGTTGCTACAAGATTGATGTCATCACTACAGACGTTTTATGGTCACCATCATGAACTTGTGGATCGTCACGGTGTATCCATTGGCACCATGAAAACCGATTTGTTCAACATTTCATAGTTTTTCTCTCCTCCTTCGTCCACCTCGGACTTGACTTTTATAAGCAACTCGGGTGGGGGTTTCTAGAAAAGCAGAGGACGCTTACCTTACTAGTGAACCTGTTCCATGCTCTATTGTTTAGTGGAGTCCAAGTTGCTCATTTGCTTTTGTTACTTTTATGTGTTATTTTAGTTACTTTATTATCTTTGTTGTGTATGTCTGTTTTCCATGTCTCGTCTTTGTCCCTGGATTACATTCTTTTGATTACGAGTAGAACCTTGGTTTCCTTTGATTACTCTTTCTCTATCTTTGTTTGAAATTCTTCATAATTAAGATTATTTTATCTTAAATTTGTAAGTAACTAAACAAGTGTGATTGTTCCTATCGCTATCACCACGCACTGTCTAGGTTAAAAGACAAATTGTGTGATTAATCATAGCTCACTTCGCTTTTGTTTAAATGATATGGAAAAGCTGGATTTAGGAAACTAAATGATAAAAAAAAAATACACTACAATTTTTTTTTTTCAGTATGATCGAAGACTACTATGCTGTAATTGCCACTTAACAATGCATCTTTTTGGTGTTGAGAAAAGGAATATAAATGTGTCAAAATCATTACCATTCACGATTCATAATTTCAACGCGTAATATTTCGTACATTTGTTCATATATATAAACTCTCTCTCATGGGGATCCATGGATAAAGTTGGCCTATTGAGTAAGAATTTTCTGTAATCTAGATACATATGTCACATTGTTAATATCATGTCTGGGAATTTAAGGAAAAAAATATCCAATAAATGTAATTGATCTGTCCAATGCTTGAAATAGATGTAATGTATCCGGCGACAAGTTTATTATTAAGGTCATAGAATAGCAGAACTGTAATCTTGGAAAAATATTCTACTTTGTTTTAAGCTTCAATTTAGCATAATGTAACAACTTCTTTCAAGGTCAAGTTTATACCTTAAAAAGCAAATAATGCTTCAATTTGTCAACCTATGAGAACAAAATCAAAATATTTCCCATGTGAATTAAGCGTTCAATATTTGTCTAGCATAACTCGATTTCTCCATTAAATTTGATTAAGTATAATAAAGATAGACTTCTCCTGTCGAATTCAATTCCTTTCGAAAATAAATCATTATATCAGGCATATTTTCAACATGTCTCCAAAAATTACGCAGCAGATATTTTAAAGCCATTGGATTGAAAAATACAGGTTTGATTTCAATCTATCGTTACTTATTGGAACATTCACAATGACAATGCAAATGATAAAGCAACGTCGTCGTGTTGACTTGAATACAAAGTAATTTGTAGTTTCCTGTCGTTTCATCAATTTTGTTTGATGTTTTGAATACTTTCCACAGCGTTAATTTTTCATGAAATCACTCACATTTATTTAAATCATTTAGATGTTTGTTGATTGGATAACTATCGCGGTCATGATTTTTTTTTTTTTTTTTTTATGAGAATTTATCTCATCAAATTCTAATCAACTTATATTAAACGAGCTTATACGTGATGTACACGCGGTGGAGATTATAAAGGACAATACAGCTACATCCTACTGTTAATATTGTAAACAACTTAGTACATTGATGACAAATAAATAATTACAGACCTAAACATTTGCTTATGCCATGAACCTATAAGTTGATGTAAAAAGTATTATGTTGTAGGTTAAAATATAGAAACATATATTAACCATACTTAATTAAAAAAACAATATATCATATATCACATCAGAAGGACACCGGAGTTTATTTTTGCAAGTCATAATGAAACAGTCAAACAATAGAATAATATAATGACTCATTACAATGAAACAATAGATATAAAAATATCAAAATACCATAATCATGTGTAAAACCAAAAGTAAACTCCCGCCGGCCAGGAAAAACCATCCAACCACTATTACCAAAATTATGGAAAGAAAATGTTGGAAACCTATTTCCAAATCCAATGCTCGGAAGACCGTTTCAAGAGAAGTATTTTGGACAGTATTTTCCCGACGCAGTCTGTATAGTTTCGCTTTTTACCCTTGACCTTAGAGACGCTCTTCCATGGAAACACCAATCACCTGATCGCAAGTCTGCATCCCGATTGGCCAAATACTGTAACTTAGTGGCGTTCGAAAAAAAAACTAACGAAAATTGAAATTGCTGCCATTTCCTGAATGAAATGCAGAAAATTCTAAGTTGAAAGAACAAATGTTACCGCGTCGGCTATTTTTTTAAAGATAGTACTTGTTTTAATATGACATCAAGAGGAAAATAAATGTTCAAACACAGAACATAAAACATATTGAAACTTGACACTACGACTGTCAGGGAGAAAGCGATTAGATCCTTGAGTCACATGATAAATCAGACGCACCTGTAATACATTATTTTTCCCGCTATTCAATGAAACGCTTGAAAATTTCAATATTTGTGGTTTCATATAAATATCGTGTTTAACTTGATCAAATTAAATGTAATATCCATGGGCAAAACTTTATATTGTCAACAAATAGGTTTAGGTTAGTAGGTTTATGATGAAGATATATTTATGAGTGCAACTCAGGTTCCTTTTTCATGTTTATTCGTGTCAGTCTGAGTGAACTCATGCGCGATTTGGATAATTTAAACATATTTGTATGATTGTACTTATATCATTGTATTAGGATTATTATGGATATGTTTTCAAGACAGAGTTCGTTCTCGTTGTCGCATTCCTCGTGTCCAGTCAGTCCCAGGCTCTCGACCTCTCCCCAGCTTTATTGCGTCTATTTATTCATATTTTTCACCTGTCATTAATATTCATATATTCTGCTAAGGGATATGATTGTTTATTCAAAGATTTCTTAACCAATCATATCGTTTAGAAGGCAACAAGGATAAATCAATGATATAAGCCGAATTCCCACATTCCTGAAAGTTGGCCTAAAATTAAAAAAAAGTAGGGCAGTTATATATAAACTGTGGACCGGCGTCCTAAAATCAATCCTGGTGGAATAATTTCGAAAGCAGTTGGAATTGTTGAGCTCGATTTTGACCACTGAGCGCTACCAGCTCGCCAGGAGATTAACACCCTAGGTATGCCCCTGTATTTTTAGTAGTAAATATTTTTACTACGACCTGACCTTGACATAACCTATAGAACCTAGCAGCCCGTATCATATTTTAGGGGGACCTCCGTTTATACTTTAGCGTTCAGTGGTAGGGTTTTAACATTATATATTGTATGAATTAAATTATGACTCCTGAGAGGTTAATAAATGTTAAATATAAGTTGAAATTATATTGAGTTGTGTGTTGAGAACAAGTATATGGAAATACCTTCAAAGGTCACTCTACCAGTGAAATACAACTTTACTATACACTTGCACTTGAAATATACCTACACACCCGTGAGGGCGTAACATTTGGTGACCGGCGGTTGGATTCGACCAAGCTGTCTTTCAGACTGTAACCAGTGTCTCTATTAATATTGCTACAATTTTCCATAGTTTGTTTGAAGAACACAATTCATTAGAATTTTTGCCTTCAATTATGAGTAACTTCTACACCTAGTATAATTTTACCTTCTGATATGGTTGAAAATAGAGGTGAAAACGCAAACTTCCACCATGATCAAATTAGATCACAAATGGGAAGAATGTCTAGACAAATTGAAATGAACCAGAGAGACATAAGAGCTATTTGAATCACATTGAGACAATGCAAAGAGACTTTGACCATAGAATTGAACAAGTACTTACATGTACACAGATAGAAGCTATTCTGAACAGGTTACATGACCTGAGAGGTTTAACAAAAAATTCTACCAATCAACCTTTAGCTGTACCAAATGAAGTAAATAGTCAAACCAATAATGCAGTAAATAGTCAAACCAATAATGCAGAGGATTCAGTTACACACGGTATGACAGGAAGACATGATTGTATAAGTGAAACCTTATAAGTTGTTCAACCAGCCCATACACCTAACCCGAGCACCAAATACTGTTCGTGATAATTGTATTTAGACTCAGTCCAATTGTATCCCTGCATTCAGACCTGTGCAGGTTCAAAACCCACTGAACCATGTAAACATTGGCTATACGAAACCAAACACCTATGATGGCAAATCTAGTTGGTCAGACTATAGAGTCCATTTTGAATCTTTTGCTAAATTGAATTGGGATGACATGAGCCCTTAAGTTCATTTCATGTATGACTGATAATGCACTATCTGCAATAGACGATAGCCCCATGCAGATCCGGGTGTTAAAACATTAGCTAAGCTTGTCGTAAAAGGCGACTAAATAGTGCTCATAAACCTAGTCGGGGGCTAGGCGCTCTGCCCACAGAGCAACTGGGATGTGTGCCCTAGGTGGTGGAATGGGGTTACCCTGGCGTGTTACATGCTGGGGATGTCAGGCTATAATACGGACAATCTGACCGCAAACCATAGTGGTGCACCGTGTTGGGAAAGATGTCATGTTCCTCGCACGTTAAAGAACCCTGCTGTGGTATTTGATAGGAGTAGGAACTCTTGCGCTCCGCCGCAGGAGGCTAAATTGCCCGACCTTACCCACCCTTCCCTTTTTCTAATGGCAATCAAAGTTTATCGACCCTATTATCCTTGTCTCCCATCCCTTTTTTCATTTCATCATCATCATTACATGTTCATTTTATCATCCATTTCATGTTCATCGTCTGAATATAGCTGAAATATTGTTGCTCGGACGTTAAACCCCAACAATCAATCAATCAGCAATAGGCGATATCAATACCAATTGTCCCCCCATCATACTTTGAGTTACTCACCCTTTTAAGTTGGAGATTTAAATCACCAAACCAAACAGAATTATATAGAAGTCAAATGGAGGCCGGGATAAGAAAGAGAGGAGAATCACTACAAGAGTTAGCACAAGACATCAAGAGATTAGTCAGACTATCTTACCCAACTGCTTCCAGTGAGTTGAAAAACCAGCTGGCCTATACAAGTTTCAGGGAAGCACTGAATGATACAAACATAAAATGGGTAGTATGTCAAGGAAACCAGGATACCATTGATGAAGAGGTACATCGAGCCTTAAAATATAAGGAATTTCATAAGAGTAAATTGAGACCATCATTGAGATTTCTAGGAAATGAAAGCAAAGAGTTTGAGAAAAAATCAAATGAACCATACATACACAGAATAAGTTTGTGTTTATTGTCAAAAGATTGGTTACATAGTCCGTGACTGTAATACTCGAAAACGAGACCTTAAGAAAACAGTTAACCAACATGGTAGCATGACTCAAAATAGTGGGCACCAAAATCAGTATACCAAATTACATAAACCAGCTAATCGTCCCTCCTTTACAACACGAGCAACGAATTCAACACAGAACCAGTAACTTATTAGGGGCTGAAAATGTGGGGCAATTTTCAGCTACAGATAACATTAATAAAGGACCCACTTTATTAGGAATTAAAAATTCAGATCATGGTGGTCTGTTTGTCACTGTTGAAATATGTCACATTCCTATTCACAGTCTGATTGCTACAGACTCTACCATGAGTGTCATTAATACTAAAATATTTAGAGTTACCAAAACCTATTCAAAATAAATTGAGACCTTACAACCAGATACTACGACTGGCGGATGGGGGAGAAGTTGAACCTCTAGGTATTGTTGACATACCAATGGAAATTGATGAACATGGAATCCCTGTTGTCCTTGAATTTGATTTTTTGAACCAAAATCAATGCATAATAGATATCTGTAATTTCTCTTTGCAGTTTAACAATGCTAATGTACCTTGTCATCTTGAGAATCAAATACCAAGTTTATTCTAAATTGTGGTAAGTCAACAGGTGACAATACCTGCTATGAGTGAAATGATAATACCAGCTCAGAAACAAGGTTCTAATAAAATACCTCATAGTATGGAGTTGGCAGTTGATACAACTGCAGAGAGTCTTCAATCTAGAGGCTTGCTAGTAGCTAAGTCATTATGTTCAAACAGCAGAAAAAACATACCATTACGAGTGGTCAATTTAACCAAAGAACCACAAAAATTCACAAGAATACTTGTGCTACCATAGCTGAATCTGTTAAATCGAAGCAGATGTTGTCAATTTCAAGTTTGACATCTGATGATAGATTGAACTTACCTGAAACCCTTAAACCTATAGTTGAACAATGTTGGGACTATTTATCAGCTGAACAAAAATTGAAAAGTTACACAGTCTCTTGATAAGTTACCAGTCTGTATTTTCAACGACTATTCCTCCCACGACTAAGTTTGTCTTGGGTTTGACAAATATGGTCTAATATACAATAAATACCCAAGAGTCTAAACCACTTAAGTTACCACCTCGACGGGTTCCTTTGCCTCTGAGAGAGGATGTTGAAGAGGAAATCCAGAAAATGCTTGATGCTGACAGTATTCAACCTAGTTGTTCTCCTTGGTCAACCAATATGGTTGTTGTTCGCAAACCAGACTCAACCATTCGTATCTGTTTGAATTATAGAGCCTTGAATGATGTTACTATCAAAGATTTATATATGTTACCCAGAGTAGATGATTCTTTTGATACCCTGAGAGGAAATCTGTGGTTTAGCATTGTAGATTTATCCAGTGGGTACTACCAAGTTGGTATGAACCCTTCACATGCTCAAGAAAACAGCTTTTACAACACCAAACGGGTTGTTTGAGTTCAAGAGAATGCCAATGGGGTTATCCAATGCATGTGCCACATTCGAAAGATCGAATGAGTGTATACTTGCGGACTTAAATGGGAAACCTGTGTCATATACCTAGATGACATCATTATCTTTTCTAGAACCTATGAAGAGACTTTCGAACGGTTGCAACAGGTTTTTTTTTTTTTTTTCAAGAATAAAAGATGCTGGCTTTAAACTATCACCCAAAAAGTGTCACTTGTTTCGTAGAGAGGTCACATTCCTAGGCCATATTGCAAACAAGGAGGGTATAAAACCTGATCCATCAAAGATTGAATCTGTTAAATCTTGATCAATTCCTTCCGAATTTTTGGGAACATGTTCATACTACAGAAGGTTTATAAAAGACTTTAGTAAAATTGCAAAGCCTCTTTATCAGCTCACTGAGAAAAATGCCTCCTTCCAATGGACTTAGCCATGACAGGAGTCCTTTGAACAATTGAAATCCTTTTTAATCAGTAGCCCTATCCTGGTATATCCCTCTATGGAAAAACAGTTTTTACTTGATACAGATGTCAGTGGAACTGGGCTTGGTGCAGTTCTTTCTCAAACAGGTGACGATGAGAATGAACAAGAGCGTCAGTATTGTGTTACCCGTCGGCTGCCAACTACTGGCAGTTGTTGAAGCTATACTCCCTTTCATCATTATCTCTAGGGAGTAGAATTTGTTGTCCGTACCGACCATGGGGCCCCTAGCTGGTTAACAAATTTTAAAAATCCGGAAGGACAGTAAGCCAGATGGCATGAGATACTAAGTACTATAGTTTTAAAATAAAGCACAGACCAGGCATTAGGCATGGTAATGCAGATGGATTACCAAGAAGACCATGTGACAATTGTAAACATTGTGACCAAAAAGATGTAGCAGAAATACAGCCATATATGCGAGCGCAAGGATGCTCAGGAAATCAAAAGGGGCCTGAAATTTAGGAAACACCCGGTGCTGCCAGTGGGTTGCAAACAAAAACTGTTGAAGAATTGACAAAAGCTCAGATAAATGACCCATTGCTCAAAATGGTAATTGATTGGGTGAACTCCTCCCACAAACTAGAATGACAAGAAATATCACACCTTGGTCCCATTCATAAGGCTTATTGGGGTCAATTTCAAAGGCTTGTGTTGGAAAACAATATTTTGTACAGGAAGTGGGGAAATATGACCACTAAAGTGGTATTTCTTCAATATGTCGTTCCCAATGTATTCCGACACGAATTTTACAATGTCTACATAATGACCAATTGGCAGGTAACTCAGGTATAAAACGAATCCTAGCTAGGATTCGGGCAAGGTTTTACTGGGCCCATTTTTCAAAGCAGGTAAAAAGATGAGTTAATAGATGTAAAGAATGTCAGAAAAGAAGACTACCAGCAACAAACAATAAAGGAAAGCTACAATCCTATACAATTGAGGTACCTTTAGAGCGGGTAGTTTTTGATTTACTCGGACACTTTCCTGTTACCCACCAAGGTAACAAATACTTATTAGTAGTTACTGACTACTTTACTAGATTTGCAGGGGCCTACCCAGTACCAAATATAGAGGCTTAAACTATAGCCGATAATATTTTATTTGCCGGTATGGATTACCATCTATTATACACAGTGACCAAGGAACACAATTCACAAGTGAAGTGTTCTCAATCATATGTCAGACACTAAAACTTGAGAAAACCCGATCAATTCCTTTCCAGCCTCTGAGTTCAGGAATGGTAGAACGTCTGAACCGGACCATAGAAGAAATGCTAAGTAAAGTCTTCCGTGATCAAAAAGAATTTGACCAATATGTACCTTTTGTAATGATGGCTTACATATCCTTAGTGCGCGAGACTACTGGGGAATTACCATATTTGTTGATGTTGGGAACGGAGGCCAGATTACCTATTGACCTTATATATGGACAACCTAAAAATATTCCAAAAGATGATACTATCCCTGAATTTATTGAGAGGGTTATGGCCACAATTGAAAAAAGTTCATGAAATAGTTCGTGATAGGCTTGTTGAGTCTTCTAACCGCCAGAAACAGCGTTATGATGTTTCATGTAACCCACCTTAATTTAAAGAAGGAAATGGGGTCATGATATAGGAAACAAAACGAACCTGACTTCGCATATTTCTTTAATGAACCTACCACTCCTTTACCAATAAGGAGGTTGTTGAGTGAAGAAACTGAGGTTCTAGCAGATGATGCTACTCCTCCAGATTTGGCCATAATTCCATCTTCAACCCTGTTCCATAAATACCTGGAAGAGATTTCCCCTGGTCAAAACAAACCAGATGAATACTAACCCTCAAATTCTCCTTTTCTGGAGCCTGCACCTGGAAAGTCAGACCTTGCCTTACTTGAGTCGCCAAACCGTGTGCCATCCCCAGCTCCATCCGTTGCAGCTAGTTCCAGAAGTTCTACCTATGCTACAGGCAGGGTTGATCCAATTGTGCTGACTTCTCTCTCACCAAGTACGTTCACCTGTTTCAAACCATTAGATTTGGCAGTGATGGCAAAACCTCCGACCAACTCTCTACCTCCTAGTCAAATCCCAACACAAACCATAAGTCAAATTCAAGACCAACCCCTAGATCTGTCCAAAAAGAATAAAGAAAGGCAACCTAGGACTAAGTCTCAGAAACCATTAGCATCTCCACTGGATTGCACTTTGCCAACCAATAAGTGGCAACCACTAATTCATGTCGACGGGGTTGATAGGAATAGGGTGTATGAACATCTTTGCTTCGACTCAAGACTTTTTTTGCTGACGCTCCCTCTAAATACATGACTCATCCCCTTGCCAAAACATTTAACTCCCTTATTGACATCGCAAGATCTGGAAAGTCTCTCTACCAGAGAAGACTTATACCTTTGGGAGTAAAGACCATAGTGAAAGAAGAAGATTGTACATTACCAGATGGAACAGTGTTAAAAATGAAGGACATCTGGAGGGCAACCGATTAACTGTATATATACGGTATCTAAGGGTAAGGTAGGTTTATTTTAGTAGGTAGGCTCCTTTAACTTATAGTTCGAGGACGAACTCTTTTCCCCGGCCGGGAAGGGCGGTGATGTTACAAAAGAGGGTTTAGGTTTATGATGAAGATATATTTATGAGTGCCATTCAGGTTCCTTTTTCTTGTTTGTTCGTGTCAGTCTGAGTGAACTCATGCGCGATATGGACATTTTAAACATAGTTATATGATTGTACTTGTATTATTGTATTAGCATTATTATGGGAATGTTTTCAAGACAGAGTTCGTTCTCATTGTTGCATCCCTCATATCCAGTTAGTCCCAAGCTGTCGACCAGTCCCCAGCTTTATTTCGTCTATTTATTCATATTTCTCACCTGTCATTAATATTCATATATTCTGCTAAGGGATATGATTGTTATGGGCTTATTTCCCCATATTATAAGATATAGTAGGTCCCGTCTTCCTTCTTTTCCATCCCGTTATCATATTTTCCCCTCGATGTCAACCATGTTTGTATTTGGCAGACCTTAAGTAATTAGTTAAGAGAATATAGACATGTGTGGGAATGCAAAGATTTCTTAACCAATTATATCGTTTAGAAGCCCACAAGGATAAACCAATGATATAAGCCGAATTCCCACATCTCTGCAAGTGGGTCTAAAACTCCAACAACTGGGGCAGTTATATATAATCTGTGGGCTGGCGTCCTAAAATCAATCCTGGTGGAATAATTTTCGAGACCAGTTGGACCTGTTGGGCTCAATTTTGACCACTGACCGCTACCAGCTCGCCAGGAAAATATTTTTACTACAACCTGACCTTGACATAACCTACAGAACCTAGCAGCCCGTATCATACTTTTGGGGGACCTCCGTTTATACTTTAGTGTTCAGTGGTAGGGTTTTAACATTATATATTGTATGCATTAAATTATTGACTCATGAGAGGTTAATAAATGTTATTTATAAGTTGAAATTCTGTTGAGTTGTGTATTAAGAACAAGCCACTCTACCAGTGAAATACCACTTTATTATACACTTGTACTTGAAATATACCTACAAATGTGAGGGCGCAACAATATAATAACGTTATAAAAAATTAATTTCATAAATAAAATGAGAATAATTTGAAAATAACAACAAAATTATCGAACACTATTCGATTCAAAATCAAGTCAAGTGCAAAATAAATCTGGCAAAATAGATATTACACCACCGGAGTAGCTGGTATCACAATGGTCCTGACTTCTTACAGGCATTTCAAACAAAATGGTGGGTTAAATCTAGGTTTTACAGCGCGCTCAACCTCCCTCTTCCATTGTGGCGCAATTGTACCGTTTGTGATAAAATAGCAATTGCATGCTAATGTGTCATAATGGATAAATCAGCGGTAACAACGGCATAAAGAACAATTTACAAAAAAAAACAATTATTACTCATAATTTTAAGGTAACTGAGTATTTTTTTCAAACAAGGACTCGTGTCTAAAATAGAATTTGGTAAGAGACCTTTTGAGTCGCATTTTCTCATACCCCTTATTCAGAAGTATGTTACGCATATATTTATAGCGTTTAAGGAAGTCAGAGTAGTCAGTAGTAGCGAGAGATGAAGGTTTGTTGCTGCACAGGTAATTAAGTTTAATGATATTAAAATTACAGTCTAAAATAAATCCTAGTACTGGTGATGACCACTGTTGTCAAAGTCGAGATGTAGGTCAGAAAGAGATGCAGAACAAGCTGTTTTGTAGTCTCCTTTTCCATGAGCTCTGGTGGTTTATTGAAGGTAACTATTTCCAAAAGAAAATATTGTTGATGGAAATGCATTATCAATGTGTTTGTATTTCAAGTTAAAGAATTTAGCATCTTTATATCTCATTCTTTACGAGATTCTGATGAAATTCAGTCTCGCATGAATACAAAACCAAATCGGCTAAGATATACCCTTTGTTATTTGTATTCCCCTCTCTAAAGCCATTTTTGTCGTTTACATTCTGTTGTAAAAGAGTTTTAATAGGAGAATTATTCAACAACTCTAATCGAAGTCTTGTTCCTTAAATACTTGTCGACAATAGGGTAAGGGACGGACAGAAATATTGAACTCTAACGCATGGAAGATGTCAGTCCTGTTAGTTATTTGAAACAAATATGGACAAAGTAAAACTTAATACCTAAAAATATTTTGATAACTAAGACGACAACTAGTCTATAAATACCTAATCGTAGCTTAAAACAAATAAAAAAAAAATACATTTGATTTTATTATATTGCACGTAATAATTTTTCCGTCCAATTCTTATGACAATCTTCATTATTCAGAAAAGAGCTAACCATTTACCATTGTTTCGATTCAAATGTTTTATTCTGTTGTATGTATTTCTGAAATGACCTCGTATCTGCCTATCGATTTAATATGTAAATTTTCCTATGAAAACCCATAAATAACAATAGAGAACAGAAAATTATGCCTTTTACAGGTTTTAGAACTTTCTTTGCATAATTTACACAATTTTATAAAACTACATTATTGCTAGGTTAAGAGACAATTGACAAATTTCCTGAATGTAATCTTCTCACTATTATACTCCTACAACAGTTGTTTTGTTTTGATCTTTATTCATCTGGTAAAATTCTTATTAGGACGGTACTTATTTCGTTGCTAAATAATGACAGGAATCCTTTCTCATATTTTGAAATAATATTTGAGGGAAAATAACTAATAATTTCTGGAACATTACAAGGTTTTGAAATCGGATCTGGAAAAATATGCAGAGCAAGCCATGTTTTGAATGTATCGGTTGTTAATATATAATGTAAAAAGTATTTCCAATAGTCAATACTAGCTTATTCACGTCATATACATACGTAATTTATTTCATAGGAAATATAGAGTGGTTGTTTTGAACACCTAACCATTCACAGTTATTCTAGTCATTATTCTTTGTGATTCAAAAACAATTTACACACCTGGCTGAAAAGAAATCAAATTTGGGCGAATCATGAAATTACATTCAAAGTGACTTAATGCCAATAATTGTTGTAGTACTATAATATGACTTTTTTTCAAATGACCTCCAACTACCGATGATATGAAGTACATGTATACAATTTTGAATCGGTTCCACCTATGACACACCAGGGTCAACCAATAGTCAGTTAGAATTATTTCAATAGCAATATACAATTATCTTTATCTCTTAATCGTAAAGCACGCTTCAAATATAAGTCTCCCTGAAAAAAATGATTAAATTGACAGGTAGATCATTTCATTCATATTATGTGTGGTTTTGTTTGTCAGAAATAAAAGTATCTGGGCTGGTTTTATGTCATAATTACAGCGTTTATTATTCCAGACTGTCTGATCGTCGGACGTCGGAATATACCAGGGCTGAAAAATGCTCTAAGTAAGCGATAGATAACTTCACTTGTATTTAATGTTCTAAAATTGACAGTTTTATTTGCTTAATATGGTCTCAGAGCTGCTAGTTCCAGAGCAAAGAACAAATATACAATTTCAAAAACAATAATTCAAAATAGTAACGTCCTGCCAATTTCTTTGTCGACAGCTATTTGATCCAATAATGTGCACCCTTCGTCAATTGAAATCTACGTCTCTATATGCTCTAAATTTTGGTGCATCGAGACAGTTTATAAATAATGATTTTTATTGCAATACCTAAAACATCACCCTATTTAGAACGTGAATATCTGTATTTTGAATATGAATATATGCAGTAAGCAGTATATAAGCAGTGACTGTAGATTTTTATCTTAGCAGTAATGATTAGTCAGGTGCTTGTCCTCTCAATAGGTAAGAAAAGTTAAAGTAGATTGCTTTAGAATCTACTCAAATTATAAAGGAAAAAAATGTAGTATAAATAATTGACGCAATTTTATTGTACTTATTATCATGATTAACAATGACGTTTTGGTTGAACTTTACTTTTTAAATTCTGAAATAAATCTTGGAATTCTGTTCATTGAAAAATTAAAAATTGTGATGCATGCACTAACTGGTGAAAACGTTTAACTCATACCTTTCTTACATTTTCCTTAAACATTGAACATTTGATTCATTGTTGTTTAGATATTTTCTAAAACACAGTGTTTAAACGATACTCTCAGTCATACTGAAGACGCATTTCTTAAGCAATCGAGCAATCCTTATATAATCAAGTTGAAAGTAATAAGTTCAGTTGTCTTGTCAACATATTAGTTGTTATATCCTTCTTCATAACAAAAAAGTAAATTGTTTGTATCACAGTAGAATTCACATTCAATCAAAAAGCTTTAAAATAATATGTGTCACATAACTAAAGAAAATCCTACCTTCTACCATCTTTTCAACTCAAATCAAATCCAATAAGACATAAGGTATTTTGCCTAAAACCCGTTGTTGATTTGTATTGATTCAGTATATGCTTTAATTCAAGATCAGCGCTTCTGGCCTTCACTGTTCAACACAAAGTATGGTTCCAATTACTTGAATGTTATTCATGAACTAGTCTGCTTGGTGGTCTGGGAATTTATCTTTCCGATTGTTTGTCTCAGTAAAGATAGGATTTATGAAATGACCATTTCTGCAGTGTCGTTAATTTGTATTGTTGATTACTTTGCAGTCTTAAGGGACGGTTGGTGTAGCTTTATTGTGTTATTGTTAAATTATGTCAATCACCTACATCACCTACTGGAGCTTTATAGATATGTAATGTTTGTCCAGAATATAAGGTTTATAGATGATTTTTCTTACAATTTTCATTTCAATCAAATGGTAAACAAGATATTTTTTATCGGATAAATATTTATATTTTATTTTGCTATTGTTGTTGAATAATAATAAAAAATCTCATATACAAAACAAACCACGCGCGTATTTTTCTCATCTACACACAATATGCGTTAAAATTGATACTCGATAAATAAACAAATACACTACACGAATCTTGTAGAAACATACGATATTTAAATTTCGCTAACCTTTTTAAGCTATCTTAGAACTGTCTCTCTGTAACATCGATATAAAGATTGATTACACTGTAGTGCTATATGAAATCAATTCAAGTTTTACATATGATCATTTTAGGCAAACTTTATATATTTAAACAGTACTAAATTTCTACTTTCAATATTTCTAGATCATGGTGAAAAACAAGCAGTTTATGTTCCTTTGAAATCTATAAAGAGAAGTTTAATATATACTAATAGACACTACTTCTTTGAGAAGTGTCGATATATAAAGTAATACTTCTCAAATCCGACAAAATGACACACTGTAATATTTCAATTTAATAAAACCGACTTTTTTTATTTTGCTATTACTCGATGCGAATTTCATTTCACTTGATAAATTATAATGTTGCTAAAATCACTTTCAACAACCTTCAACTTCAGCCATTCTAAGATACAGTTTGAACAATAAATTTATTATCTGACAAATTATATTTCAATTGTAACGGTAAAAGAAACAAAAAAAATCATAAATTATCGTCCTCCAAATACAATCGGAAAACTTTTCACATGAACAGTTTTATCAATATGTTTGGCGATATTCATATCTTTACTCCATGTTATTATTTGTAATTCACCGTTATTATGTATGCGGGTATTTATGAAAAATTTTCCGGACAGATAATGATGAATGTTTTATATTGCTTTGAGCTGTATATGTTATCTCAACGAAATAAAGTAAAATACTCATATTAGAAATGTTTTATTTTACAATAGATTAGACTGCGTAAAACCGGAATAATTGTCGGGAAAATAATAAAAATCACTACTTATTCTTTTCTTATCGTTCGACATTGAGGGATGGGAAATTGTTTACAGCTTACAATTTAACTGTATACTTTGCTCTCTCTCTCTCTCTCTCTCTCTCTCTCTTTCAAAACTTAATGGCTGTTAACGAGTTGTGTTGCAGCTACTTATGGTGCGATTTTACAAAGTTACATAGTTACAATTGTCATCATGAAAAATATATTACTAATAAAATATTAAGTTCAACATTGATTTTGTTTGTAATTAGTAATCTACAATTCTATTCTACTTGCTAATTATTAAAAAGCGTTCCATCATGTACCGACACCGTAATGTGTCAAAGCGGTCAACAATTTCCACCTAACGCAAGGCTACACTCATGTTAATTTAGATACATATAAATTCAATATTGCAAAACTTTTAATGGAAAATGGATGCCAAGATCACACAGTAATTCGTTATTCAAACATTTGGCACTTGCAATCTGATATTGCATTTGATCCTTGATTCATTTATGCCTTGGTACGTTTTCAAAGTGCAAGAACTGATACAAATTCAAACGCAAATTGCACTGTTAAATGAATGCACCTGGTATGCTTTCTATTATATACTTCATACCATTTGGACTACAGATTCGTGTGTAATTAATAGTCCTTTTCGCAGATATTCGTTGCAAATGACAACCTGAATGTAAAAATAGTTGTAGTATTTGTTTTTCCAATTGAAAACAAGCAATATTGTAACCTATGATAAACTATAGAAAAAAATCATCTAATGTGCTGTCTGACAGATTAGCGAAAGCAACCAAAAATGCAAGAAAAAGACATATTCTAGGAACAAACCAAAGAAAGATACACAAAAACTTTATTTCAATGGAGAAAAGACTCAAGAAAAAATTATATGATGGCTTAATTAGTTTTGAAGAGCTATGTATATGTATTAGGATATGTTACTCAGAGCATGACCAAAGGTTAACAATGTTTATGAGAGTTCCGTGAATTTTCTGATTTTAATATCAATTTTACTAAAGCCTGTATAATTTATTGTAACTTGAGTTTTAATTCATGAATACCCTAGTGCATACATCAACAATATGATAATCATATAAAACTGAAGGTAAGGAAACCAAGACGTAACACAAAACACTAAAGCATGAGCAATATGAACTCCCACATAAAAAAAAAACGAGAAAAAACATAGAATACATACACTGTTTATCACTGAAACATCCACAAAACATATTGTTTTGTTGCATTGAAGAAATTCTTTGACACATGTCTACAACAACATTCAAATTACTTTTATACTGCACTTGTTTGTTCTTTCCTTGAATAATGTTTATATTTAAATTGAAACGCCTGACATTTTCATTAAAGTGTAAAAACATATAAGTGGTGACATTCAATATTTAATTCGTAATATCGATGGTTTACTTACTTAAACCAATAACCCTCTTTATTATGAAACATAGATGAACAAATACCTCTATTTCTAATGTTGAATGTCAGCATAAAAACTCGATATTAGGTACAGACAATATATATATAGGATTGACAGCAACAAAATATATCAATTTAAAATATAATGATTCCAATTTCCTGAGTTTTGATAACATTGATAACCGCGAAAGAGAATATGTTTTAGACAGAATGTTTTTTATACAAATATAACAATTATTTACACAATAATCATCAATACTGGACAGTTGATATTGTCAAGATATCTTAACAAATCTGAATAATTCATACATATTGTATGTTGAAATTTAAAGGCATAAATGAATGTGTTTTTACGATTGTAAACGTGATTTGTATATTGTATGAAACATAGTAAAAAACATTAATAGATAGGATTGTTTTTAACTATGTTAAAATGCTTATGAAAGCTTTCGAACATACTGCTTAGAAGGTCTTTCTAGGTATGGGGTAAGGAGACTTAGGTGGCAGTTACTTTCACTCGTCTTTGATTTTTCACAAAAGGAATTGAAGTATAACAATAAATTTTGAAAATACAAAAATAAGTTTACAAAAATAATTAATACATTAAGAACATACTCATAAACTTACCTTCTGCCATTTTTTTAGTCTCTACAATCAGTGTTTCTTTGAAAAACTGATGATTCTATCGATTGCTAATGATTTCCCTTTGTTTCATAATCCTATAGAAGTTCACATATCATAGTTATCCGTCATGGAAATGATTGACAGTCATAACAGACAATGATTTGTGCTGTTGAGAAATCAAACGCAGCCAACTGAAAGAAAAAATGTAATGATTTGCCTCGTCAAAAGTTACACTTTTTAAGCCTTTATTGGTATCTCACAAACAATTTTGGCGAACCATTCCTTATATGACTTTATGGTTTTATTACTAGTTCTATTAGACCTACTGACAATTTGAACGTTCATATGTCTAATACACATTAATAAATCAACCACAATTGATTTTGTAAGTATCATGGATCATTGGTGTGTTCAGGCGTGTAAATATAAAGTTTCTGATTTACACGGAGTTTGTAGTAGTGTCTGAATCGTACTTTTTTCTTGTACGCTTCTGTTTTTTTCACATCTTAACATTCTTATTATTTGGCGTAACAAAAGTGTTTTTCCTATTATTGCAGTTTATGTTTCGTTTATCAGTGGTTGATCAATTTATTATTTCTTGATCGATGTCGCTCTTGGTGAAAAAGAGGCCCAATTTTCACCAGCAAAGTAGTTCAACTTGTCTGACGTAAATGAATCACAAATCTTATATCCAAGTAAGTCGTATTACAAAACTCTAAACCCTCAACACGAAGGTTTCATTTATCGTACTGGATAAGGAAGGCATTTTTGGGGCTGAAACAGGCTTCCATTTTCAACTTACTTGTTTATGAGTTTTTGGTTTTTTTTTGTTTGTTTTTTTTGGGGGGGATGTTGGTGTGTATGTGCGCGTGTGTGTAGGTGTGTAATGCTATCATGGACGTTTTGACAAAGTCGTTTGTTTCGATCTTTACTGAACCCAACGGTGAATACAATATTTGTTACATTAGAAAAGCTGGTGAATATAATCGTCTTAGATACAAGACGATTATTCAAGACATTGCCATTATAAATATCAATCAATCTTACACCATCAATATACTCTGTTGTCGCATTAACTTCATTCCGTATCAATCATTTATTCGTACGGTTTTTACGGTTTTAACTATAACGGCGTAAGTTTTCCCATAAGCACACTTATGTGTACCATCTGCAAAATCTAGGTGTTTATCTAATTGCTATCTTAGTAATTCTTTAACGTTCAAGTTAATGTTTTGCCGGCATTAAAAAAAGTTAAAAAACTGTCAATTCTATGTTTTGTTTGTGTAAATATTTATAAAATGTATGGAGCATTTTAATGATAAATGATGTGCCCGTGGAATAAAAATGATTCTAACAGTTTGCGTTTCAATTAACGAATTTCACATTATGCAATATCATGAAATTTTACATGGTTAACGTCATTGGTTCAGTTAAATTTTAATCGAATTTTTTTAAGCGTATTGAGCCTTTTTTTCTATAATAGTATGAAGCACTATGGCACTACGACATCGTGATATAACTAAACACAATACTCTTAGAATTGTAAGAGAGAGTAATCAATGGAACCAATATTCTAGTGGAAATCAAAAGAATGTAATCCAGGGACAAAGACCAGATACATACAACAAAGAACATAAAAAACAAAAATGATACATACAATGAAACAAAAGCAAATTAGCAACTCGGTAACTCTGCTTTTCTAGAAACAGCCGCCGAGATGCTCATAAAAAGTAAAGTCCGGGGTAGACAAACGAGGGAAGGAAAACTATGACCTGTTGAATAAATCAGTTTTCATGGTGCTGATGGATACACCATAACGATCCACGAGTTCATGATAACGGCCATAAAACTTCCGTATTTTAAAGCAAACACTGTGAGAGTAATAATGATGAAATATTAAAATTAAAAATCGTACTACTCGCATCTAGACAGATCATTTGAATGTAATATTTCTATGTTGACATAGTGAAATAATAGAACAAGACTTGTATGTTTTGAATTTAATGAAATTAATCCATATATATCTGGTAAATCGTGTTTAGAACAAGTGATTGCTTCCATGATATAGGAATGGATCGTATAATTTGATTTCATAAGATTGATATTCGAGAATGCAGGTTTCCCATTGAAATGGGTTATATTACCTTCTATAGTCTCCTATATTTGTGTTATCTTCCAAATAAAATTATGCTTTTCAGTCATCATATCAAAGTTGACAAATTTAAGAACACATATGTATTCATTAATGTTGCGGAGTCTTTATAAAACTAATGAAGTATTGAGACTGTTTAGTTTGTTTATTTCTAAAGCGAAAATAAATTTAATACTAAATGTTTTTGCCTTATTCAGGTACGGAGTTTAATCATCATGTTCAGTTTACATAAATCTCTCGAAATGTTTTTAATGTTATTTTAAATTTATATGACAACACCCGGTTAAAAAATTAAATTACATTTAAGCGTAAAGTTTATATAAAAAGTTTAAGTATCTTCCTTTATATACTTTGCTTAATTTTCTATTTATACACTTATTTATAGATAAACAGAGTAATCAAAGGAACCAATATATTCTAGCGGAAATCAAAGCCAGGGACAAAGACCAGACATGGAAAACAGACACACACAACAAAGAACACAAAGTAACTAAAATAATACATACAAAGTAAAAAAAAAGTAAATGAACAATCCGGACTCCACTAAAATCTGGGAGCATGGACCAGGTGCACCGGTGAGATTAGCGTCCTCTGCTTTTCTAGAAACACCCGCCGAGTTGCTCATAAAAAAAGTTAAGTCCGTAATAGACGAAAGAGGAAAGGAAAATTATGACACTTTGAACAAGTCATTTTTCATGGTACTGATAGATACACCGTAACGATCAATGTTTGGTCAATAGTTTTCCTTTACCATAGATCTCTAAGAAGACAGAAGCTTCTGGCAGATCATAACTATTTTTTCTAGTATATAGAATTTTCTTGTTCCTCACAAAGACAGCATTGAATGAACATGCTTAAAATTTTTATGTTAAACATAGGTCACTAAACTTGATTTCCACATAACTGAGTCCTAATAAAGTCTATATTTACAACATTTTATATTATATAGATCTGTTGAGCGTTTTTCACTGTTTAATATACTATTATATCACTGGTATATAGAATTTCTTATAAATATACATAAAGAACACTTGACATTCTTGTGTAATTCAAAAAAAAGGGACCCGAACTCTTTTTGTTTCTTGTAATAATTAAAAAAAAATGAACTTCCCATTCTAAATTAGCTTTTCCCGCCAATTATTTCCCTTTGAAATAATCTTCCACCAATTACCTTCCCTTAAGTGACGCTTTTTATGTTTGTTATTTTACCATACCCCATTTAAACTCTTTTAAAGTAATGGTAACATTTTATTTTTACACAATTTCACATTTGATAGGTCATTGAAAGCATATATACCTGTATGAGTTTTCAAGATGAAAGTAAAGAATGTATCATGTATTAAGTGTGATATACCTTAAGCAAATATAACGTGGAAATAAATTTGTTGCGAATAAATAATGTTTTACGCCAAAAATACTTACGTGGTTAGTACGACATAATTGACCAAAATTTAATGTCCGTTTACAAAATGATAAACGAACTTCATCTGTTATAGGTTGCGGTGGTTTTCAATTTTCGGTTTTAACCGTGATATTGTCATTTGTTATATGGACTTTATTGTTTACCTTATCTTTTGACTACTGTCTTGATTTTATCAGTTCGGTAATTTTGTTGTGCCCCTTCATGGATGAAATTCTTCTTTGACCTTTGCCAAAAGTTTAAGATTCGTGTTGTTTGATTTTCTGCGTATATTTGTACTTGCTAGTCAATACAAAAGTACCAATCATATAGTAATGCATTTTGGATATGCTGTACACGTATTTCAAGGAATAACCTCTTTATCAGCAGCATTAAAATCAAATATAAAGGAATATTTAAACTCCAAAATAACTTGTATGCAAGAAGTTCTCAAATCCAATATTATCGATTAGAAAGCCAATCCAGCACCAAGTTCTACCATGTGCAATACCAGTAGTGAAACCTTGGTCATTGAATAGTAAACATGTCCCATCCGTTTGTATCAATGTTATAAATACCTTGGTATTATTGTGATGATCAACAAATGTTTTGTGCAAAGTAAGTATGCATAGGAAAAATTTTGTAAAACCTGCTCTTAAATATGACTTAGCAATTAATTGTTGCTATTAATTTACGTATTAATTAAGATGTCAGTAATTGATGGAATACATAAATATTGTATTTAATGTATATAGTACATATTTAGTATTAAACACATTTTGTGAGTTTGGTAGTAGCGTGACCAGAAAAAAAATCCGATCCAGTTTTGAAACATTTTATGATATTTTATACTTGCCTATAATCATAGCATTGCAAAATGGAAGGCTAGAAAACTGTTGAAGTTGTAGAAATAGTAGATATATGCTGTAATATATGCAGCAAATGTTGGAACCATGTTACGTATGCAGATATCAGAAGATATGATTTAACACACATGTATGATATATTGTTCCTTATATGACTACGTTTTATACCTAATAACTCAAATTTTGGGCACTTTGTGGATTTAAGTGAATTCTTATTTGTTAGTGTAAGTAATTGATCAGATTTATGGTTTAACATTTCAGTAATGTAGCTTATTGGTATTGTTGATTACATGAATGATCTTCAGGGACGGTATATGTCGTTGTATCATGTCGGAGTTGTTATCTGTTATCCACCTACGTCAACTTAGGGTGTTTTATGGTTTATTTGTTTTCGTACTTAATCTAGCGCTAGTCAGTGGAATATCAATGGACTCATAATGGTGTTACTTGAACATGATTAAATAGTTTGTCCCAAAAACGTCTACAGACTTTAACTTCGATTTTTGTTTTAATTAACGTATGACTAAATACTAGTACAGCATTACTTGAATTAAAATATTGCAAATAGAGAAAGAAATTAGATGAACTTTAAAAAAGCACTCTTGATAATTACAATAATTACTAAACATATTGAGTGTAAAATACATTTTTTAACAACGCCAGCACTGCCGATAATGGAATAAATACAAACTCACCACTGAAGTTGTTGATAGAAATTTTTTGTGTATTTAAAAACGACTCTTACGATATTTTGAGATAGCTTAGTAAATCTCGACAAATCTGAACCTTTAAAAGATGATTTCAGGGCAAAAGTCCCCGCGTGTACCAAAACTAATATAAACATGTCGGACATATTTTATTTGAGTTTAGCAAAATCATTAAATACTAGATTATAACACCTGCTTGTAAAAACTTGTACTTTTGGTGACAAATAATGATTCGATTTTCATATGTTAATTATTTGTTTCAAAGATTGTGTTCGAGTATTGTACATGTAAACTAATACGGTTGTTAATCCCTTAGTATTTAAACAAATATAGCACATCATCATTTCATGAATTTTTTTAAAGGTAAATTTGGTTACACTGATTTCTAATATTGCCATTTAAAAAGACTGTAGCTAACCTACTGAAAAGGAATCATTACAATATTTTATACCGGAGGAATGATAATCTACGACGAAAAATATTGACAAACTGTAACGTTATAAGCATATCGTCGTCACAAATCATTGTTTTTATGAATTTTTTCAAAGAAATTTGTTTATGAGTGTAAATTGCTGAGCGGTTTCATTAGAAATAAAACCATGTTTCAGCACAATAAAATTTTGTCATAAGTTGTCTTGACACAAAAAGTTATCAAGGAGTAATCAAGGGAACCAAGGTTATAGCGGTAATCAAAATAATGCAATCCAGGGACAAAGACCAAACATGGAAAACAGACACACGCAACAAAGAACATAAAGTAACTAAAATCATACATACAAAGTAACAAAAGCAAATGAGCAACTCGGACTCCACTAAAAACTGGGAGCATGGACCAGGTGCATCGGTAGGGTAAGCGTCCTCTGCTTTTCTAGATACACCCGCCGAGTTGCTCATAAAAAGTCAAGTCCGGGGTAAACAAACGAGGGGAGGATAAAACATTTCCTTCATAGTAATATGTTTCGACAGCATGTGTTTTCGCTAGGTTGAAATTACATCTTACAGCTTAATTTTACATACATTATTCTCAGATAAGCCCACATTGAAGATATTATATAATTTTTATATTGATTTGACAAAGTTCATTTCAAGAATAGAGTTCAATGGAACCCTAACATACTCCTGAAATATTTTTTTATGCCGTTTTACACTTTAGTTGTATAGACAACACATATGGGGCGACTAGTGATAAAGGGTAGTAAAAGTGTTTTTGTGATTTCATATGTAATATTCATGTAATATTTGCGAATGACATATTTTCGACAACAATTCACTGGCATATAAATATTTATTTTTTAGTTTTTTTCATAATGGCAAACAAATTATTTCTTAATGTTGTTTTAGTTTGTTAAACAGTTATAGCTTAGTTTTATTCATGACAGAATTCTGATTAGCTCTCCTCTATGGGCAAACCATATTATTACTTCGATTTGTACTGTGGCGAGTGGTCCACAGTCAGCGATTCAAAAATTTCTAAGCAAAATGACGTTTTGATTATAAATCCATTATTAACATAGCAAGAATAGATATGGTAAGCTTAAAATGCTATATTTAACGATTTGAAAACAATATTACAACGATTTCCCTTATGAATGAGACTATTAAGCGGTTT
This sequence comes from Perna viridis, assembly GCA_037379345.1. Taxonomy (NCBI): domain Eukaryota; kingdom Metazoa; phylum Mollusca; class Bivalvia; order Mytilida; family Mytilidae; genus Perna; species Perna viridis. The sequence goes on from CM074511.1 coordinate 57,388,541, forward strand.
AGTAAAAATATTGGTTGAGTATCGAGCTTTCCGTTCTTTTTGTAGAATATTACCGTAAAACAAAAGATGATATATACCCGCACCTATTAATCCTTTACAAATACACCTGTATTTGAGAGTGAGTTCCTTGCATTGATTGAAAAAAAAATAAATTTTTTAACAAGCTTGTGATATCAAAAACCTTGATGTAATAATTTCGCGGTTATATCAAGATTCCTATCATTAAAATCCGAAACATTGTTACAAATGCGAGTAAATCGAACCAATTGTGATATGTAAACACCATATGATGGTGACAAGGGAATGTCACCATCAGAAAAACGGATAGTTAACATTTGATAAACCTCATTTCATATTACTTGTTCACAAATTATAAGCATTCATAAATATTGTTACCTAACAAATTAAAGCGTTGAAAGAAAGCAAAATTCATATAATAAGCTTACCAGACATTTCTCTACAGTCTGGACGATCCGTGTTTGGTTTCTTCTAGGAAGCCTTTATCGATCGACAAAAAATGCCTTATGATTTGTTGAGCTCCTTACGATATCACATTCCTACAAATTCTTCAAACTAAAGATTTATAGTCATGACGAATAAAGATTTATACCACACAACGTTGTAATTAAGCGCATTCAACTGAATACCCTTCTTCTACCACACCATCAAGTCAAATAATATCATTTTGCTTTATGCGTACAGATTCGTTTGGTTCGTAAATGGTACGATTTCTCTTGCTTGATAGTTATTGGAATATGCCCATTCCTATCTGTTTTGGTTCTGTAAGCAATTTTACAAAAGGTTCGTAATTTGTATAGAATATGGCTGTAATTGATTTTACTGCTTACATAGAACATTGTTTTATTAAGCTTATGACATAACCTTTTTTGACAAGCATTCGAAAGCTGAAAAAAAATTAGTATTTTCGAACACTTTAAATGTTAGCAAAAAAATTACTTTCTTCCTCTTTGATCTTTCAATTTTCTTTGTTACTGCATCATTGTCACAGCCGTCATATGTGTTTATATTTGTCGGTGTCCTTTTACCGGTATTTACTATTTGGATTTTGATTATACGATAGTGCATTTGTTGTGTTTCACCACATTTGTTCTTATTTCCATTAGGTCCTTTTTAAACTTCTACTTATAATTTTTCGGTTAATCTTACTAAAACCAACCTTGAGGATATATAATTCTTTTGATGTAGCTATATTAAAACTATTATGGTTGTTGATATTGATTTTTGTTAAGGTTTGTTAATTCTTGCGATAATGTACGTAGATTTCAGGAATACCAAGCAATCTCAAGTTAATGAGATAAAGACTAGCATCGTCTTTGAAAATACATTTTGCCAAGAGCAGAAACTTCAAATTACATGAAATCTTTACACAAGTATGAAAAGTTTTTTTTTTTTTTAAATAACAAAACTATATTGAACACATTGGTTTCTGCCCAAAATATGCAATAAATTTAAACGCCTAAAACATGTGACTTTGTAAGCAAAATCGTATACCAGTATTAAAAACAAATGTACAATACAGATAACACGTGGTAAGTGAACCCTGACCGCATGGACCTGTAATTAAGTAGAAAAAGTGTCGCACCGTTTGAAATCATATCATGTTAATTTATATTTTATTTTTTTTTGATATCTCATTGAAATGACATTGCGACTGACTTAATACAATTTTATTTTCGCAAGAGAAAGTGCAGCCATCTTTCTTATTTTAATACTTGGATAAGATTTTTACCATTTTAGTAGAAAAGCTGTAGGCAATCATTTTCTCTTGTTTTGTTCTTTTCTATTATATTTTACACATTCTTTTCTAAAGTAGTTTATGAAAAGCTATTAATTTATTTATTTATCGTTTGTGCCACCATTTGTAGAAAATAGCTAGCAATGTCTAGACTTATATCCCTCCTGACCACCCGATTTATGAAAAGGGATATATTTACAGGAAAAACGATGAATCATTTCATTTGTAAAGTTACAACTTAAAATGGCAGTTGTCCTCTTTGACTCAAAGAGATATTTCAAAGCCGTGGAATTCCATATATCAATCATCATATTACACCGTAGCTTTAGGTAATTGAACGTTTTTTAGATTGGAATTTCTGTACAATAGAATAAGATCATTTAAGAAAAATCGAACTGAGATACGCTCAAAGTCTGAAGGCTATTCTAATTGCCTGCTTGTTGAACGTTTCGTCTCGGAAATTGTGCATACATTTTCTATGATGGTTACAAATATTCCTGTGTAGACTAAGATTAGATGTTTAAACGATTTTGTTATGTGCAATTCACGACAATATATAATGATGTCAAACAAAATTAACGAAAAACATAAATGTATCGAACCTAAATTCTTAATCAACATTGAACTGTCGGTTTTTGTCACGGGTGTTTGTAGTTCAAACGAAACTAAATGATATAATAATGAAAACAAAGTTTTATCATGATATCCGGTATTATTAAACATTTGACTTGTAAATGCTTTTATCTTTTAGTCAATTTAAAATAAGTAACATAATTATTGCTTAGCGGAAATTAAATGTATGTAATGCTTTAATGGCTCAAAAGATATTTCTTGCAATATACACTACGCAGAACGAATTTTTCAAAGTTTGACACTGTATCTAATGCTGTTGTAAATTTCCGTGCTTTCCCGATATTAGAAACGTTGCTGCAAGAATTGATGTTGTGTTCGCACAATGTAATAGTAATGATCTAACATAGATGTAATGGACTGCCAACGTTTTGACTATACTATGAATAACTTTTATTACTCTCTTTTAATGTAATGTTCTCTTAAAAACAACCGTTTATACACTACATTGACATTTTGCATTTATGTAGCGCTCCAGGTAAGAATCATGCAAATTGTTTTTTTTATTTTTGATATTTTGTTTAAAATGTTATAGTAAACAGAAATTAACATGTGGATTTTTATAGAACTTGCCCGTAGAAGATAAAAAAATATATAGAATGCACTGCAGAATTCATAATTAAAGCAGGTAACTCTCTAAATGACACTAAAATACAATAGAAACTATTGAATTTTCAATGTGGATTATATCCTATGAACAAACAGAGTGGAATGAATGATAATACATTTTATCATATAGACCCACAAAACAACTTAGTACCAAAAATAAAAATGTGTAACCTTTTTTCGGGTGTATCATATATTACAAAATTTGCATGACTTTCACAAAGACTGCTACTTAACAATTTATTTCGTTTTAGTCGTAAAATAAATTAAACAACATGATTCTATGTTTCAGTTGCTTAAAACGAAAATCAGTGCACACGAAGCATCAGTCGCATGTTTACATGTCGTTTTCCCGAAAACTGCATGGTTTAACAATTTAATCATACAAGGCACTTAGTTGTGTTAGTCTCTGCATTGAATTGTAATTTCTCTGACAATTTTCTCTCTTGACAATTCTAATGTCAATTTCATTGGTTTTTATTGAACTTCTCTCCTTAGCTGGTAAATGAACTATATTGCACTGAAATATTCTTTGTTGGATAAACGTGTTTTGTAAAGTTTCTAAAGGTTTCAGTTTGTGAATTTGGAAGGAACAGATTATCAGAAACACTGGGTGCAAATGTGTCCATGACCGACACCAAGTTTTGTTCAAAAAAGAAAGTATACTTATACATGATATTATTGTTATTATTTTAAGACAATTACGAATTCACCACCAAACATGGAATATCAGACGTTCAAAATTGCTGAGAGTCATGCAAATGCTATTAAATAAGTTAAGATTCTAACAATTTTTTTTTTCATTATAATGACTTTCAAGATAAAGTAAATATTGCAAAAAGGACAGTTTACAACCTTTGAACTATGTATCATTTGATGTATCAAAATTTGCTGACACAAACCATACGAAACCCCTTAAAATTGAGGCATGATTCCTAGTATAAAAATTGGGCTATTAAGGTTGTAGCTCCTTTAACAAACTGTAATTGAACTCAACTGTGCTTGATTTGGCTTTCTATTTGGATATATTATTTCAGGATTGCTTGTGTGTCATCTATTTTTGATGAACGATTACTCCTTGAAACAGCATACCGATCTTTGCACTACTCAAATGATTGGTGTTTTTGTGTTTGTAGACATGAAGTCTTACTACAACAAGTAGAGCTCTTTACGTGAAGAAGGTAAGCCAAGTTATTTACCACTACCTTTATTTGTTTCTGGAATTTCTGTTCATCTCCTTAGAATGCTGGTCACCAACTTTGTAAATAATCCACTGATCATTAGTAGTTTGAAAGGAGATTTTAAAAGCAAATTTAAAATGAAGAGATGACTACAACCGAAGGGATGGCGAAAGCTCACAAAACCAGACCAGTGTAATATATTCATCCTCCGTCTTGATTTGGTGTATATTGTTAATCATTGTATGTTATATTTAACCTCTAAATACAATTGCATGTGAGGAAAGAGTGCGTTTATATATATATATATATATATATATATATATATATGCGTTGATAAAACTAATAACTGGAATAATAAAACCAATAAATTGAACTCACCTAGCTACTTAATCACTGCTTTATGACAAATTCGAATTGGCCAAGACCTAATTATATACGTGTCAAAGAATCAGCCTAACAAATGTTTATGGACGGATGGAAGGTAGACTAATATTACAAAAATAAGCTTTTTCTACTCCTAGACAATATAAATGTATTAAATAGGTCGGAGGAAATATGGTATTTAGACAGTGGATCAAATGAATTAAAGAGTGGAGTAATAGAGTAATCAGGGGAACCAATGTTATAGCGGTAATCAAAAGAATGTAATCCAGGGACAAAGACCAGACATACACAACAAAGAACATAGAGTAACTAAAATCATACATACAAAGTAACAAAAGCAAATGAGCAACTCGGACTCCACTACAAACTGGAAGCATGGACCAGGTTCACCGGTCATATTACATTTTAAAAGAAATTTTGAGTCTGAGTTGCTCATTTTCTTTTGTTACTTTGTATGTTTCATTTTTGTTATTTTATTTTCTCTGTTGTCTTTGTATGTTTTCATTGTCTGGTCGTTGTCCCTTGATTACATTCCTTTGATTTCCATTAGAATCTTGGTTCCCTTAATTACTCTTTATTCAAATATGTATTTTTTATGTTAAATTAGAATGCTGATATAAAGTGCAGATGATGCCAAATTAATTTCACTCTACGTTATTTCAGTATGCAAATATAGTACATTGAAAGGTTTACATTTAAAAAAAATTTTATGACACAAAAAAGCTATTGGAAATTATTATTATTATTATTACAAAAAGGATTTGATAAGCCTGTGTAGCAAAACTTGAAATTCAATTCTGCTCTAGTTACACCAGTAGGGAATTCCGATGAATCAGGCGATCCTAAAAACAATTCATGACTTATCGATCATAATAATGTGTGTTATATAATTTCTTTGCATTGCAATGAATCAGCAAAAAAAAGGACATGATTGCATATTTCAGCCACAAGAAATCTAAAATGAAAATTATAAATCAATATGAATATAATATATGTGATCCACAATGAAGACAAAGTTAAGGGAAGATAAACTCGGTGTTATTCTTAATTTCGAATAAACAATTAAATGTTTAGTTCTAAGAACATTAAATCGATTGGGTTTCAAAGGAATTCAATCTTAGCTCCTTTTACATTTGGTATAAATGAAATTACTGTTGCTTTTTTGGCGAAAAGATGGTAATGCTGTTAACCCAATTTCATCTTCATCCCTTTATTGAATGACATAAAGAAACCAAAATAAACTTGTATCCTCGATATATCTGTTCTCATGCTAAAAATATATTCCATCAATGTTTAAAAATGTCCTCATTCTTTTATAAAATAATAATATTAAGGGTATGCTTTTCATCAATTTCAAAAACTATTTTTTCACATGAAACCGTGTCTAACATCAATAGGTGGAATATTTTCATATACTAATAACTGTTAACTCTGTCAAGGATATCAGTGTCTTACACAAGATGTCAACTCGATTTGAACCTGAAGAAGATAAATAGATGTTAGTTAATTAAATTGACCATCGTCGCATTTCGGCTGTGACTTTGAATCCAAATGACTCTAATAAATCCCTAAACCCAATTCTTATTCAAGTGGCCGTAATAATTTGCAAGATTTAAGATGAAACCAGCTATTTTTTCTTAGAATGAAAATAAGGGCATTTAAGGTCTTGCTCAGAAAACCAAGTTCTGTGACCCAGTATAAACATAACATAATAAATGTAAGCAGTGCGAAATTGGCTTGATTATTAATTAGTTTAGTTAAGCTATACATTTTATATGATATTTTTTATTAAAAATTGTGATTTGATTTGATTTTGGGGGGTCAATCTGAAGAAGGTATGAACTGTTTTGCATCGCATTTCAATGAAAAAAGGGACCTTTATCGCTAAAATGAGAATGTGTTACCATTTAGGGAAATAATCAGACTTTCCCAATATCAAAGTTGATTTAAACATATTATCTGCCTAAATGGGTGCGTAAAATATATTTAATTCAGGTCAAGTATGAAAGCATGAAAGTCCGCTTTCTCGGTAATAAAATAGTTGTTTTTAAGTTAGAAATGCCCGTCCAAAAGCTATTTCTCTTCTTAAATAATAAAAAGGTTGGGGTTTATTATTATTATTAATCAAGGACCGTTTTTATGTTCCATTTTTTTTTAAATGTGAATGTACTCTTATATTTTGGTCAAAAAAGTCAAATAACGTGGTTATCCTTTCCTTATATCTGGGTTATCGTATTCATTTTTTCTGATGCCATTATAAAGGCTGTGCGTAAGAAGATCAACTTTGTTTTCCTTTTTTCTGTTAACCTGAAATCAAATTGTCATTCAATGAAAACTATCGAATTCATTTTGATGACTATATTAAGGACCAAAAAGATAGTAATGATCATTGAGTTAGCAATGATGTCTAGTACATTAACCATTTCCATAAAACAATGATATAAACGTTTGATTTATATTCTAGTCAATGAACAAAATGTAATTAGTTGAAGTTATTGTATTTTGTTATTTTAATATTGTTTTCTATGAACTTTACTCTACCGGTGCACCTGGTCCATGCTTCCAGTTTTTAGTGGAGTATGAGTTGCTCATTTGCTTTTGTTACTTTGTATGTATGATTTTCGTTATTCAATGTTCTTTGTTGTGTGTGTCTGTTTTTCTATGTCTGGTCTTTGACCCTGGATTACATTCTTTGGATTACCGTTATAACCTTGGTTCCCTTGTTTACTCTTTATCTATAATTGAAATTGTTTCAATAACTTGAAATGCAATTCTGGTTACACATTTCGGTTTACATGTCGTTCACCATTTTTTATTAATGTCCTCGCTGTAAACTCTATGATTGTAGATATCTGGAGAGACGATTGTTCCAATTAAAAATGTCATGATGGACAGTTTCGATATGAGTGTCTACGGGGAGCGAAGAGTTAATGAGGAATGTGAGCAAATTAATCGATAATTAGAAATTATCCACGTCATTATAGTGATATTTTATGCCATAACTTGTATGTATGTTTAATATATTTTAAATTACACTTATATTCAAATATTAGTTCCAATAGTGTTTATAACTGGTAAATTGTTACCAAATTATGCATAATACGAATTACATAACGTAGAAATATAAGCATCGAATTTAAGTAACAGGCTTCAAAAATAACAGATATCTTCTTGTACGAATCCGGTACACTTGAACGCAATCAAATTCATCCGATTTATCGGCCTGGTACATTAGTGTTTTAAAGAGACACAAATGTAAATAATTGTTTGCAGAAACGTACTAATATTGGAAATCGGAAAAGGGGACGCCAAGTCACCAATAAAATGGTTTTACTATAGCTGTTTTTTTTTTAATACACAAGATACTACTCAAATGTGATGGGCATATATTATCCGTCTGTCCGTTACACCTTTAAGTAACATATTTCTCAGTTTTTACTAGAGGGAATACTTAGATTCCACTGTATAGAAAGGTTACTACAGACAACTTTGTGACAATTTCTGAAAATAAAGCTAAATTGAGACACTTGAAGAAGCAAATCCAATTTTTTCTTGTAAAACGTATATATTTTTTCAAAACTTTACATTATGGAGATCCACGAAAAAAAAATTATTTTCTATTTTGTCTTCAAAATCTGTAGCCATGGTAACATAAAAATATATATCAGTTTTCATAACGTTTTTGGGTGCTTTACCCAAATTGATTGTAAAAAAACAACTTTCCTTAAATATCAGGCACTTTAAAACTGCCAGAAAAAGTAAGCAGGCATGGTATTATTGTAAAAAAAACAATTAAAAAGTGCTTTCTCGTGATGATTTGGGTCGTGTCTCCCCTTTTTACGTTCGTCGCTAATCTACTTCCCTTTCAAGATCGACTTTGTAGTTTTAGGTACTGCAAAATGTAAATTTTCGTAACAGATTTCTCGGCTTCCACAGGAGGAAGCGCCTAGACATTTGGTGCATTGCTTTCGCATGATGACTTATACCGTGTCTCCCCTTTTCAGGTTTGTCACTCATCTACTTCCCGTTTATTAATCAACTTTTGCGCTTTTTTCAGGTACTGCATAATGGAATTTTTTAGTAACAGATTTCTCAGCCTCTACAAAAGGGACTGCTTACATATTTGGTATATTGCTTTCTCGTGATGACTTATATTGTTCTCTCTTTTTCAGGGACTTGCTTATCTACTGCCGTCTTAGCGATCAACTTTTATAGTTTTAAAGGGTGCTGCATAATGGGAATTTAAGTAACAGATTTTGCAGCTTCTACTGAAGGAAATGCTTCGATATTTAGTTTATTGCTTCAGCATACAAATTGTAGTGTGTTAGGCTTCTGGAACAGGGTTATGTTGCTACAAGATTGAATTCATCACTACAGAAGTTTTATGGTCGTCATCATGAACTCGTGGATCGTTATGGTGTATCCATCAGCACCATGAAAACTGATTTATTCAACGGGTCATAGTTTTCCTTTCCTCGTTTGTCTACCCCGGACATAACTTTTTATGAGCAACTCGGCGGGTGTTTCTAGAAAAGCAGAGGACACTTACCCTATCGGTGTACCTGGTCCATACTCCCAGTTTTTAGTGGAGTCCGAGTTGCTCATTTGCTTTTGTTATTTTGTATGTATGATTTTAGTTACTTTATGTTCTTTGTTGTGTATGTCTGTTTTCCATGTCTGGTCTTTGTCCCTGGATTACATTCTTTTGATTACCGCTATAACCTTGATTACTCTTTGCTTTTCCAAGCTTTGACTGAAATAGCCGAGTAGGGGTATTCTTAGCGCGACGTAGCGTGCAACATCTTGTTTATTATAGCATTACTGCATCGAATGCTTCTTTTTAGTACTGTTATGTTTTTTTTCTTTTTTGTTTTTTTGTTTTTTGGTTTTTTTTGTTTTTTTTTTTTGTTTTGTTTTTTTTGTTTTTTTTTTTTTTTTTTTGTTATAGCTGATCTGATCCGAAAGGCGGAAACTCCTTTAGCCTGATCATTTGATCTCAGTTTCTGCTTTAAAGAAGACGTATTGTCTTTAAACAATCTTAGTTTCGAGGATTTAATACATCGCATCTACACTTTTTTTAGATAATTGAGATAAAGGATACTATAGACACTATGAAGTCAGCCTAATATCTTGACTTACACATCCCTTTAACATCTGTATACGGAAATTTCAAATAACAACTCGTATGTTATGCCAGAGCTTGCCGCAGCTACGCGGATTTTTGTTTCGTGCTCGACTTCATACAATGAGGCTTCTGGAACAGGGTTATTTTGCAACAAATTTGTAGTCATCACTGCTGTAGTTTTATAATCGTCATTATAAACTTGTGGATCGTTACTGTGTAATTGTCGGCATAATGAGAAATGATTTCTTCATTTTATGATCAACTCGATGGGTGTTTCTAGAAAAGCAAAGGATGATAGCCCTACCAGTGCACCCGGTTCATGCTTCTAGTTTTAGTGGAGTCCGAGATGTTCATTTGCTCTTGTTTCTTTGCACGTGCATCTTTTTTTTTAATTTCATGTTCCTTCTTGTGTGTGTTTGTTAACCTGCTTGGTCTTCATCCTTGGATTAATTTCTTCTGATTTCTGCTTGCATCTTGGTTCCTGTGATTAGTTATTTCCCATTACATTTCTTTTTTTAAGAGTATCATTTCTAATGAATATTGATTCTAATGACATCAATACAGATTGCTCGTTTTGTTTTGTTTTGTTTTGTTTTGTTTTGTTTTTTTTGTCATGAGAGGAATTGTTCGTATTTGTTAAATGTTAATTTAAAGTGACAGTTTCTAAATCCCATGACGCAATAAGAACTACTATAAGACTGTAATATTCCCATTTATCAATTCGAATTAAATTTCAGAGCTTCCTTCTTGGTGCCCTTAATGGGATTATGGCTGTTTGCAGTTATTTTGCAAGTTTTCCCAGAATCAATTAGGAAACTAATCGATTTTAATGGTCGCTAGTAGTATAGTGTTTTGCTTCTGATCTGCTTGATATGTAAATTTCTCCACAGGCGAGATAACTTAATTAAAATAGAAGTTTATTTCATTCTAATTCGATCGGGTTTTGTTAAACTCCAGTAATGTTTTGTTTAAACAAGTATTCTTTGCATCTTTGATGTCACACATTAGAAACATTTTTTATATCTAAAAATTCGAATTTGTACTAGTATTAGAAAGAGTAATCAAGGGAGCCAATGCTATAGCGGTAATCAAAAGAATGTAATCCAGGGACAAAGACCAGACATGGAAAACAGACATACACAAAAAAGAACATAAAGTAACTAAAATCATACATACTAAGTAACAAAAGTAAATGAGCAACTCGGACTCCACTAAAAACTGGGAGCATAGACAAGGTGCACCGATAGCGTAAGCGTCCTCTGCTTTTCTAGAAACACCCGCCGAGTTGCTCATAAAAAGTTATGTCCGGGGTAGACAAACGAGGAAAGGAAAACTATGACCCGTTGAATAAATCAGTTTTCATGGTGCTGATGGATACACCATAACGATCCACGAGTTCATGATGACGACCATAAAACTTATGTAGTAATGACTTCAATCTTGTAGCAACATAACCCTGTTCCAGAAGCCTATTTGTTAGAGTTCTAGCACGATACAAATATAGAAATTGTTCGTAAACTCGTGATCAAATATAAACTAACGTAATATTCCATAGGTACATGGGAACGTCAAGAATATCAGATCATTATGCTATCATTTGATGGGAAAATTGGTAGGCTATCCTGAATGGCAGTAAATATTCATAAATTGCATTAGACAGGCAACATTTTTTGTGCAATTGAAATTTTTCACAGAAATAACAAAACATTCATATGAATTGGGGCTTTACGTAAAATTCATCAGAAATTCATGCGAAGTGAATGTCACATGAAAACCATGTTCATTGTATATGAAGTTCACGTGAAATTTAAGTGAAGCTCGATTGCATAATTTCACGTGAACAATAATTCCCTATGTAGGGTTAATTAATTTAATTAATAATTAATTAAAAATGTAGTCCAGGAATGATTTGTTTCGTGGTTCTTTGACACGAATATTGCTCAATAAATATCAATTATGCAACCTATACTACATAATGATAAACAGTTGGATAAACCGTTCAACACTTTTGGTTTGACAAATTAAAAAGTTAAAGTTCAGAAATTAAACACTTGGCCAAACCAGTGGATAAAGCAAGAGGTCTGTTAAATAACATTTTCGACACAAAATCACGACTGCTTCTCACAAGTCAATGATCGCATATAAAACAAATCTAGCAGAACTACATGGAGTTACTAATAAGGAAGAATAAACAGGTAAAATGTAAAGTTTTTGGAGCACTAATTAAAGGTCTAATTATTGATAGACACCAAGTTGTTCATATTAGTGACCTCTGGTTATTTTCGAATTTTGATTTACATATTTACAACGTTAACATTCAACTGAATATCTTGGGCTTTCCCTTCAAGTCATGATAGAAGATAAAGAATTGAAGTTTTGCAGGTCCATTTTGGTTTTTAACTTTGATTTATGTTTATGTGCATGTATCTATGGAAAGGAATTTTGTTTTAGTTATCACATTTTTTATCAATTACAATCGGCGATTGTTTCTAGAAAAGCAGAGGACGCTTACCCTATCGGTGCACCTGGTCCATGCTTCCAGTTTTTTGTGGAGTCCGAGTTGCTCATTTACTTTTGTTACTTTGTATGTATGATTTTAGTTACCCTATGTTCTTTGTTGTGTATGTCTGGTCTTTGTCCCTGGATTACATTCTTTTGATTACCGCTATAACTTTGGTTCCCTTGATTACTCTTATCATATTTTTTTTTCATTTTTACCATTTTTGTCAGCTTTGCTGTTCTAAAACAGATGATATATTTTCTCACGCTCATGAAGGTTAGACTGTTTTATGAAAATTGCTTATAATTTCAATTTCCACATTATTCCCAACTTTTCATTTTGCAAAAACACTTTACAGTGTAAAACATGACGAACATCTATTGCATTTAATAGACGTTCGTTCCTGTGCATTAAACTCTGTAATTGGAGTTGTCGGAAGGGGTGATTATTCTTTTTATATGCGTCATGAAGACAATTAGACCCGAAATTGTCTATGGTAATAGGAATTACCGTTCGCATGGCACTGAACTCAGTTGTTTACTGCGATATCAATAAATAGGAATGGTATAATTAACAATTGCTAAGACTTGATGGTTTAAAGAAACCGCCTTCATCGCTATGAAGCTCAACGTATATAACATGTAATTATTCGTATAAACGTCATAGGGATTGTTATTGTAAAATAGAATCAACTTCTGCGCTACAGAACATGATAAGCTCGACCCCAAACTTTGATCATATAAATGAAATATCAGTTGATTTATAAATTAATGTGAGATAAGTCTTTCAAAATACATTTTAACAGCAATCTATAAATATTTTTGACTTTGACAATTAAGTCCCTGTTTTGGTACTAAATGAACCCACTTGGGCTTTTGCATCCATATTTTATTCAAGTAAAATCAAGTATTCTACTGAATTCAGTAGAAAAGGAAACAGATATGGTGAAACCAATAGATGCACCATCGAATAATATTTATACAAAGAGGAAACAATCACGGAGATCACAAAAAGGTCTACAACAAATGTAAACCCACCTTTAAGTAAGCTCTGAAGGGCTCCCACAACAATAGTCATAAAATCAACGGTAATATGACGATGACACTTCTTCAAAATAAACTTAAAATTCAAAACACAGCACACGAAGACACATTAATGACCAACATCTCCTTCACTGTTGCAAGACGTATTGTGCAAAAAGAAAGAAAACGCCCTTGAGAACTAAAACTACGGAAAAATAAATTAAAAATGGTAGTATTATGTTCTCTTTATCCGATCACCTTTATCTATGCTTTCCTCCTGTTATGGTTTCTTAGTGCCTGTTATTTCATAAAATACTGAATTTGGCTATCATATTTGTAACGATACTTATAGTTTCCGCTAAAACTCATTAATAGATTTTGCAATATATTCCCAGGGATACCTTTGTTTATGACAATATCCTTTCAAGCACTTAATAGTGTTTTTATGAATCTCTATAATTCAAGGATTACAAAATTGGTTCTTTTCTTAGAAAATGACACATGCACTTCTTTCTGATTTCCACAAAGCATCTTTACTTCAATAAAATGAGAAGTAAGAAAATATTGCTACCTTATTTGCAACATTTGTCTTAAAACTCTTACATGACAAACTGGATAATAGTACAAATCAACCAAGAGCTTTCTTTCATTACTTTATCTATTTCACACAGATAAATGTACATACACATAATTCAGTTCAAAAATGCCAATCGACAAACCAATTTACCCTTTACTTTGAAAAACTTAGATTCATAACTCTAGGTATGCCACGGAAAGTAAGAAAAAAAATAGCACTCTATGCCAAATTCCTCCCTAAATTGCAAACATATATCAGAAAGAAAATAAACATTTTGCAAATTCGTTGTAAATCGAAAGAGATTCAATCAACAACACAAATAATCTACTACCACATCTGGAAAATTGCACAAAATGTTTTTGGTTTATGGTAACATGTGTATTACCTAAATCCTCACTTTGGGAACAACTTTTAATTTTCACAATTCCATGCATATAAGTGAAGCAAAAAACACATAAAAAAGAACAATACTTACGTAACTGGCGTCAATATCACAACAATTCGTAAGTGTATAGTTGATCGTAAGTCATGACGTCCCAACAGAAAAAATTATTTTGACATAATAACTTACCATTAATTTCACACTTAAGACTTTTTTGTGAAATTGACGCCTGGAAGCAGACTTGCAGTAACAAAATGGTGAGCGCAAAGTTGTAATACGATGTTAATTGGTGCCTTGATCTTATAAAAGTTATTTCCTTAGATTTTGATTGAAACCAGATGATCAATACAAATGTACTGAAATGAAAACTACTGTGATAATTATATAAAATGTTTCGCTTACTAAAGTACATAATTGATTTTCATGAGCAAGTAATGGCCAAGGACGTTGAGAAATCCTTCTAAACACGAAAACAACAATAACACCAAGTATAGGAACAGTCAGCTGATCGTCAGCGTCACTCATATCCTTCGTTTGATTGTTTAACACTGCGTTACGAAAGATTTTTGAGATTTTTGTGGTTTATATTCAAAAAGACAGTAAAATTATATCCTCGAAGCTACGTTCTATCAGCTTTATAATGAACAAAATAAAGGGTGTAACAGGTATACAGAAAGTGCTTTTCAACTTTATTGTTATCGTGTTATTTAAGAAAGCAACAGGCAATGAAATTGGTGCAAACTTATAATTTATAACTGGCATACATTACTACAGAGTGAATCCGATGACAACTTATAATTTATAACTGGCGAAATTCACCACAGAGTATGAATTTAAAAAAATGCCAAGAAAACACACATGTGCAAAAATCAACTATTCAGGGTTGAAACATTGGTAAATGTAATTTTTCTCTTCAGCCAATAAACTATATCAATGAAAAAGGAAGAATTTTAAGATACGAATACATGCAGATTTGAAGTTTGTATAACGCATATACTTGTAGTGCCGGTAATAGTTTATTTTTTGGAAGGCTTCGATTGGACCATTCATGGTCTAAAGTACATTGTTGTATTCCGATATATAAGTGGGCGATTGTATAAACCCGTTATTCAATATTATTCCAAAGGTAATTCTGAACGGTGCCTTCTTTATCTCACTGTGGTGAAGATTTAACGCCGAACCGTGGCTTCATTCAGCATCTTCCCACGTCTTTTAACAGTTATTGGGGAACTTTGCCTGGTAAGTTTTAATTTGTATATCAGACTAACAAAAATACCACATATAATCACCTTATAGAATAATGTCAGGTTGTAATGCCCTTACAGAATTGACACTGCTGATGTGATTCGAGTTCTAGTCAGTCAAGTTGACAAAGCGTTTCCTTACAATGTTAAATTAAAATTAATTGGGTTCATTTAAAGTAATGTAAATGTGATTTGATGCCCTCCCGTCAGATATATTAATCTTAACTGTCATATGTCTTTTCCCAGTCGATACAATGTTAGAATCATTTCCGTCGTCCAAGCATATTTTATCTTAAACCATGAGTCCAGTAATAAATAACTGATGAATTATGCTAAACAAAAGTAATACTTACAATACATATCGAGCTAAAAACACATAACTGAAGTCTACGATACTAAGTGTAATAATTTCATTCGTATACCGGTATTTTCTTTTTCCGTCGGCTTAACATCCTTAAAGACTTACATAATTTGGTCAGAGTACTTCAAGTTTAAATTGTAATCAACTATGTAAACAACTTGCAATTTGATTTTTTTTAAGTGTGAATGGATGGCATACATCAAATGTTGCTAAAAACAAGTTCTTGGGTAACTTATACTATTATAAGTCTGGCATGTAAGCGGCAATCTGCACTTTGAATCCATTTGAAAGAGTAATCAAAGGAACCAATGTTATAGCAGTAATCAAAAGAAATGTAATCCAGGGACAAAGACCAGACATGGAAAACACACATACACAACAAAGAACATAAAGTAACTAAAATCATACATACAAAGTAACAAAAGCAAATGAGCAACTCGGATTGCACTACAACCTGGGTGCATGGACCAGGTGCACTGGTAGGGTAAGCGTCCTCTGATTTCTAGAAACACCCGCCGTGTTGTTCATGTCATGTCCGGGGTAGACGAAAGAGGAAAGGAAAACTATGAACCGCTGAACAAATCAGTTTTCATGGCGCAGATGGATACTTGAAGTTGACAAATGATTTCGGCTTTAGTTATTATTGCATTAAAGTAATCTTTGTTTTACATTATACTATATTTGATTTTTGTGTCAAAGTACTTTCAATATAAACATACTTTTTCTCCTAAAGTATGAAATACAATCATCATTTTTTTAATCTATTACAATGTCCCTTCAGAGAAAGCCTTGTTAAAAATGACTGGTAATATGGATAATAATTTAAATTATGTCCAATTATACTGTCTACCGGTAAGATATAGTTATGAGAGATGTATTTGATGTGCTTCTAATTTTTAAAAATAATTGTAGTAATGCTTCTTTTAGATCTGTCCGTGAAATGGGTGCGTGGGGAACAAATACTATACTTTAATTGCATATTTAAAAGGACTTGATTAGTTAGTTTCTGCTTACTAAGTATCTGTTTACATAAATTCATTTCAAATTTACACAACCATATTTTCATAAATTGATGCTGTAAATAAACTTTGACTGAATGATATTAGGGGTTTCTCTTAACATATTGTTTCAGTTGTGGATTTTAAAAAACCAGGTTCAAGGGCATATAGTCATATACATTACGTCCTTACTATACGCCAAGTTTTGTGTAAGTCTGTTAAGTGGATCCAACAATACAGGAACGTAAGTTCAAAAAGACATTTTCTCGACAAAATTTGGGGTAGCGAAACGTACAGGTAACATGCACAACTGAATGTTGTCTCCATACTTCTTATTCAGTTTCATGAAATTCAGTTCGGTACTCTGAGGGGATTTGCAATGACAAAAAAAGGACTGACGGAATGGACGAAAGATAACAAAATTAAAAAGCTGGAAACATTAAAGATATATCAGACGAAGAACAAGTTCGAAATTACATGAAAAATTCTAAAGTAAAATATTATAAAAAAAGAATTGACCCTAGACTTGCACTTAACATGACAGACATTGTTATTCTCGAGGCATTATTTAATTTCTGTGACCAACGAAAGATAACTCTGGCAAATTTCCATAAATAAGCTTTTTCCGATAGCTTTATAAATCAAAGATATCTGCATGAACAAGAAGACAAAAAGAAGTAACACACATAAATATAAATCATCCAAAATATTATCTTGGAATGTTTCAGTGTAAAGTGTTTTGTTTTTACGACTCTTTGCATCACGGTAGTTTAAAACACAACAGTAGTTTTGAATTAGTTGTACAAAGTTATGAAATGCAATACCAAAATTACCAAACTGGTCAACACAACATTGGAAACAACTATGGGGAAAAATTCAAATAATTTTAAATTGTAAATAAAAGGTCAATTTAAGTTCACAAAATATCCTTATACATATAGTACCCTATAAGAAATCAAAAGCATCAGGTCATAGTTGTATAAATTTGTTCATACACTCAGAATGTCCAACTATTCAGGTCAAGTAAAATGTTCTTAGTACACGACCTTAATCGTATATTTTATGCAAGTATCTATTGGCATTTTCCCACGTATTTAAAAGATAACGTACAATGTACTTCTCGTCGAGTTAAAAACTGACATATAGCTAATGCGACACAATAGGTATAAGAATAAAAGAAGTACTATACATTGTCTTATGTCTGAATGAAAAAGCACTTCTGAACTTTATTCAAGTATTTGTTTTTATTGGAGACAAATACAATATTTCCGGATGTGGAAAATAAAAAAAATACAATATGGTATATATACAAATAATGATTGAAACATTATTTTACTATGGTCTGTCTTTATTGACTATATCTGAAAAAGAATTTAAATTTATGTTCTTTTATTCTTCCATTCATTCAGAAACTGAACCTATTCAACTTATTATTGTAATGCATCCAGTAACAAAGCAATGTAGTGTTTATTGTGCGTTTTATCACAGTTTTGTATTGACGATTGCACAAACAATAAATAAATTATTAAAAAAAAACAAAATCAATCGATCCCATTTACCATTGAAATATTTCTAAATTTAAATCCACCAGAATGAGAGTTTGTGTCCTTTAACTTAATTTCCAACTCGTACCACGTTTCTTTGCCTAAAACAAAATAAATTGTTTCATTTTATGTCTTGGTAATGTTAGAAACTAATGTACATTTTCATGGTATATTCAATAGATAATTGGTAAGGCCATTTTTTTTTCATCAATTTTTTACCTTCACAGAAAATCATTTAAAATTTGCTGTTCCTAATCTAGAACATGTTAGAGAGAGAAAAATATACAAACATTTATTCCGGGCCAGCTGAGTTAATTCCCGTTCGATTTTCGTGTCGCTGTTTGCACTTTTTAATTTCTTTGTGTTGTACGATAAGTTCTTCATTTTGTCATTTTTGGTTGATCCCGGCGTTGTTTTGTCCAGGATGTGACCGCATCAGTTTGCTACTTCCTCTCATGGCAATGCCAATACGTTACGAGCCACGAAGGCATAACATTTTTTTCTGAATATATCAGGTTTCATAGTATTCTAACTATCATATTAACATAACTTCTAACTACATTTTCCCAATGTAAACATACCATGAACAACTTCAGATTTACATTTGAAGACGAACCCTACTCGAGTGTATAGTGGTATCAACTTTGACTTGCATATCAGCAGAATTCTAACGGCACCTTTTTCTTCAGTTCGTACATAATCTATAAATTCTTTCAGCATGCATGTCGCTATTCCCTTTTAAATAATCAAGTTATTGTAGCAAACTAATGTTGTACTAATAACTAAGAAAATTGAATCTGTAAAAAACTTCAATATTTAATATTGTCATACAATATTTAATATTGTGATACAATATTTAATATTGTGATTTAAACAATTGCAACAGTTCATGCACTTACACTCAAGTACTTAAAAGTATTCTTAAGTATTTCCCTATGTAGACAATGTTAAGTTAGAAGTGACAGGCATAAAAAATGAATAAAAGACTTAGTACAAATATTTTGCCATGTCCAACCAGCCTTAGTAAAGGTTCAATTCAAAATTACACAATGAAGACTTCTAATTCTGATATCCATTTTTTATTGTGTGTGTATGATCAAATAAAATTATAAATGTTAATGATTGATTAACTATTTTATAAGGGATTCCCCAATTTGATGTTTACCTCATTATTTCAAAGCGTGAGGTGTGTTTTCTTTTAATAACTAAAACAAAGGTATTACACGAAGTGATTTCTCCCTTTGAATTTAACGACCACACAGAAAGTTTTATATAACACAAATATTTATTTTATCTGTTAAAAACCTATATAGTAAATTTATAACAATTCAATATTTGACCAAAAATATTTTTAAAATCTCCATGTATAAATACCATAACCTTTATGATAACCTTTGACAGAAAAGGGCCCTCAAATAGACAATTTTCCAATTATCAAAGTCCTCATAGTTTCAATAAAACATGTGTTGTCATAGGAAAGAGCACAATAAAATCTAAATAGACCAACAGTATTACAAACAAGCGTAAAGGGGTTGTCTTTGTAACGTCATACCTATATACTGTCATCTCTATCACGCTTATGTTTGGCGTAAATTATTTTTAAAATGTGACAATTTATGAAGACGATATATTATGTAAATGTACCATTAAAACTTATTTAAAATGACAGAAAAATACCGGATGTAGTCACGTTAGAACAATCATATAATTACTAAAAGCTGTTTGCTTTCAAATCGTTTGAAATATCTTACAAACACATGTGAGGGTTGCAAAGCAATGTTGCTATATGATTGTATTAATACAGTTGTATTTTCTTTAACGAAAGTGCGTTTAATTATGGTTTGTATGATTATGTCATTGTAATAATGTTTGTTTAAACAACGAAAATGCGAAAAAGGCATGTAAAATGACCCTTTGAAATATGACCTTAAATAGCATTATGGCTCCAGTTTTTTTTTCTAATCAATAAGTACATACCCAGGTTTTGTCTAAATACATTGAATGATGTTGAAAGCGTTCCTAAAAATGTCAGGGAAGGACGAATAGAAGAATGGACATAACAGCCTGTTACATCCATATACCCTTCTATGTTGCAATTCCGTTGTTGATAAAAGTTACATCATACAATAAAGAGAAAACAATGCATCGAATGTTCTTAATAGTGTTCAGAAAAACGTCAGGGAGTAATAGCGACGGAATAACGGATGAAATGACGGATTTAATGGTGGATAGAATGAATGGAAGAACGGAATGATGGGTGGAATGAAGAATTACTGTATACCATGATTATCTGCAGACGCAGTGAAACCGGTAGGAGAGGAAAGAAGTGACTTTATAAATTCAATTGTGTGTCTTTTTTTTTATTGTGTCTTTAAATAATATATATACAAAGCATAAAAACAGGAAATCTCTAGAGCATGATGTATATACAAACCTGCCGTCGCCTAGACTCTTTAACACAAACAGAGTGTAAACAGATGCTCTCTGGAAAGAAAAAGAATTGTTTATTGTCGTTTTGTACAAGTCTTAGTCAATTTACCACAAGTTGCACAACAATACATTAAGGCAGATCTAAAAACTAACAGTATTCTATCCTGGTTCAAAGTGGTATGCTGGAAAGTATTATTCAATATAGCAAACATATCTGAAGTCCTATGCAAATCTAGAACTACAGCAATTCAAAATACATGGCCAATTTCTTAAGGTAGGGGGAATACTTTACTTGAATAAGCATTTAAAAAATCATTGCTTAATTAGCACACACGATATTGATATATTACATATTTATATATAATGAATGTGTAAATGCATTTCACATGCCTTAGTATCGATTAGCTTGGAAATTTAATATTCTTAATAAGGTAATTATGATTTTTTTCATTTCAAAATTGCACGTATTTGTGTGAAGGTCGTTTGATAAACTGAAGTCTGTAATAAAATATGTATAGATTTTTCAATACTTTCATCACGAACATTAATTGATTTTTCAATTTGGTTAATAAATGGTGATGTTAGAAAGAAGTACAACTTGTAAGAAGCATTCCAGCTAAGAATCATGCAAAATGTGATACATGGGTAAAAAGCCTACATATTTTTATTTTTGATATTTTGTTTGAAATGTCATAGTAAACAGAAAATAACATGTGGTTTTTCATATAACCCGTGCTCTTAGGAGATAAAAATTATACAGAATGCACTGTAGATTTCAAAATTAAGGGAGATAACTCTGTAATACAATAGAATCTACTGTATTTTCAATGTCGATTATCTCCTAAGAGCAGGCAGATTTGAATGAATAATTACATATTTCATAGTATAGACCCATAGAACAGCTTAATTACAAAAATAAAAATATGTAGCCTTTTTTGGGGTGTATCACATTTTTCAGATTTTGCATGATTCTTACTAAGACAGCTACTTAAATATAAAAGGGTTCATATATCATATAAAGTCAAAATTCAGACCGACTGGAGAACTATATCTATTCACTGTATAAGTGCTTTCAAAGCACCTTTCTATAAGGACAACACGGTTTTTAATAGTAACAAGGCAGTAATTATTATAATGAAAGTTGTTCTATAAAGAATTCATTTCCATTTTTTTAATATTTACCTCCATTTGGAATGTGCATATGCATTGCTTCTTCTTTCAATGTTGACTCGTGATAGCGAGTTGCAGATATAAACTGACAAAAAAAATCAATGTGTAGATTCATTTCTGAATGATTATGATAGAAAGATAGATATTTTCATTTTTAAGTGCAACTTGGCATTTATAAAAATTACATCACATCCATACAGTTTCTTCCAACCAGCCTTTAGAGGCTTATGATGCACTATCATTTTATAATAGTTATAACATAAATTTGAATTTTTTTTAAACTTTCAATTTTGATGCTAAATTATTCATAATATCTATAAACAATCGTGTTTTTGTTATAATCAGAATAAAACTGAAAGTTTGGAAAACTTGCTAATCTTATCATATTATCATTAAAAGGGAAAATATGTGGTCATCCGCCGCATTAAACCATAGGAAATTAAGTAAACATTTATTCCATTAAACTGGTTTGTTTTTGTTTTTGTTTAGTGTAGTTGTAGTTTTTTAGGGATTATGTTTTCTAGCTCATTGCCCAAGAAGATTCTGTTTTTGCGATACATTTCATTGCAAATTAAAATCAGTGTTGCCGACAATTCTGTTATATAAACTTTATGTAAGTCTTACTCCCACAAGATCTTCACCATGATAACAGCCTCTGTTTAGTTCTGGAGCCTCAGAATTTCTGTAGGTTAGAATTTCTTCACTTGCTGCTTCATCGGCTGGGTAACCTTTAATTAAAACGGTTATACATAAGTTTAAGTTTTTGTTAAGGTAGAAATTGTTGGTTCTATATTAGGGTAAATTAAAATAAAAACTTACTAATACATTCAACGTCTTTGTACTGTAGTTTTTCTTCCATTTCATTTTGGGTTTTTTTTTGTTTTGTTTGTTTGTTTGTTTTTGTTTTTTTTTTTCGTTTGTTTGTTTGTTTGTTTGACCTAACAATGTGAAAAGGAAGAATTTTTACAATATTTAATCATGGAAGTATAAAATCTAGTTTTTATTATATTTTCATGATCTAATGAAGTATCTACTGGTGAATCATTTTAGTATTTGGTGTTCTCGCGATTATATTTGCACCAATGGCTAACTTAATAACTTGTCAAATACAGAACATTTGAACATGAAATTTTATAACCTGAAACCGTATTGAGATCAATTTTGTTGTATTTAATTTTAAAATTGACAAAGGAAACAATGTAAACAAGATTTAATTGCAGTTATTACTTCATTGTGACTAGAAGGCGTCAAATATCACACTACATTGTCCTAGCGACCTGCCTATTTCATTTGCAAACAATTAAACTGAAACAAACATATAAAGTAAAATTAAATGCTCGAACTTCCATTACTTTTATTGCATTTAACAAATTAAATCTATGGGGCGATTAAAACTTTAACAGAGATGTGTCAAAATTAAACTAATAATTTAGCTGGGAAGTATTAGACTAAACGTGAATTCTCCTGATTCAACGGACTACATCTAAAATTTTGGTGGTCTGTTGATACAAAGATATAAATATATAAACATGTTTCTAACCCTTTTTCAGTGTAACTTCATAAAGTTAGAAATACTTGCATATATGCTTCGGGAACAACCAAATTAAAGTATGTTGATTTGAAACAACAAAAAAGACGTTTAAAAATCAAACCACAGTGTGCATGATATAATACTCTAGTGTACTGGTTCTCAACATGCCTGTCGCTCAGATCAAGTTGATGGGGATTTAAAGTTCAACACAGACCTGACAAATTTGAGAAATATAAAGTTTTCCCATAATATTTCCAATCGGCTAAACAAACAAACTAATCCTAAACTGAATGAACTGTCCCCTATCTATGTGTGATAATCTAGGTAATGTTGCTATTATAAATGTTATCAGCTTATAACAAGGTATACATTTATCTTCATTCACATCTCATTGCTCTATTGTGTATTGTGATCGTGTAAAATACTGTAATGAGTTTCAGAAATATATGCTTTGTATCGAAAAAAAATGTACCGTTATCGAACTCAACAGTTATAAAAGGCGTTTTATCAAACATTAAAATATGAGTATTGTATATGAATATTGATATTTTTTTCGAAATGCAGAAAATTCGGGGACAACAGAAATCTATTTTAAATGACTTATATAAATACTAATGAGATTAAGATGTTTAAGACGCATTAATGTTTAATCGCCAAAAATAAAGTCGAACTTTTATGTCCCAGTTTGTTAATTAAGTATGATCGAATGGCTTCATGCGAAGTAACCATTTTTTTGTGATTTTCACCCTTTTAAAAAATAATTTAAACTGAGTCTTAGTTTGTGCAATAGTTAAAGGTGGGGGAAACGGGGCACCGGGGGGCAATATTTTTCACTTCGTATGGTTAAGTTTTAAAGAAAAAAGGTGGCACATCTGAAGGATTTCTAGACAGCACCCTCATGTCCGAAAAATCCAGAATCTGCACCCCTTGAAAAGAACCGTTACGGATTGCAACATCAAAATGACAATATTGCACCACAGTGCATTTTTCTTTGAAATTCTATATCTAATAAACAATATAAACAATCATTTAGATAATGTTGTAAAATAATATGGCTATTCATTTATACACATCGAAAAAACTAGGCCTACAAATAATAGCTTGGAATTCATATAGTGGTCTGAAATGTACATATTTATAGATCCCTATACAGTGTATTTTTAATCTCTATAACACATTTTATCTTCGAACAATAAGAAGTCTAACTGGAATTGAACGATTTTTTTTCTTACCAACATCATCAGAATAGCCACTTGCTATAAATACTACATGTATAATAAAACATAATTAATTATATATATCAGTGACACGTATGACAGTGAATAAGTCTTGAAAAGTTACGTATTTGACAGGTCATACAGTATCATTTGTTCAGAAGATTTATAAATGACAGGTTACCTTCTTTTTCTAACGCATATGCATCCTTTAACTCCTCTTGGTGCAAGGGTCGAATCTGTAAATATTCAGAAGTATACATTTTGTTCAATCGTGATAAATCCGTCGACTGCATTTGGCATTCTGAACCCCTCAGGAATTATCCTAATTCGGTATTAATTTCCGGCTAGATTAATGTGTTCATTTGCAAAATTTGGCTAAATATTAAATAATATACATGATACGCTTGAACATCATTTTCCCTCTATTTTAATAGCTGTTAGAATTGTGAGAATATATATTCAACATTTGTCAGCGTATCATAGATTTGCCTGAACGTGTTGTAGTATGGACTTACTTCGTCTGGTTTTGGATTTTTAACGAGCCGGGTCGAAGGCAGTGTATAATTTGTATATCCATAGAAAAATTTTCCCCGAAATACACGTTTTTGCTTCAGTAAAGTCTACGGACTTATGATATATATTTTTCGGACTTCTTTTAATATGCTTTCAATGATCAGTTACATTTATATGTAATGATTTTGTCAGTTTTCGAAATGGTTTGTTTATTAGCAGATTCAGATTTTCGTCGATTTTCTTTCTGTGGATCAGATTTCATAGAGATAAACTGGATTCTTTCATAAACCGCAAATGTCGATACCCTAAACTATGAAAGACATAATTAATACATGCATACATATTGCACTTTGTCCTTTTACTAACTAGTATTAGACTTCTACATTGAACCATTTTTCGTACGGATTCTCTTTCCATTTATTTGATGATATAACTGACACGGTACATAGATACTTTGACTTTTATTGCATATGCTTGTGTATAACTTGTATTTTCATTTTGTGATTGCATTGACCTATATAGACTGGTATACAAATGTATTTACATCTGACGCGGATTCAAAGGTGGCGGACAAGGCGAATGCCTCCCCTTCCCTAAACTTGGGGCAAAATTTGGAGGGGCATGAAATTTTGAATTTCTCTAATTCTACCTTCTTAAAATTTTTAAGCCTCGCTTAGCTCAGCTTTAATTCTATTTACGCCATTAACCTGAAATCCTGACCATGATCCGACCCTGACGACAAATAAAATCGAAGCAGAATCATTAATGGACACAAAAATACTGAAAAAAATACCAACATTGAGCTCTAACACTGAGGTCATACTTTCCAATGCAGACGATGCATTCTAAATTAACTACAACTACAAATACAATTACTCCAGCAATGCTAGAGGTTGTCTGGCAAGTTATTTTCTGACTTGGTGCCATCCTAACCTCTAGCATCTGACTCTTTGAAAGACACCACAAATGTGAATTAGCTTAACATGTGTTTTAAAATATTTCAAGTCTTTTATTTACATAAAAGAAGTTTAACCTACCGGAAATCGAGCGATAAAAATCCTAAATGTTTGTTAAATACCTAGAAAAAAATTATATTAATGAAGGCAGTTCTCAAAATTACCAGCAATTTTGAATTGGGTCACTAATTTTACGAAATACAATATATTTTTGACAAAACGAACTTAAGGTTGGTAACGGCAATTCGTTGGTTAATTTGATATGTTCGTTTTGCAAATTTTAAAATTCGTAATTTTATCAACCGGAATTACACACCCAAAAAGCTAAAAACCAAATATGAAGTTCATTTTAACTGCATTTACAAAGTATTTCCAGGATTGCCGGATTTTCTCATCAGGTAGGTCATTTGTTTCATGTTAAAGAAACTGTATAAAACGTTTTAAATGGTAAATTGTTTACTATAATTCTACCGATTTCAAAGAACGTCGGACCGAACGTGTTATGCAATATGGTGCTCGGAAGTAAGAGGTTGGGGTATGAAGGTACGGAAATCCAATTAACTTTTTACGTTGTAGGAGTACAAATACCATCATTGGTGAGTACTCATTGTCTATTAAAGACGGGAATGGGTATTTGCTAGTTTAGTCAATGGATAGCCTTTATTCACAAAATTCAGTCGGTGAAAAGCAGTATATAATCGGTATACATGTATAATCGAATTTATGCGGGAATTACTAAAAGTGTGCACGGTATCTAGTTTTATAAACTCCAGAATTATCCCAAAGTCACACAGTGTTGTTTAAATGATCTTACTTAAGAAACTTACTTACTTACTGTCCGTAATGCCATCAGTATGTGAGAAAACAACAAAGGTTCTCCACTTTGCTCAATCTTTTGCCGTTTTGTTTTCTTTTGTTTTGTTTTGTTTTGTTTTGTTTTTTTTTCTAATTCGCCAAGGGCTTATAATTTTGGTTTTCCAAATCTTCCTATATCAAAATCTTGTTTACAATGAATCCAAAATTTACCTTTAACAAAAGGATTCCCTCCAAAAATGCATGTGATCCAAACAGTCCGATTACAAAGTAAATAGAAATCACATGACCAGACATTAATAACTGTCAGTTGCTACAGTTACACTGGTTACACTGAAGAGTAAATATCAACATGAATGAATACTTATAAACATCAGATGAGAATAATAATAAACATAAATTAAAAAAAAACACCATCATGATATGTTATGAAATTTAGTAATTTTATAGGTGGCAAGGACCTCTCTACTTCACCAAAATAAGAAAACTTCTACCAGGGACTTTATATATAGTCCCTGCTTCTACCAAATACATATAAAGAACACAAATTCACTCTACCACAATTAACGCATAAATTGAGTAAACGAACACTTCATTTTAGTTTGCTATCGGAAGGCCTTTAGGTTTTTCCACCAATTACCGATAAAAATGAACGACTTGGAGGCTTTAGCAGCATATTTACGTGTGCCCGTTGCAAAATTGGCTTTAGACCAGAAAGAGAAGGTATATTTTAAGATCCTAAATGCTTTTTTTGTGTCGTGTATTTAAAAATTGTATCAACCTATGCACATTTCCCTCGTTTTAGAAAAAGGGGGATACGCATGTGACACTTCAATACTATTACTAATAAAACTCATGTACTTTATACTGTAGATGAGAGAATCTTCTTTTGATAGTGAAGCCGTATTTAAAATTTATATACAGTATTTATTGATAAGATTTCAAAATATATTTTACTTACAATTACTTAATGTGTTAACCCAGACATTCCAAAAAGGAGGTCTGTTTACTCGACACTGTGCAGACTTGCTGAAGGGAGGCCCTTTTATGTCAATTTTAAAAGCTCTACATAGCATATGTTTCTTGTTTGATATATCGACTTTTAATAAAGTTGACTTGACTTGACTTGACCGCTTCAATGAAGACAAGTGATTTTCTGTGTACAAACAACAATAATTTTGGAGCTATTGATGGTGTGGAACCATCTCCTCTTTTTCAATTCACCTATTAATACATGTATATATATATATATATATTTTTTTTTTGGGGGGGGGGAGAAATCACAATACTGGTATACAATACTGAAATATTTTTATACCAGTATTTTGTACAATACTGGTATACCAGTATTGCAATCGCTGAGTACATGAGATCCCACCTATGCTTATATACTTGTTTGTTGGGCTGGTTATTTTAATACTCATATACATTTATAGTGGTTTAACCTCTTTCTAATGTACCTCATTCATGTGCAATCACAAATTTAGATTTTGTAACGAAAGAAAGAGCCTACATATGTGGGTCTTTTGTCTTCTAATATAGGTCAACAGGTGTTCAGTAATATTATTCAAATCAGCTCAATATGCCGTATATGGTATAGGAGAGTTTGCCATTCTCATTAGTGATGTCATATTCACTAATTTGCATATCATTCAGTGTCAACTGGATTGGCAATAAACAACTAAATAAACAATTAACAATTTCATGATTAGAACCCCAATTTTAAAAACTTTATATCTTTGTTATCTTATATCCAATTTTGGTTCTGTAAAATGTTTCATTTAGATCAAATAATTCATATTTTGTATGTTAATTTATATCTCTTTTACTCGAAAAATAAATTTGAAATTACATTTAAAAGTTAACCTCTATATTCATATAAAATTATTTTAAAATTGTATGCTCATATAGTCTAATTACCGAATATTTATTTAAAAATTCCATGGATAAAAAGAGTTTTATTGACAGTGAAGGGAATTAAAGAATTTTCCAAATATCTTAAAAAATGAAAAGGTTATGATGATTTATAGTTGATGCCCCATGCAACTCAATGGATTTTTTGCCAACCAAAACCAAATCACAGGTAAGTGATAACATCATGAAGAACTCTCCTATACATGTAATATTCATGCACTTTACATTAAATATGCACACCCTTAAAATCTGTGTATGCATTCTAAATTAAATTCATATTTTAACATTGATTTTCAGCCTACAATAAAATAAACAGAATTGATTTATGGTCAGTCTGCTACACGTATGTACATGTAGGAGGCATTCCTCCTTTAAGTCAGATGATGCATTTTTGTTATTAAAATTATAATGTCCACATCATCAAGAATTTTACCTTAGCACAAGAACAAAAATGATAATGGCCAGCAATGACCTTTGTCATTCATTCATTTCTTAAGTTGGTCAGCATTTACAATCATAGATGAATATCCAGTTTACTTTTTTAGAAACAAAACATATCCATCAAGTGTGGTTTTTGATTTTTTTATCAAAGGCTTTATATATTTGACCACTTGCCTTTACATAACTGAAATGTTGCTGGTCGGGCATTCAACCCCAACAATCACTTGAACATATATTTTGACCATAGGAATGGGGTTAACTGAGTATACATGTATATGTACATTGTACATGTAAGTTAAGCCGCTCATAGATACATCACATTTGTATTTTTTCTTTTTTTTTTTTAGTTTTGTTTTTTTTTTTTTTTTTTCAATACACTAAGCCTCAAGTTGAAAATCAATTTATCCTAATACATGTACATTTGTATATAAATGTATCTTTCCAGTGCTTGATATACTTATTTTTTAAATTATTAACAGTAAATGCATCCACCATGTCGTCTGGCAGTACATTGCAGTAATCCACCTCTATTTGGGGAGTAAAGTATTGTCTATTGGTTAGACAGTGCTTTTTGTACTTCTCAATATATTATACATGTATTTGTGTCCTCTTGATTCCTTGATAACCCAAATGTATTTTCTAGTTCTACATTTAAGGATTGTTTTTAATTTTGGACCAGGTTATGGAAAATAACCAATTTTAGGGCATTTATGCTTCATAAACCATGAATTGGTTTGTGAACAAGTGTAAGCTGTCCCAAAGATGGTCATGCAAGCAATGTTGATGGAGACAAGTGTAAGCTGTCCCAAAGATGGTCATGCAAGCAATTGTTGATGAAGACAAGTGTAAGCTGTCCCAAAGATGGTCATGCAAGCAATGTTGATGGAGACAAGTGTAAGCTGTCCCAAAGATGGTCATGCAAGCAATGTTGATGGAGACAAGTGTAAGCTGTCCCAAAGATGGTCATGCAAGCAATGTTGATGGAGACAAGTGTAAGCTGTCCAAAAGATGGTCATGCAAGCAATGTTGATGGAGACAAATGGTGTTTAATGTCTTATTTGATTTTCATTGTTGAAATAAATCTATTTATGATAACGGTGACCTTTGGTGTGCAAACTAGTAACAAATAAATAAATATACCGTATATATATATTATATGTATATGTATTCGTATTGTGCTTTTTCATATACAGATTGTAGTATTAAAAGAAAAAGATGGAAAATCTGTCCGTGGTTTGGTATCTATAGCCAAGCATCTGTCTAGAAATTCTTCTTGCCATAAACAGTTTACAGGTAAATATCTATTTTGCAATATCTTTTAAAACAACTTTAGGGATATGACAATATTCTAATTTTCTGATCATGCAAGTTGTAGGAATTGTATTTTTTTATTTTTTTTTTAATTTTTGCAAAATCCTATACATTTTCCTACACATTTGCAAGACTTTTAAAGTCTTCATTATTTTCAATACTGCTTTTTATGAAAATATGAAGTTTATCATATCTGGACTTCCATTATACATTTGGAATTTAAAAACATTTAACTTTACAATGTTTTGATATTGCAATACATAGAAGCAAATAAATAAACACAAATGATTTTAAATTTATCATACATATTATTAATGGCACATTAGTACCTAACCACAAACTTTATGTGTTTTTTTTTTCAGGCAGTACTATAGAAGAGAGGGCTGCAATTGACCAGTGGTTGGAATACAGGTTGAATAATATAGACAGAGCTCATCAAGAAAAAGATATTAACAATTTATTAAAGGTATTACTGATATATTAAACTGAGACAACTCCAAATAACTGAATATGCTAAACAATATTATTTACATGTACATGTATGAAAAGTGACTCAATAATAATAATGAAGGAATTAGAAACTAAATAAACATTTCTTAATTTTCAAACAAATGCAAAATGTGGTCTACAGTCAAACTTCCCTTGCTACGAATGTAAAGACCTGAAAAAAATGCAGAGGTGTAGCACCCAAATTTTGATTGGTACCACCCGAGTTACAAACACATGTTGTTTTTATTGGTTTCCAAGCAAAATACTCCAGTTTTTCTATTTTTTTACAAGTTTTTTAGGTACGGCATGCAGTACCAATTTTTAGAATGGTGCTAGCCAGCCTTATCTGTTGCCACACCCAAGAAATGCATGTATGATTGAAAAGGAGAATATTATGAATATTTTCATTCCTATTTTTTGACAAAGGTATACTTCTGTCTGTCCATTTATTTATCCATCTGCCCTTCCTTTATCTTGATTAATTGTTCCACAGATACTGATAATTTTTGTTTTGTTTTCATGAAAGGGAGTTGCCCTTTTATTTTTCATGGATTTTATTATATTTTTATTTCATATCCTGATTTGATGGATTTTAAACATAGAAAAAGAGGACAGACTTACATGTACATGTACCATGTGCAATTAGTAGTGATGTTTTATAATAATAGATAAACTAATGTTTTTGTACAAAGAGTTAGCTTATTGTCCATTAAGTCTGTACAGTACTTATTTGAATAATTTGTCTCGAGAATGTTAATTGTATATCTGTATAAACTTATCTCAATTTCAGGACCTGAACACATACTTACATGACAAAGTTTATATAGTGGGACACAGATTATCTCTGGCAGATTTCTTACTCTATTATGGTCTGCATAAATTGTTTGTAAGTAGCAAAAGTAGTACATGTATTTTTCTATTATTCAGTTACAAGAATGTTTGAAGAATCAGTTTTACTTCATTCACAAGTTTTTGGAAGAGAAATTATGGGATCATAATTAAGCTGGATTTAGGTGGTGTTGCTTCTGATGGGTCCCCCCCACTCCACCCCCAAATTAAGAAAGAATATTTGTGCATGAAATCTTTCACAAATTCTACCACTGAAATATGCTTGCCTTGTATCGCTCAGCATTTTTTTCTATTTACACCCCTCCTAACCTGAATTCCTGGGTCAGCCCCAGTGATATTGTTTGCCTTTAAATACCTTTGAAATAATACTAGTAAGTGTTTCAAAATTTGTCCCCAAAAATGGCTAAAAAACTATCCCAAACATGATGAATTTTTCCAAATTGAAAGGCAAAGTGCAGTATATGGTTTTTCTGTTCAAATTGTTTAAAAGTTGGGACAGTTTAGAGAAAAAAACAATGATATGTCAGTCTATTGTGAAGAGTAGAGAATTGAAAATCACAGTTGAGAGTAGTAAGTCAATCACTAACAAGAATAACAAACTTTTTTTCTTATTTTAAGGTTGACAAAAAATCAAGCTTTGGATCCTGATTGAATGCTTTTGCAGTAAAATATAATATAACACAACATTAACAAACGTGTCTATTGATATCACGAAATAAAAATATTAAGGTACATTTAATCTATAACAAGGTCCGGACAATGGTTTGAGATTAGGAGGGGAGCATAAATAAAATTTAATGCTGGGGAAACGATGCAAGAAAATTTTAAGGTGTTAGATTGTTTTAAAGCAATTTTATTGTTTTTGCAGTCAGAATTGAATTTCTATGACAAACAGAAGTACATGAATTTATCAAGATGGTTCAATAATGTAAGTAATTCTTAATTAGAATTTGCACTATTACAATATGACTTGTAGGTCTCATCACCTGACTATGTGGATTCACGAGAATGAATTCCTTACGCTCATTTAAAAGCATAGGGTGTGGTTGTATATAGAGTAAAGACTACAGTCTTGTCAATGAAAACCTTTTCTGGGTTGGTATGATGATAAAATATGATGCTTAATTATTTTTACACTATAATACATGTAAGTTTGGTAATAGAGCAATATTGAACATTCGGAAAACTGCCCATCCTATCGATGTAACAGGTAAAAGTAAAATAAATACCAGTCAATATTCATTTTTTAATGTTTCTACTGTAGAAATTCCTGATAAAAATGAATCTAGAAGAGATCTATAAGCCATAATTGTTTGTATGTTACTTACACACATGCTGAGTTTGACAGGTGTAACATACTCTAATGAAGTCTATTTAAAGTGGTAGGTTGTTTCTGCAGTATCTTATTTAAGTGACGCCGAGTATAGGTTGTTTCCACTTCTGTGTACTAGATTGTGAACAGATTGCTTTAAAGATTTATTTACTACCAGTAATGTGTGATAAGTCTTTATATGTCTGCTCAGTCTGAATTCTGCTTGTTTTGATATCAATTTCTAAGGGCTATTCCATAAAAAAAGTGTGTCTAGGGCCCAGAACACCATGATATTTAGGAGTAACACCATCATATTAAAACAAAGATGCAATAAATATGTCTTATAAAGAAATTTCAAATTTAACCCCCCTCCCCCACTTCTCCCACCAACACATTAATAAATTCACTGTATTTTGCCATTTTTTTATGGTATAGCCCTAAACATCTTCAGTCTCCATATATGTTCAAGTTTTTACAATATATGTATATTAATGATGTATGTGCTGTTTATGAACAAATCATATATTGTCTTCTTTTTGTTATAGATTCAACATGATGAGATACGACAGAAGAAAAGTGTAATCCCATTTCAAAAAAATCTCATATATTCTGGTTCATCACATTAACATCTTATTCATAATAAAAACATTTTGTTTTATGAACTTAGTCTTTATTGTAATAGACATTTTAATTGTATGTATATGTACGCATGGTAAGAAACATTTTAGTTCTACTGTGTTTAAATTCTATGAACCCTTGAAAAAGATCATTTTTCCAAATGATTTTACTTTTCTATGAGAAATTCTTTTCTATGAATATGAATTCTTGGAAATATTTTCTATAGTGCATACAAACTAAAGAAATATTTTTGGAATTTTATTTCTACAGACCTAAAAAATTATCTTCATGCTATGCAATTTTAAATATATTTTGGTTGTTTGAAAGTGGAACAGCTATTCAGATACTTCATGATAATAAACACACACATCCATGAGGTCAGACAATATATAACAAAGCTAGATCACTTTGAACAAATCCGTGAGGTGGCGACATGCTAGCTTGTGTTCAGCCATTAGTCAGCGTCTGTCACCTGCAGTCGTCCATGATCTTTTCTTATTTTAATCTTTAGAAATACTGAACATAGTAGCCAGTTTTGAGATGTTCCATGTCAGGTTCTACACAAAACTTGTAAACTTGCAGATTCTCAGAAAAAAAACATGAATACGGAGGTAAAAACAAAAAAAACAACAAAGAAATACCCTTAAAACTACATACAGAAACAAGACTAAGTGAAGAAACAGTTCAGGGCCCGTTTTCATGAAGAATTGCAAGTATTCGGTTTCTTCCTCAACTCAAATTTCGACCAATTAAATAACCTGAAAATGAATAATTGAGGGAAATCTCATTGAGACTTTATGAAGCCCAGGCCTGTCAGATTTTTCTTATTGAATTGGTTTTCGCAAATTAATTTGTATTTGTGTGTGGTTATAAGAAGTGGAACTTCAGTATAGTTAATGTAAATTGCTTTTGGTCCCTTCCACCAAATGGTTTTCTTATGTGAAATAGTTGATCAATCCTCTGACAGTGCAATATCTTTCAAAATCGGGAAAGTGAATGCACTCCGTTCTGAAATATCAGATCTTGAAGCGCATAAAAAAAAAGAATTTAGTAAAATGCTCCATGTACCTCAATGGTACAATGTTGCTGTCTACAAGAAAGACGAAATAAAAATAATAATACCTTATTTTACAACGATGAAAGAAAATGTGTCGTCTAGTTATTTAACTGAAATGAGATTGTTGTTCCACTGTTTTATTGGACAAGAATTGGCTCCGAAAAAAAAACGCTATTCTGTTCCTTGAGATATGAACCGTATAATGCAGATATTCAAGGGAGAACACTGAGGTGTGTCTTGACAACTATGAAATAAACATATACAATTAAGTTATTTGTCGTCTTTAGCCCGTATATACAAAGTAACAACTTGTGAAAAAAAAATACGTTATGGACCGCTTTGGTAACTTCGTAAAACAACAAGTAATCAATGAATGAAATAATTTGTTCAAGAGAGGTACCTGCTTATTACATATGTTCAATGACACCCACCAGTGGTGGGTGCTGGGGTTACCCCTATTTTTATTGAAAAAACTCATTTTCATATGTGAAATTGACAAAAAATGAAAAATAATGTCCTAGCACCCCCTTTTCTGAGGAACCATAGCTGGCACCCTCCTTTTCAAAGTGTCTGAATCCGCCTCTGGATTTGGAGGAACGGAATTCCAACCTCTTACGTTGTAGGAGTACAGACAAGTTACCGTTGGTTCCGGTAATAGTCCGGAAATGTAGCACATGTCTTAGGCTGTTCATGATGACATGTAGACAACAGGTAGCGAGGACATTGTCAAAATAAGATGATTTCTTGATTGCTATGCAAGTTATAAGATTGAAAATAATTAAAATATGTTTTGTTTGTGTGCTAGCATTGGCAGTTCTTGGAATAACTGTAAGTTTTACTTGGACTCACAACATAACAAGAAAGGTAACTCTAGTTAGCTACTGCAAATGATTTATTATTTTTTTGAGCTTAATAATATTGTGCGATGAATTGGTACATATATTTTTAACAAATTAAGTAGTGACATGTAGTTGTCTAAATGAATCATGTTGTAAGAAAGGGAAGTGGCATTATCGCGTTGGTGAGCATTGCTTACAGTTTTTTTCTAGTTTAACTTGCTTTAGTGATTGTACACACTTTCTTTTATTTTTTTCTTTTTTGACTTGTTTAATTTTGTTTGATTGTTTGTAATTAATATTATTGTTTGTTTTGTTTTTGTTTTATCTTTTTTATGTATTAAGATAATGATTTATGCAGATGCTAAAAAAAATTAATCATGCCAAGAAATAATCCCAAAAAATTCTGATCTGCCCCTACCGGAATTATTATTTTTGGTTACGGGATAGTACAGATGAATTCATGAATGTATTTATCCTCTCTGCAGGGTCTCTAGTTGGATTCTTGAGCGGTTCGTCTTGGCATGTAAAGGATTATCAACAATGAAATATCAATTTTATTTCAAATACATTAAAATCCTATTTTATTTATTCTAGCCATTGCCTAAGAATTCAACAGACGAAATAAAGTTGACCTTACCTAGTAAATTAGAACTACAACAGTTTCCACATTCTAAACTCGCTTCATTATATCATCAGTAAGTTACCGTTGGTTAATCATAGTGGCTTTAGGTCTGAAAGTCTCGTAGAAAATACTGCCACTGAATGTATTTTTACAACGCTCAACAGATTGTTTTACATTTTTACTTGAAACGCAATGTGATATAATTTTTATTGGTTAAGTTACTCAATGACATAATCGTGTCATAGAATAAGACTTCTTAGGTCTTGGATTTTTTTCCGAGGTCTGTTTAGCATTTGACATGTTTTTGAAAATAGGCGACATGACTGAGATTAACGCATTCACCATTCAAGATTCTGCAACAAAATTTCAGAAATATTTGTATTAAATTAACAGTTATACATATCTACCTTAAAAAATATACCTTTAGAATTCAACCTTTTTTCTTTTGTTTCAGTTACATTTCTACCTTGCAGATTGGTTGTGATACTATCATAAGACTCGGGGAGGAAGCAGACGGTGGATGGGAGGTGTGTGATGACATTACATACAGACCGGAAGCTGCATGTCTTGTGTATTCTTTTGGGTGAGAATTTGTTTTTGATTATTGTGACAATTAGATTTTTAGAGAAAGTCTTACATTGAAAAGAAAGTAAAATCGATTCGAAACCTTGGTAAAAGAGATATAAAAAGATAGATACCACGAGCATAGTAAGTGCAAAGCTCTAAAAACAGTTGAGAAACAAGGGGCATGGAATAAATCCATTGGTAGGGTTAGTGACCCTTGTTCTCCGAAATGCACCGTGTTCGTGTTATATTTGACGTTAAAGAGAAATAGAGCTCAACATCTGAAAAAGAAGAGACCTATTCCTTTGTAGAGATTCACATGTGCCAAAACGGTTCATTTTTAGTTTAGACACGTATTTTATTTCCCAAAAAAAAAGACGAATTATGTAGTCCTTAAGCTTTTTGGATTGGATTTACTGTGATTTTTTGTTAAAAGTTGGAATTTTATACTGTCATTTAATTACAAGAAACTGTAGTGTGATGAATTATTTAGCTTAAAACTT
This sequence comes from Perna viridis, assembly GCA_037379345.1. NCBI lineage: Eukaryota > Metazoa > Mollusca > Bivalvia > Mytilida > Mytilidae > Perna > Perna viridis. The sequence continues at coordinate 57,426,000 of CM074511.1, forward strand.
CGTAAACTTATCATGTGGCAAAATTAATTTTTGAACAGCATGCGACAATCCTGATATTCGCCCTACCTGCACCGATGACTTATTGCTTCATTTTTTTTCTACTGTTAAATAACAAGCATAATTAAATGAGTAGATAATTAGTGAATCGTTTCTAGGATCGACAACGATTTCAGCTTTGATGATTCCATAGCAGAGAGATATGGATGTGAGGTACATTCCTTTGATCCAAGGTAGATTTTATTTGATGCATCATTATATTCTACGTCCTGTTTCTCAAAGACCTTTGAAACTTGAAAGTAATTAGCATTGTAATGATGTTTAGGCTTTCAGGCAAACGATATGCAATCAAATTTAATCTAGTTAAAGACAACCATATTTATGCTCAAATTCTTTTTTTAATGATATTTTTAGACCAGATATTCCCATTTAATTGGAAGCACACCCATTTAAATTGATTTTTTAAATACTAATATTAAAAACGAACTTTTTAAGATACACTTGTTCAAAAATCTGTTCCATCCTTTACCTATGTTCCAGCATGGCTATGGGAGAAAAACAAAGAAAACAGAAGACTTGGTTCCATCCATACGCCATTGGCCCACAAACCAAAATCCATGAAGGGAACAAGTGGCAAATGTTTACAATTTCGGATTTGAAGAAGAAATTAGGTCACAAAGATGTAAGTTGTTTTATAGATACGATTACACTTATCTTCACATATATACTTCCAAACTAGAGGTAAGTTACCGTACAAATTACATGGTTGGCTTATAAATTTTAAACATTAATGTGAAGGGTAATACCAAAAGCACCAAACTGATAAACCCTAGGCAATAATCCTAAGTAGTAGTCAAAAAGGAAAGCCCGTATAATAAATGGCAATATCAATGGAAAACAACCGCAATGGTCCTGACAGGCATTACTGATGAAAATGGTTGGTTAAACCATGTTTTATAGCCCACTTAACCTCCCTGTTCCATTACGGTTTATTATTTCTAGTACATTAATTTATTAGTACTTCATATAATACAAAATATCTAAACTGTTACAAGTGACGACCCTTTGTTGTTATGCATTCATTTGTAAAACTGTTGGCATTTGATGGTTTGGTAACACCATATTTCTCTACCTTATATTTTTATTCTAATGAATTTGTTCAAGGTGCTCTGATGTATATGGCTGTCTTCTGTTTATAATATTTTGCCGGTGATTCAAAATGTTCTTTGATCATATAAATAAAAGTAAGCGTAATGAGCTTAGTGTATGTAAAAAGTAGAAAATGAGGGTAATATCTAAAACTACAAAACTAGTACTCAAGACCCTTTCCTAAAGGAGCAAATCCAAATCAAACAAGATTATTAAATACTCTTATGGTACAGGGGAATTTACAGTGTTGAAACTTATTACTGAAAGGCATTAGCAATATTGGAACATCTAGAATAGATCCATTTCGATATTGAAACTAATTGCAGAAGGGCATTAACGATGTTTAATCTTATTTCAGAGGGCTTTGACATTGTTGGCTTTTTTTTTGCAGAGGTCATTGACACTGTTGAAGCTTGACGTGGAGGAATGGGAAATGTTAGTCCTACCTAAGTTAATGAAGGATGGAACATTACAGAAAATAAGGCAGCTTCTGATTGAGCTTCATATCACCACCCGCCCAGAACCAAGCAAAGAGAGATATATCCTAGGTCTAGAGATACTTATCGACTTGTATAATATGGGATTCAGGATCTTCTGGACCAGAAGAAATCTATTTTGTAGGTTTACATCATTGGAGGATGATATAGAACGGACAGGTTGTCATGAAGTCTCATTTGTTAACATTAAAAGGTGAACGAATCATTTAAGGTGCTTGAATTATAGGCATAATTATTATTCATTATGACAAGGTTTCGAAATGAAAACACACAGTCAGGATTACTGTATAATTAGTTGGTTTCATGGTTTCAACCTATAATTCTTGAAGAACATGCCCAGTAAAACTGGAAACTGAATATGGCGACGAGCAGTCTGACGATGATGATGGACGCAAAGTAATGACAAAAGTTCACATGGACCTGTGGTACACCTGGTCCATGCTCCAATTTTTAGTGGAGTCCGATTTGCTTTCGTTACTTTGTATGTATGATTTTAGTTACTTTATGTTCTTTGTTGTGTATGTCCGTTTTCCATGTCTGGTCTATGTCCCTGGATTACATCATTTTGATTACCACTCTAAGCTTGGTTCTCTTAATTTTTCTTTCAAATAAGTTTCTCCGTGCATTCACCCCTTGAGTAAGTGATACTCAGTAGTTTTTTTTTGTATTTCAGTTGAAAATTATAATTTTTATTTTATGAGTTGTTTTTCTTTGAGCCTTTTAGTATTTTCATGTTATGTTTACTTGTAAATCATCATTGCGATTTTATAATTTATTTACTAGATTATTTGCATGTGTAGGCATTTTTCAATTTTTCAACAAGAACAAAAATATTTCATTAAAATCAAAAAGTTGATTAGTTACTATAATAATGTGAAATCTTAGTTGCTCATTGATTTGTAAGGTTTTATTTAGATTTCTGTGCGTATTTGTTGTTCGGTTTTCGTGACACATTTATGTCCCTTGATAGTATCAATTCTATCACTGTACTATTCGTGAACTTCCAGTTGCTAAAACGTGTGAAATTTGATAATTTACTTTTTCAGCATATATTTCCATGGAATAAGAAATCTAGACTACCGAAAGACGTTTTATCACGTCCCGGTGTAAATTAATGGAACTATTGTATAGATGATAGATTATTGTTTAATGAGGCTACAGTAGGCCTTGGTGTCCAGAAGTGAAGAATAACTAAGCTGTAGGTTTTAACGAGCATTTTTTCTATAAAATTGTCGATAGATTGGCTCTAAAGTATGCCAAGGATGTCATTTTCTTCAACGTAGATGTTATTAGACTAATTTCCACGTTTCTAGTTTGATTTTTGGGAAACTGTAACCATCCTCTGAATAAATAATAAGGCTATGTCTAGAAAATGACTTTCTCTGGAATGAACGGTATTGAATTATTGCATGTTATTTGTTCATTTGGCAGGAAAAGCTTCTTTGTTTGCCATGAAAGTGAAACAAACATTCTATCTCCTTTCCAATTAAGCTGTCGGGAATGATGGATTTATTTGACGGGAGTTGAGGGATTATGCAACCAGAAAATATCATCAGTAATGGTCAGAATAGCAGGAAGTAGCGGACACTGACTATATATGGCAACTATAGTCGTAATTCAATTGAAATGCACTTTCTGTTTCGATTTCTGTATACCTTGAATTATTGATAACACTACACTTTCATGATGTAAATATTTTGCTGTCATATCAAACCGTGATTTCCACATTGCTATATTTACACTTGTTTTGTGTAAACTTTATTGTAGAAACATTTGGATTGTTTGTTGTACCTGACTAACAGCTCCATTTTAATATATCCCACAAATCGTTGTCAAAATAACAAATTCTGATTTCATAGAAAACCATATGTTATAATCGCCCTAAAACGCAAATCACGCATTGTTTTACCAAGGGGAATCATTGACGCTGGAATCAGAGAAAAAGTCCGTGTTGGTACTTGTTATCAATGAAGTATGAAATTGTAGTGTTGTTTTTTTAATTTATTTGAATTTTTCACTGTTAGTCATGAGAATTCAAAATTTATTGGCAAACAAGTCCTTGTATGTATCTTTCGCAGCGATGTTATTGATTATATATTGTACATGAAATGTTAATTAAGCATTTTTACAATTGCTAATTATAGGCAGAATGAAAACACTTTTATCTTACCTGAACCACAGGTCCATGTGAACTTTTGTCATTATTTTGCGTTCATCGTCATCGTCATACTCTGTTCGTCGCCATATTCGGTCACCAGTTTTGTTGGGCATGTTCTTCAAGAATTATTCCGATCGGCATCAAACTTGGTTGCCATGTCTATCTATAGAACACAGGTAAACCAATTAACTAAAATGTTTAAGAGCACTGCAAATGTTTTTATTGGCCCGCTGTTGTATAAGAACTCCTTATGCTTCAACTGAAAGGCAAAAAAAAAATGACATTTGAAATTAGCTTATATTTTGAAAACATTCATATTAAATAGAAAGACATTTTCCGTTGATGAAATGATTCTCATGTTTCCAGATTTTTAAATTTTCCAAGTAATTGAGTTCTTTGGAGCGTTGTGTTTTTCATCAACGATAGAAAATTTTACCAAAATATAACCGATTAAGACTAATGAACAATTTCCGATTTTGTGTTTTATATATTACTATATCACATTCCTTAAGAAAATATGAAAAATGTAGCTGGTATCCGATATTCAGAGCAGGTTAACCCCTATCTTTGAAATCCCCCTTATCCGTAGATGGCACTTCCTTTTTTAAAGTATAAAAATCATAGTGTGCAGATGTATTCATAAGTAAATCCATGGGTAAATCGGAAAATTACCAAATTCATATCATATTAAAATTATCAGTACAAATCGTCCAATCACTTCTAACAATTGAACACAAGAACAAATTGGTAAAAAGAGACCATATACACAAAGGATTTTGTTATATATATGTAGTGTATGTGTGGTTACCTGCACTAAAGCATGAGCTTTATTACTAGATATTTTTGCAATAAAATGAAGAAACATGAATACTTTAAGTGACATCAATAAAAAAAAATGCGGAGGAAAAAACGTAAATGAAATTAATGACTCAACACAAATGGAAAATAGACCAGTTAGGTATGGCTTTCCATGTTACACTGGAAGTAACCAATAGTTTGATTGATAGATTGAAGACCTCATTGATAAGAAATTGTTGTGTTTTTATGGTGAGGATTAACACATCATATCAGTTGAAAAGTCTATTATCTCACTTGTCAAACCTCTGAAGTTGTAACTTTTATAACAAGTATAAACCCGCTCCATAAGCTTTAGAGAAGTTTTAAATGATATAAAAAGTAATTGTTTCTTTAGAAAAAATTGGGATTAACTTGAGATAATGTGCCCTGGAACGAATTGAATGTTGGCATCACCACAAGGTTGTATTATTTTATAAAATTATGATCTGACGGGGTTGACCTAGTACCACTATCTGTTTCGGAGATAAGCTATTATAATTTGCCTAACATCCATAATATATCAATTCCAATCCGTCAACATCTATCAACGCCGTTATCCATGATGCATATCCCTGTGGAACTCTCTCGATGAAGGCATACACCAAACCCTGTCCTTATCTAGGTTAACGTTTAAGTAAACATGAAAATATTTTCCTTGAATGCACTACTAAAATATTTTTGTTATAGTGTTAAATCACCCTTGACTACGAGACAAATGTTTCATTGTGTTAAACTATGATTACATGATTCCATATTCTGATCTTTATAATATTGTAACACTGTGCAAATAAAAAGATACCTTTTAAAATCTACAATTTTTACAAGGTCCCGTAACTTTGGAATTGTCACTTTTTGGTCATGTATATTTAAGTAGGTACCAGTGTATATTTACTTTATGATGTCATTTATTTATTATATACTTGTCACTGTAGGTTCTGGTCGCCTCTCCTTGTAATTTATTTTGTTTTATCATTTATAACAAAATATACACTATGATATCGAAGTAAATAACATTGTAATTATAAAATAAAATTGGCCATTCGAAGGTCGCCAGTATCTATGACAGTAATCCAATGTTTAACAACGTCTTACGGAAATTACAGTTATGGAAACTTACTTTGTTGCCATATAGTTGTAAAAAAAAGTTGTGTTCAATCCCATTGTTGTTTGAGGAATAATAAAATATGTTTAAAATGATCATCACAAATAAATGTAAAAAAGAACTCTACTACGAATTGATAATGTTTGTCATATTTTTTTCGTCAAATTCAACAATAATTTAAACAGATTTAATAGAGTCTCTGCTTTTATCTTGAGGTCCATAAGATGAACGGGCAGAGAGAATCTCTTGATCATGATTTCTCAAGATTAAATATAATCTAAAATTAAAGCATTCAATGCTGGGAAAAGGAGCCTGCTATGCAAGTGGTTTTTTTTTACTAAAGATTACGAGCAAAAGAAAGCTATCAATCACTACCCCATTGGAAAAAATACTTTAAAATTAACTATTTAAATTTTTCAATTAGAGGAGGCATCAGGCGAATTTTCAACGCTTCATTTCAATGAAATCACCCGTTAAAACTTGAATTTTGTAATAGAACTAAAGCAGAAAAATCTAATTTCACCCTTTTCCGACGCAGTCGGAATAGTTTCGCTTTTTACCCTTAGACCTTAAAGACGCTCTTCCATGGAAACGCAAGTCACCTGATCGCAATTATGTTTCCCGAGTGGTCGAATACTGATAACCTAGTGGCGTTCGAAAAAAAAACTGTATCGGAAATTAAAATTGCGTGCCATGTGTTATTTCCAGAATGAAATGTAGAAAATAATAAGTAAAAGGAACAAATTTTACTGCTATCTTTATTTTTAAAGATATTACTTGTTAAATCTTAATTTCTCCTGTTGAAAAAAAGTTATTGAAATTCCTGTCTTAATTACTTTTCCACAGTATTGTGAAAGTGACTTGGAATATATATATATTCTCCCAAAAAGTACTTCATTTGTCAACAACTATAACTTGTACACTTGTGCTCTGTTTCTATGAGAATCAACGAAGAATGATATCTATAAATTTGTTCATGCCAGTTATTCGTTTTAGTGTTGTAGTATGCATGATTGAAAATGCGAATTACACGTAAAGTTGTTTATTAGCTTATACTCTATTTCAGTTTAAAGCCTCTCCTTGTGTTTTTGAGAGTCTTGTTTTTATAGCGATGCATACACGTGCTTATGGTTCGATGCATATTTGATGGTTCAATTTACAGGCTTAGCCATATGATTGGAGTATAGATATCTAGTATAAATTGCAAAAAAAGCACTTAATAATACCATGGAACACCAAACAAATTATTTTATTTATCCCCAGACACAATTGTCCATTTATATGTATTGTCATGATATATAAAATGCCAAAATGGTGAACGGTTATTGTATGAAACTTTAACTATAGAGGTATATATATAGAATCCCAAATATATTGTGAATAATGTTTATTACATTTCACAACTTGCGGTAGCTATGTTTGCATTACATGTACATAAATGTGCTTACATATTTAATCAAATAGTATAGTTGACTACGGCACTAATTAAACTTACTTAGCAACCACTGAGTCTATGCGGCTGTTGTTTTTTACCTTTTGGATATAGTCAACAACTCGTTAGTAAAACTTATCTAACCCGATTAATATCAGAATTATATACCGAAACTTGCTGTATTACAAAATCAAAAGCCCTTAAATACTGAGACTTGATTCCTTGTATTCCGATTTTTTATATTTGGAATACTGTTTGTATTAACGTTTTTTAAATTGAGATCTACTTATTTGCTTGAATTTGGTATTAATTTAGAGGTTACTCGTTCAAACACGTGCACAGTATACCAAAATATGCAATATTAACATGAGGGGTATTTTTGTATCTATTTTTAGTATTCTTATTTTCTGATGGACATATCGAATATTTTTGAGAAATTACTCTTTGCTTCGTTTACCAATCTTTGGGTGTTTACAAATGAAATGACAATGAAGTTCGGTTCATAAATAAGATCTGCACAGATTAGAAATGATACGTTTTGGAAGAGTAATCAAGAGAACCAAGATTCTAGCGGAAAACAAAAGAATGTAATCCAAGGACAAAGACCAGACATGGAAAACAGACATACACAACAATGAACATAAAGTAACTAAAATAATACATACAAAGAAACAAAAGTAAATGAGCAACTCGGACTCCAGTAAAAACTGGGAATTACGACAAGCTCTGGCATAACGTATGAGTTGTGATATGAAAACTCCATACGCAGGTGCTGAAGGTATGTTGCAACAGATGACAGGAAAGTTGACAATTCTGAATGAAAAGTCATCACGTTTGGAATGACAGCAGTTTTTCAAGTTTCTATGGGAAATTTTGTTCGAACATCTGCACATGTATGTTCTTAATCTATCAAATTTGTGCAGTCTTGTTAAATAAACGATGCATGATTTTTTTATATGTATATAAGAGTAATCAAGGTTTTCACTTGAATTTACTTTTACACGATGCTTGATTTTTATATGTATATCTGAACGAACCAATTTAGAATAAGTTGATCAGACAATATTTGCTTCGAATTCACTACTAATTTCAATACTTTCTTTTGCACATTTATTTCGTCTTTCTATATAAATTAAAAGTTATAATAAAATAATTTATCGCGTAATCATAGGAAAGAGAGATAAAATGTATTTGGACTGGCAAAATCAAGGATAAAACGAAAATGAAATTAGCCATTGAATTGGAATACCCTTTTTTTTAACTTCAGCTTTATCTTTTCCCCATATTGTACTCAAATAAATAAGAATACAGCAACTAGAAAATTCAACAAATTGAATTGTACATCAACAGGAATTCTGTAACTTACAATACAAATCATAATATTATTTAAAAACTTGTTCCGTTGGTTTCATTCCAGCTACATAAAACTCGCCAATATAAATAAACGATTGAGTCCTAAGACACTGTATGATTATACATTTCCTTTTTGCACTTGACGGATCTTCTTGGTGCTGGATTAGGCTTCCTATTAGGATTTTTTATTTTTTTATTTTTTTTTATTTTTGGTTTTGAGTACTTCTTTTATGATTTTTTGGGATTTAAATCTTCCTATTAATTTCTTTGGGTTTGCAATACCTGTATTATTTTATTTGTTACCAAACACATCAATTTCATTTTATTTATTGCGCGCGCTTTCACATATTTATTCGTTGTTCGTTGACTCTTGCGTTTTTTATCTGAAAATAACAATTTTTAATTAAAAAGAATATCAATGTTCATCAAATAAAATTTCGTAAAAAATTATTTACGGTGCTACATTCGACTAATCAGTATATTTTCTGTATTGGAATTTTTGTTATCCATGCAGCTAGTTTTGGCTTCCTGTTCATTTTTTGCATGTTATTAAAACTTATTAATGGCGTCTTACCAAAAAGCAACTATTGTAAGTATACAAGATAAATTAAGCAAAAAGGGACTTCCAAGCTTGATTTGTATACATCAAGCCACATTGAAATATACTCACAAACAGCCTAGAATAAACCGGTATTATAATGTTTTCTTTGTTAGCTCGTGATTTTTATGTAGTACTCAAGCTTAGAATCATGCAAAATGTGATTTATGGCTGAAAAGCCTACATATTTTTACTTTTGATATTTTGTTTGAATTGCCATAGTAAATAGAAAACATTCGGTTTTTCATGTAACCTATGTTCTTAGGAGATAAAAATTACATAGAAAGCACTGTAGATTTTAAAAAAAAAAAATAAGAGAGAAAATCTTTTAATGACACTCAAATACAATAGAATTTATTGGATTTTCAATGTTGATTATCTTCTAAGAGCAGGCAGTTATGAATTAATAATAACACATTTCATAATATAAATCCATAAAACAACTTAATTTTAAAAATAAAAATATGTAGCCTTTTTAGGTGATTCTTTCAAAGAGAGCTACTTAAAACATATCCAACCGCCACCCCCTCCCCTTCAGTGTATTAATGGGGTCGTGTTGGACGATTTTTTTCAGCCTGTACATTTTGTGTCTTCTTGGACAAATTACTGGAAATTACATGTAACTTATTCATTAGCAACACCTTCCAACTTGTATAAACGTATTACATGTTTTTTCTTCTGTCAATAAAACATGTATTCGTTTGGAGACATGATTGGAACACGATGACTAGACTAAAAAGAAGCTGAATTCAGTTGACTCATTACGTAATATAATAATGAAATATGGCGTCATACATAAGCTGAAAAAGGCAGGTTGAAGCAACAAATGAAGAAACAAAATTATGATGAAGCGCAACAAATGCACCAATATATAACCCCTACAAAATAGTAAATACGTCTTTATTTCATATGAATATTACTAAAATTATTCATTTAAAAAAAATACCTGCATAACGTTCTTTTATTTTTCAAAGGAAGTCTGACAAAATTGCTATTGAGATTCAAAATGTATATTAGAATGCTTAACTAGTAACTAATGAAGGCATGTCCCTAATGATCTTTAAAGGTTTTTAAAGGTAGAAAGGTAGTGCATTTATAGTTACAAATGTCGAATCCGCTGTTCTTCAAAAAATAATTAGAAATATAAAATGTTGTGCAATGAAATACTTCAATGATATGGGCTTTCTTCGTCTAGAAAGAGTAATCAAGGGAACCAAGGTTATAGCGGTAATCAAAAGAATGTAAACCAGGGACAAAGACCAGACATGGAAAACAGACATACACAACAAAGAACATAAAGTAACTAAAATCATACATACAAAGTAGCAAAAGCAAATGAGCAACTCGGTCGGACTCCACTGGGAGCATGGACCAGGTGCACCGGTAGGGTAAGCATCCTCTGCTTTTCTAGAAACACCCGCCGAGTTGCTCATAAAAAGTCAAGTCCGGGGTAGACAAACGAGGAAAGGAAAACTATGACCCGTTGAATACATCAGTTTTTATGGTGCTGATGGATACACCATAACGATCCACAAGTTCGTGATGACGACCATAAAACTTCTGTAGTGATGACTTCAATCTTGTACCAACATAACCCTGTTCCAGAAGCCTATTTGTTAGAGTTCTAGCGCGGTACAAAAAGTCTGCGTAGTTTAGGCAAGCTCTAGCATGACGTATGAGTTGTGATATGAACACTCCATACGCAGGTGCTGAAGGGAAAATATTCTACCCTGGTAAAATTTGCAATACATGGCAAGTTGTAAAACGATGTTCCTCTTGTGTTCTTTAAGAAAGAAAATCGAAATAGTTTACCGTAAGCTATAACCGTATAACCTTATACATGTCAACTAAGTATGTGGTACATCAAATACATAGAGTAGCACTGAGTGGTTTTGAATTCATTAGGGTTCCTATGTCCTATGACTAATATGACAAAAATGGCATGAGAAAAATTGGATGTTTTTGTCTTTTGTTGCATAATAGAAAATTCCTACAGATTAACGTCATTCCCATTACTGGATTTCCTCCAAAAATATTTCATCGGTGTTTAGCAAAGTGGCAGAAAATCGTTAGCGCGCTCTAATTTAATGACTGTCAAAGATACCACAAAACAGTTCCAAATTAATTCGCATGGTTTCAATCATAAGCAAATTTTCTGTCAAATAAGATGGATCGCAAAATCATTTAAGACGTTAAGAAAATGAGAGGTCGCCTCCTTGTCGAAGTTGGTGCAATTTAAAAGTTTGAGAAATGACGGAAAACTGGTTGTGATATCTAAATGAAGGTGATCTGAAAAGAAAATCTATTTGAGGTTTTTCAATTGTTTTACATCGAAAGATATATCAGTATTCCTTATGACAATGACACAGATGATTAATCACTTATATTGTTTCATTAATGAAGCCTGTAGAATCTCTGCAATCCAAATTATTACATATTCAAAGTCAACATTAAGTATGATTATTCAACGATACGATATTAAATGCTAAACTTAACTCGATAGTCTCAGTATTAGTCAACATATTTTATATTTGCATTCAAATTATTTTGCTTTGAAAGCAGACAGAAAAAAGTTTTCTTTTTAATTCAGAAATTTTAATATTGGATAAAAGTTTCGTCTGTTATCCATCGGTGTAATCTAGCCATGTGACAGTGACGACCGTGCTAGTTACATTTTCTTTTTTATTTGATTAAATATCTTGACACTTAATAACCAATATAACAGTCATTCCCTATATACATATATGAACGATGTTAGAACTGTTATATTTGCGATGCAATCTTGACAATTCTAACATTGTTGGGAATTTTTCAGACCCTTCTATAAGTTTACGTTATCTTCCCTGTATCAATTTGATCTGATGGAGCAGTGTAGCGAACAGAGTCGTCACATTCTGAGACGTTTGTATAATATTGATTTGTTGTGACATGCAGCATTAATTTGATCCTCTATCCTACATTATAACACCTAGATGAACTGTCCCGTACTACCATACATCGTGAACTAATTTAGAGCCCTGGATTAATCATACAAGGAGAAATGACCCGGCCAGCGAAAGCTATACTTTATATAGCCTAGCTGGTCGAGTGGTCTAAGGCGCTGGAATTCGTGCAGGCGGTGTTGCCATGGATGTCACAGCAGAACCCGTTCGAGTCCCGCGGAGGAATCGACCAAAAATTTGCATCGCAAATTTGACAGTTCTAACATCGTTGGGAATTTTTCAGACCCTTAAATATATATATATATATAGAGAGAGAGAGAGAGAGTAGTACAATTTTTATATAGTTATATTAGTACGTTTTTAATCTTATTGCTCGATAGTTTGTATTTCGCATAACATATCCCCGTCTTCCACAATCTATCCAAACTTATTTGTTTTTAAAACGTTATACAGTTCTTTATTTATCAGTATTTACTTATTATTTGTTTGTAGTGTCGTTGCATATTGATGCATACGGCAATCATATTATCAATCGATTAAATCTGTTAAAAACACGCTATTGGATGTTTATGAATCAGAACTAGAATTTCAGCTGACACAAGACACAAATTGATTTAAATCCGCCGATCACAGAATTAAAATTCGTGTTGGAAATAGCGATAAATTATGACGAAAATATATTGATCAATTGTATATCGTACAAAAAAAAACATAATTTTTCGTGTTAAGAACACCTGAAAATTCAGCTCATGAGTAGAACAAGTTAAGCCCACTCGTTTTATCTGGGCTTCTTCGACACTTCTGATCATATTATGGTTATTAACTCTTTCCGACTATTACCTGGGCTATTCAACTCAATTTATTTTATTTCAATAGACCCTTTTGTGCTAACTTTAGGATAGTCGATGAGCATGCGTAGAACATGCCCAATATACACTTCCGGGAGGAAAATTCTTTTGTTCTACAAAAGCCCTAACTTAAGAAAATGCAACAAATCACACAAGTTATCACAACGGCGATTTTTTATATTATGGTAACGCACCGTAAATAATGTGATATAGCAAATATCTAGCTGTCAAATAAATAAATAAAACAACCAAATGATTTAGAAACATCGTTATAATATATCTATATTGCAAAAATATTTCCCTCATGAAAACTAAAAACATATAAACTAAAAAAACTAGTTCATATTATTAATTCAAAACCAAACTAAAACTAGGAGCCACTGTGCGTGTCTTTGTTTTGTTTTGTTTTGTTTTTTTATTATTTTTATTTTATTTATTTTATTTTTTATTATTATTTTGTTTTTGGTATATACTTTTTTATGTAAATTATTTATGGGTACCAATGGCAGGAGCATCAAGACAAAAACACCACTAAATATAGAGTTATTTAACACAATACGTATATAATAGGTCTTCATTCCACCCAGTGTATAGTAATGGTCGTCAATCAATGCCCGCTTATAAGTTAAGAAAGTACAGATGACAGGAGATGGCTTGTTCTTTCCGAAAAGACCTATGAAAATTCAAGGTTTGTAGCATGTAAGGAATTAAATCTTAAAAGATTTTATTTCTATAAAGTTGTCAAAATCTATTCCAAATCAGCTTTAAAGTGATCATCATCTTACCTTAGCCTTATTACCAAAATAAATTGAAGTTTAAAGTGTTTTGAAGAGCTACATCTCTCTCTTAATTCAGGCGTTAATGACTTGTTCAATACAAGATATAATAAAAGCATCTCTATTTTTTCAATAAAAGCGATGTGAAAATTCCGATGCTAGTTTTAGAGTTTTCCTGTTTTCAGGATTAACTAAACTGTAAGCAATTGGTCGATTATACCAGCACAGAGTTTTAACACATTATTTTCGGATATTGATCGGATAACAAACACTTTTCTAAAATCTTCACGGTCTGACACCAAAATTCCGACAAAAATTCAATTATCCATAGACGTTTATTTTGAGTAATGATAGAACTTAGTGATTGCTGATCAAATTTTGTTTCCATGGTAACGGAGTTGCCATGTTATTTGATGGATATTCTTTTATTGGACGCTGTTTCGTCTTAGACGGTAATAAAATGATATTGATAGACATAGAATAAAAGCTTTGCTTTGGTTAACGTGACGTATCGAGAAGGAAAATGTATTATTGAATCAGATGCCCGGGCTATCTCAAAAGCTCTTATCAAAACTGCAGGAAACAGTCATGACTCTGTCATCCAAAACACTATACTACTCATAAAAGCTGCATCTCTATGTCATTGTATGAATTATGACTCCTCTTATTAGAGTGAAAGGAAATCTAAGAAGAAAATATAACTTTCTAAATTACGCTGTCGTGATGTATTAGGGAAGGGGATGTGCGGAAATGTAATATTTATTGAATTTGTGGCCAGCAATTTAGTGTTTATGGTAATGGTATGTGGTATTGTATGACTCTGAGAGGTGGAATTATCTTAGGATGCATACAAAACACTTATCATGTCAGCCCTCATGATGCATCGTGAATGTACCTAATATTTAAAAAAAAATAGTTACGTGTAGTAATCACAGCGATAATTTTTATTTGCATTTCAATGTTTGTAATACGTAAGATTGCATACAAAGATCGTTCAGCATCAATAAAGTTAAAAAAAAATAGGTTTGTCTTCATCTGCTTGATACTTGAATATATTTGTACTTATAACATGGACATTCATCACTTCTGATGTTCTCCTTATATATTGTTTTGTTATTTGAACCTCCTTGTCAATAATATTTATTGTGAGGATATTCTTCAACATATTTGAACAAATGATAAGACAATTGCTAGAATATCTTTTTTTTATTTATATTTTTTTTTTTGGCAATGTCAGGTCCATGTTGTAATTCCATTCTAGATAATACATTGTCATGTCTGTAAACTCTATTCAAATAGAAGGAAAACGAAGCAAGTACAAAAGGAAACCTTTGTAAGAACAAGTTATCCAAATTAATTACTTCTTAATTCAGTATTTTTTCTCCCGATGTTGTATTTGTTTTAATGTCTTTCATTTAGTGGTACACTGATACTTTTCTCTTTAATTAGCTATGTTAATTTCTCTGAATTGAAAATATAAGTTTTACTCGAAAGATTGTAATGATCAATTATTGCACTAACAATGTTTGCCTTGTTCGAAAAAAAATATAAAATAACATACTTTGAGCAACGGCATATTTGTCATCTATAATGGATTACTTACTGTTTGTTATTGTCGTCGTTATGGTTGTTGTTCTTGTTGTTTTTTTCCCAAAGTTCTTGCGAAAATATTTTCCTTCAAAGTATGTTTTCCGCTGTTAATCATTTATTATAGGTATTTAATTTTCCAAATCAATGCTTACCTATTCCACAGATATAAATGTGCACGTGAAAAAGTTTTTAGACATAGCATGTCCTAGATATGTACAAGTTTCTTAAAAGGGTATGTAATATTCTAAGAATGACATGACTTTTGCTGTGCATTTTTTCCAAATAGCAGGAGATGACAAAGTATACAAGCACATGGATTTCAGTTGATATGCCTACCCATTTATACAATTTGAACCCCCAGTTTTGTACATGTGACTTTCGTTTTCCTTTTGAAAAGCATGACTATGTGAAAATAGCACACTTTAAATATATTAGAAACATCTAGACATGTTTTGTCAACTTAGTTTATTTTGCAAAAATGTACAGCAAAATCAAGTTAATATTCTAATTTTCTAATAATATAAAATGAATTTAGTTTTAATTATTTATGTCCAACCATACTTAACAGTTAATACTTATCTCTAAGTGCACAAGCTTGTCTGTCGACAGAACAAATCATGTAAAATGAAAAAAAAAACCAAAATGTTAAAAGGTAATGATGAATGTTTATTTTATATTTCTTGGAAACTAATAATGTAAAACTTAGTGTCAGCCATAATAGTTAAATGTTTGATGATGTATTCTGTATCGAAACAACAATTTATAATTGTTTTGTGTACTTTGTGACCGTTGATTTACCGATTATGACAATGGCGTGCAAATGCTTTTTAATCATCACTGGTATAGTCACGCCGCAATGGAAAAGGGGTGTTTAGCGCGCTGTTTAACCTAGATTTAAACCACCATTTCGTCAGAAGTGCCTTGACTTGATTGTGCAGGAGTAATCAGGGGAACCAAGGTTATAGTGGTAATCAAAAGAATGTAATCCAGGGACAAAGACCAGACATGGAAAACAGACACACACAACAAAGAACATAAAGTAACTAAAATCATACATACAAAGTAACAAAAGTAAATGAGCAACTCGGACTCCACTAAAAACTGGGAGCATGGACCAGGTGCACCGGTAGGGTAAGCGACCTCTGCTCTAGAAAGACCCGCCGAGTTGCTCATAAAAAGTCAAGTCCGGGGTAGATAAACGAGGAAAGGTAAACTATGACCCGTTGAATAAATCCGTTTTCAACGGATGAGTGTTCGGTAATTTTATTGTTACTCTTTTAACTTTTTAAAACAGGTAACAACAAATCATAAACAATTTATTTTTTATATGCGAGAACACTTTACAACAACAAATCATTTTTAGTTCTATTGCTTTGAAAGACATTAAAAATTGTGTATCCTTTTAAGTTATCGCATCAGATGTTACTTAAAATATTACATTAATTTATTACAAACCCTAAGGCTTAAAAGTAAAATATTGATTGATTTATTAATATCCAACCATTGATTGTGATCTAAATACTGCATTTTATAGAGTAAAATCTTAAGCTTATAATGTTTTCAATTTCAAAATTATAAACATTGTAGGTTTGTCCTAAAATAAAACTAAGATTTAAGTGCGTGTATTTTGCAGTTGCTAAGGATTAACTTTCGAGTAAAAAATACAAAACTAACGAGTCAATTCGTCCGATTTGTTTTGTAGATTTTTATAAGATGACTGTATCATTGGCAGTGAATGAATATCATCGACTGTTCCCCGCCTTTGTTAATTTGCTTCCAGATTCACGTACCATTGTGCTCTTAGGGTTGGCTCCCTGGCTTGTGTTTTCCTAATTATATTTAATAGACGTACTTAACTAAAAGAAGGCGAGACATTCACATTATTTTTCCATCACTTAAAAATGCAAATCATACTAGTATTATATATTTCAGTATGCTATATACGTGTTGCAGTGAGTAATCTCTCAACAGAACCAATTGTAAGGAAATTCAGGATCCAAAAACAAATTGTATACAAGACGATATAGAAATAGAAAGCCAAATCCTGCCCAAAGGAGTTCTATCATGTGAAATACTAGGAAATTAGCTTTTGGGTTTTAAGGGATTAGTCTAACTTGTGAATACCCCCTCGGCAACCTATGGTCCACTGGCAGTGGCATCGACCCAGTGGTCTTCAAATATGAGAATGCCAATCATTTAAATGTTGCTAATTTAGGTGTACTGCACACGTCTTTCAATGAGTAACTTCGTATTAGCAACATCAGAACTAAATAAGGAAGTTCAAGATCAAAAAACAAATTATACAAGAAATGGATTGATAAGGTCAATAAAAAAATTACCAGTAAGAGGTATAACTCGAGTGTTACAGTTTATTTTCCATGTACTCAAATGTCACGAAATCAGTTTGAACTAGAAATATCTTTCGGGGATATCTTTCGTTCTTAAAGATCTATTATCTTCTTTTGTTGTTTTTCATGGTGGAGGTGTTGTTGGTGGCAATGTACTTATTCTGTATATATATGTTTTTCTTGTCTTTCTTTCGTTTATATACTTATGGCTAATGGCTGTGCATATGTATATAGAGAGAATCTTTAACTATCTGATACTTTTCCTTGACTTGACGGCAAGGCACCATTTAAACAAAAAGGATGCCGACACGATCTTAAGCACGAAAGGGTCAATATTTTAATTAAGGTTCTGACTCACTCTCTACGATTTCGACACTTACAAACATTATGCAATGGACATACTAGCAGGCACAAAAAAATATCAAACCACCATGTTTTGAGAATAAACTAATAATATGTCCAAACCAATTTCATTTACAAGTGTTTTCGCCTATTTGGCTTTGCTTTTATATATTTATTTATTTTGTGTGTGTGTGTGTGTGTGTGTGTGTGTGTGTGTGTGTGTGTGTGTGCTTTTTTATGTAATCTACACCTCTTTCTGTGCATTAGTTATGATATACATGTATTCATGGCAAAGGATCGCATTTTCCCGCTGTTCTTAGCCTCAGTCAATGCACTGTTATTGTTTCTGTATAACCTTTCTGTCTTTTTTTTTAAAGTGAAAATACAGCGTTAAATACTTCCTTTACGAGATAAAATGAAATAGAATCGGTAAAATCTCTGCTTAATTTGTAAAAAAAGAACTATCGTGATCTTTCGTATACGGATTCGTTCTATAATAGAATAATAAATTGATATTTCAGTTGAAATACACTTATCATCTATGTCATTAATCTGTTTTGTTTCATAGGTAGCTTGATATATAGCTCAAGTTTAAATCAAAGCGCCGATGGCGCTGTACTACGGAAGTCATGAGATATTTATAAGTATTTTCAAACTTTACAAATCCGCTGATGTTTTGTTTTTTCTGTAGTTCCAAAACGGGATGAGCGCTTTCACCACTACTAAAACCGGACACCAACACAATATTGATGATTAAATTTAAATTTGAATTCCATATATGGATATCAAAGGCATTAGTTCATACTGCTATATTTGTATTTGAATTTTACTTTTATACATCATCGAAAATATAAAATTTCAATCTGTAAAAACGGGCAATGTACTTACACAAAATAATCTATTTGATACATTTTAATATTCATCCGGTAGATCTCTAAAAAAAACTCATTGTTGTGGTTCTTCTACTAAATTGTAGTATTGAAAAGAGATAAGCTATAGTATTGAGTTAATACGATAAGTTGAATTATAAATAGGATTAAATTATTATCAAATGTTGAGTTGGAAATGCATGCAAAAGGTTTTATAAGTCCTAATCAACTTGGTGTCGTGGATTTGCCAATATTAAAATGTGCGGATCTGAAAAGTTGTATATTACCTTACGTTACTTATAGAACATATCTCAGCAGCACCAGATCAACAAAACGTCATATATCCCAGGTAGCATATTTTATCATTATTTTTGTATGGATCTTGCTTGTTTAACCAAGAAATAAAACAATGAAATAGGCTGTATCTCCCGCATAAAACAATAAAATAGGCTGTATCTCCCGCATAAAACAATGAAATAGGCTGTATCTCCCGCATAAAACAATAAAATAGGCTGTATCTCCCGCATAAAACAATAAAATAGGCTGTATCTCCCGCATAAAACAATGAAATAGGCTGTATCTCCCGCATAAAACAATAAAATAGGCTGTATCTCCCGCATAAAACAATGAAATAGGCTGTATCTCCCGCATAAAACAATAAAATAGGCTGTATCTTGCGCATATAAATGTTATCAAAAATATATTGTGGTAAAATCACTTAATAAAAATCAAATAATTAAAGTCTGTTTCGCTTCTTTGCATTCAATGGACAAAATATGCTTATTTTCGAATATTTTATTCCCTTTCAAAAAAAACAGATAAGTATTTCATGACACAAGTGAAATATTAACGTTTTTGTCATCTTGTAAATTATATATATCATATATATCATTGGTTAGCAAACAATGTTTAATAGCATGTAAAAGCTTTATTTTTTAACTATTTTCAAAGTTTTTTATTTAATATTTCTAATGTTAATATGGTAGGAAATGTTCTATAGAAATGAGATTTTCAGTTAATGTTTTTTTTTAAATAACAAGAAACAGGAAAGTTCCGTGATCCTTTATTCAAACAAACTCCCCTTTTTTTAGTTTAGTTTTTTTTTTTTTATTGTTTTGCTTTATTTGGGTTGTTTTGTTGTTTTTTTTAACAATCCATCATTTATTTTGTTACCCAAGATTTGACTCTCAATTGTCAAAAAAATCAATGACTGGAAGTTTAAATGTTTTTTGCTGATTACAACTACTACTACATTTTTTTGATATTTTGTTCAGTAGTTTGTGTCAAATCACTGTTATAAGCATTGACATCTCTAGTTCTTGTCATTTTCTGTTTTCTTGATGGACCATTGGATGACAATGTATCACATGTATCAGTATTCAATCTTTCGGTCATGCATTGTTCTCTATGTTCCATTTACAGCCTATACATAAAAGCATTTGTCAGTATTTATCAGTGAATATGCATTTCTATCACTTGTCGACATTAACATTTTTTATTCTTGTTATTACCTATTTTTACACTATTATTTATCCTTCGTTAAAGATTAAAAAATCATTAAAACAAAAATCACTTAGAAGTTATACAGCACGTTTAAATGCTAATATCTTTCAATTATAATATGTTGTTGTGATTTTTTTTAATTTTAGGTATTATCTAAAACATGCTTCAAGCAACAAAAGTATGGTAAACGAAAATTAAATCATTCCCAAGCATTCAGTCTAGCCCCGTGTTGGAAACTAGCACAAAAACGGCTAGAAACGTCTTAAACATGAAATGGTCCCGGTAGATAGATAAACTATACCACCGGCCCAGGAATTCACAAACCAAGATAGATTCAAGAGATTTAGGGGAAATGACATGAAGAAGAATTATGGATGCTGAAGTAACGCCTATTTGGCAAAACCCAGGGGGAAAGTAAAATAGAAAGAAATGGTTTCTACCTTATGTGCTACCGGACACGAGGGAGGAATTAGGTTTAAAAAAATATGTGCAAAAATAACTCTGATACGTTGCGTATTTAAAAAAATGAAATTAATCAAAATTCGATTTTAAAATGCTTCCACACAGAAATTCAGATTTTCGCTTGACGTACGTTCTTAATTTATTCGAAAAAAAACAACACATTAAAATCGTTATTTTGATTCAGAAAATGTAAATTAGCTATCCTTAGATGAATTCACTAGATGCAATGGAATCGCCGAGATGAAACGCGTTCCATAATTGATTTTTAGGTAAAATTCCATAATCATCAGGAAATAATTTCCAAAAGGTCATAAGTCCCTGTTTTTATTTTTTTAAATGATCGAAATGTAGTGTGTTTCTACGTCTTTGAAAGAAAATGAGCCTCATGCAGGTCCGGGTGTTAAAAGAATAGGCCTGCAGCAACGCTAAACTTGTCGTCAAGGGCGACTAAATAGTGCTCAGAACCCTAGCCGGGGGTTAGGGCGCTCTGCCCACAGAGCAACTGGGATGTGTGCCCCAGGTGGTGGAATGGGGTACCCCTGGCGTGTTACATGTTGGGGTTGTCAGGTTATAATACGGAAAACCTGACCGCAAACCATAGTGGTGCACCGTGTTGGGAAAGATGCCACGTTCCTCGCACGTTAAAGAACCCTACTGTGGTATTCTCCCGGAGGCTAAATTGCCCGACAATACCCACCTCTCCCTATTTTCAGTGGCAATCTAAATTTGTCGACCCCATTGTCCTTGTGTCCCATCCCTTTTTCATTTTATCATCAATTTCATGTTCATCGTCTGAATATAGCTTAAATATTGATGCTCGGACGTTAAACCCCAACAAACAAACAAACAAACAAAAGAAAATGAAGGGTTTAGTTTCTTTCAATGTATAAGTAAACAATTAAGTTAAGAAAGAAAATACTTTACTTCCAAAGGCGTTTCATATTACGTGTACCTTAAAATATTGGTTAAGGAGAGATTTTAACGAATGAAAAATAATAAAACTGAAAGTAAGGACTTGTTTTGTTTATTATAAAGTAATAATAAAGCACAAATATAACGAGAATGGATATGGTTAATACGTCAAAGAGGAGAAAACAACCCCATCGGAAGGAATAATGTTAGCTCAAAGCTACCAATGGGTTTTCAATAAATGACAAAGAAACCCTCATACCACAGGGCAGGTTGCAGCTGGCCCCAAAACAACATTATACCCAGGTACAGCGAAATATTTGCCGCCGTTTACTCCAGCAACATAAAAGTAAACTGAAAGTAAAAACGAAAAGAAACATACAGAGGCCAACAAATTCCTGACTCGGGACTAATACTATAACACTGTAAATGTACTCAAAAGATGTATCTGTAAGCTTTCGTATAATGACGTATAATGAATATAATAGGGAATTAATATCTAACATAGGTAGTTATCACTACTTTTTTTATTTAAAAAAAAAAAAGAAAGAAGGAAATTAAACAGTATATATGATTGGCATTTTTATATTTTACAAACAAGACTAGCAAAATCCGCATTACTAACATTTATAAAATATATTAAAGAATAATCAACATTTTCCAAAAGGTAATTTAGACAGCTTGCTTTACCCATCTTATATATTCATATCAATATACATTTGAAAAGTAAAAAGAAAGTTTGTCGTCATCTGTTTTAAAACTAATATGAACTTATGTTGTCACATATGAAACAATAGATAAATTTGTACCATTTTGAGATGTATCTTAAAATATAATCATCGTCTTATAATTGAGCATTCCATTTCATATAAATTAATAGATGTGATACTTACGACTCTGTGTCTAAGATGGTTTAAGCATTGAACCAATAACTCTTCAACATGTCACAGATTCTGTGTATTCATGCAAATTGAATTATACAAAGAAGAGCTAAAGAGACAAAAATGCGATAAATTGAATATAAAAAGGAAGTTTGGCTTTTCAAATTCTGTATTAGTTTGGTTTCGTGCTATAATTATCAGAATAGTTCGGAACTGGTGAAACTTAATGCGTGGCATTGATCCATCACATAGAATCTACAAGTCGCAATAAGTTTGCAAATATGATATTACTTCCTTGAACACTTATGATAGTTATTTTACTATCTGATATAACGAAAACAACCTAGTCAATAGCTACACCACAAACCATTATCTACGGAAGCATGAGGTGACACACACTTTCACAAGTCATTGTAATAATGTCCGACTTTAAGACTTCACTGATCAAACTTCACATTTCATAATTCGAATTTGTGTTCTATACATCTGACTTCCGATTTTCCATTTCAAACGACAAGTTGTGTATAAATGTATCTTAATCTAACCCAACTCAACCCTAACAACGTGCAGTTCCTGGTGGCAAGATACATTGAAACAGTATCAGGGTTGACGCTGATTACTTTCAAATGTAATCGATTATATCATGACTACTTTTGACAAAATAATCATGATTATTTCATGACTACATATGATTACTTCACTTACTTCCACACATGAATAAAAGAAAATAAATTTTCTTGGCGAAGATTATGTATATAATAACATATTTAGAAAAATAATTTATATAATTCAAAAGCAGAAGAAATACTTCATGTATTATATACATAATTTCAGAGCTGTGATAAACACGACCTATCAAATTTGTACATTGACAGTTATGTTGAAAATTTGTATTTTAATCTTATTAGTAGACCAAGTGTATTTCACTCTTATTAGTAGACTAAGGGTATGTTATGTTGCTACAAGATTGAAGTCATCACTACAGAAGTTTTATGGTCGTCATCATGAACTCGTGGATCGTTATGGTGTATCCATCAGCACCATGAAAACTCATTTATTCAACGGGTCATAGTTTTTCCTTTCCTCGTTTGTCTACCCCGGACTTGATTTTTTATTAGCAACTCGGCGGGTGTTTCTAGAAAAGCAGAGGACTCTTACCCTACCGGTGCACCTGGTCCATGCTCCCAGGTTTTAGTGGAGTCCGAGTTGCTCATTTACTTTTGTTACTCTGTATGTATGATTTTAGTTACTTTATGTTCGTTGTTGTGTATGTCTGTTTTCCATGTCTGGTCTTTGTCCCTGGATTACATTCTTTTGATTACCATTATAACCTTGGTTCCCTGGATTACTCTTAAAGTGAGGTAACAAAATTTGAGAAACAATTGTATAGCTTTAAGGAAAGTGAATTACAAACAATAGCATTAAGTAATATATTTGTGTTGTAATTATGTACATTAATTTACTCTTCATAGAGACTATTTCAATCAAATGTCAAGTTTGATAAATAATGTAAAAAGTGAAAATACTGATTCTTAATAATCTGTATTTTACAGAACCTTTTTGTATAATGCAATCAAAATGTAATTAAGAAATAATCATGATTACACCACTTACTTACCCATGAAATCGATTTCATATGATTACTTGTAATCATGATTTAGCAAACACTATCATAGTCATATTAAATATCAATTTTAAATCTATCGTTTCATTGTCACCATTCAAAGTGATTATTGTTTAAATTTTATGGGAAAATTGTTGCTTGTTACTCGTTTTCCTTGTTCACCATTCAATTGGGGAAGCAATATTTCTTAAAATTTCTTACACTAAAAACGCTAAATATGATAAATATCCATGATAAACGTAATGTAATTCATGACACTATTTTCCGAGAACTGTAGTTTTGTGAAAGGTAATGAATAGCTTATATTGCACAAGTGTGTTGAATATTTTTTATTCCAAATTTTAAAACGAATTCTACATTGATCCCTTATCTCGAGAAAAGAACTATATCAGCACCTCTGGATGATTTTCAAAATATTCGTTACATACTATAATAAAAACGTATAGCCTAATCTTTTCTTTCGTTTCCTAGACATGCCGTTTCAAGTTCAGTGGATCAAATTGCTCTTTGATACTAACGTCTACTAATAGGTAATTATGGTTTTATATTATAGCTTCAGTTTTTGTGCATTTTTGAAACTATGGTAACCTTAATGTAGTAGGTAATTTAAATTATTAAAGGTGAATATATATAATGTGCAATGACATAACTGCCATTTATAACGACGAATACTCAGTGCAGACTGGTATTTGCTGATTCAGGAAATTAACACAGACATATAGATTGCAAAATAATCAAAGCGTTATGGCAGAGGCATTAGTGCTATTTAACCAAAGTTTTTGAAGTTCTTTTTATAGAGTAAAATTATCTTTTAGGCGTATTTAAGACTTATTTGTTTTTTTAATTGTCTGCACGTATTATTACTTTTAAAAATCACGAGGTATAGAAATACAAGGTTTTTATTGTATACAGTCACAAGAATTATCATATATTTTATGTACCATACTCGATTTAAGCAAATAACTTCAACTTATTAGTGTGTGTGTGTGTGTGTGTGTGTGTGTGTGTGTGTGTGTGTGCGTGCGTGCGTCTGTCTGTTTTTAGTATTTCAAAGGTAG
Source organism: Perna viridis (assembly GCA_037379345.1). Lineage (NCBI taxonomy): Eukaryota > Metazoa > Mollusca > Bivalvia > Mytilida > Mytilidae > Perna > Perna viridis. Next base: position 57,451,275 of record CM074511.1, read on the forward strand.
TTTTTTATGTCAATTTACTTTGAGGAGCACATATTTTAGAAAAAATGCCCAGTTAACATGAATTATAAAAAATAATGAATACTTGTCTAACGTCTGTCCTGCTTCGTACTTGCCTGACAATAAGACAAGTAACATTATCTAACCGGGTTTCTGAAGTTACTTCTAGATGTTTTATTAACAGCAAATGAACTCTATGATCAAATATTGGTGTATATTAATCAAATAACAACAAATGCAAGAGGAAAGTCCTTTCTGCTCACGTTCAACTTCTAATTTATGAAAACTTCCGATAATTCTTAATATATTACTATACGGATTATTATCACAAGGAATATCGTATACATTTATAAGATATGGTTTAAACAACACTACACTATAATTATTCTTATTACTTCGCTTCATCTTTTGATTTACATAATAAAATGATAATACTCACAGAAGATGGTTTCTGAACTGTAATGTTGAATAGGCGATGAGTTGAGGAATTAAAGTCACATAAGTCTCCGTCATGATGAAAAAATGACTTCCACATGGCATTCACCGCGTGCCTTAATCGTGATATTTCACCAAGGCTAACACAGTGAACACAATATGGTAAGCCTAGATCTAAATCAACCCTCATCACTTTGCCTTCGCTAATGCAAAATAACTGATCAGCAAATATTAATTGTGACAATGTCCTTCTTTTTTAAATTAACAGTTCTGTATCTTTGATGACTCTGCAAATACTTTTAATATATTTTGTAATATTACCCTCCCATTTCTGTAGAAAAGATTGCTAAAAAATATTCGTATATAGACCCTATATATTCCTGTTATGGTTATATAACATCATTGCAATTAATTATTAATCAGGTAAATGCAGAGTTACAATAAATAGTTATTACAATATCTGAATAATTTTTTTTTTCTCAATAAAACGTTGTGGATAAAATCACTCCATATTCAAAAGTGTATAACACATCAAGGCAGCTCATTGTTTTAAGTTAAAATATTATATCAATTATTTTAAATCGAGGGGAAAATATATTATTCAGGAAGTTAAAAAAACAGACAGCAATATTGATTTTATCAGGAAAGATAATTTTATAATGTAGCCTTAAGTTTCGGTTTCATGTTACAGTTTGTAAGAAAATTGTTTTTCCTAGCATCAAGAATACACAGGTACATTTTAATGATGCAATGGCAATAAACGACAAGTTATATATAGTAAAATTCTTGTATTCGTTGAACTAGAAAATTAGGAACAGACGCATAACATGCAAAACAGAATCAAAGGGGATAAAGAATTCGATGGTACTTCAGATATATGGACCTTATCTGTTTCAAAAATATATTAGATGTACCATTTGTGTTAAAAGAAAAGAACATATTTCTCGAAAAAAAGATCAATTTAGATAACATTTTTGAAGTATTTGGTGTTTTTCCTTGTCTTGATTATTTATCGTGATAAAGATTCACATATATGTAAACATCTTACCGTAATTGTACATGGGCGGTGCGTTCTGTTCTTCCGATGTATTGAACGGTTTACCTGAAATTAATACAAATTATTTTGATATGCTTTAAGAAGATCATAACTAATTTTGGTTTATTTTGAAGCACCTAAAACTAAGTAAATCTATTTATATCCTTTGAAAGCCTATCGAGTTGTTCGTTGATATAGAGCACCACCCATTGTAGACAAATATAGTAAATCAGAGCTTACAGACGACGTGAAACAAGGTATAATTTCAGGCGTTATTGAAAGATTGACTACGTGCTTAAAGATAAATAAAGGGCGTCGTTTATTTCTGTTGTATTTTGTAAGCATGAATAATTATTAAAATGAGAAGTACGTATCAATTTGGTATAAATAATCAAGTATCACAAAATCCAGTTCACATCAAGGGTAAGGGTATTATATGTAGTTATATTTAAACCGAGTTAGTGAATACTTACTTATCAGAACAAAGAATCGTTGACACACAATATCATAGTCATTAAATTACTTAATTTTCCAATACATTTATTTCTCAAAATATTTAATGTGTGTTACTAAGCAAAAGCAATGCTTGTGTAAAAAATAACAATTGATGCATATGTAACAAATAAAACCAGTGCTGAATTCAAGTGCCCGTACTTAACTTTAATCCAGTATTAGTTCTTGTATTCTGTTTCAATTAAACATGAACAAAATAATAAACACGCTTGAAATTAACAAACTGGCAACTTTGATTGTTCCCATTTTATTGCTTTGCCACTATGTCAGTAACGACAATACTAATACAACTCCATAAGGTGTGAAAACAACAATAAATCACCTGCAACGATCTCTGCAAGAATATGAATTATTTGATCGATTTTATGTAAATTTTGCATGAATTACTACGTTAATTGCGGGCAATAAAAGCAGATATCATTATCTGGGATATTATCTTGTCACTGAAAATTTGTTTCAATTAATATAATGTGTCAACACGTAGAAATGTCATGCGATACTGTTCAAAGAAAGCGATATGTACCACTACACAAAACATATCATTGAGTTTTTTTTTTTTTTTTTTTTTTTTTTTTTTTTTTTTTTTTTTTTTTTTTTGGGGGGGGGGGGGGTGTTTTGTTTTTTTTATGATATTTTAAATAGATATACATAATTCACGTGTACTCGTTTGTTGTTGACATATGACACGTGTTGGATGTGCATTAAATAGTTCGAACTTGACGTCATAAAAATAAATATACTGGAATTGTTGCGTTGTCTCTAGTTGAACTATTCATTTTAATTATTCACGATATAGCATAGAATAGGCAATTAAAAGGGAAGAAAAGTCTGTCTACTTTTGCCATGAATTACTATAAAATACCTTTAATGGAATTGTTAAATATCGGCACAAAATAAAGAGTGAAAATAAGCTTCAGAATAACCTAAGAAAATATTTTGTCTGGTTGTTATAAAAACTAATTCTTTTTTAAAGTCAAAGCCACGAATACAAAAAAATACATAAAAAATATAGACAGGTTTCCTAAATATAAAGAAAAAACTATACGTTACGAATAGCAATTGTGTTTCCTTCGGGTTTTTCCAACATAAATATTTAATGATATTGAAAAATACAGATTGTTGATTCAATAGCCTGCATATTGAAGCGACGCATAGTACTTGGCATCATAAATGTTACTTTTCTTTTATATATGACATAACCGCTACATCTGTCATAAACATTTAGTTAAAAATCAATAAGGGTGATATCAATCATCCCTTTAACACATATAACTCGTTTAGCAGGTACCACAGTATTGCATGTATGCTGCAACGCCTTTCTCAGTAGCCTACATTTACTAATAAGACTGGTCAAACAAAATTCATTTGTCTGAAACAACTAGATTTTTTACATGACGCATTTGCTCATATATAAAGAGACGCAATGAAGTCACTAGGCTATGGCAATTCTACGAGATTGAATGACATATTAATCCCACATATTTTAGTTGGATCTGTTTTATTAAACCTGTGAGATGCTATCGGGAAAATTTTCATGAAAACAAAACGTTTTATGCGTCCCTTGATCTACACAACTAATCTATTTTCATCAGATATTCCCCTCAATTTAATACCCAGTTATGTATTTGTCGTAAAGGATCAGCCTGAATTTTATGCAATCAACCACTAATGAGAATACGAAGAATCATGAAAAAGTGGTTGAATTGCAAATTCAAAGACTCATTGTCAGACTTTCCATCGTTTAATTTCATTTTAAAATTCTGAAATAAGCTCCAATCATATTAATAATCTAAAAAGTTTTGACGTATACCTGTAAGACATGAAATTTTACTAGGTAGAGAATTTTCACTAGTACAAAATTGTCAAAAAGAACAAAATTAAATAATGCATTGTTATTTTTACAATAAAATTAAAGCGAATGGAAGGTATACATATTCGATATAAAAAATATGTTCTTGAATATTTCAAAACATAATTATTATAAACACTAAGCCAATTTACTTGATTTGTTAATTAATAAAATTGTGACATTTCATGGAAGGTAATAGGATTTAACCACCCAAACAGGATATGAAATATGCCCACTACATGTTTGGACTCGACTAATATTGTTTATGCTTGATAGTGAAATTACTTCAACAAGTGAAATTCGGAGTGGTGGCTTTGCATTCTGGTAGATATATGGAATCTTTTTATATACATCAAAGGGCATGTGTAAAGTTTGTATTCAATTTAAATTCAGTCCATAAGTAAAATTTCGTCAAATCGATACTTGCAAAGAATTGTGTTTTTGCCTTTGTTCAAAACTTTCTTGTTACACCGAAAAACTTGATTCCACGACAAATTCTAGAAAGATATATGCATGTAAGACCAGAACTATGAACGGTGACGGAAGTGACGAAATTTGTCGAAACGGAAGCAGACGATTGCGCAAGCGCGAAGGCGCTGTTACGTCGATGGATACGATTTTATATTGATTTATTTATTTAATAATAACTTGGAAATTATTGACTGAGTAGAAATGTATAAAGCTTTCCCAGAACGTAAACAAAGAATGAGTTATGTCCATCACAGGCATACCCTAAGATTATATTAGCTACATGGTTCGAGAAGGCATCTTAAAATATTTACATCATGAAAGCGAATTGAATCATGAGACCGGACAAGATGTTCAGATCATCAAAGAAAGTTGCATAAAATTTTGGACAAGCCAGTAGATAACTTTTCCATTTCATTGGCAGCTTGTAAATTGTTTCTGACATTTTAACATAAAGTAAGGAAATAAGCCTATTTCATTTGGTAAGTAAATTACAAGAGACTGGACAGTGTGTAAGATGATATATAACTCTTTTCCGTCAAAATACAAAGAAAGCTGTTTCCCATAATTCAGTCGAATTTATTGGACGACCTGCAATAAAGCCTTGTTTTACGTGGTAAATACAAATGTTATTATTTTTGACAGAACATTATGATTTGTAAACATATAAACTTTGCTATTACGGGTGTTTTACCACCGCTTGTTATATAAATAATTATTCATAATTACAAATTCAAACTTTTGAGATATACATTGCCAACTGAGTATCATATTTACCGGGATAGTCTAATGTACCAAGATATCAAGTTTCATCAAATCCAGACAGTGTTAAGTATACTACTTCAATTGTGACCATTTTGAAAAAGGCAGCCAATGCGGAGTCCAAATTGTTGATTAAACCGCACTAGTATTATCCAGGATGGTCTAAAAAGCCTAGGTATCAATTTTCATTAAAATCGGATACTTTTTTTATTTTCGACCAGTTTAGCGTCCTTTTTGAAAATGGTGGCTGAAACGCATGTATTTTTTTTCGGGATGTTGTTTGAACACTTGAGCTGAACATCGAAACCAAATTCGTCAAATTCTAATTAGCGATTTTTGAAATATATAAGGTATGAGTTTTTTTAATAAAAATTAGGTGCTCTTAGAATGTCAGTCATTGAAATGTTTATTTCGGAGTTCTGCAGAATAGTCTCGACTTCTCGTGAAGTCCCCTGTTAATCGGATGAGACCCATTCGAGAAAACGGTCAGATACTATCAAAAAAGTAGAGACAGGAGAATTAAAAGAAGAAACGGAGTAAAAAAATCTGACAATAAGAATCAAACCAACTTCGGGGTCGGCGACTAGACGATTATAATTTGAAAGACTTATTTATGCTGTGCTATTGAAACGTATTAATTATTTGCGGAGATATCACTGACGAATGAGTTGAAATCTCAATTAAAACATGCCATAAAAGCATATTCTTTGAAATTACCTCGGAAATGATTTTATTTCTAAATCTCTTGTTGACATTAAAATATAATGTTTCTCTATTTTGTTTAAATGTATTATCAAGTTTTGTAAAATAAACTAAAAAGGCAGTTTAGATTACTATCATGTTTTATGTGCATAGGTTCAAACGTGTAATATTTTTGTACACTGTTCACATGTTTTGATTGGAGGAAATCTATTGACGCAACAATTAGGTTTATTTATGTTTATCATTACTAAACTGTTTATCTACCAATGTTGTGGAAAACATTTCTTGTCTGTTATATAGAAGACACACAATGAAATGATAATACCCATGTCTGAATCAATATCATCAATGTCTCTGGAAACGTTACGGGGCCATTAAGCTTAATAAAATGGTTCCTTTTTGAAAATTATTGCGTCCGACATTATCTTAATTTAATGTTACATATGCTTCAAGAAATGTCTATTGAATAGAAAATAAAGTCTTCCTACGATGATTTAATCAATACAGAATTAAAACAAATAGCAAATCATTCATCTTCAGTAAATGGTAGCTGAAAACTTTAGCTTTTCCATGAAATCACAAGCCGTTACAGTCTAGATTAAACGAAACTCATTTTAATATTAAATTTTATCTATCTACAATCGACTTTTTTCAGCTGGATTGAAGTTTATTTATTTTACTCTGTTAATCAATATATAATATATCTCTTTTTCGTGTCCTGCCTAATATAGAAGATTAATGACGAAAGTGAAATGCAAACTACAATTTCAACAGCACAAACCCATTACGAATCTAGTGAATTCGTACTGATGATTAAACTAAATTACCCAATATCTTCGTGAAGGTGAAATATCGACATCTAGTGATTTTTTTGACTTATTTAACTTTTTTGTTTAATTTTAGCACATCTATTGATAAATTATTACTTTGTGTGCATGTGTATAAAAAGTCAGGTTAATTTCATCTTTTCATGTTGAGTCTGTATCAAATAACAGCAAACTAGTGATTAAAATTTTATTGATAAAGTAATAATACCGAATTGAAAGGTAGAATATTGATATTTTGTAGAAAGTCCTAACAAGGTTTTAAAGATCAGTGAAGGATAATAACAATCTATCAAACCTTTCCTGCGTGATTCATGAGGACAGAAAAAAATTTGATTGCATACAGGAAGGAGTTTTGCTTTTATAATTTTGTCTCGTTTTATTTACTTTGATTTTGTCATCTAGAGTTGTATAATTGTTTGACTGCTTTCGGTTCATGAGACTTTTTAGTTGCTTTAAAACATTGGAACTTTGTTGTTTTGTTTTAAATGCCATTGACTTGATTGTATTGGAGTTGATAAAACTTATGTAAGAGATTAATTTCTTCACGATATGTTTATTGCCTTTTTGCAGGTTCAGAGTTTAGAATCAGACCCTGATTATTATAGCCCACTCTATATGCCTTTTAACCGTTCTATTTATATTTAGCTCATTTTTTTTATTATTATTATTTATTAGATCATATTCGTTATTCCGGTATATTTATGCAATAGAAACATATTCCTTCTGTCTTTCTGTTTAAGTAAGTATGAGTAACAGAAACACCAAAATAATAGTCTTGATTTGAAACCTCAGCACGAAAGTATTCTCTCTTGCCTTTATCGTCGAAAAGAATTTTCCATCAGTGACAATCTCTTACTCCTGACCTTAAAAGGGGTTGAGCTCGTAGGTTGAACAATATTTTTCCGTATTGATTACAATTTGTTTCAAGGAGATATATTTGATTTTTATCCTTTTGAGACAAATACACAGAAAGGGTTTGGGGATTAATAACATTGAAGTCGTCTAAAATGGCAAGTATTGATTGCATTCCATAGCCAATTCTATCCCGTCTTTAAATCACATCATCGCTAATATGATGCTTCAATAAAAATGCAAAGCTTGTGGCAAAAATTAATCTGACAGAGAGATTCTCAGTCAAATTAAAACCGTCATCGATCCATGTTCTCCAGACCATTGGCATTTAATGCACTTTCCTGGTTGAAATCCAATGATCTCTATCGCATGAAGAAAATTCTAAAACTGTTCCACATATTTGAAGTAAGTATGAACGTTTTTCGGGTATTATTTTGTGCAAATTCCTACATATGAAGTTTGTAATATGGAAATACAAACGCGTAGTATTTTTGAAATTTTCATTCACATAGTTTTATCTCAAATTAACATTTAAGTATTCAACATTATGTGTAGTTAAGAAAAGATTATCTATAGTCATCATTTAAAGCAGATTTTCAACAGCAAACAATCGATTATGTCAAATGAAACACTATACATTTGCTCTCTCAAGTCACGTGCAAATTACAACCAAGAAATTAAACAATATCGTTTCCCAGAGAAGAGTCCTAGAGGGAATTCTCTACAATTAATCATTAAATGTGTAGAGAGAATCTTTATTGCTTTAAGCAGGAGTGATGAGTGCACATCTCAGAGTGCGTTCGGGCATACACAGCAAATTACGAACTGCTTCTATGGTGGAATTTAATTACTGCGGATAAAACAGGATTGTCCATAATACCAATACCAGGAACGTTATCATCGGAGTATTTACTACCGAAAGCACTGTAACTCTAATGTGTAATTAGAAAAAAATATCCAAAAAATATTTAATGAATAAAAATAAATTATGTCTCCTTTAAACAGATATAAATGATTTACACTTTAATATTTTCATCATTGCAACTTTAAAGTTAAAGCAATAAATGTGTCTATCGATGATGCTTTGGGCCTTTCTTTTAAGTTTTAGTAGAATATAACGGTTGAAATCAAAAGAAATAAAAAAAAATGAGTAGGTGCTGTTGTTGTTTGGTTTTAATTTGGAATCCTGTAAGTGCAATAATTAAAAATTAATCTAAATATGTTTGCTGCAGAGATGCAATCAATCGTATGTCAACATAATCTACTAGAGATAATTAGTTTTTCTTCCATTTTGAAAACATAGCAATATCAAAGAGTTTACGGCGGACGACACGTTACCTTCTTGGCTCCACATGAAAGTTAATATTCAAAGGGGGTCTACATGGAATTAAACTTTCTTCCTTGAATAACCATAAATTATCAATTCAATGTTCATTAAAAACACAAGGTGCAATTTTTTCAAAATCCAACACAAGAAATCCAATGATAAAAAAATCGGATACAGAAATGTAGTCGAACTTTTCTGGACATCAACCAATTATTCCTTAATTATCTTATTAAAACAAATAATATTGGCTCTTATGAACTAAAATATCAAAGACTTCATTATTATGTCACTTAAGATGAGGTGAGATCATTGACATTTTATTTTAGGAAAAGATGAAACATATGATTCCATTAAACAATTCTAAAGATTTCAGAAACGACATCATGGGGTTAGATAGAGGGTTCGTGACATTATAGAATAAAATTTAAAGTAGCTTTTTTTCAGACAACGTAAATTTTCCGTAAATAAAACAACACTTTTTCCGTACCAGACTGTTAACATTAGCTATTTACAGGAACCACTCCGTATTTTGCGTGCTGCACTTAAAATAATTGCATGGAATATTACCATCCATATCCAGCTAAGGCAGAATTCTCGTTAATTAAACACAAAGTAATTCATTACTCCAAGTGACCTAAGAAATCGGAAAATCAAACAAAGATTTTATGTGCTATGATTTCCTTTGATTCTTTGTTTGTCGAAGTCCGTAGTCACTAATTAAGAATGATTTTTCTCTTGTACATTAACTATTAATTGAACTGGACACTGTTTTTTTTTTTTTGGGGTTTTTTTTTTTTTTTTTTTTTTTTTTTTTTTTTTTTTTTTTTTGTACTAATTTATGATGCTTTAACTAGCGAATACTAAAAAAAACAAATAAAAAACTATTATAAAATTACATTACATAAAATACTGTAAAATAAGGTTCTTCTCATGTTATATTATAAAAGTTAACAAATAAGAACAATGAAATTCCAATGAAAATATTTTGGGTTCCTACCTTATCCGGTTCATGGTCTGCTATCCTCTGCTGTGATCAGCGGCGCTGCAGAATGTATTTTGACCAATGCAGAAGACTATTGGTTTTTAGACATTACCAATCGTCGGACGATATTGATCGACAGAGCCCCAAGAACCTTAACTTAAGAAAAAATGTCTTCTTCATTCCTGACCTACCGGTCGCTACGAAGGTATCATTATGTATAAAGTTAATTAATCCTAATAAAGGCAAGATCCACATTAAAACAAAAAATCGATCAAACTCCATGCATTATTAATCACTCTGTGTATCGTATTCATGTTCACACGATAGAAATGTTTCATTCAACTTCTCCTGCATCAGCGAGCAAGCAATGTTTCACGCCGTGCTTTTTCTCTTGCTTTTTCTTTGTGTAGTAAATTATTTGTTACTGTGTGAAAATCGATAGAAACGTCATTAATTTAATAAAATTGTTCTTGGATTCTTTCTAGGCATTGAAAATTCACAGACTATTATCATAATTAAATTAGCATCCTACTTAAAGAGATATTACTGCTTTTCAAAATGCGCTAAATTTCGTGATGACCGTATTTATATGTATATTCCACTTGTGTTTAATAAGTTGGTTGAATTTACTGTTGTTTGGTTAAAAAAAGACAAACGCGTAGGCAACGCTTGATTTTTCCAATCTAAATGAAGAAACTTAAAACACGATATTTAAATAATTAATGACATTTGTGCGGTAACATGTTTCTTCGGCAAATTGAAATTAGACTACATATATTTATCAATCTTTCCTTAGTATAAATTTTTTTTCTACTTCATGATCTTCTATGATACTTATTTTCTTTGATCTGTTTAAAAATAGAGAAGGCCAATTGTTTGATCAACCTAGACTTTAAGAGAGATCTTCCAATACAGATATCTTCAGCTTTGACCTTTTTTGTCTCCTGGTGATAACTAAATGCATTTTTAACAAGTCGTTGCTATAAGTTCAATTTATACTCACAATAAATGACTACGACAAATATCTCTCTTTTTCCATCACCGAGCAATGTTAAACTGAGTACGATTTTCTATTTAAGCACTAAAACACAAAAGATTTATATACGTTCTGAATGTATGCAGACCGTTTACCATAGAAGAAAAATAAGTTGATTCTAAATATCATATTACAAACAGCATAATTATGATATGTAGCTCTTGTTAGATATTATAGTAAAACATGGAGTATCGGAATTTCGATTCTATAACGGTATAACGACTTACTTGAGAGTGTTCTTCCTTCATCTGGCAACCCTGACAATCGATCTAGGATTAATCCGGAGAAGTCTTTCGGTTATTGTCCAAATCGATTCCTAGAATTTTTATCTTCGGAAGCATTTATTTACCATCCATCAAAGCAGGAGAATACGTCTAAAATGACACATGGTATCCTCTTCACATCACGTGGTCTTGCGAAGCTGAGAAGTGGCATCGTCCAAATCGAGGCAAATTATAATAATATTTGGTAATGAAGGCCTTACAGAAAACAGGAACGGACAATTCACGCTTGTTTTTTTTTTATTTATACATATTTAATAGAGGTTATATATTGTTCCGTCTCTAGAGACTATAGCCTCCATCTGTTCTCACAGGTAAATATCAGGTGAAAATTACGTTGATTTGCCTGAATTTGAAGACTTCCAATCAAATATTAAACAAGTTAATTAAGCTTAGATTGATATTTAAGATAACTGTGTGAACAATTACCAAATTAATTCGGATTTAGGATCGATTATGATGCTGAATACAATGAAAATTATTATCAAGTCTTATGGCATAAACCGGGCTCTGTTGCGTGTAAAAATAAAGGCGTATTGCTATGTAGCGTGTCTTATCAGAGTCCTTTATTTACACAGCCAGCGCTTCAACTGCTACATGTAACCATAGTGCTTACCATTGTATTTGCGTGATTTCTAAGGCTTCGGACCTTTCTTAACGTATTATGTAAGTGTCAAATCTGGTGTTTTGTCATCAAAGACCCAGCTTGATTTGTTCTTTGGCGATTCAATGTGGTCTAGTGCACCCTTTTTACATGATACTGTACTATTCAACTTTTCAGAAACCTCGAAGTTTTATTATTTTTTATTATTATTATATATATATGTGTGTGTGTGTGTGTGTGTGTGTGTGTGTGTGTGTGTGTGTGTGTGTGTGTGTGTGTGTGTGTGTGTGTGTGTGTGTGAACTTAAATTATTTCGATAACGGTATACTGTATTTGACCCAGTTGACTCCCTGTTCATCTATTCAAAATTTGCAATATATATGATTCTTTTTATTTTTTATTTATTTATTTTATTTATTTTATTTTTTTTTGTATTCTTTATTCGGAAGAACAAAATAGAAACCCGTAATAATACCCATAATTAATGTATTTGATTTTCCTGAAGAAAATAAGCTGTACAAAACAGCACATTAAGTAAGAGAGCATCTGATTAAGTTAGTTAGTGAACGTCTCTTATTTCTTACCGAACAATACAAAAAGGCTTTTCAATTCAATTTCTTTAAGACCAATCATTGTTCGACAAAACAGAATAGAATGGTACTGACGTATGCTGTCCACTTTTATCACTGTCATTCTGTAGTTCTTCATATCATATTTCTTTAAATACCAATATGTTCCTCGCACCAAACCAAAGGAAGTTCATTGCTTTTTAGGTAAACATATGTGTGTCTCTTGTAAGTCTCTGATTTTGTCATGAATTATTAGCTAAAGCTCGTTTACAGCAACGGTAAATTATTGTAAAAACATGTTCAGAGATCTAAACAGCTCATTAACCTTCGTCATGTACCCACGTGATGTTGGGCTTTCTTGAGAGTTGCGTGTAGTATATCCCTGAATTTTGAAATATATTTTTTCCTTCTGAGAAACAATAATTTAGGGCATCATCTTACTCCTCTACTGAAGTCTAATCGATAACCATTTGTTGAATAGGGCTAAAAAGCCAAGTTAAACGTAGAAATTTAAGGCGATGACAGATAACTTCCGTCGACCTGCATGATGCATCAAGTTCTTTCTTTATTTGTTTAGTTGCTACCGTTTAGTATCATTTTGCATCATGTGCTATGATCTAAACGTGATTTTAAATAATGACGAATAACAACTACTTTTGTAAAAATATGCAGTTTCTGCTTTTATTTAAACGAATTATAATCCCTACATATTCATTTGTTGTTGTCCCCGTTTACTGTTTGTGTTAGTCCTAGTAAGTATATCATTTATAAACTTGACGCTTACCGACATGCTTACCCTTCCGGAGCACCTGGTATGAATCCCATTTTTTGTGGGAGTTCACATTGAAAGGTTTTTAGATTTTTGTGTAGTATCTTGTTTACTTTATCTTCGATGTACACAAGTATACTTTCCGATGATTTGCTGCATGCCATTTAGAATCAATTAAAAAGACAGTAAATTAAAAACCAAAATATTCTTAAAAAACAGATGTGATAAACAGATAGCATATTATTACGAAACGGTGTCAATTGCTCTTCTGTTCTTTTCCTGAAACCGACATTTGATTTAACACTCAATTATCGACGTGTACAAGTAAGTCTAGGAACGTTTAACACGGCTAAACTGACCACACGGTGAAAATATCGATGTTTTGTGGCGGCGAAAATGGAGGACAACTTCAGGACAGTGAGAAGTCCTAATGACTTTCTTTGTATTAATGTCTTATTCTGATCGGTATCATCAATCACATGAATCTTTGTTCATGATAATGTCCTGCTAGACTGTACACAGGGGACAATACATTTTTATTGGCCAGTGACCCTGTACAAAGTGGTCTTTGTCTGTGGTTGTGACCAACATATTGAACAGTAACGACGTATTGATACCCAACAATACTTTGCATATGTTTTCGATAGCTTCAATAGAAAGACGGCAGAAATCCTTTCACAGAAATCGAAAGTCTCCGCATTCTTCCGCCTGCTTATCCCTCATATAGAACTTCGCTGTTTGACATTTGCTGGAATTACATTGAAATCAAAGAGAGTCCTGATCAAAACCAATAAGTCTTAACAGTATGAAGAGCAGTTTAAAATCGATTGTCCGTTCAAGTATCACAATGTCCTGATCCTATTAAACTAAATGGCATAATTGCATGATGGTAAAGGTGTTAGATGACACGTGCTGGTCAGCTGTACAGGGTGGAGTGCAGTGGATAGATTTGTAAATTACATGATGTTATATCTGCAACTGGGGCGGAGGTTGTCATGCAAGCGTTGTTCTTTACTTATCCCATTAATTTGTCGTACTTTCAGTTCTGTTGAATATATTATACAATGTATTTAACTTAACATTATGCTAAAATACAAATGGCAAATTCTGGTTAAAAATGCGTTTGTTTGGTTTATCATTATAATTAATTTTGTTTTATAATTATTGCTTGTTATTTCTCTTAGTAAAACATTGACATTGTCAAAGCTCTAATTTCTAATATGTCTAATATGACGATCTTAAGTTGATCTCATAAAACATTGGATATCAAGCTCCAAAGTAAGGATATAACTCTACAGGAGGAACAGGTCAAAAATAGGAAACTACTTTTTAGGAGAATACAATACGATGGTTTCATCAGAGGAGCCACGATCAGCACTTTTGTTAAATCAAGTAAAACTTTATAAGCAAAACTTTGCCAATCGCAACTGAGGATGTTAATTTTACCGTGAAAAATAAAACATCAGTACTGCTATCACGAGTTTTATACCATCTACACTGGTGAGGTAAGGTATGACTTCTGATAAATTCGTTAGTCAAACCCGGGTGGTCAAGTTACTGAAATCCATAGATATGGAGAAAACCTAACGCAGGAGAAACAAATGTGCCTCCATGTTGATCAAATTACTCGGTTGACATGATGTAAAGTGGTATGATGCCAAACAAAGATTTAGCAACGGAAATGTAACTATCACTCTGTGTTCCTTATTTTTGTAGCTGATAGATACTGTCTAAATAAAAACAGCTCAAGAGTAATGATAGTTATGGTTTAATATGTCCACAGTATCCAGTGGTATAATAAACGTTTATCTATTGGCCAAACTCGAGAGACACAAAGCTAAACTTAAACTGTACTATAGCAGGAACGGATGAAAAAAATAAAAGGTGGGAAGGTTGTTTTAATCATAGATTTTGCACAAAATATTCCGACAAAAGAAAGGCGGTCCAACCCTCGGAGCCTGTATACCCCTGTATAGTAGTCTAGGAGTCTACCATTGTACTGTTTCTTAACATCCATGCCACTAAAACATTACCATAAAACTTTTTATCTTAATTTTCCGTACCAAAATGTCCGTTCAAACGTGATTTCTAAAATTTCCCCAAATTCAAATCATACAAAGAAATATATGAACTTGAAAACATCCAAAATAAGTAAATGTAAGTATTATGGTCGTAGCAAGTATGCATAAAACTCTAACATGTAATTGGAAGTCAGAATTTCATTTTTGTATTACCATAGAAATTGCAATTTAGTTCAAACTGGACCATTTTAACAGATGAAACCCCATTACCAGTTGCTTACTAAGGTCACGGTATGAATATTCTATTGCTCATTTTATAATAACGAGAGATGGTTATAGCGTGCTTTATTACTGTGAATTCGTGGTCATATAAACTAATAAGATGAAATCATTACCAACTCCTGGACTTGATTGCAATATTTATAATTACAGATGAACTATATATCTCATCAATACAAGTGATAATACTATCTAGTCAAGACTCTGACTTGTATCTTCAAGGATCGCGGAATAATTATAGAAGATCCATGTTTGTCATGAGTAATTACAACATATCGATGGGTATAAAAAGAGAAAATTATGAGTTTTAAGCTCCTATCAAACACATTTCACATCCTCTGTATCGGCGATATTCTGTTTAAAGCTTGATTTGAACGTGCATTGATTATAGCATAGAAATTACTACACATCCCTGCTAATCAATACAAGGGCTTTCAACGTTACTGATGTGGAATTCTGTAGAAATTAATTTAACTGTTGTAAGGAGTAAAATCTTGATGGGTCTTGTTTTATTTACACGTCCTTAGGGAAGTCGTCTTACGTAATTCTCTGTTTTTGTCCGCATCTCCGTTATCTATTTTCCCCTGTAGTCTGCGCTTTAAATAATTCATAGAAACAGTTTTTGTTCAGATAAACTGGTGATTTTTTTTGTCGAATGAAAACACTTTTTAATAAAAATAGATTCACCACATATTGTGACATTTCCTGTAAAATTGGAATCAAAAATATTTGAGTTGTCATGGGGTAGACCGTTCAATATAGATAATATTAGGGCGAACTGTAAAAAAAATATTTGAGATGAATATGTTTTTTATTTTTCTCTTAATTTTGTAGTCAAGATACTGTACTTTACTCACTCTTTTTAAATACATAACGATTTATTCCGAAAGATGCAGGCAAAGGGTAATTTACTCGTGATACATATCAAATGATTGAAGAATGCTAAGTAGTATGCCAGAGGACTGTAATTTGGATACAGCTATTCAAATGCCAGCAAACCTTTATTTCTATTTATCTAATAGAACTTGAACTGTAGCCCGGTATATTTCTATTTTGTACAGCATTTTGCCTCCACAACGAATAGAGGAGTGATAATTAGTGCCTTATTTAGCCATTTAAAACAAATTACCCCCAAGTTCAGCACAGAGAGAGGGACATTCCGATGGGGCCATAACTTCATGTTTTTTTAATAATAAATATTTTAACAGTATTGGATTTTCTACCAGAATCTCTTTTGGAAGAGTTTCTGGATAACATCTAAATTTAAACATCGATTTTCACGTGACGTGAATGCATTTGCAGATGATGGGATTGTTACCAAGACAACCAAATTAAAGCTCATATGGATTAATCCGGAAACGTCACAAATGAATGAACCAGTATAAATGATACAATAATAACAAACCAGAGAGTGTGCCTTTTCTCCTTGCCATGTTAAAGATTTTTTTATATGATTTAGTGTAAATAACTGTCTAGGATGAATAAGTATGTAAATCAATTCCAGCCTTTCTTATACACTGGACAGATATCACTTTAATGCCAAATGGTGATACAATCTCGAAAAAATTGTACTGATTGAAAGTGAACATGTTAAGGTGGTATAACTCTTTCAATTGATTTCGCTGGATATGTTAATGCTGAATAAGGATTTTATAACAATGCTCCAACTGAAAACAGATCAATGAAACATTTTATATCTCAATTTGAATGGGAAAAGTTCCGCATGGACAATTAGCCATCACGGGAACTGGTATAAATAAGTTACTTGATGAGTTTCCAAATCTCAGCCATCTTATAGGGGTAGATATCTCGTACCTCGAACTAACACTGAGCGCTTTTAATCGTCGTGTAATTGTTGTTCTATTTTGTATACCCATATCTACTTTTTAGACAGATGTGTCCAATGGTATTTATGCAACCAGGTTTAGCAAACAAGCCAAGGAATCAAAGAAGACTTACTCTGTGCCTTTAACTTTGGTCCATAGTACTCCTGGTTTCTTGTCAATTTAAAAAAAATATAATTAAAGAACTTTTTTGTATAGCCCTAGAGTACCATTATGAAGGACATCGAATAATACAATAAGTATACTGCATTGTCGTTTGAGACACCAATGTAGTCTCTCATAACAGACTTAGAAAGAGCAAATCAGTTACTTCATGCAATTGTGGGCACCACTTTTAAATTGAATGTTCTTTACATCAAAAAGCATGTTCTTCATCAAGAAGCTATAGACACTATCTTTGCAAACCTGACCGATGAAGAAAAACATTTGGAAATATTGCTTTATGGTAGCGATGACTTCACTTATGAACAAAATTCAAAAATATTTGAAAATTTGCGCCTGTTTACAAATATTCAAAACGTTTGTGCTCTACACTCCTCAACCCTATATTCTTCCTTTTGTTACCACACTGTGTAAATATGTTGTCGATTATACATTCCAGCATTTTGACAAAATATTTGGAAAATGATTTGGAATCATTTTTACAAGTATGAGGAATCTCTACCAAGGAACTACATATTTGTATCTAGGCGTACCGTCTTTTTTTAGTAACAACTATGTGTACTTTTTTTTCGGGATTTGAACTAAGTATGGGAAATAGAAGTATAACGGGTTGAAAAATCATAGGTATTGATGATATTATATTCTGATAATAATCTAGCAATGAGGGTTTAAACAAAAAGAATTTTTCTGGACCCAGATTGAATTAATACCAAAACAGGTGTACCAAGGATAGAACGGATTTATGGTTTTCCACTATTTCTTCTTTGGAGAGCATAGTAGCACTATAGGTCTTATTACTGCTATTGTTTTCTTCGTCTTCCTAGCTCCGATAATAAGCATTGGATGTCTTGCAAACCAGAACAATGTTGTTTGGGGTTTTTTCTACTGGTATGATGGCATATTTGTCATGTATAGTAGACAATTTTTTGGCTACATCGAGAACTTTGAAAACTGATGTAGCATTAACACTCATTGATCTACTAACCACTCTCATACGTTTTAAGACTTCAGACCTCACAGCTATTACCCACTCTTGCAGCAAATCAAGGTGTTCTTGTACTCGTTTTATCCATTTTCTTGCATAGTCCTCGGCAGCCTCCATAAGAATTTTAAAGTTATAATTCTAACTTATTGAGCGTGGTTTACGGTATATAGACCTTTTTGTGGTAAGTTGGTGAGCATGCTCATCGACTACTCCAACGTTAACACAAAAGGGTCTATTGGGACCTTTAGAAAGTAACTTTTTTATTCATTTTCTATCATGTTTACACTCACGTAATGACGTGGTCGGGAAGACCAAATTTGAATCGAGAGTTTTTGAAAGAAGTCTGGTAGTTTAGCCTTGAAGTCCACAATCTTGCGGTCTTGCAATGACCTTTTGTAGTTGAAAATTTTGGATTCAATAAGTGAAATGTAGGAATATGAAATAATTGATATGGATTGCGTTTGAAATACGGCGGATCTATATAAAAATAGAAGAGGTGGTATGATTGCCAATGAAATAGTCATCCACAAAATACCAAGGAACAAACAATTAAAATTCTACAGGTCACCACACGGTCTTCAATGATGGCAAAAACCCATAATATAAATCAAGCTGTGAAAGGCCCCAAAATAAATGATGTGAAATTATTCGTAAAACACGAAAATCGACCTAATATAAAGAAAAAGCGTAAAACGAATAAACAATGAATATAAAAAACAACAACCACTGAACTACAGGTTTCTAACTTGAGACAGGCACATAAAGTATGTGGCAGGGTTAAACATGTTTGTTGACAAACGGTAGTAGAAGTATCGCATACTCAGACATACAACATTATTAACAAAGTCAAATGTTATTTGAGTAAAAATATCATATTGTAAGTCAGTTGGGACGTCCGAGATGATCACTGTTAATTTATCTATTTACTACTTTGTTTCTATCAGTACGTTGTTTCCTTTTTTTTTTTTGGGGGGGGGGGAGTTCGGTTTTTTTTTGTTTTTTTTTGTTTTTTATTTTTTGGGGTTTTTTTTCTTTTTTTTTCTTGTTTTTTTTTTTTTTTTTTTTTTTTGGTGATTATTCTTGTTTGTTTTGGCTTTTTTCTTTTCTGCGACTTACAAGTTTATTTATCAGCACATATAGACCCAATTTCTTTTTAATCTTTTGGACTTTCCACTTTTCAATACATCGATAATTAATTGGGAATTATATTAAGTGTTAAAGAGTCGGGAAATTTCCTGCTAGAAGAGCAATCGACAACAAAAGTGCAGAAATAAAACAAGTATAAATTATGTATACGGTTTACATGTATAAATTCTATTTATTTCATACTTTTGAAGATCAAATATGGAATGACCTCGATAAAAGTTGTCAAGGTAACCAATCTTCTAGTGTTTGTTGATATTTTTGCCGTAAAAATGCTCTATGATCAAAAGGTTAACTTGATATATTGAAAGCCTTGCACTTGGAGTCCACCACGGTCTAAGACATCATGTGTTTGTTCTAGTCATGTTTAGTCCCCTCATATTACTAGTATATATTCCTTTTCAGTCCTATATAAGTTTGACATTAAACGTTTTCTACAAATAAATTACCTTTCTCATATTGATTCTACTGCATCGAACTGCATAATTTACAAATCAAGATCTATCGAATTGATGATAAAATTATATTATAGCTACGAGCAAGCCACGTATTTTGGTTTATAGAATACAAAATGAGAAATAAAATGGGAACTGTGCATTGCATTATTGTACAAGTAATATGAGTACACCTACTGATGGTCAGGTTGACGATCGAATGGTTACAGTACTAGTGGGATAATATTTTAATGTTGTGACGTAGTACTAGGTTTTTAAGTTAATTATTTGCTTATTAAACGTCTCTTCCAGATTTATTGTTATATTGTTTTTTATTTTCTGTGAATATAACATGAGGCAGGTTGAATCAGAGCCAGGGGAGACCGATTAAAAGCTTTTCCCATTTAAAAATACGAAAAAAACTAATGCCTGACTTGAATAGTGGTGGCTTGATGTGGTGTCCTAGTTACTGATTCTTCGTTTGTTATAATTATTTGTACAGCCTACTCTGGGGCTTTAAAATATTCGCGCGACTGATCGGACTTTCGCGAATGAACAAGTTCTTCTCAGATTGAAATCAGTCTTTCACTGATAACGTCACAGGTTAATTTCGTATACTAGGTTACCGTTATAAAGACATAAAGAATTAATCATCTCATAAGAGGGAGGTGTAACCTTTAAGGTGATGAAGTCTTAAGCCTTTTAAGCCTAATTGAAAGCAACGCCAACTGAATTTTGAAATAAAAAGTATTTTTTTATTGTCCAGAATTATTTTGTACATGGTTTCTCAATTTTACAAATTGCGAAACAATTCATCATGAATTCAAGAATTTCAAGCATGATTCTTCAATATAAGTCGTATGAAGTAGTGCCTTGCTTTCCGGAACTATAGTTTTTATACTGTTGTAGGTAGTATAAGACAGCTGAAACCTGAAAGGCTGCTGAAGAATTGAAACATAACTCTCGGAGTTGTTAGGTCTGATCATATCTTAATCTGCCTTTCTACATGTTCCGTTGCATTCACAAAACGTCTTTACCATTTAGCATTATTAACTCCCTTATTAGCCATTTGTCCGAGGTTATCAGTTTAGACTCGTTGGTTCTCAATTTCCCGCAAGACCAGTCTATTTATTCCTGCATTTGCACAGAAGATTTTTCTTGTTAGGCTGAAATCAGATTCTCAGAGTGATTAGAGGAACAGGATCCCAGAATACCTCTTGTTTCCATCAATAGTCTTTTATAATCAAACAAACAAAAAATCAAATCTGTACAACATTTTGTCGAACTAGATTATTTATAATCATGTTTATTCTATTCAGGATATGATTCTGAATTATATGTAGGCTTATAAAATACATTATGAGGAGGAATGACCCGGCCAGCGAAAGCTATATTTTTGTATAGCCTAGCTGACCGAGAGGTCTAGGGCGCTGGACTTTGTGCAGGCGGTGTTGCCACAGATGTCACAGCAGTACGAGTTCAAGTCCCTCGGAGAGAACGACCAAAAATTTCGACAGTTCTAACATCGTTGGGAATCTTTCAGACCCTTATATACTTACATTATCTTCCCGGTATCAATTTGATCCGATAGAGCAGTGTAGCGAATAGAGTCGTCACATTTTGAGACGTTGCAATATATTGATTTGTTGTGACATCCATCGTTAATTTGATCCTCCATCCTACATAATAACACCTAGATGAACTGTCCCGTACCACCATAAATTTTGTACTAAGTTACAGCCATTGATTGGTTTTGTTTGTTTGTTTGTTTGTGCTTTGTTTTGTTTTTTTGTATTTGTTTTTGTTTGTTTGTTTGTTTATTTTTTTTTTGGGGGGGCGGGGTTTGGGTTTGGGTTTTTTTTGTTTTGTTTTTTATTTTGTCTTTTTTTTTACTTATATATCAGTCTATCAACGCCATTCACAGTGCGACTCGAATTTGTTGGCTTTTTTGTGGAGGGGTCTTGGTTGATTATAACATTTGTATTAAATGACCCTAAGACTAGAAGATATACGATAAGCTTGTTGTGAGTCGTACTATTTTTTTAAATTTTCATTTTAATGTTCTAGGTCTGGGTATGTCCTATACATGTCTTTTGGCTTTCACGAAAATTTATTCTAAAAGTTTTTTGTTTGTTTGTTTGTTTGTTGCTTTATCCTTAATGAATGCTTTCAGTAATATCATACGTTAAAGATTGGGCAAGCTTATACGATATTAGTTACATAGTAACTTCGTAATACATAGATAATGAAAAATACTTAAAGAAAATGAAGACATGGTAACTTCAAGTTTCTATATTTGACTAAACAGCTCTCAGTGATATAGAAATATGAAACGGATACTTTCATGATGGGTTGCCTATCAAATTTACGTCTCATCCCTTAACATTGGATGGCTTTTCACCTCCAAGACAAATACGGAAGATTTATTGGTTCCTTACCGTAATGGAATACGCATTTATACAGCTTCCTTTCTGACAGCTTGAATCGGAATCCTTGTATTCAAAGGTTATGCAATATGACATCAAACAATAAAACCGTCATAGGAATCCCCAGGATTGTAATCAATTATTTATCAAATTACAAACACTTCGTTGCAGACATATTTATTAAAAGTAATATTTTTTTTCAATCTAAATTGATATTCATTTCGAAGACAGTTATTCCGCACGAACCACATGGGAGATAGATCTAATAGATAAATTCAATATCTAGCAATGAATATTTTTATTAACGGAACGCTGATGTTGTAGAATTCAAAATTATGACTTTGGGTCAATTAAAACTAGAATATTTAGCGCATTTATTTATTTAAAGGGTTTTCACGGCAATCAAAATTTATTTGATTAGTACCAGAATATATTAAAATTGAGTGAACACATTACTGATACATAAAAATATAATATTCCATGTTTTTTTTCTATATAAAATGGACATATTTTGCATATTTTTTAAGCATCATGAAATGTTTTGAGCATGTGCATTGTCATTTTCAATCAACAAAATTTAAATTAGCAATCTTCACTGAATTGAGACGCGTTACATAATAGATTGGCAGGTAACAATCAGTATTAACGGAGGGTAAAGCTTTACATGTATATGCAAACAAAAACCTTATCGATACCAAAAAATTACGGAAGCCCGTTAGTACCATGTGAAGCTCTTTTTTATCTTGTTATAACAACTTAACTAACTTGTTATATCAACTTACTAACTTGTTATATCAACTTAGTAACTTGTTATATCAACTTAGCTATCTTGTTATATCAACTTAGCTATTTTAATTTTAATACAAAATTTGACGGGGGTAACTTGGTGTGCGAAACAATGCGCCTTAATGTAACTGTATAGTGCACCCTGAAGTAAGTCAAGTCCTACTCAGGAATTGACCTGGTTGCGGACCCAAGAAAACAACAGTAGATGAGATCAGCGTATTGAAGTCGTCAATTTCCGAAATAGAGGTGCCTATATACACGACGCCTGTTAATTCAAATAGAAAGGAGAACGTTTAGTAGTTTGTTGACTGTGAAAGGAAATGACGGATTCGGGCATTGAAAGTGGCACGATTTTCTGCCCGGACATCGCGGTTAGACTGTCGAAAAATTACAGAGATTCTGTTCAGCAAAATTTCATCATGAAAGCTGATAGAGACTACACACGAATGAAAGCATACCTTATCAATAGGCAGACAAAGGCCAGTCATCCCGACCCAATGAAAAAAAAACAAAAATCCAGTTGAACTTGATGGACCAAGCGGAAAGAAATGTACACGACTCAGCAATATACGATGGTGGTATTCCTTAGATTGATTTTAAATCTCACTTTGAATAAATAGTTGAAACCAATTACACACCCTCAGAAGTCAGTGGAAAAACAAATTGTAATATAAATATAGCAGGTCTGAAGTTTCCAGTCAAAGCAACAGTGGCCGACATCAGTATAGATGGAATCATTGGGCTGGACTTCGTCCGTGAACATGAAGGTGTTGTTAATGTTCATACCAGTGAACGGATTTTGAAGGCAAAGAACTTACCACTATCTTTTGGGGGTAAACTTGGGTGCTATGGAGTATAGCTGGTTACCATGCCACCTCGGTCTGAGATGATTTGCTAAGGCCGTTTTGAAGTAACAGGAGACCAGCTAAACTTAGCAGATACAATGATAGAACTGTACCTATACTTTGTTAAAAAGGGAGTTGCCATGGTACCACGAATTTTAGTAAAATCATCTGAAAATGAACCAGTGAGACTTTAAAATCCTTAGGATGACATAAAAAAGATAAACAAGAATACTGTTGCATGAAATATGTGTCTTGTCGAACCTTTAAAAGAAACGGTCCCGGAAGGTTACACGACAGAGTTACCCGCCGCGATTGCACGGCAGTTATTTGAAAGATCAACAGATGAATTGGATTTAAAGCAGGCTCAAAAGCTTTATGAATTGCTTCATAAGAATGTTGACCATTTTGCTAAAGATGACCATGACCTAGGAAAGACAAACTTAGTGAAGCATACTTGTGATAAAATAAAACACTATTAAACAGCTGCCTAGATCCCACAAAATGGA
Source organism: Perna viridis (assembly GCA_037379345.1). Lineage (NCBI taxonomy): Eukaryota > Metazoa > Mollusca > Bivalvia > Mytilida > Mytilidae > Perna > Perna viridis. The sequence continues at coordinate 57,475,715 of CM074511.1, forward strand.
ATTCTTGTCGGAAAGCGGAATAGTCGGATCATGGTCTCTGGGGCAGGGTTAGTATGGAAGAAGGACGACACATTGCGATTCTGCGTGGACTACCGTCGTCTCGATGCACATAGTGCAAAGGATGCATATCCGCTACCAAGAGTAGATTCAATTAACAGGTTGCAGATTGTTCTACAAATTATATCTGTGTGCGAGTTTTTAGCAAGTGGAAATGGGTGCAGAGGATAAACAAAAGACAGCATTCGCAACATGCAAGGGGTTATTCCAGTTAACCGTGATGCCCTTTGGCCTTTGTAGTAGCGGTGCCACATTTTAGCGTCTGATGTAAACGGTTCTCTCAGGGCTTATAATGGGAAAAACTATTGACGAGTCTTTAGCTAATCTTGGGAAAGTTTTTGAAAGACTGAAGGCAGCGGGACTGCAACAAAAAGCCAGAAAGTGTGAGTTGTTTAAGAAGGAATTTGTTTTCCTAATTAACACGATTACCAGTTGAAATTCCGATTTACATCTGCGCCACTGCCGGTCCACCCTGATAGAACAGTCAGTTTAATTTGGATACAGGCGCATCAGGAGAAGGTATAAGCCCGGTTTTGAGCCAGGTTCATGATAGAAAAGAAAGGGTAGTAGCTTATGTAAGTCGTGCTCACACAAAGGCAGAAAGGCGTTACTGGGTAGCTCTCCAAGAGTTTTGGCGGTCATAACATTTGTGAAGGATTTCCACCACTACCTGTATGAGAAAGCATTCATGATCCGCACAGACCATAGCGCATTGCGTTGGCTTTATAATTTTAAATACATTAAGATCCAGAAGGTAGAGTTGCAAGATGGATTCACGTCCTGAGTTTATATATATAACTTTGAGAAAAAGCACAGACCCGGAATCGAAACGCTGATGCAATGAGCCGTATATCTCAACGCCCTGAAGAGCAAAGTGCTACCCCAAATGATGGCGAGGATGAGCGATTGGGTTTGAAATCAATTCAAGAAGCAGCTGATGAGGATTTGTCAGTTGTAAGACAGTGGGTAACAAAAGGCGCATAACCGGTATTATTAAAGAGTCAAGTGATAAAATTTCTGTGGAATTCTTTTGAAAACTTACTGATTGAGAGGGATAAACTATACAGGAAGTAGATCGATTGTAACAGAACGGTTCACCAGGCAATCCTACCATTGTCAGAAAGGAGATATGTGCTTCAGATATGCCCTGGTGATAAAGTGTCAGGTCTTAAGGAATAAAGAGGACGATGTCTATAAGATCCGACTTTAACTGGTCTGGGTTACAACGAGATGTTCGACCCTATGTACAGGGTTGCAAGTACTGTAAGAAAAAAGTCAAGAAAGACTATGCAAATTGAAGGATCAGTATTTCCAATGGAGAGAATTACGCTCGACATTATGGTGTCATTAACAGAAACGAAGAGAGGTTGTAAATATATGTATTAGTGGTTCAAGACTACTTCAATAAATGGGTAGAGATATTCCCTATGGAGAACATGGAGGCTACCACAGTTGCTAACCTGTTGGTTTATTTTGTAATTGCCAGGTTATGAGTCCCTATGACAATACACTCCGACCAAGGTCGTCAGTTTGAGACAATACTTTTCAAAGAACTCTAGATATTCACAAAAACGAAAACAACCGGGTTACATTCCATCCAATATGGGATGAAATGGTAGAGAGGTCTAACCAGACTATTACGAACATGGTGAGTGCATACGTCACAGAACATTTGGACGACTGGGACGAATTTCTATATGTTGTCGCCATATCGTATAGGTCGACGGAGCATGAAACGACGGGGTTAAGCCCTAATATGCTTATGATAGGACGATAAGTTGGAACACCATTGCACATCCATTATGCGTGTTCTAGAACATTAACACAGATGCCGGCAAGTATGTGGGCATGGCAAGTCCGTGATGAGATGAAAAAAAACGCATAGAATTGCTAGAGAACACTCAGAAGGAGAAATGAAACTTCAGATGAAGTAACATGATGTGCTGGGAATTTTTTTTAACCTGGTGAAAAGGTTTTGGTGTATTTTCCGCACAAAACTGTTGGCCAGTCGTTGAAATTTTTGAACTGTTGGCTGGATCACTCTGAGTCTGTTACGAAAGTCTTCTGTTACCTATGAACTGCGCCGTCCATCTGACAAAAAGCCTCAAATCTTTCACGTGGATCGTATGCGTGCATTTAGAACGCAACAGCTTGTTGGTGAGGCACCAGACAGGCGCTCTGATCAAACAGAACTTGTTGATGACGTTTGTGAGTCGACTGAATCTGTAAAAAGGGATTTTATTGGGGATAGTATGCATGACAATGCAGATGAAACATCGCTAATTCTGTATATAGTTGAAAGCAGCGGTCCACAGGTGGCCTTTTTTTCCGGTGGCACTCTATAATTTGGTTATTTGGTCAAAGGTGCGTGTAATTACGTATACGTGTACAGTTACAATATTCGTCAAACCATATAGAGATATAGAGTAGGCTCAGTTACTGATATTGAAATTTAGATGCCTTTTTTGTATAGAGTATAAGTCGCTTCCAATGATGGAATCTACTCAAGAAATATTGGCTGTCTGAGAACGGGAACTGTGTGTAGAAGTGGGTTCTACATGTATTAAAGTTTAGGTATTACAATACAGTTAGGTCATTTCTGAAAGTTTGGTCTCATTTTGTTGAAACAAAGCTGTTCTGAGGCAGTCCGCACAGAAATTTCTAGTGTTTTGTCATAAAAAAGTGCATATTTTTTTAATTCTTGGTGTGTGGAGGTTCAAGTCATTTATAAGTAATTTAGTGATTATTGTTATAAAATCCAGTAGTCATGGTAACATACTGAAAAAAATATTACAAATCAGGGGTGCTTTTCCAAAACTAACAGCCAAATACTATGTTTTATAAACTATCAGGCGCTTAGACACTACCACAGGATGAAAACATGCATGGAGTAGGTGGAAAAAAGATAAAAGTAATAAGACCATTTTCGATTTATTCTCTCACAATTTTAGTTCCAAAAGTTCGTGCGAAATAAGGTATTTTGAGGAATCAGCCACCTGATGCTGAGGATAGAACTTAATACGGCAGGAGTCTGAAACGTTCCTGATACCATTCTTCATTTAAATTACACCTGTTTACCATTACATATATTACATCCGTCTATTTATTAATGCTTAACTACATTTAAACAATATGTCCATCAAATTTCAAATCTTAATTTAAAGTTTTACAAAATTTGACGGGGATAACTTAGTGTGCGAAACAGTGCGCCTTAATGTAACTGTATAGTGCACCCTTAGCAAGAATTCGTGTTATGTATGCTAATGAGTATTCCTTGTTGTATAGATCAGTTTCTGAATGCTTAATCTCTGCATTACAAGTTGATAGAGTTTATGTCTGAAATAGGGACCAGCTTTATCTTATTTTTGGTAAGAAAGATTCGTTGAATATACATATATACGAGGAAGTATTTTCTTTGGAGGCACGAATAATATGACGAAATTTTGCTAGGAATAAGATTAATTGCGATTTCTCTCCCCCTGTCAATGTTTACCTCTTTAAACGGTATCAAAGTAGCGTACTTTCTATGCAAAAATAACCTCTTTAACTTATAGATTAATTTTGAAATCAAAATTCATATATATGCAGAACATAAGGCATTCATTTTTTAAAGAAAATTCGCAAACGCATTGTAAGGATGCAAGGCACCTTGATACGCATTGTAAAGGCGCATGACTAGTGGTGCGTTAGACAGGCACAGGGTATTAAGATCACAGTAAGGTGTGCATAGTAGATCATAAATTACTTATCAAGTAAGTCAAGCCCTATCCAGGAACTGACCTGGTACAGATCCAGGAAAACACGTTAAACAATCACATGGCCATCATGTGCAATTTGATATCGTTAAATATTAAAGTCTTCATGGTTCCTAATGATAAAATGGCTGTCAATTTAGATCCAAGCTTCCTATTGGTTAAAAAGAAAAATGCCGATAAAACGTAGACAATTTAAAGACCAGTGATTACATTGGCAAATTCACTGAATAAAGTAAATGATATCATTCATTTTGTTTCAAAATTTGTATCAGTAAACTGTAAACCATTTGTAGTAAAGTACGATGGTAGAATGTGGCATTTTTAACAAAAAATTATGTCGTTTTTCAACATAATATGTTTTTCCCATAAGATAGTCACATTGTTCCCTCATGAAGCTTATCTTGTTCCATCTATATAATATTTTCATCTCTCAAGATATAATGTCGTTCCCTCTAGATAATATGTTCACACAAGTTAGCCACATCTTTCCCCCAAGAAACTTATCTTGTTCCCTCAAGACATTTTGTTGCTCCCTCCAGATTTTATTTCGTTCCCTTGAGATATTGGGTAACCATATAACTACCTTGTTGGAACGGCATAGTATCTTGAGGATACGACATATTATCTTGAAAGAACGACATGATATCATAAGGGAACGATGTTATATTTAAAGTGAATGACATATCACCTGAAGTGAACGACGTATTATCCTGAGGGAACTGCATAATATATTGAGGAAACAAGATAACTTTCATTTTCTAACAACAAAATATCTTGAATTCTTGTGAGAAAGACATAAGTATCTTGTTGGATCAAAATAACATTTTTTTTAACAACAACTTATATGCGGGAACAACATAAACAATTTATTTTTGTATGACCGCATTCAACCACCGTAGTGAAGCGATTACAACCTGGCACACTCCAGAGTTGAACATTTTAAAGTAACGAGTGGAAGTTTTAACCAATGTCTTTTGGAAAACATCCCTATCTCCGAAACTGGGGTCTTGTCTATAAAATGACCTTTGAATTGCATGATAGTTAGAGTCGTTCGATTCCGTATATCATCTTCGAAATAGACTATTAGATTAGATGTTGATCATTTTAACATTGATTTCACCTTTTAACTTAATACACTTCACATTTTGCATATTATATCATAGTCTGTTTCACATGGTAATGCGCATTATATTATCTTGAAAGTGTAAGTCAGTCAATGTATTTTAACGTAGAGAGTGATTATCCCGGTCGATCGCTCTTTCCTGAATATTGTACTGAACGATTCATTCAAATCATCAATCTCATCCACAGACCTATATACTACACATCACACCGCTAATTAATAGACCGTGCCAGAGACCTATAGTTTAATTACAGTTATACGATTATGTTATATCACAGAACATGAGTACTCATTACAAATCTGCGAAACTAATTCCAGTGTACTGTACTCGTTTGAATAGAGGATTGGGATTTAGCACTGAGTGTGGCACAGGTGTAAAGCTTTGAGATAGCGAAAATATACCCTCTGCGCAGGAGATTGTTAGATAATTTACGACTTAAAAAGATAAAGGTAAGATCAGGAAATCCTCAACTCTTATTTGAAAATTGCCAATAGCCCTTATACATAAAATTTATTTTCTTGCCTCAAAAAAAAAAGATACACGTACTGAATAGTTTTAGCCCATTACATCACCATTGTTACTTTAAGTGTATCTTGGATTAAGAATAAAAATTATTGATGACAAATATAATAGCGAAGAAGTAGCCATTCCATACATAATGTGACATTAATCATATCTAATGCTTACACGTGCATTCAAATCTCGATGAATATAAACATTTCAAGATATTTCTTTAAAGATTTGTGTCACTCAATTATATTGTTGCAACTATGGTGCGGAAGAGTACATTAGGTAGGATTAGGAAAATCAAGAGCAGCCTCCATCAATATTTAGAGCGCCAGGATGTCCAATAGCATATACGTAAGTAGGAGCACCAAGATCAGACAATACAACAGTTGTGTCCTATTAGTACAGTTGTATGGAGCCGAATGTTGGATGATGACCGCGAGAGACATTAGCAATCTCGCAGGTTTTCAAAACGAATGCATTTAAAAGAAAAATCTTGAGGATATTCTGGTCTGTAAAACCAACAAACTCCTCAGACATACGCTCCATATTTGAGAACTATCATTGGAGATTGATTGGACATGTTCTGTGGAAACCAACGAAAAACATCACTGCAGACAGTCTCATAGATGGACTCCATAGGGTAAACGACCAAAGATTATCTGTAGGCGAACCGTTGAGGCATAAATGAAAGATATGGGAATGGCCTGGCGTGAGAGGGAAACGGAAGATTAGGATAGAGACGACTTGAAAACATCCTTGTCCTATGTAGGTAGGTAGGTAATTATTATACTGTTATCTTTTGTTTTCATTTCATTATCTCCCAAATGTGACTCGTTTGAATATAAGGCTAACAACAAAATACCGAACACTAATCTGATCCATAATCAAGTCAAGACCATAATTAATCTGACAAAATAAATCTTGTATCACTGGAGTAGCTGGTACCACAATTAGTCCATGGGCTGGGAGGGTCCACCGTGAAAAAAGACAATGTCGGGTAATATAGAAGAAAATTCTGAAATTCTGAAAATTCCCATTTTTACGATTTTATAGTAATTGTTACCACAAAAAGAAAATCTAAGCGCCTGAATTGATCTGATATATTGGGAACACCATTATTTTAATTATGAATGCCTACAATATGAGTTTTACGGGTTAGTATGCTATGAATGAGAATTCTGTTTGGTACTGAGACCAGTTTTCTAGGGGTAGGGGTAATATGTTTATTAAAATTCTTTCTTGAAAATGAGATTTTAGGGGTTTATTTATATAGAAAATTGACTTATCTATCGAGTGATACCAAATTTGAGACGTTTTAGTTGAGCAATAACTTGTAGAGTCGATTTTATGTGACTTTTGACCGAAAAATCGAAAATCCCAGTTTTCGATTTTTTGATAAAAACTGACAACCAAAATCGCCAAAGTTCATCAGAATAACCCCAGAAGTAAAAATTGTGATAATACTAAACAGAAAATACCGAATAAGCCATTTTTTAATGAAGCATTTATACTCTAGGGATTTGACATTGAAGAATATTTGAATTTAAGCGATTTTTCGGCACGGTAGGGGTACATTTTGTTTTCATTTTACCGCTAAAACCCTATGTGTTACCGCAACTTTCATGGTATCATTTTAAAGCTGAGACATTGTGCTATATGATCAAGCATACATGTGTCCATTTACTTCGTTCTGTAGAAAGAAGTTCGTAGAATCAAAAAACTTTAAAAAATGATTTTTGCCTCTGCGAGGTATAAAAAGTAACCAAAAAAATACAAAAATGCTTCAGTTTATTTATTTTTTTTTTTTTTGCGACAAAACGATTCGTATATGGGAGGTATAAAGGTACCTGAAAATCATATTTTGGTTGATGAGTTGGGGGTGCACGGGGGTTATCTCAGCCCACGTACTAAATGGTCCAGGCATTTCAAACGAAATGGTGGGTTAAATTTAGGTTTACATCGCGCCAAACCTCCATCCTCCATTGCGGCGTGAACATACCAGTGGGGATAAATAACATGTGCAGTCTATAGGGTATGTAAGTCTCGTCATGTGACTCCGTGGTTTCCTGAGAATGGGTCCTCGTTTTCAAATACATGGAGATTCGTCTTTAACAGAACATTGAGTTCAATACTAAAAGCAAAATATCTTTTTTGTGTAAAAATACTCATAAAAATGAGAAATATCTAGTTATGCAGGATAAGAATGATAAGAAAAGTGTAAATTAGAAGATTTTGCATTATAATGCAGCGTTTCGATTTCCCGGAAGTAAACAATAAAATGCAGATAGGTCTTCAGATTTCATTACGTTCTGCATCGGAAATTCCGGAAGGGAAACTGGAATTAGAACGAGACTTACAAACCCTATAGTTTCATAATCGGTAAATCAGTGGTCACGTCTGTACAAAGAATCTAAAATCTAAAGTCGTCTCTTTTATCATAAATATTAGTACTGATATGACCGTTGTTGTCGAAGTCGAGAAGTATGTCAAAATAAGACATAACAAGCTTTTTCTTTAGTCTCCTTTATCACAAGCTCTGGTGTATATATTGAGGGTAAACATTTATCAAAAGAAGAATTGTTAAAGGACAATAAATCAACAATGTATCTGTATGTGAAATTAAAGAATTTAGCATCTTTCATATTTTTATTCTTTACGAGATTCAGAAGAAACTCAGTCTTCTATCAATACAAAACAAGTCGGTTAAGAGAGGAGCACAATTAGAGCCCATTGGAATACCAACGTGTGGCTGAAAGGTAGCTCCTCCAAATGTGACACATATATATATCGATGAGGAAATCAAGCATGCTACAAACCTGCATTTCTGTGTAGCACACTTTACCCTTCTGAGATGTTCTAGAAAAATATGTGGATTTGTAACCTAGAACAACATAATTTGTAGAATCAGCAAAAAATTTAAGTATTAGTCCTTTTATCGAGATTTCAATTCATCAAGTGGCAAAGTGTAAAATGTTGAAAAGTCAAAAGTTTGATGAGAACAGATTTCCGAAAAACTGAGGGATTTTAGGTTTTCAAATAAATCTTTAGAATTTTTAAGTATCCACATATTATTAATGCCACTACGAGAGTAGGTGGCATTGAAACTAGCTTGTTGTCCATCTTTCACTGAGGACAATATCTTTGTAAGTGAATTGACATCTCTTTTGTGGAGCAAGATGAAGATCCAGGTATATACCTTTATTTGTATGGATTCTATTGAAGTTTGGGAATCCAATACAAGTAAAGCAAGTCCTCACATTTTGTTTTGGTGTTGAGAGAAGACATGATGGGTTTATGGTTGTTTAGGATTTAATCTTTGTTGAAATTATTCTAATGTAACAGAAATGTGTATGACCATGAGTTTTCTAAGTGACGACGTAAGCAAAGTGAATGCCAAGCTTTTTTTAAACAAACAAATCCTTTGAGATAAATCTGACAATTCCAAGCCGTAAACAAACTTTCTTTTAAAGCTCTCATGACAGCCCAATTTTCAATACCAACCCTTGGGATTACAGGCGTCGTGTTTTGCTAATAACTCAACGTACACAGTAATATTAGTGAACTTTATGCATTCCCTTTGTAGATAATGCTTGAGCTTGCAAGTCGTACCACAATAAAACTCAACTCTTTCAATGCTTAACAAAAGGCATTATACATTATGTAACTGAGGCATAAATTATAGTTTGTAATGTACGATACTGTGTGTAGCTATATAGGCTGGGTTTTTTGTTTTTTGTTTTTTTTTTGTTTTTTTTTTGTTTTGGTTTTTTTTGGCATATGACCATCCTTTTATTGACAAATATTGGTTGTAATGGAATAAAAACAGAGAAAAGTCATGTAATTGATTTTAGTGATGTACATTTTGTAACAGATGAATTTAGCAAAGCGTGTATAATATTATCCATTCTTTAAGTGGGACAAATAATCAAGAATGTTTTCATCGCTTCTCCCCGGCGTCCTGTGCTCCCTAATGCATCAAATCCTGCATCCTAATGCAACAAATCCTGCATCAGTATATGAAATTGTTGCATAATAATAAAAAAACCCAGATGTGGGTGCATGCACGAATGCTCACATGTTGAATAATTTAGAAAATCAAATTTCTGTAATATAAACGATTAAATGAATAGAACTTGAATTGCTAATTTATTCAACATGATATACAATTTAAGTAATATAATTGTGCTTTTTTACACCGCGAATAAGTGTTTGAAATTATTATGTTGGCTGCAATTCCCTCTATTTCCTGCATTGAAAGGGGACAATTTTGTTGGTTTTTTTTATTTGTGTTTTATATAAGTTATTTATTTTATTTTATTCTTATTTATTTATTAATTTTCGTTTCGAGTGCCGTATCGTGATACTTTTAATCATAATCAGTCAATTCCATTCCAAAGAAATCACCATGCTTATAAATAACACATTCCATAACCAAAAAGTGGTACACTAGTCGATTTTTTTCGATGTTTTTGTTCCGGTCACTATCTAAAGTTTTTTACGTGTTTGATTTCATTACGCGATAATATACCCATAGGATAAATGAAAGTTTATCGTGAATATAATGATTAGTAAAACCCTATTGTAATCCAATATATAAGACGGTTACTGTTATCTACATGTAACTCGGAACTTTTTATGAATTATGAAAATGTAATTATTGTGATTTTGTTTTATCAAAGGAAAAAGATGGAAATATTATCTCTATGAATCCAAAAGGAAAATTGAAGTCACGCAACACATAATCATCACATTCGTGATTTACGTTTGTCATTAGGGGTTACTGATTGCTACTTTTGCTTTGTGAATAATGATTAGAGAATGAAAAAAAATAGTATAAATGCCAAATTTTGGAGAAACAGAATATTTCATGACACACAACAACATTAAAAAAACTACATGTTACATCACTGTTTATTTTTTGGTATTACTGTATTTATATTTTAAATGTACTTGTATATACGTTAATGTAAGATTGTAGGCTTGAGATCCATCTTTAATCGTGGGATTGTTAACATGAGATTAATCTGTAATCGTTGAATTGTAGGCATGAGATCCATCTTTAGTCGTGAGATTGTAGGCTTGAGATCCATCTTTAATCGTGGGGTTGTAGGTATGAGATTAATCTATAATCGTTGAATTGTAGGCATGACATCCATCTTCAATCGTGGGATTGTAGGCATGAGATCAATCTTTAATCGTGGGATGGTAGACCTGAGATTAATCTATATTCGTGGGATTGTAGGCATAAAATCCATATCTAATCGTGGGATTGTAGGCATGAGATCAATCTTTAATCGTGGGGTTGTAGGCATGAGATTAATCTATAATCGTTGAATTGTAGACATGAGATCCATCTTTAATCGTGAGATTGTACCTATGAGATCAATCTATAATCGTTGAATTGTAGGCATGACATCCATCTTCAATCGTGGGTTTGGTGGCATGAGTTTTATCTTTAATCGTGGGATTGTAGACATGAGATTAATCTATAATCGTGGGATTGTAGGCATGAAATACATATTTAATCGTGGGATTGTAGGCATGACATCCATCTTCAATCGTGGGTTTGATGGCATGAGTTTTATCTTTAATCGTGGGATTGTAGACATGAGATTAATCTATAATCGTGGAATTGTAGGCATGAAATACATATTTAATCGTGGGCTTGTAGGCATGAGATTAATCTATAATCATTGAATTGTAGACATGAGATCCATCTTTAATCGTGAGATTGTAGGTATGAGATCAATCTGTAATCGTGGGATTGTAGGTACGAGATCAATCTTTAATCGTGGGGTTATAGGCATGAGATCCTTCTTTAATCGTGGAATTGTAGGCATGAGATCCATCTGTAACCGTGGAATTGTAGGCATAAGATCCATCTGTAACCGTGGAATTGTAGACATAAGATCCATCGTTTATCGTGGATTTATAGGCATGATATCAATCTATAATCGTGGGATTGTAGACATGAGATCCATCGTTTATCGTGGAATTACAGGCATGAGATCCATCTTGAATGATTTTTATCAATCTTGATTAGATGACCTGTTATGTGTTCACTTATTTCAATTTAGTTTTTATGTATTTGTTCACCATAATAAAACACCATTACTCTCATTTCACTTTAAAATATGCGTTTCCACATTCTACATTTTGATGTTCATGATGATTTTAAATAAACGTCATTCCGTTTTTTATAGAAAGAAAAAAGTGAGTATTTGTCTACTTCTTACAGAAAGAAAAGAAGGATTCAGAACTTAAGGACAAACAAGATGTACATTGTTACACACATTTTCATTTTTTTTTTCTATTCTACGAGGATGCTTTGACATGAACTTAATTCCTATGAATCGAATCACAAATGTTTATACTTCTTCTCTTAGGGTATAAATTGGTGCAAAACAATTCTTTTATTTAAATAAAGTGATCCATTGTCTTAATATGTGTTTATGAGAACCTCGGGCGTTATTCAAGATAGGATTTCGCCGATATTACAGCTACAAAAGTACAAATATATTACTGCTGAAGGAAACATTTAGTAGTCTTACATTCTCTATTCTATATTATCACTTAATTTGAACTTTTAACAATAATTGGGCTTAAACCATCAATATGCGCATCCAAGACCACTAGGATATGGTTTTCTTTTTATCATTAACTATCTTCCTTATTACTATCGATGATTTCTGACATGTGCTTTTGACAAAAGTACAGCTGATGTTGACGCGTAACTATATTTTTTTACATTTTTGTTTCGATCCCAATTAACCCTTTCTGTGTCTTAAGAAAAAAACCTTGGCAATTCAGGATCTTTTTCTTTTAATAAATCAAAAGTAGTTAGCGTATTCTGGTTTAATTGTCTTTTTTCTTGATATTTTGATTTCGAAGGAATCTTTATAAAACATATACTCAAAATATAATCGAAATCTAAAACACAAGAGAAAGATACGAAGCAGAAACACATATATACAAATATCCAAGTAACGTATGTCACTGAAAGAAATTAAAAAAAAAAAAAAAAAACTTCAAGTAAATTAGAAACCTACTTTCTACCACTGCTGGGATCACAGAGTAAAAGCCTTTGTAGGGATATCTTAATGGCCCTCTATTTTCCATCGAGTGGTCATTTTTATGCTCTGACATACTCGGAAACAAAAAGTATGGAGTGTATATATGTAAACTAAATATAAAGTCCCTGTATATAACAAGACAAACAAACATGTCCTCGTGACACACTCACACAACGTATCTTTTGTAAAGTTCATACATGGTCGTAGATTATTGAAGCAATGGTATTCATTGTTTTAGTTTTGGTTTCTTTTTATGTAGTTTATGTACTAACTGAAATGATCTCGACGTGTGAAAACACAACCCACACCTTTAACTGTTTTGGCCTCTATTTTTTTTCTTACATTTCGTAATTTGCGAAGTAATAGAACTTCTACTGCTACTACAAAGATTATACTTGCATGCATAATCATAAAAAAAGATGAGGAGGCGGCACTGAGAACACCGATAAATACCAGTATCAGTCTTTAAAAAGTTCATTTATAGTCGAAAACGAAATGCACTTTTTCTAGCATGGTTAAACATAATCTGTATAGGAATGTTCTAGCATTCACAAGTCCATATGGAGTGGAAATCTCCCGGATTCTTTTCATTTTATTGACATCAAATTAGCATCATCATCAGATTGTTCATTGATTCTGGCACGAGTGCTCATTCCAATTGATTTCTTAAGTAGGCATTAGAATGGAAGAGCAGCCGAATGCTGGCCAAAACATATCTATTGTCAAATGTCTTGGGGAAAAAATCTAATTTTCCTAGAAGTTTTTGTGTGTATTGTGGTAGGGCCTGTCACTGACAGCTAGTTTTGCGAGAAGAATTATAGCGATTCCTTTTTTGGTATTGTTCGCCACATCTCAGGGTGATGGGAAATAAAATTAAACTTGATTGAATGCCTATAACACCGGGTTATCTAATAAATCTTGAGACAGTATTGTCGATATATCGATTTCATCTACTGTAGTTTTTGCTTTAGGTTACACGGCGGAAATAGCAATACAGAGAGGAGTAATGTAATGGCGGGCTATATTATCATCCGGAGTTATGTTCGAATGGTGCCTTGATTTCCGGAATATAATTACATGGTTAGATTATTGGAAGTACTAGGGAGTAGATAAATAGTCAAATGTTTAATTAAATAGATCTTTTCATCATTCAATCACCTTACATTCAATGTGTACTTTCTCCAATCAGTCATCATTTATAGATTTAACATTTTCTTTCAGAACATACTGCTAAATGAATTGTTTATTTTGGTAAGATCATCTTTCTATTCTTTTCTTAAACTTAATTATTCTCCCTTTCTCTTTGTATCTCTTTTCAACCTTGTGTCATTTTGCTAAATTGTTTTTCGGTGTTTTACAAGAGTTTTTCGTGACTCAATTTTCATATATTTCGCAACTATTGCGTCTTTCCAGATAATTATATTATCGTCAGCTTTTGATAGCTGTCATACTAGGAACTTTACAATGGCGGATAACGAATGGACTGTCTACACGCTTAGGACATGTGTCTTATGAAATTGACTTAAAGTCCGGAGTTCAATTGACAGGTCAATTCTGAAAATATCGTCTCACTTTGTGAAACTGTTTCAAAAAGAAATTTCGAGTGTTTTTTTTTTCATCACTAATGTGTGGAGGCTCAAGCAATTTGTAAGTGTATTAGCAATATTGTCATAAAATCAGTAGCCATTGTAACATACTGAAAACATATTACTGAGTTTTAGTACAAATTACGGATGCCTATCCAAGACTTGCAGCTAAATACAAATGTACTGTTTTATAAAAATATCTGACACTTAGAATACATGGAGAAGAATACATGGAGAAGGTGGGGGAAAAGGTAAAAGAACAAACATCCTTTTCGATTTATTTTCTCGCCGTTTTAGTTCCTAAACTTTGTGCGAAATAAGGTAACTTGCAAATCAGCTAGCTGATGCTGATGAAAGAACGACATCGGACTAAAACATTCCGGATATCTTTCTTCATTTAAAATGCTTAACTACACTAAATCAATATTTTTAAGTTTTACAAATTTCGCGATCAATTCTGATCAATTCTTTAACGAAATAGCACACCTATATATCTGTATAGTGCACCATTAGACATACGGCTTTAGTTAGCAGTGAAATGACCTTGACGTGGTCGATCAGGTATTCTTAGAATCATTTTATGCCGGACAAAAATAACTTTCTAAGAGAAAAAAAAACAAGACAGAGATAAGCTAATGCATCACAGATTGGGTCAGCTGATATATTGACGAGGTCTTGCTTACTTTTATGGTCCATTGTTGCTGAATGATATGAAAGATTTGCCCATCTACATAAAACTGAGGACTCCATAGGAAATTGTCTAGTGACAGTAAATAGATTACATGTAGGCATGTCTGGGTTAAGTCGCATACTACGTAACATATTTTAATTTTTGGCATCTGACTGCATATTAATGTGTAATTTCTAAACATGCCCAGTTCTATAAAAAAAACCAACAACATGTTTGTCGAATGACTACTAACTCGCAAAAGTTTCTTTTTATCAAATTATAGTTAAATTCGTTCTAAAATATTCGCCATGGTTTTTTGAGGATTTCTACTTAGCTGTCTAGTTAACCCATGATATTTTAATTTAGGTCTTTCACTTTTAATAAACATTTAAAACTTTTAATTTTACTTGACAATCCCAAGTGATTCTTTGACATATTCTTTCGATAAAAACAGATTTCCTTTCAGAATTTTTCATTTGTCACTGACAGATGAAATAAATGAGATTTCACAGAAATTGTTTACAGTGTAAATGATAGCTTGTAATAAATCACGACTCAAACTTTCAAATTGTTTTCAATTCTAGAATACGGCATTGACTCTAAATGTGTCAAACAAAAAAAAATATTTTAGGCCTCTAATGTAAGATTTCTGTCTGCACGGTACTGCAGAGCCTTACACGCGTTAAGAGTTTGCAGTTAACAAGTTAACAAATATTGATCGCAATCCGGCCCTAAATACTTGAAGTCAATCATACTCACCACCAAATAGTAGTATTTAAATGGGCTTATTTTAAAACTTCTCGAGAAAAAGAAAAATGTGTGTAAATGTTGTATGTCTTTACATTTGTGGTAAATGGACAAAATTTGTCTTCCACTTGAAAAAAAGGTTTCAAAAGCTGTGTCTTGTTAAATCTGTAAATGTACGTGTTCCGTCTTGTTGTTTTAGTTTCCTGTATGGTGTTGTATTGTATTATATTTGTTTAATTTTTTTAACTTTCATAATCATGTCTTTTTCGTTTTTAATCATTCCTAGTTGCTTTGATTTTTATTCTATTTTTTTCATTGACATAAGCACGGCTCAAAGATCTCACGAAAAGTTATTTGCGAATTATGTAGAAGACAAAGGTGGTGGTTTGTCTTGACTACGCATTTTTATAATCGATTTACCGTTCGATGCGTTGCCAAGTTTGATATAGCGTTGGAATCCACCCTCTACAGGTTAGCCGTTAAGGAACCTTTGAATGATTTTAAAGTCAATCACACGACAAATACCAACACAGACAAGGGTATTATCTGCCTACAGCACCGCTGATCTCTGTCCAAAATAATAACAGTGTTCCAAGCTGGTTTGTAGCAGATAAGAATGGAAATCAATTTGTAAACCCGAACCTCGACGGTTTATGTCGGTGATAAATACAACGCGCTTTCATGTACGTCACTTGTTCCAGTCTTAATATCTACTTATCTTCATACTTCATTCGGTTTTCTATCATAGATAAAACGCTTCTGTTAACGCCATACATGGTCAGAGAAGCCATAAATGGTCAGAGCGTTAATTCAATAATGACGACGAGGTGTTGAGTGTTTTTCTTTGCGAATTTACCAGTTCTATAATAATAGATGAAACTGTGTATATATTTATATAGTAGCAAGTGAACAATTACAAGTCAGTATCAATAGTACATGCCAAGAAAGGTTTTCGATTATTTCTCTTATATATGTATAAAAATGCTTGATTCCAACTTGATTTAAAAGGAAAAATACCATTAAAAATAGAAGCACACCTTTACTTTAAATATTGCATATGTTGCATTTGTCTTACTATTCCCTATTTACGGAGCTCGAGATGCAGCCATATTTTATGCTGTTTTTGCAGAGTTACCTCCCGTAAGAGCAGGTGTAATTTCGAAGTCTCTCTAATCGATGTTCGAACTCGGGCACAGAAAAAAGAGGTAACTCGAATGAAAATGAAATCCCCAGCAGACAAACACAACGGTGTTTCTAAAATTTACAGGGTGTTTCATTTTGTTGGTAGGTTACATAAGGATGATTTTCATTTGTATCCCGGGTAAAGAAAATTTATGGCAGGGTCAGTAGCACGAGAAATTCCCTTTTGACTTTCAAGATTTTCTAAAGTATCGTCGATATCGGATGGAAAACCTTACGTGTTCCGAATAGACACCCGTTGTTGGTCCGCAAGTCCGGAATAATTATTTAAATTGTATCGGTTCCAACAACAATGGTAAACAAAGTCTAGATAATGTTTTGAGATGTTCCCTATTTATTAAGTGTAAGCTTTCTTCACACTGACATGCAGGTCAATAGAAGGACAATTTAGCCACCTATACGCAGTAGGTGATTTAAGTAGCAGACACTGACAATGGAAAAGTGATTCGTGGTGAAGAAAAATCCACCAAAAACTGTATGCTTTTTCAGTCTACATATGCTATACTCTCACATAATGATAATCATTCCTGCCTTCAGATCTACACTTCAACTCCCACTAAAATCAACCAAATGAAACCAAATCAAGAACGATAACTCTTGCAAAGTGCCAATTTCATGTATAATCTATATCACTTTTATCTCAAAAGCGCAACATCCAAATGAAAAATTAAGACTGGTTATGTGATCAGTAACTGTTTCTAAACAAGAAATAAAACTGAATTCGATGAGTTTTTGACATGCACGAATCACCTTTTGTCTGATTTTCAGAAAGACTGATACTTAAACCGTTTTTAAAGATGAGTGGACCGCATCAAGTGAATCTCAGGTGGGTTTATTTTTGCACTCTCTGCGGAATTGAAAAAAAATAACCCTATAAAAGTCATGTCAGTTTTTTTATATAATTTTACGCAAACTTAATGTTGCTATTTCATATCTAGGGGATGCTATGCCTTAAAAATTTTCTAGATATTCAGGTTTGTCTGCAGTCAGAAGGAAATTCGTGGTGAAATTAAGGCCATATTTGACGAATGGTAATGATGAACCTTAAAGTGTGCATGTGTAGATGTTTTATTGTTGTCATAAAAAACTAAACATATAATAATGATCGATCAAGCTTTTAAATCATACACAAAAACTTAACATGTGGTAGGCATGGCCTAAATCTTGGAGCACCGTGAGCTTTACCATACATTTTGCGTCTGTGCGAGACTCATAAAAATAATAAAGGACATTAAGATGGTCACACACAGGGGGGTCGAACCGGATGAAAATTTTGGCTTCGCAAGTGCAATATTTTTATTTATATTTAAGCAACTAGCAAAATCAATATTTCTATTTGAAAATCTGTCTTGTTAACTAATGGGGGATTTTTTTTCAATAAATGAATAACTTGAACATCCCCCCCCAAAAAAAAATTCTAACCCCATACCGCCTTTCCCCTCGCTCTCAAAATAATCAGTAACTTCGCAATACTATACATTTTTTATCCCTTAAGGGCACCTCTAGCAACATCCATTTCAGTTTCAATCTGTGCAGACACCGGAACTATTGCAGTTCTCCACGGATGGTGGGAATATTTTACATGTGACGTAAACAAAATTCAGACGACAGCTGCAAATTCCAAACAAGAAAATGATTGCCTTTCGTATCTTAGATAAGCTATGCTGCGATTTTGATAAAATAATCGGAGTTATATTTTTTCCGAGGCGTGTTAGGTTCTTGACAACAGCAACAGCGGAACAGCGGAGATACACGTACGTACATCCACGTGTTTCCCGAAGTTTTAATAAACATCGTATTCACTTCTTTAAATAAGTAAAAAAAATTAGCCAAAGACTTGAAAACTATCAGAAAAGATGAATTTATTTTTACTGAAACGTAATCTTAACTTTTATTTTTTTATTTGTTTGATTGAAGGAAATGATGAATTTTCTCCGTAAGGACAGTCACTTTTTGTTACTTCCGGGACATGACTTTTTTTCGTAGTATATTGGGGAACCTTAAGGGAAGTTTAGAAAGTACACGTAATAACCGTAGAGCTCACACCGCTTCGCGGCGTTCGCTAATATTCAGGAAATTCAACTCGTTATGTATATTAAAAAGGAAAGTGCAAATATTTGAATGTGCTTATAAAGTGGAGAAAATTGAGAATTTTCTAATTGCAGTTCGTGTCCAATTCATGCACATTGAAATAATATTTCTTGGAATTCAATAGTATTTTACAAAAATAAAATAAGGAAAACTACCAGGTATAACACAATTATGCAGGGCAACACAAGGAACTCTTCTTAATTACCACCAGTCTGAACAATCCTTTATTTAACGGAATACATCACTTTTGCTGAAAAGTCATTCATCGTCTGGAGATTCTGTCAGTTTCTGTACTTTTCTTTATATGATTCTTTATGACATCTGAGTCTGGGTCTTTTGTTTTCTCAGAAATAACCTTAATCTTGTTTCCTTACCACCAGCTGCTCTTCTGAATTAGAAAAATAAAAGATGTAGATTAAGTCGAGCTGGTTCCGAATTTAATGAACCCGCTTCCGTTCCATCTTTGTTTCCTGTATTTAATATGGATTCCAATCAACACAGTCGGCTCAACAGAATGGTCACTCATTGTCCAGTATTAATTGCTTTATTTGGTTGTGAAAGTAATAAATCTTGACAGAAAATCAACATAAAACACAGCGTTGTTTGATTAGTTATATTTTTGTTTGGTTTGTGGACATATCGTGAAGAAACAAGAGGGAAATTACTGGACGGCCAACGTCAGTACGGCTAAGAGAAATTGCTTCTCAAATGGAAGTAATATCCTTGAGTGACTAGCAATATGACACGAGTGGCTTTATATAAACGTTGGCGAAGCACTGATAACTCTTTCGGAAACCTGTTTTTGTCTTCATTTATAGTAACAGTGTTTAAAATAAGTCGATAGCGATGATTGGTGTCTCGGGTTTAACCAAACAAATTCTTCTTGCTGGTATATATATTGCTTGTTGTTACACTTCTTTTTGTAATCATATACTTCTGTATATCAGGTTTTACTCCTCGCTGCATGCTTGTTTATATACCCATGAATTTTACCTATGTAAAGAACGGATATAAAATCGCATTAAATGCAACATAACTGAACTGTTTAACGAATGATTTAAAAACTACATGTAAATAAGAAAGTTCATGACGTTTTAAGTAACAGTCCAACTAAAATGCAGACACTGCAAATGCTTAACTGATTCATGGTGAAGAAAAACCGACCAAACAAACGAGGCTTTTTCGGTCTACATATTTGCTATATTTCCACTGAACAATATATTCATAATTGTATTTTTGAGAAAACCATACATTTATCTCTCGCTAAAATCAACCAAGGCAACCCGAATCAAGAGCGGCAAGTCTTGCAAAGTACCAATTTCATACACAATCTATATTATTTTTTATCTCAAAAGTGCAAGAACCAAATGACAAAGTAAGACCAGTTTTGTGGTGTGTAACTGTTACGGAATTAGAACTAAAGTGAATTTGGTGGGTTTTTGACATGAATGAATTACCTCTTGTCTGATTTCTATAAAGACTGCTACGTAAATCAAATGGCCGAAGTTCTTATACCTATGGGAAACAATACAGACTTATTGAACAAGAACCTGTGATAATTTATGAGAGCATTAACGAAACTTTTCATGATTTTCCTTGTAGAAATGGTATTCAAACAAACATTTATGAGATTTAAGATGTTTATCATGTAGCCAATCGAACAAGTCAACCACTTCATATAGAGACAGTACATGTTTATAATCAATATAAAAAAACGACGAGTTTTACAATCACTCAAAGTGCAATGCAGTGAGAAATGAATGTTCAAACCTGACGATAGTTCATTATTCCGTCTACTCAATACAGTACATGGCGTGACTTGTGTACATCGGACAGTTGTCATTACTAGGTTTTATCTATGGTTTTATATTGCTCTATCTATTTTTCAGCTGTAATGATTACGTCTGGAATCTCTGGTCTAAATTGTAGTCTGTAGTAACCTTAATCGGCCACATTGTAATGAATAGTCAACGTTATTTATTTGATTGTCTTAACAACTTTCGACAATTGTGGAAATAAATGACGAAATAGAAAAAAAATAACTAGTTTCAACAGAATTCTCATTTTCAGTAAAATTGTTATGTAGGCCAGGTTTTACGTAAACTTAACGCCTACGAGACCATTAATGTCGCGCTTTTAATTCTCAGAGGAGAATATCTCTGCAAAACTATATTCACTTTTGCCGACTTAGTGGTAAACATTGAATATAGATTGTCTTTCAGGAACAATGGTGAACAACAGTCTGTTGGAGAGATATGAATTTTAATTGAATTAACACGGGATGCTCTGCTCATCACGCTATGGGATATCTGATTCTAAAACGGTTGGGAAATCGAACTGACCTTTACAGTGGGATCAGTGCGTGCTACATTTAACTGGAGAACAAATATCTAATTACTTGGTCTTAAGTAAATCCTCTCCTTGAGATCAGGAAGTTCCTTATTTCATGTCTTTACAGATTTATTTATTGGTTGTGCTATCCAAGTTTGATTTTCTCTTGACATATCATATTTATCTCTAGTGTGCTAATGTTAATTTTCAAATCATTGCATCAAATTTCCATTGTCGTTTCTTTAATTCGTTTTAATTCAAAATGTGAAATTCTTGAACATTATAAACGAGACTTGGTTTAGGAGAGAGGAAACGCGCCCTAGAGGCATTTCAAACTTATTACTTTTTGTTTCATTAAAATGAATAGCTTCCCTAAGAAGAGTTTGTTACGTAATGTGCTTAAGTTTTTTGGACTTTTCAATAAAGAGAAAAATAAATACCCGACATTGATCAGGTTATGCTTTTCACTGATTGGTGGCATGTTTCACTGTAGAAACAATAGAATGTAACTCGAGAAATATCTTTGTGTAGAATCTCTGTGTTTTAGTGACTGAGACCCTAATGGTTATGAAATGCATTTATTTGTGTATCCGTGAATATCACTCCTGATGAGGAATTAGTACAGTACACTATCGTTGGAAAAGCACGCCCTGACATGTTCAAACTATCAAACACTTACACTATAGCACAGTGGTTGTTGCATCTTCCACTCTCCTCTGATCACAGCTAGAAGAAGTGACATCAGTGATAAAATAAAAACATGCGAAACTGTCTTTCTCCATTACTTCTGATCACAAACCATATTAGGTGACGTGTTGGTTTCATTATTGTATTTTTTAACTGTTTACCAAACAAATTAAACAATAAGTCAATTTTTTTTCAATTCTCTCTCCTTTGAATGGATAGAAATGAACAAATCTAAATAAGCTTTAATGTGTCAAATATGGTATATCCGACCGACGACTAGTCATGTGCTAATACGGGATATCCGACCGACGACTAACCATGTGTCAAATACGGGATATCCGACCGACGACAAGCCATGTGCTAATACGGATATCCGACCGACCACTAGCCATGTGCTCTTCACACACCGACTCAGATTCATAATGTATCTTTGGAACTGCTTATTATGCAAACTAAGCTGACAAATCAAGAACAAGTAACTGATTTTGTTTATCTGCATCTATTTATAATGACCACTAGGTCTCAAACTTCTGATATTTTTTCCAAGAGAATGTGATTATTGTGTTTTTTTGCAGAGTTATGTACCACTGAATTGTTTATTTGCAGAGCATTTCAATAGTTCTCCACAAGAAATAATTATTCAATTTGGTCTTTTATTTCTAACTGTATTTCGCCCACTAAATGCTTGATTTTTTTATTGCCTGTTGGTTTTTGTTTTTGTTTTTTTTTTTATAATAGTATTTCTTTAACACAGCTTTGTTAACTAAATTGTCATGTATACTATACTATACTATATAGACTGATATGTCTAATGACCATTATTGGCTTTTTTCAAACTTAAGGAGCTTTTTACGATTTGTTTTCCAATATGCTTACTCTGCATGCATATTACGGTTGAATCAGATCTGTATTTATCACGGCTTACCTCTTCAACTTTTTGCACGGTTTTGTAAAAAGGGAAATCTTTTATTAACGTATCTGTACTATACTCGGCGTCACATAAATAACATACTGTTAAAATTTGAATAAAAATATTTTCTACGACTTTATTGACACCAACCGTCGTTTAAATTGTCTTAAATGACTTGCTCATTCGTTTAGCCAAACAGCTTCTCAAAAACAAGTCGCTTATTAGCTTAAATCATGCGTAACAAATCCTTACGGGAAAATCCCATACTAATATCCGCCATGTTGGTTTTTACGGGACGATTTGTTTACAAACGAAGTGCGTAAGTTCCCGTCGAACTCCGGTGACAATCGTCTGCTTGATCA
The DNA here is from genome assembly GCA_037379345.1 of Perna viridis. Lineage (NCBI taxonomy): Eukaryota > Metazoa > Mollusca > Bivalvia > Mytilida > Mytilidae > Perna > Perna viridis. The sequence goes on from CM074511.1 coordinate 57,498,818, forward strand.
ACTTCTCGGTATTATACGTTGTTCGCGTAAAATAAATCCGAGATATCCGAAATAACGCCGAATTGCATTCTGGGTTCTTCGGTTTTTGGACAAACCATTTAAACGTAAACAACATCTCCTAGCAACCCGATCACTGTAAACATGGCCGACTTTTTACAATGTAAATATTGCCACCTAGAATTAAAATCTGACCGGAATTTAACGATTCAATGTTTAGGGAGAAGCCGTTTGGCTAAACGAATGAGCAAGTCATTTAAGACAATTTAAACGAGGTAGGTGTCAATAAAGTCGTAGAAAATATTTTTATTCAAATTTTAACAGTATGTTATTTATGTGACGCCGACTATAGTTGTGGCTTTGCCCCTGTTCAGTCTTTTACATGATTAAACGGGAAGTATTTTAACACTAAAAGAAATAAATTTTAGATGAAATTCTCGATTCACACAATACGTTTATTGTTTTCGACGCTTTAAGATTGGCATATCTCAATAATGATCATTCGTGTGCTTGGTTTGTTTCATATTAAACTTTCGTCATCAACAATATTTCCCTGATTTATTCCATTGAGTCTTTCAAAAATTTTACAAATAGTGCTCTTCAAAAGTGCAATAAATTTCCATTTAAATTGGATTTTCTTGGTTTGACGTAAATCACCACTATTTCGTATTCAACTGACAAAATCTGGTGTTCTGTGTAATTAATTCAATTGTCAGCTTACACAAACTCAAAATTAACAAGAATGTCACCTAAATTTGGATTTTTAAGTTTCAAACCTCACTGAAAAATGTCAGAGGGTCTATCAAATGATCTGATCACTTAAAAATGTATACTCATAAGGTATGAACAATGAAGCATGATACATAAATCACATTTCCGAATAAAATCATAATTGCATAAGAAATAATTGTTGTATGAAAAATGTGCACTTTTACCTTACTATGTAAACCTTTTTTTAATACATTTATCGTTTATTGGATTTTGAACAAAAGATTAATATTTTATACGGAATTGAATGAAAAATGGTCTCTTTTCGGTATTTATTCATAATACGCTTCAAAGGTGTGTACAACTGTACAAGGTCTTTGTATTTTAAAAAGTGTGAAAGTCAGGCTCAGTGGTGTTCTTATTTGCTTCAAATGTTCATAGTCTGGTACAATCAAATGCTCGATAGAGTCCAAAATTTATGTGTTCATGGATTTTTTGGTGTCTTTGCGTCCAATGTGCTGAGTTAAGTGGGTTTTTGTATGTCTGGGGGATTACTGCTATAGAATATCAAGGTAGTAGTGCTTTAACGTATGCTTTGATGGACTGTTCAAAGTTGTTCAAAGATGTCTAGTGGTCGATGAATTTACGGATTAATAACGGATATTTTTTCTTCATATATACGAAACATTTTAAAGTTTACATCGTCTTAAACATAATATTTATGTACCGTTATAGATTGTTTCTTGTCTTTGTCTTCGTTTTCTTGCTACGAAACAAAATATTCACTTGGTGTCTGAATGCAAAGTGATTAGACTTTCAATTTAGTGAGAGTACTCATCTTTACTACCGGTTCTTTAAAACTCCTAGTAAACATTGAACAACTTGGAATTATCGACGATTTATAGCTTATATAATTAGTTCGCTTTAATTGAAGTCTCGAAGTAAATCGAAATAAAGAAGTGCTTATTAAGCTAAATACTTGTGATGTTTGTACTGTCTGTCATTTTCAATTTACATCAAGGCCATATTTTTTAATAAATATGCCGCAGCACAATATAGTTACGTTTGATGTGATTATTCCCTGTAGGTCTATAAATGTAAGGATATGTTTTTATATAAATATATTGCATGCTATGTTCAACTCCATCCTTTAATGCTCATTGTTGTTCTCGTCTAGTTGCTGCCCATCTGTAACCTGGAAATGTGCCATTCTACCCATTTCTCCGGAAAACATAAATTTATCTCCGGAATTACATGGTCAATTATGCATTTCAACACATAGCTATACTGTAGAAATGCTAAAGAATGATTATTGTGTGCGAAGTGCTGAAGATTAAACACATTGGCGGGAAAATCGATACAAAACACTTTTCTTAATAGCTAATTTGTAAATGAAAATGGACAATACATTAGGGCCGCAGACAGGAACATCGTTGTACATTAAGTATTCTTGGAAACTGTGATAGATGTATTGCTTCAGCTTTCATACTAATAAGTGTGTAGATTGGCTAAATATAAAACGTTGTCGCCCACTTTCATTGTTGTTCAATTGTCAGGTATGAGAAAGCATCCTATGAAATAAGCATTGGTTATTAAATTGATGTGACAGGATTGTTGCTTTACACACATGAAAAAACAAAAATCATTTGACATTATTTATATTTCATTTTCTCTGGATAAAGTTTATAACGTATATTTTTTAATGATGTAAAGAAAAGCTACAGTAAACAATGGAGCAAAGAGCACAGACGCAATACTAATTCATCAATTTTAAATGTACTTCTTGTTACCGTTTTATGATTCCTCAATTTCACCTTTGATTACTATTTATAGGAATACCATTGCTTTGGTATGTTGTAGCTTGGCTCAAGGTAGCTTCAATTAGGTATCTGAATTGTACTTAATCTTATAACGTAGAGATTTGCCAGATTTAATATTTTGAAGATTGTTGAAATTTTGCAAAAATTAAAATTTTTCAGGATTCCTTGTCCTATTTCTGATCAATGGTCTATCGGGACAACTTGTTTTTGTCAGTTTTTGATATATGTGTTTGTGGTATCTTTCTGCTTCACCGACCTTTCTCTAACCTCTAAATAACTGCTTTCATTTAATTTTCAACTCTGATGGTTTTTGGCGAGAAAATAATAACCAGTTCTTGTCCATTATTTCTTTAACTTGATTGAACAATAATATTGTCATGGAAAAACATGGAACTTCATCAAAATGTCTCAGGAGTTTGACAGCGAACACTTACTTAATGAAACAACATGTCCTACTTTCGGAAAAATAAGACTATTTCTTGAGGAAAGGGTTCGAGAAAATTAGATTAATAAAGCAATTTTGCCTACGCGTCTGAGAAGAAATGGTTTCTAATACACACGATAATGGAACCAGCACAACTTTCTAATACATCATAACTAATGTAATATAATACCGTAAAGTTTCTCTCAAATGGTTTTAGTCTCTAGTAAAAACAACTAAGCAACACTTAAGATCACGGCTCTATTTTTATTGACTTAATCCCATTTTTCCATTGTTTTATACTATTCCAAAAACATAGAAATTTATGTCAAATTAACATGTTTAAAGCTACCAAACTGATTTGAAATTTGAACTTTCCTGGTTACTAGAGTATAGCTGTTCATGGCTAGCCCGTGTTCCTAATTCACAGGAACAGAGTTTATAATATGTATATAGCTCTTCTAAATGTTTTTGTTTAACCATAATTGTCTTTTTCCTTTCCTCACAAGTGTTGTGAATCTGACACGACCAAAAAGAAAAAGTATATGTTTATTTAGACCTAGACCAATAAATGCATCAGACTCTCTTTCATAAGACATAGTGTAGTTGAGCATTTTAAAGAGTTAGCCTTAAGTACAAACCAATGTAGAGTTGAGAATACATAAAGCTGTCAACATTCTAAACATGACAATGTTGCCAAGTAAGTCTTCTGGAATTTGTCTGTTTCTCAATTAAATCTTGTTACTCGGAATATTATCTGACAGTATTACTTTACAAATGGGTAAATCGAATAGAAATAGTGAAAATGTCAATCACCGTAGTCGTCATTTATAACTGAAGCCGGTCTTTTCCTCTAATTAGCGATTAAGAGTTCCTTTTGCTCAGTTCTATTCCTTATTTGCAAACGTAAATTGGAAGCGCGACTACAAAATGTAAACGGACGTAATAAAAGTCATTTTAATTGCCTAGAATTTCAATTGAATTGCTTATCCTGTTAGTTTGTGCCGTTTAAAATAACTTTGCAAGTCAAATTACTGGTTTGTCTGCTTTAAAATTAGGATTGGCTACAATTTCAATTTGCATATTCCGTTCAAGATCAATTTTAGACCGAAGTATAGTGGAGTTTTATGGTTTTATAAGGGTTTGTATATACTGTAGTATGATTAATGTTTTTTCCTTAAACAGTTGCATTTTTAATTGTATCATTACTGATTTGTCATTTATTGAATACTTATTAAATACTCTTGGCATCAATTGATCTGAGGTACGCGTGTTGAATCATTGAATTCACCCAGTCCACTATTGTGTTCATCAAAATGTGTTCTTGTAGTTTGTCACAGAAATCTAGTAATTCATATAAGCTCGATCCTCATATAAGAGATGTCACAACTTCTTAACATTTACCACAAAAAAAAAAGATCTCCTAATTGGTAGACTGGTAGTGCTAGGATTTCTGATATTCCCATTACCTTAACCGGCTTCCTGGTTTGTTCTATAAAGGCACTATATAATGATGCGGAAGTGGAATGATAAAAGGCGTTAATATGATGAACATGTATATACTGAAGTGAAATCACGTCCATCCGAGTTGTTGCATTTGGTATTTAAAAAGGGATATCTGGAAAGAAACATTGTTCTTAAGCAGTTAACTCCACAAGGCGCAGAGGCGGCCTTAAACCAATAAAAATCCTTGTATACCACTGAAAGTTACTGTTGTACAATCTTGAAACAGATAACAATTGAAATGCTTTTTTAGATCTCTTAATTAAACTTTGTATTAAGATGGAATAAGAACAATTATATGGTTTTAGTATCTTGCAAGTAGGTAAATATATATTCATTATACAGTTAATTCTTAGTATCAAATATTTTTCAGCTAGGAGGTTTCGGATCTAGGCAAGATATGTCGTGTTGCAGGTGATTTTAAGCCATCCAGAACTTGTGCGGCGTGATTACTTGTTTATGTTATGACTGTAAATTGATTCAATTATTGTATAGAAACATATTCAATCTCCTCTAGTAATGAGATAGCCTCGGTAATGATAGATAGACGGAGAGCGATAATTTGAAACGCTTCTCCAATATTTTGAAAGAAACCATCAAAATTGATGAAATGCCCGTCACGTTCTAAGCTCGAAATGAAATCGTTGAGAAAGAAAGCAAGATTGATGCAATTATTCAACCTTAAGATTCGAACCATGCGAACTCTAACTTTCAATATTGGCAAATTATTAGTGTTGTGATAGATTACTAATGAATCTTTCTCCCAGTATCGTCAACGTGAAGCCCCGGGAATAAAAAAGGTTTCTGGTGCAGCTTAAAGTTGACGTCAAAGCACTTATAGAGACAGACAAACCAAACATATTTCATTACTCGAAATTCTTTTAACTCGGTGACAAATAAGCTTTAGTGCTGATTTTAAACTTGTGTCTTACCTGTCCTTAATTGACATTAAAGTATTCTGGTCTCTTTTGAGAAATAACATATTGTTTATTTTTTGTTTCCTACTGTACTGGATTACCGAACTATTTTTTTTTCTTTGTTGCTATCAAGATGCTTCCGGGTATTGCTTTTCTCTAAATGAATCTGCAAAAAAAGACTTGAACACTTGAACAACAATAATTAGGCCAAGGCGGGCTAAATACAAATGAACGAAGTTAATATCATGGATGAGCAGTGTATGACAAAATTTGTGCTGTATAGTAATATTATCATCTGTGATGCGGTCCATGTAGATCAAAAGTAATTTCATAAGAAAAAAAACATCGTTCGAAGGCACGATTGCCTGGAGAAATTTTGTTTTTGTTTCTGTAGACGGATAGTAGAGTACTGGATCCATACGTTGAGAAATGCTTAATTCTATGGATGTAATGACAATATTGACAGCGTAGGTAAACCTGCTTAATGTAGTTATGACATGGTGTAAACATAATGCACCATTTAGGCATAATAGAAGCTGTGGTCATCTCAATTAAAAGAGTAATAAAAAAATCTAGATTATAGCGGAAATCAAATACAAAAAATACCATTTTTATATATTGTACATTTCGATATGCTGTACATGTTTCAAGGAGTAACCTCTCATCAGCGGCATTAATATCTAATATGTAGGAAGATCAATATCAAAATATTAGTTGTATACAAGAAGTACTCAAAACCAAAACTATCCTGATGAATTTCAAGTTTTTGTACTGGGGGAAAAAAACATTTGAGAAAAATCCATCCATCAAAATTAAAAATTCAGTCCTCACTTGCGAAAAAAAAACGGTGCAATTACTAGGAATAGAGATTGACTATTAGTTAAATTTTGATGATCATATCAGTGTTATCTGTAGGAAGGCATCTCAGCAACTTAATGTATCAAAAAAAAAATATATTAATTATTTGGATCGTTTAAGTAAAGTAACTATATTTCATACTTTTATTCTGAGTAATTTCATTTTTTGCCCTTTGGCTTGGCACTTTTGTACAGAAAAGAATTAAAAAAAGAAAAAGTACAAGAAAGAGCACTTCGTTCCATATATGAGGACTATACTAACTCATACCAGGAACTCCTCATCGAAGCTAGGGTGCCTTCACTGCAGATGAGACGAACAAGAACTATGGCTTTAGAAACTTTTAAAATTGTAAATAACATTGTCCTTGTATGTCTAAAAAATCTGGTAAATGTAAAAAATTCTTAATATTCTTTCAGGTGTGTAAACTTATTGGATGTGCCTCAGATTAATTCAAGCAGATACGGTAAAAAAATCTTTTAAATTTGCTGCGGCAACACTCTGGAACAGCCTTCCCAACTATTTCAGGACAGAAAACAGCTTTTCTCATTTCAAGAGCCTACTTCAGTCATGACATGGTTCGGAATGTAGCTGTTCAGCGTGCAGGTAACTTTCTGTAATAAATCATGCTTGTTCTAGCTATATTTTTTGTTTGGCTTCTACTTAAATAATAGTACTTCTGTAGTAGATTTAGTTTCTACATGCTTATATACGTTTATGCTTAGTTCTCTGCTATATTAGTATGTTTTAATATTTGCATGCTATGCTAATTTTGTGCTTGATTGTATGTATTGGTTTGTGTGTATGTCAAAAGCTCCTTAGAACTTGTGTTTCTATTTATGACATGCCGAATCAAAATAAAGTTTTTTTTTTTTTTTGTCTTATCTTATCGAAAGAGAAAGCCAAATCCATCACCGAGAGGTTCTACCATATGCAATGTAAGTAATGAAGCCTCGGTGTTTTACGTATTTTTAAATTTGGAATAATGTAATGTAATCCAGGGACAAAGACCAGACTGGGAAAACAGACAAACACAATATAGAACATAAAATAACCAAAATAATACATACAAAATAACTGTAGTAAGTGAGCAACTACATTCCTCATATTCAGACGCACACAAGACTAATTCATATTCGCACAAAACTGCTCTTTCTTTTCCTCTTTTAATCCCGGTCAAGACACTTCAGAGGCTGACCCATCTTCAAACACGTATACTCATTTGTCGAAAAGCTGGATAGTGGCGACCATATAGGCCGTTTAAAACCGTCAATCAACGTGCATTTTGCATTCACCGGCTTAAAATCGGAGAAAAATCAAAACATTGTCTTGTCGGTCACGTTGTAACGGGTGAATTGAATATCATCAAAGAACTGGTGTTCGTTATATGATAGCTAAACACATGACAATTCAACATAGACAGGTACATATCAAAACTTTTACAAGAATAAAACAGATAATCCCAAGTCGGAGTTATCTTTCTTTAATGTTTTCAACAAAAAATGAAGATTGCCCTTTCTTTCTACTGGATATCAAAACTTCATTAGTGAGTATCAAAAAACGTTTCATTGCTGGGTCAGCAAAACGCACTACCGAATTTTTTGCTACCTTGCTTTCGTCTATCTTAACTACCGTAAACAATTGCCAGTCCTCCAAAATTTTAGTTGTTACACTAATTGAAATTAATCCGATGTGGATTTTTACAGATTCTATTAAACTTTCAGAAAATCTTATGTCCCATTCTCTTTCTAAACTAACATAATCACTTGGGATTTCTGCACTCCTCATACCACCGTGCATTTAAATTGCTGATTTTCAAAAAAGAAACACAGGTATGCGTATACGTATATTGTCGTACCTTGAATCTGACTGTGAAAATATTCTGTATCTAACCAAAGAACTCAGTACTATTTTGTAACTACATTAATGCAGTTTGGTGGATCAGTGTTTTCAACACAATACAGGCGTCCGGATGGGCAGCACTTGTGCTCCTGTACTTGCTATCTTATTCTAGACTCATAGGAAGCAGAATTCAACAGAAGAAATGCAAGCTGGTGCAGTGATTTGATTTCAGTTTGTTAAAAAGGCGATACGATATTTAATCTTACATATGTAAAGTAGCTTGACAAAAGAGATTTTTTTTTCTCATCGTTAACTATCTATTCCTGTGTTGTTAGATTCCAAGCGTTTCAGTTTTTGTCTCTGAACTCATATACGCTGTTTTGGAAATAGCAACCATGGTATCTGTGTGTGTGCGTGTGCGTTTATCTTCTAAGCAGTGTTATATCCAAGGATTTTCCCTAGTCCGTACCTCCGTTATTGTTTTTTTTAACTGAGCGTATAAAACCATACATTTTCCTAGAAAAGTGTTTCTTAGGAAATTCCCGATTCGAAAATGCATTTTCGATGGTTTTTTTTCTGGCTTTTTATCATTGCTTTAAATATTTTTTGCGCTTCTTAAATGTATTGAAGTATAAAAGTAATTTTGCATTTATGGAAACAATAAGAATTTTTTTAACATTTCAGTAATAAATTTTAAGCAAATTTTGAAATGTGTTGTTCTTGTGACCAGAATCTTGGCGGATTACTATGTTTCGCGAAAGTTAGTCAAATCTCTTTGGTGTTTGTCAATGACGTCATAGAAACACGTTATAATCTGACCATAAGTCATATCATAACTGATTACTATATATAAATGAGAAAAAAATAAGTAAATCAAGATGGCTAAGACCCAGACAGCAATAAAAGTATTGAGAAACAACTAAGGTCTCAATAAATAATACATCACACCTATCCATTAGATAAACATGCAGAAAAGTCGTAGTTCTACATTTAATTACAAATTGTGAATTACGCGGAATAACATTTGCTTAAAATGCATGCTGACAAAACGATACTGAATATTATTTTTATAGGAATTATCTTCCTGTCGCATACTATTTATAAAATTGAAATATGTCCACGATGGCACTTCAAGTTAAATAATATTTTCATAGTATCTCAATTTAAGTTAAGTTGTAGCCATAAAAATTTCTTATCCATATGACACACACACACTGGTAGGTCTTCTTAAATTCCGAAGAACCTCTGAAGAAGGCAATCATTGCTTATACTCTTGGTAAATATGAGTTAAGTTGCAGCAATCTATTCAAATTTCATTACAAATAAAGCCTGTATTTGAGATGTCCTTGTTGTGTATGAAAAATGCAGAATTCCTGTCAGTCTTCACGTCACAATTTTTATTTTTTTTTATCGTTGCTTTGGAGCCAGGGTTTACTCTATCCCACTTGTTTTATTCTGGTCTTTAATATGTATTTTGTCATTTAATTCTCAAGTATTGAATTCCTTTTAAAAAATATTTTGCAGACAATATTGAAAACCATATTTTACTAATAATTTCCTTGACCCAATGTATCCCTAAATTTCATTGCCCTTAGTTGTTATTATTGGACTCTCTGAATGTGTTCTTTTCTACAATTCAAATGTAATTTGTGTGACTGTGGTTTTCTGTCGACTTGTGTTTGCGTCAATAGCACCTCTCCACTTAAATGATGAATTGAATAATTCAAAATAATCATTTATTTCTTAATGGAAATCACCAGCGATGGAAGCCATCAAATTGACTTTTTATCCATGGCCAGTTACAATTACCGTAGACTGATTCTGAATAGCTTCATAACAAGCACGTACCGACTCTAATAATGGGCACACTGTCTGTCTCTAATGGAAATTCTGGCTGTCGTCCATTCATCCTTATTCCAACAAATCCTTTTCATTTCTTTTTTTTACCTCTAAATTTCTTTTAAATCGTAACTTTCCATGCTTTCGATGATTTCTTCGAGCTTAATATGAGTGATTGTAAGCAAGTCTCCAATACCACCTATCAAAACGAGTGAGATAAAATAACTTATTTGACATCAGATCATTCTTTTTTCAGTGACAATCATACCAGACTGAACGGTTTCCTTTTAGATAGATATTCCTAAAGTGTCTATAAATCAGACTTAAGATCCCGAGGCCCGCTTATCATCGACATATGCTAAAACCTTACCTCTAAAACCATTATCTTACGTTTCATCGATACTCGATTTCTTGGAAATCACATAAAAATCGACTGTCAACTGCAAATCCCTTGTGTTCTGTTTTGTTATGGAAAGAAAAAGTACACTTCTATTATTGCTTTTAAAAATCTTGATGTCTTGTATAACCCCATTGTCTCTGTTCATTACGCCAAATTGCTCCCCTTTAATGAAGAAGCACAGACCTTTGTTTGAATGAAAGCTTATACCAAGCATACTTGACAAGTCCAGACAATCGTGTTATTGTCTCAGTGCAAGATTAAACTTAGTTCTCAGCTTCAATGTCCAGGTTGTATATGCTAAGGTCTAGAAGATGCAGTAGGTCTCTATTTTTTAATGGATTCAGGTATCCTCCGTTATCTGTTTACAGAGATCCAAACTATAGACAGAACATTGGTAGGTTCCATTCCTGGACAGCGGGATATAAATCATTTGGTATTACATTAATTAACCATCGATGGCCTATCTTGGTAAAAAGCTTTTATTTATGGCTTTCTGTGAGATGTGTGAAGCCAACTTAAATAATTAAAGTTGACGTGTGCCTTTTTGTGACATAAAGCCGTTAGATAACAACACGGTCCTGTCTCATGAAAAATGCATTCACCACACTTTCAGACACGCAAAGTCTATTAATCTTCATTTCTGTGCTACAGTAGTTCATAAGGATTGGGACCCCTAGCCAATGCAATTCTTATCAAAAACAATTAAAAAACCGTTTGTACTTCGTCTTAGTTTGTTCATTTATTCGGTGCATAATTTTGTTTTTAATGTCTTTACCTACGTAAAATACCAATAAATCTGCACGAAAGGCTGTCAATGAAATTATGAACCATGTAGTGGTCCGTACATTTTAATTTCCGCCAGATTGTCACAACTGTTAGTCTTCCATTACCTGTGTAGAATTGCTCTCATGTGAACATTGAAAGAGTAAAAGGGTTTTTTGTTGTTCTTTTTATTATAATTATTTTATTTTATTTTATCTTATTTTATTTGTTTGTTCATTTATTTTTTATTTTTATTTTTTTTTTTGTTTCAGTTTCTCTTACAAGTTATCACTGAATGTTAAGGCGAATGAGTATTAATTTTTTGTTTTTCATAACCATTCGCCTTTGGCTTACTTGGCGTCCGTCGTCTGTTTTTTTTTTTTTTTTGTAATTCATATGCCCCTGGGGCCCCTTAATTGGAAATTCTTCTTTTCATTATTCTTCTTCTTATTATTATTATTATTATTATTATTATTATTATCATCATTATTATTATTAAATAACACTATAACAATAAAGATAACAATGAAAGCACTTTCCGTTTATCCGTTACATTCTTCATTTCGTTCATTATTGTTGCTTCTAGGAGATAATTCGACGGTCTTTGTGGATATAAACCACTAAAATCCCCAAAAAAATCTTTCGTAACAAACTGTTAGCCAATCATTTGCACGATATGAGTGATGCTGACAATCAGCTGACTGTTCGTTTGCTTGGTTTAATTTTCGTTTTCGTGCTAACATACATACTCAATACTGATTGACCCGGGGCGCATTGCTTTTACCCGAATCTGGAACATGATTCTGAATCGTTTTCATGTTTCACTGTTTCTTTTACTCGAAACATTTGAAACATAAATGATTGATGTTTCAAACTGAAACACAAACCGAAACCGGTCCCGATATTAGTTTGCTTCGCTACCAAGCAATTTTGTTACTTTTGAAACATGTTTGTTTTGATAGAAACTGAAACATGTTACAGTTTCTCAAATGTTGTATTTTTAATCACCGAATCATGTTTCTGTTTTTTGAAACATTGTACTGAAACATTTTTCAGATTCAGGTAAAAGAAATGCGCCCCCGGGTTTGCACTCATGCGTGTAATACATGAAGGACTGAGATGTTTCTTAACGTCACTGGCTATCGTTTTGGGTCTCTCACGGACGGTGTAAAGCATCAAAGCGTTTACACAGTTCCCGGGCATAGTCTAACCAGTGAATGCGGGTCATTGTGTACTCGGGGAAATTAGTTGTCATGTGACCTCGTTCATTCATTAGTTCCTTAAAATTAATGCATTATCACGTGATTTAATGTCGATCGGTGACCTAGTGATTCGATTTGTAACATGCACGCTATATACAGCTCTGTATTGCCAACAACAGCATTTGCTGAATCTTTGACCCAGCAAAATACTTTTTTGGGATAAAATCAACACTTCCAGTGCTTGTAAGTCAGATATTGGTGCATGCCAGTCAATTAATTAAAAATTTCTAAGGCGGAAAAAAATAATGTTATGCTTCCGAGCACTATTCTAAAAAAATTGAAGGGTCGGTTGGAAGGAATTTTTATTTTCATTTTATATTTTTGAAATGAAATAAGTCATAAAGATACAATGAAAACCAAATATACAAAGACTAAACATGTAATACACTTAAGTCCACAGCCTAATCCCTTTTGGGATTCGGCGCATGAGTATTTGTTTTGTTTTGACGGAGGTGGTAAAAACAAAAAAATATCTCAAGTGCCGAAATCCAATAGGGAATTATCCACGCCAAGAGCACACTCATTGCATGCGTGTTTTCAATTTTCTTCCTGCTTTTTTTTCTGAAAGACAATCGGCAGAATTTTTCTTCAAAATTTCAAATAAAACTTATGAGTAGGGGGTCTGAAGGAGGATCTGTAGGGTGACCGGAAACATTTTTTTAGGCCTAAACGGATGGTCTATTTATTACTCCAGTAGTGCTAGAGATTGCCTAGCAAGCCTTCTTTCTTACTTGGCCTGGGGTATGAAAGAGTAATCAAGGGAACCAGGGTTATAGCGGTAATCAAAAGAAAGTAATCTAGGGACAAAGACCAGACATGGAAAACAGACATACACAACAAGAAACATAAAGTAACTAAAATCATGCATATAAAGTAACAAAAGCAAATGATCAATTCGGACTCCACTAAAAAGTGGGAGCATGGACCAGGTGCACGGTAAGCGTCTTCTGCTTTTCTAGAAACGCCCGCCGAGTTGCTCATAAAACGTCAAGTCCGGGGTAGACGAAAGAGGAAATGAAAACTAGGACACGTTGAACAAATCAGTTTTCATGGCGCAGATGGATACAGCGTAACGATCCACGAGTTTATGACGAGGACCATAAAACTTTTGTAGTGATGACTTCAATCTTGTAGCAACATAACCCTGCTCCAGAAGCCTACTTGTTTGAATTTTAGCGCGATACGAAAAGTCTGCGTAGTCTCGGCAAGCTCTGACATAACTTATGAGTTGTGGTATGAACACTCTATACGCAGGTGCTCAAGGTATGTTGCCACTGATGAAAGGAAAGTTGACAATTCTGAATGAAAAGTCACCACGTTTGTCGTCAATAGTTTTCCTTTACCATCGATTTCTAAGTGTAGGTCAACATATGAGGCTGACTTCACAGTGTCTGTAGTATCCTTTATCTCAAGTTCTTTGGGGTACATGCGATGTATCAAATCCCCAAAATTAGGATTGTTTAAAGATAATACGTCATATATATAGCGGAAACTGAGATTAAAGGATCTAGCTAAACGATATTCTTTCTTTCGAATCAGATCAGCTATAAAGCCAGCCTCATAAGAGTGAATGAATAGGTTAGCAAGTAGAGGAGCACAATTTGTTCTCAATGGAATGTCGACCGTTTGTTGAAAAACGCGTCCATCACACTGGACTAATATGTTGTCGATGAAAAATTCCAGCATTTTGTAAAGATCTTCTTCTGTATATTTGGGAGATGATTTGGAATTATTTCTTACAAAATATGAGGATTCTCTACCAAGAACTATATATTTGTATCTAGGTGTACCATCTTTTTTTGGAAAAACGACGATGTGTAATGTTTTTAAGTCGGGATTTTAACTGAGTATGGAGAAAAGAAGTATACAGTGTTGAAAAAAACATAGGTTTTAATGCCATTATATTCTGATAATAGTCTTGAACTGATTGTCTCCAAAAGGTCTTTCGAATTTTTTAGGATCCACATTGAATTAATACCACTACAGGAGTAATAAGTGTTGTGGTAGGACTGCAGACCCTCTTTGACAGCTGTGAGTATAGAAGTTAAAAGTTTTGAAAAAAATTAAGGTTTGGCGGTACATTTTGCAGATCCAGCTACGTATCGTTGTTTGTATGGATTCTTGTGGAGTTTAGGAATCCAGTACATAGACGGTAAATCACAGTCATCGTCCTTGATAGAGCGACCAAAAGAGGATAGCACAGACTTATCTTTATGATAAGGACAACAAAAGTCTTGAACTTGTTGGACAATTCCATTTTAGAGTAATTGCCCTTGAAAGACGAAGAATGACCTTTTTGCAGTTTTTAATCAATATCTTGAAAATCATAGTAGATAAAAACAGCTTACTTTCAATTGATGAAATGAGCTTTACGATAAGGGTCACTTAAAGTCTCTATAAGGTTGTAGTTGAAAGACGAACTTTTGTTAGAGTTATTGACCTTGAAAGGGAATACATTAACGAGGTGAGCATGGTTCAAGTTTTTTTCCCAGGTTGGCATGCTTTTTGTGATAAAAAATAGTAGATCAATCAGTAACTCATATCACAATGATCATAACACAACGGCTTAACTTCGAGTTAATCATATATCATAGGGGATAACATCCTACAATTAGTAAATACAAACAGAAGTAAGAGTAAAAAACTTTTATAAAAAATTAGAAATAATAAATGTCCTTTCTTTTCTATTGCATTTGCGGTGTTTGTTAGTCTGTACTATTGTTTCATGCTGATTGAACCTAGTATCTACTTCCGGAGATTGCGGTAATTTGCTTGCTTTACTTTAATTTTCGTTCATTTCCCAATATAAAACCCTTATAAGCCTTAGATATATAAAAGTTTTAATTAAGACGTGCGAAGCCTTGGAGATTAGCAGTGAAACTTGTCTACTGTCGGTTATAAGTCGTTTTATTTGTACAATTACGGAAACGATCAATCAACAGTTAACTATACAATCTGACCATGCGGGGCCTAAATTAAATAACCCCTCACAAAATTAGACTGGAATTCAGTTCAGACACATCTTTCATGACAAAATTATTGCTGAAAGAAATTGATTTTCACAGAAAATGACCTAAAAGTCTGATTCGATTATTTCCTAAGCCCTAGACACGAACGGGAAAATTACATGTGAAATTTGGGAAATAGTGAAGAATATTCACTGCTTCTGATTGTGTTTCTATGGCAACTCTTCAGGGAAGTGCATGTAAATCATTCTTGAAATTAAGTTAAAATAATAGATTTAACAAGAACATAACTAGAACAGTTCCTAATACAACTAAGACGGTGATATTTTATGACTAGCCCCATATGCAAACCTCTGATCACATGTTTCTATCTTCTTATCCCCATGGTAATACCATAATGGGAACAAATCTGAAGACACTTGATGAGTTGAGATTGTCCCCCCTTTGAGGAACCATGGAAATTTGTCATCATTAGCATCGAGGCATGTGAATAATTCCTTGACATTAGCAAATTAGTGTATATACTCCTGGGACGCGTTATTACTTTTGTTTATGTAGTTTTTGTTATTGCCTTTGCAAATACTAAACTAGGAGATGTATTTCAAACGCAGTATGGTCACACGCAAAAAAAAATAGGACAAGACGAGTTTCATGTGAAATGAACCTAAACGTTTACAAGTACCTTTCGGTAAAAGAAATAATTTCTTTTTGTTCCTGTTGATAAAGCTGCAAATAATATTGTTAATTGTCGTAAATTTTATATTGTAATTCTACAATAAGAAATTACGAATTCACCAATATTCCAACTGACTAAATTTTCAGAAAGTGAAATTGTGAACAAACACAAACTAGTTGCAACCTCTATACAAGCTGAGTCTAGTAGCATGGAAATTTCTACTATATGTTAGCTTCACAAAGTTCACAAATCACCTTATGAATACGGATTTGTTTCCTCTTCAGGTTATTGCTCTACACGAGAATTTCTATTTTACTTACTAGTGCGCTCAATTCCATGGGAGATCTGATTCTTAACTTTTGTGTCAGAGCTTGTGAAAATAGTGGAATTAACCATTTTTTGAGTGTTAAAAACTCACTTGAAGTGCTGGTGGACTGCATACCTATGTGGAATCTTTCAAGTCTGTTCAAAGTTTTTATTTTTCAACTTCATGTACTACACTTCTACATAATCTCGTGCGACAAAAATTTGCATGTCTTGTCTAGTGGTCATGAAAAACATAAAAACTACGTTGATTGGGATTCTTTTGGTGTGCTTGCAGCACTCAAATTCCTGTTGGACAACATTTTCGTACGCTTTGGCGAAATTGTTTGTCATCAGGATATTGGAAATAGTGCACCACTTGTTGCGGACCTCTTTCTGTACTGTTACAGATCACAATTTGTGGTTAGAAAAGAGAAAGACCCTTCTAAACAACATTTAGTAGAAGAAACAATGACACCTTAGATGTTTAGACGAAATTTTAGCTCTGGGCAACGATGATTTCAATATTTATACCAAATATATATATCCTGTAGAACTGTCTATGAATGAAGCAAATATTGATAATAAAGAATGTCTGTTTCTTCATCTTAGTATTCATATTGATAATGGTAAATTTAATACTAAAATTAACGATAAAAGGGGTGATGTCTCATTCCCAATTGTCAACTATCCGTTTTTAGATGGTGACGTCACATTGTCACACATCACAACTGGTTTGATTTGCTCGTATTTACAACAATGTTTCGGGTTTTATCTAAAGGAATCTATATATAACCCAGAAATTACTACATCAAGGTTTTCTATATCACAAGCTCGTAAAAACATTCACATTTTTTTTTTCAACCGATACAAGGAAATCACTCTCAAGTAAAGGATTTTTGTTTTACAATAATATTCTACACAAAGCACGGAAAGCTCGAAACTCACCCAATAAGTTAACTAAACGTTGATATTGGCTCATTCCCAAGGGATATAGGTATGATATTGTCAAATCGTTAAGGATAGCATTTTTTTGTGGTATTAACATAGGGTCTTTAAACAGAAATTAAAACACTATAATTTAAAGTACTCTTTGGTATGACATAGATTGTGTTCTTATTGTATGACTTATGATATAAACAGAAATTAAAACACTATAATTTAAAGCACTCTTTGGTCTGACATAGATTGTGTCCTTATTGTATGACTTATGATGTACCGTGACTCTCAACCCCGCGTGGGACGTATTGGGATTTATTTTACATGCGATGGGGACATAACTTTTTGTAGGTTTTAACAGGTCTAGAGCTGACATGTCAGTTAACTGCTAGTAGTTCATAGTTTGTACATTTGTGTAATTTATATTCAGTTTCGTCGTAACAAGGAACTCAGACCTTTTTGAACTGATTTTAGGTGTGTTTAATTGTTTAATACTTTTTCCACAATATCCAGATTTTAAATGGTGAGGATTGTGATCACGCCAAAGTACTTTAAACCCGCCGCATTGTTTGCGCCTGTCTCAAGTGAGGAATTTCTAGCCTCTGTATGTCTCGTTTCGTCTTCACCTTTGGTTTATTTTTTATGTTACTTCAGTATATAGGGGCAACTCTTTCGCTGTACCTGTGTATAATGCTGTTTTTGGGACAGCTGCAGCCTGCCCTGTGGTATGAGTATTTCCTCGTTTATTGCAGACCAATAGGTGGCCGTGGGCTGACATTTTCATCCCTGTGGCGTAGTTGTCTTTTTGACATATACACCACACCGATTCTCGTTATATTTTACTTCAAACCATCATATTTTAAATTGTTTTATGTTGCTCTTTCCTTTCTTTCTTTTTTGAATTCCCTTTGGTTTAATGCTTTTATTTTTTGGTTTCCATAAAAGAGGATTATGATATACGAAATAACAATACGGAAGGAATAGACGAAGGGAGATCTAAGGACAAAATATAACCGGGAATATCAAACGGAGATCAAGTAACACAACAATAAAGTACACACAGAAAAACTATCAGCACGAGCCCGGATAAAAACTAATTAATTTCGTCCAGAATGTTCCCGCTTCATATGCTAGACAACTACCATGTGGTCGTTAAAGATCATATTCGGTGAAAGAGAAAGATACGAAAGTATTAATGAACACCCATGGTGACGGTCGTGTAATATTTTTAAAATAGGTGTTATGGTGGAACTGCTAGAAATATTAAGGCAAAAATCATTTGACAACTCTGATATGTATATATAATCACAGAAATAAAGTTTCTATATAACTGCATGATATTCGGCATTTGCGTGAATGTCTCTTATTTTTCAGTCAACATAGATCCAAGTGCCGTTGATTTTGTTGATATTTTATTTTTATGAGTGGTAAAAAGGGGTAAATAAATAATACTTAATCATAAATTTGTCTAAATAACTGAGATAACTAAGATTTGCCTTTGGTTTCTTGGTCTGCTGATTCTACCTCCGTATATACGGATAAATCTATTTACCCAGTACATTAAATCATTCAGGGACAACATAGTACATTTGTTAAAGTAACATCTCTTCCGAAGCAGGAGCGTCGTAGGTCATAGTTAATCACTATAGGTCCCAAACTAAATTAAATTGTCTTAAGTTTGCATAAATCAGTCTTTGAATTCATGTTAGTTCATATATAAAAAAAAATCAAAACATTTTAAAAAATAATAATGTAATTTTTCATTTAGAAACTCTGTTTAGATGACTCCCGCTAGAATTTACTGTTCTGAATAACATCAATTAAAGCTTAGTTTATTCTGAAAACTTTACACATTAAATTACTATGTCAGATTGTTACATAATAAATTATGTACAAAAATGGGAAACGCAGTAAAACTTGATGTTAAAAGCCTGGATTTGACATTTAAATGCAAAGGAATATTGATCTGAGAAATTGGAGTAAAAAACAAGTGACAGTCCTGAGGAATCTTGGGATCGATGGAAGAGATTAAGGTGATGGTTCCCGTGGTATTATATAACATCAACGAATGACTCAACATGCTGGGGTTCTCCCTTAATTAGGTTCATCTTTGACTCCTGGATTCCATTGCTTCTCTTGTTAAAATTTAGAAAGTCCATTTATTTCTACACAAGTAATTCGCATGTTGTTTATTTTTTTTTTGCTCGCTATGTGCTGAGTATTGTTATTTATTGTTTTTTCAAATAATTTTTTAAACCTTTTCCTGTTTTAGGTACTTTAAATTTATATCTAATTACTTTTTGTCACACTTGATATTTCTAATGCCCCAGTCTTAAAATACGATTATTTAAAGTAAGGGATGATTCAGCCATGCTAATTTTGGCATAAACGGATTTTAAGCACCAATCCATGTAAAATTCAGACACCGACTATATAGAGGTGATTAATGGTGTAGAAAAACTCACCGAACGAGTCTGTCTCTATAATTATGCTATATTTTAATGTAACGATAGTCCTTCCTGTATTCTGATTTGTATTTTTGAGAAATCCGTACATTCGTCTCCCACTAAAATCACCATACCAAACAAAATCAAGAAACATTACTCTTGCAAAGTGTCTATTTCATATACAGTCTACATGTTTTGGTTTTTTTTTTTATCTCGATTTATGTATACAAAAGGACTTTAAAAAAAATACCTATTTTTTTCCGATGCCGTCGGTATAGTTTCGCTTCTTACCCTTTGACCTTAAGGACGCTCTTCTATGGAAACGCAAATCACCTGATCGCAATTATGTTTCCCGATTGGCCAAATTCTAACTTAATGGTGTTTAAAAAAACTTTATCGAAAATTTGAAATAGCGTTCAGAAAAACAATCGAAAATTGAAATTGCGTGCCATGTGTTCTTTTCTTGAAAGAAATGTAGAAATTTAGAAAAAGAACAAAATTTTAATGCGTTGGCTATCTTTTTTTCAAAGATAGTACTTGTTTTTCAATAGCTCCACGCATTGCTTACATTATTTTCCCAGACTGTAAAAAGATACAGGGAATGAACAAGACAATGAATTTGTGGATAAGTCATTGCTACAAATCTGCATTAAAATGACATAAATATTATAAATGAAATCTGTATATAAATTTTAGGTATCATTATGTATCGTATACAGTGTGGGAGATAGAACATCCACACTCTAGTATCGCACTTTTGTGTCATCAATCCTACGGGAAAATGCGTCATCATCGGGTCACGGGGTCAACTAGAACAGACCTATCTATCCTTAAGAAGCCGTATATTAAAGCAAGGCACTCCCAAGTGTCAATACAGTGGAACTAGATACGTCTTAATTGAAAGTATTTAGAAACATTAGGATTAAAACCATCGCCTGTCAATAGATTTCTTCCTAGAAGCTTTTATTCGGCAAAACTAAATATTGACTTTTATCAGCGAGAGAAGTTGTTTAACAGTCCCTAATGCACTTAAACCCATCTTGTGGTTTCATTAGATGTATTTTGTTATTCTTGATCATTTATTCAATGCACAAAATTTGCTGAACAAGACATGCAAACAAAATGGAAAATTGCCATTTGCATCTTTATTTGCATTCAATTTTCGCTTTAAACAGCATGCATGCCCTTATAAGACTTAAAATCAATGGAAACGCTCGAATATCTCCCTTTTACAGATCTTATAGTTTCCAAACAAATTAAATTATGATATGCAGAACTCTTAGTCAATAAGGAAAGGGATAAATTTGAACTTCAATTGCATCTGTTTGAGCTGCACGTATATGATATTAGTAACTCTAAAGCCAAACTCTATTATTGCAGTTGGTGAGTTAACTTTATTTACTCATAATAACTTGAAGGTATTTGATAAAAGTGTGGAATACCGGTACTTTTGACTTCAACATGTAGGATGACTTGAATGTGTATCTGTTCCTTAGAAGCTACTTCGTATTTTTTTATGCAATATGTCTAATTGGCAAGCCTTAGAATGTCATTGTAGGATAGACATAGGTTGGTTCCTAGAACTTGGTGAATTTCGAGTATAGATAAAGTGTTCAGGGAATACTGAATTATCTTGTAAAATTAAAAACGGGTCTAAAGTACATTTAGTATTAAAGTGTGATAAGAACACTTAAATGACATGAGTTGTTATTCTTTAAAGAAATTGGGTATATAATTTTGTTTATTTCTATTCATGTGAATACATTTTTTTTTTCTAAAATTATATTCCATTGAAAAGAGCGATTTTAGGATTATTTCCAATTAATGAATTTTGTTTTAATTCATTCTAAGCAAATTTGCATTATATTAAACGATACTTGCAAGTTAAAAATAGAAAGAAAAAAAACAAGTTTGCAATGTTCCGAAAAATAATGGCCCGATGTTTATCAAGGTAAGGTGCAGTGCGATTAGGTATAGTGTCTATGACAAAACTGCAAGACGTCAGTATACACACTTACAGCGTCTTCTTTTTCAAAAATGTCTAAGGAATGTCATAAAAATAATAGAAAAAGCAACTTGTATAAAATTTAAGACAATATTAATTTTCTTCCCGTTTGATATATAATTTCTAAATGATAAGGGCCTTAAATTGACGTAGTTTTGTACTAAAGTAACAATTACAAAGAGATCCTTGTACGTTTACTTAAGTACCACTCAATGTAAGAATTAGGCAATGGGTGGCACATCATATTTCTCAATTCGGTCTTTTTTGCCTCAAATATATTCAGTACATCTAGAAAACAACTGAAAAACTTTTTAAAATTATCCTGAAGCATCTGAGAGGTCGACATTTTTGACTGCTTATATAAGGAAGAAGTGCGAAAAAAAATTCCTGCCATTTTTCCATAGCGCGTTTCAACTAAATTTGACCAATTAATATCTTTTAAAGGCAAATTTTACAAACACTTTGATGGTTTATACCGTTAATTCTGGAGGTTATTGGGTAGAAATATTTGGTTTGTGCAATAAAACCTATATTTTTCCCCTTCATGTGCCAAACCTTATACACATTTTGCCTGATTCTTAGACTGAGAAGTACTTGAGTAATTGACAGAAAAACAGATGGGAAAGATGATTGTTTTTTTTCCCTTACTTAATCCCTTGTCATAACTCGATCTGACATTAGTGGTACAGTTCTACAGAACCCATACACTTATGTTATATGCGGTCAGAATTAAGTTTAATATCTGGAAAGCTGATACATACATTTTTGTTACATAGTTCTGCAAGTTCCTTTCATTGACAAGATATTACAAGTACTCAGAAAAAAAATATCCGGAAAGCTGAGTTTAATACTAGTTTATCGAAATTTTAAGCCCCTGACAGATTTTCATTAACTAAGATTTATTTTTCTTCATAAAAGATAGGATGTGCTATGAATAATTTTTTTTTTGGGTTAAAGATGGGAAAACTCTGATATTAAAAGTTAACTTCCTATTTGACTGAAATTATTCTGTGCTTCTAAGCAAAGTCATAGGTCATATTTATTACCATTATGAAGACTTCATCAACCTCAAGTTAAGTTAAATATATGTGTATGGTCCCTTTTTCCCTTATAACTATTTTGCATTTGTTTTCCTGTGTAGTAGTGTAAACCTACAGCCTTTGGATAGGTCAGTTGTTGACAACATAAAGTAACAAATCTATGCGTTATTAAAAGAATTTTATTTTGAAAGACAGAAATTTACATGAAACTATTACAGTTTAATGAGGACAATGACAATTCTTATCAACAATGGATGAAAAGTTACTATAATCACACATCCTTGGTCATATAAAAGCTCCTTGTTACTGACAATATTCTATAACAAACCTAGGTGGAAAAGATACCATAACCAATCAGTCGTGAGTGAGTTCAATGCCTTCATATCACACAATAACAACAGGACTGAAGTTCACTTTTTTTTTCTTATTGATATCTATATTTCAGCCAGTACCAACAATTGATGTTTTACTAGTGAAAAAAATTCTGGTACTTTTTTAAATTATATTTGTGTTTCAATGTGTCACAAATTAAAAATAACATGATGATACTGTTTTTAATCAATTGTTTAAGAGCAAATAAAACCTAAATAATTAATGATTTCCTTTAAATGTGAAGATCTCTTTAAATTCTTGGCAAACTTGATAAAGCTTAATGCATTTTTTAAATTACTAAATGACTGGATATTGTAAAATGAAGAATGATTATCACAATAAAGTAATTCAGTTTTGATTTAATAACAATGCAACTAATAATCTAGATTTACATTCAACTACTACCCTAACAAGTCCTGAAGTTATGGCCCTTTGATTGATACACCTATAGACTCCAGAGACCAATTTAACATTACAATTCAGTTAGGTTCTTGTACATATGTAGTTACAAATTGCAAAACTGGACTAGAAGACAACTGACTGTTTAAAATTGATTTTCAATGTTTTCTTTAATTATTGAATTTGCTTTTTAAAATATTATACGCAGTAAAATATTTTACCATACTAAAAAATTAACGCTATAAGCTCAATATAGGAATAACTAATTACACTGTTTGCTGAATATAATTCTTGGTCAAACAATGTTCATTTGTAAATTATCGCAATGTTTTTTTAACATTGTGAAAAACATAATGAGTTAGTAAATGAAATAAATATAATTTGCATTTTTGAATTTTTAATGAGAGACAAAGGACTTTTTATGTCACCGAAGTTTAAAGTGCATTTGATCAATGATAAAATCACAATAATAAAAACTTTTAATAATTTAAGAATTCACTGAACTGGAATCATATTTTCATTCAAAATCTATATCCCTTATATAAATCAGGTACAACATAAACAAGTTCCAACTGAATAAAACTATAAAATCATAGAAAATGTACAGAGTTTTCTGGTAACTAAGTTGGTAGTCCCAAACTACAAAACACTGTACTTGAGAGTGCAATAATCAATGATGTATAAAAAATCTCAGCACCTAATGAGTAACCACAGCAAAAAAAGATATAATGTTGGCACAGCAAAATCTTATATGACATGACCTCATTTTGTTTTATACTGTACTTCTGACTTGTTTCATTGTAATAAATGAATTGACATTTCAAATTCTTCCATAGAAGAAATGAAAACATCCATGAATCACAGTGGAATATGCTGTTTCTCTAGCGTTCAACACACTAAAATCTAATGGTTTGTGACTAAAAGTTTGGAGGTTTATATGCATAATGCATTCAATATTCCAATGATGGCAAAATGACTTTTCACAAAGCAATATAAAAAACCTGGAAATTCATTATTGATAATATATTCTAACACCTTTCAAAGAGGGTTAAATTTGCTGTATAACCTTTACCTCTGATATTTAGATGTGACATATTTTTACAGTTGTTTCATATTTCATCTCGAACTGTTTGTGATCAATTTTATACATGTATAATGGGCTGGCTGTAAAACCCTTGAAAATGCCAAAAGAAGCTATATGAAAAGAAATAATATTACATGAATGACAGTATTTCAATGCTCTTTTCAATAAACTATTTTCCACAATAATTAATGAAGATATCAAACATAGGTCAGACCAATCAAAAATGTTTTATAACATTGAGAAATGTAGAAAGTTATCATACATTTACCAGTACTATATTATGGCTATGTTTCTGCAACCAAGCTATCAATGCAATTAATTCATATCTGTGGAAAGTTATCATTTAACACGACTAAGCTACTGTAATTACAATAAATATATTATGGCTTCAGATAAAAAAAGACAACAATTATCACATGTTTCAGCATGGCACCTCCTTAAACCCACTTAAAGCAAGTGTTATGATATATTCTAGGGTCCATTAAAAATACACAAAAGTCTTGAAAGATTAGAAATATTATTTCTTTAAGGATGATCAAATGTTATAGGTTTCTTATTTCAATACAATGGAGAAAATAGTAACAAATGATGAAAATTAACAAAACAAAAATTAAAACATTCATAAAAATAGTCTCCATATTTTATAGACAATGACCAAACACAAAATGAGGTAGACATATATATATAGCCATTTCGGCTTTAACATGAAGGAAAAAATGAAGTTTTACACTTACATGGTTTTAAATTAAATTAATGTATGAAAAAAATCTAAAGGTTATTTTGTTAACTGTATCCAATGGTAACCAACTCTTTCATAAATCTATAAATGAAATGGTTTACATGTGTGTTCCATGCTTATGTATGGGAACTGTATAATTTCTTCCTAAAAATGGATTTAAAGACATCACCGGTTTACAACTAAGTGTAAATCTAACTGTTGTTTAGTAATACACAATACAGTATTGCCCTATGCTTCAGATAATGACAATAGTAAATTAGAATTATCTGCCATTTGCCTTCAATTATCATGTGACAATTAATTTTGCAAATATATAGTACATTTAATCAAAATTTTTATTTTCATTGGTGGATATGGAGTGTAACTTGCAAAAGCAACTATATATCAATGCCTTGCATTGAAAGTAGCTAGCATTCATCTTGACATGACTAATTATAAGGTAACAAAAATAATCTTGGTCAGCCGATTTGTTTTTGCCAACTCATTTATAACCTAACTCAAAATATTATTCTTGCTTTTCATGTGGAAATTTCTTTCGAACAATTTTAGGCCAATCTCGTAAAAATATAGTTTTTTTTTTTAAATTTTTTGACAAAAATACCTACTTATCCATATCAATACTTATGAGTAGAAAAAATGCAAACTAACCATTTATAAGGTAGCCTAACAGGAACTATGGTAATGAAAGAATCAATCTATCAATCTATGTCACTATTATATAGCTTATAACATTTCACATAAAGCATTTACCAATGATGAAAAAACAAAATATTCCCATATTGCTAAGAGTAATGTCCTCAGGAACTAAAGTATAAAATGAAATAAAAACGAAACAAGGATTACCGATACAGAAAGGGTTATTGTATGAATATCCAGAATCATATTAACATAAATAGCATTCCCAACTGGAAATTAAACATTGTACTCTGCACAATTGTTCCTTATATATTCATGTAATAACCATATACTACCAATAAAATATGGCAAAGTTTATACAAACAATTAAATCAAATTTGTTGGAAGTTAATTGCAAAATCTTCGCACCCTGTCACTTAAAGAGAATTATGATGTGATAACCTAACAAATGTTTGATTTAGTACAAAAATGTTTTCGATAATTAATAACAACAGAGATTAAACAAATGTAACTTAAACTTTGACACTTAAAGATGATACAAAATATGTTAATGTTTTCCATAGTACCATGAAATTGAAACAATGCAGCACAAAAGACCTGTCACTAAAGCAGAACATTTAGAATGGACATTGGGACAGAATTGTCAAAAACTAGGATGCTACAAGATCTGACTGTTATCATTTAACAATGGTTGTGCTTCTATCTTTACTTCACCTGTAAAAAGAAAAAAAATATTTAATGCTCCCCTACCTGGTGTTACCATTATAAAGTTGGATATAAAAAGGTTGACACTTTTTGGTAATTTAAACAATCTCTTGATTGAAATAAGTGACTGCCAATCACATCTCTAAATTAGCATATTATCTTACATCATAACTACTGGTAAAACCCTGAATTAAATTCTGCCAGTTCGAGGTGACCTTGGAGTAAAAATAATGTCAAAGGACATATTGGAAATAAATATTATCTGTGAACAGTTACTGTCATGGATTCTCAAACACTGCTTCTATGATAAGAAAATAAATGGTCTTCCAATAAAATAATGATGATAGTGTCAAGAACCAAATTAAGTAACACTAAAGGAATGTAACTTTGAATTCTTCGTGATAACAGTGGTATACCCAAAGATGAGAACTACCAGTACAGCCCTGGGTAACTATATTTACAACCCATCATCATTTTTAGTACATATAAACTAAAGCACCTACTACTTACAGAGAGTGAAATAGTTTCCTTCAGAGAATAGAGTTGGTCTTCAGGAGATGGAGTTAGTCTTCATGTGATTTTTACATAGATGACCATAACCTGATAAACTTTCTGAACTTTCTCAGGTAGTTAACTGGACAATTGAGAAGATAACTTTAACTTTCTATTACATTTGAATCTTTGAAATAATCTCAGTTGTATAATTATCTACCTAAGGGAGTTTATCTGGCAATGGTCAACTATTCATAAGACCAACTTTATCTAATGAATTTAACTATGTTACTTGCTATAATACTGTTTTAAGTTCTATCTACTCAAAAGGAAGAATCAAACTAAACAGTTCAAAATCATAAAAAACACAACTTTGCTTTATTGAAAAAAAATTGTGACCTGGGCACAATGGTGCAGACTTTATTTTTGCAGCCTAATAACTTTCAATAAAAAAAAAAAAACAATACTCAAATAATAAAATCAGTAAGTTAAATATACATAAAATATATGAACTGAACTACACGTAAGGATAATTTGTTAGTCAAAATACACATGTTACAACAATCCAACTAGAAATCATTAATCCCAGCATTAACTTACCAGAATAAAAGTTTAATCACTTTCTGTATCGGTCTCCTCACTTTCTGTGAATATTTTAAAAGGAGACCTTTACAGCTGAGAGATAGACTATAAACAGGAACTTGTGTTAATAATGCCACAACGCTGCATTTTGGTTTTTGGAATCATAAAAATGACATATTCAAGTTTTATATCATTCAATTAAAAAAAAAAACAACAACTCAAAGTTGAGATGTACCATAATGAGAAAAAATAGAGAGCAATGCTAACTTAATTGATACCCATACTCCCACAAACAATAACATATATCTTTTAACTTCCAGAATAATTTGACTCAAATTCTTAAATAGAAAGTGCACAATGGGAATATCATGATTCTGTGAAAATTTCATTAAATTCCATTCAGCGGTGGAGAGGGAGTAATAGCAAAGAAATGAGCACTCTCTGCAAAAAAAAAGGACAGATGGACACCATACCCACCAAAAAAAAAAGAAAATAAGAGGTGTTAAACAGATAGAAGGTCCCCATATTCATAAACAACAAAATTAATCTTTTGTTTATGTGAAATCCTCAAATTCATTTGGATCAAAATAAAACTTGGGAAACTATGAGCAATACTCACTTGCCTAATACCCCAAAACACCTCCATTTAATATAACACACATTTTTTACTTCAAAATTAATTTGATACATAACCTAAAAAAGAAGGTGCATAATGGGAATTCCATTCAGTGGTGTAGTAGGAATAACAGATAACAGATCGGTTCTCCTCTGTGTAATGAAAGAAAGGAAGTATTGAGTGAAAGAAGAACCAACACCCCTTTACTTTATACCCTCCACTTTGCTTGTAGGGGGTATAATAAGAGGTTCACAATGGGAATATGTAATAAAGATTCTGTGAAAGTTCCATTAATTCCATTCAGTGGTGTAGGAGGAGTCATAGATAAGAGATGGGACCCCATATGTAACAGAAGAAAAGAAGGACAGATGCCCCTGAATTAAAAGCATTGATTAAAATTGAAGCATAATGATTTTTTTAGGGAACAGAACCTTTTTACAACAAAGGTTTTACCATTTATTTCACATTTAAATTTTTTTTATACAAAAATAATACGGTTAATTTCCATAAATATAGTTGACTCTAGAATGCTAAGAAAAGGTCTTTTTGCAAAATTTTACGGAATAAACCTCCAATCAAAAAGGGATTCAGATTTTCCTACTGTACTAGAATGTTAAGTTTGGTAAAAATCCATTGAGTTTTGTTCATGAGAATGTAACAGTTTGAAAAACTGACAGTTAAAAAATAGTATCATGATATCTCCCAAACAACTTTATCTGACAGAAAAAAATAATGACTTTTGAGATTGACATCTGAAAAAATGCATATCTGCTAAAATCAAATGAAAATAGACTCAAAATATCATCTATTTTCTAGTCATAGCAGCCATGTTTGAGATTAGATCTGTTCATTCAATGTGAAAAAAAAGTTAGAAACCTATTCAAAACATCAATTATATAAGCCATACTGGCATGCCATAGGTGTCTACAATGTAATTTTTTATCTAACAATATTTGTTACTTTTCATATAGGAAGAAGATTCTAGATACTAACTATAAAATGACAGTTACTGTTCACAAATTCTTATCTTCATACAATAATTATATCAATATCCAGCTGATTAAAGCAATAATTCAACAATTTTCCTTCACAGAAAAGAAGTTGATTATCAGTAAATCACCATCATAAATTGTACCAGTTGATTATGTTCATCACTATTGAAAATCACTAAAAATAGTGCTTGTAAGTCCTCCTCAATTTATTTCTTCTGTTGAAATAATTCAAAACTGAGGACCTGCTTGTATTTATTTAACTACTTCCAGGTAAATCATTTTGATGCACAGTTATTTTCAGAATTTTCTACTTTGTGTAATTACCAAACTTATTTGTGCAAATAGTTAAATATCATATTTTGATCATAATTTTTTGCTAATAATAGGATAATTGACTGGAAAGAATGAATAGCCAAAATATTGTGATTGCCGAAGAAAGCCTAGATTTAAAGAGTGTGTGTAACTTGCACCAATATTTTTAACATGAATTCTTAATTCTGTGATTGACAGATTGATACCAAAGTTGTAACATTTTGGCGGGAGAAAGTCTGAGAATGAAATTACCAAATTTATTTCACAGTGTGAATTTTTGTAATTTATTACACTGGGAACATTCGATAAAACACTGCTATTTATATAATAAAGAGGTTTTCATTGATGTTAGTAGTCATTACTCTATAAACAATAACATCAATGGCATTCAAAGGCAATTAGGGACCAAGTGAATTCAGTGTCAGGTGACCAGATTTACAATGCCTATTTAAAGAATTTAGACAGGTGAAAGTTGAATCAATGTTGAAAGAAATTACTAAGATTATCATATAGATGGCAAATATCAAGAAAAAAGTCTATGTAAAAAATACATTAACTTGCTGTGCTGAGTTTTGCCCACATCTTTTTTTTTTTATCTTAGAATACATCGCTTTTTTTTCTGTCTCAAGGATATCCAAGTACAATATGTACAAAGAATTAGTGAATAATAAAGCATTATGTATTATTTCCTGTCTAGGTCACCAGTAGATTTAACACATGTATGAATCATACAACAACACTTCTAGACATAATTGTGTGATTCAATTTTCCAATTAATCATTTGGTTTTGTCAGGAACATATACTAAAGTATGACTAAATAAATCATGTATTAAACTCACCAGACCCTTCATTAAAGGAATCATGAAGATTGGAGGACTTTTTCCTTTGAGAAACTGATAAGGCATGTGGATTTTCAGGTATAAAAATGGCTACAAGGAAGGCCATTATGACTAGTATTGCACCAAAAGCAAATGGAGGACCTGGAACCAAATCCTATAGAAAACAAAATCATAGTGTTATTATTAAAACCGTATTCACATCTTATTATTGTAAATAGAAATTATAGTAATCGATTTAACGTACTTAAGTGCCAGTCTCTGTGAGAATCAGGCAGTGGGTGAAATATGGTATGAAAAAACCAACAATTTTGTAAGTTTAATTCGACTATTTGTACATTAGAATCAAGGGAAAAAAAGAGTTCCATATCATTTTGGTAAATTGAGTCAATTAATTTATAATGTTTATGATTTTTAAACCTGTATAAGATCCAACCATTGCACTTTCCAAAACATCATCTAGCAATGTTAAGCAGCAAACATATGATAAAGCATTTAAACCTTCCTGATAGTCACTGGTATAATGTCGTTAATTGAAGTACCAGTTTACATGAAAATCACACTGCCCATAGTAGAGGTGATTTAAAGAGTAGAAGAACCTATCAAACAAACGATGCTTTTTCGGTCTACATATGCTATATTTTAATGTAACGATAGTCCTTCCTGTGTACAGATTTGTATTTTTGAGAAAACCATACATTCATCACCCACTAAAACCAAGCAAATCAAACAAAATCAAGAAACATAACTCTTCCAAAGTGTCAATTTTACACACAATCTTTATACTTTTTACCTGATAAGAGCAACTAACAAACAAAGATTGGTTATATGGTCTGTAAATGTTTCTGAATAAGAAATAAAAGTGTCTTTTGCAGGTCTTTTACAGGTATGAATCACTTCCTGTCTGATTTTTATAAGGAAAATGACACTACAGCTGATGTGATACAATAGATGTAGGTAGATTGAACACCAGTGGTATAGTCAAAGTAAAGTACCTCAAAATATTACTATATATATTGACTCAGCCTAATAGCCTTACCCTAAACGCATCATGGAAACTATGAGATGAATTGGCTGGTTTGTTGTTAGTTTCTTGGGAATTTAGGTCTACTCCAAACAGAGAGAATATACAACCAAAAACTGCAGGTCCTATACCATTACACAGGCCTCGGATCCCTGTAATTATACCCTGAGCCACACCTGAAAATAAAAAGCATTTGGTATGTAATTATATCCTAAGCCACACCTGTAAGTGAAAAACAGAAGGTCTGTAATTATATCCTGGACCCCTACTATTTACGTTACAGACCACCAATTCAACCAATGAGCACTTGGAACGTATGCAAAAAGAGTCCTACGCAGAAATTACCCCCTGTTCCTCAGTGCTGTGAAAAAAATGTTTTCATTTTATGTCAATAATTAAAATGGTTTCTGAAAGGAAAATCATTTTTGTACATTTTGTAGGTGCATTTTGCTTCTTGTGATGTTCAGCTTAATCTCCATAATGATTTCTAAATATACCCCTGTCTTGTGAAAACACTGGGATTTCCAATGTTATTATAGACCCTTCACTTCCGGTCACCAGTACTGCACTGCAAGTCTGCTAACACCACATGCAGGGTTTTTTCCAGGATTTTGAAAGCTGTAGTCACTTTCGAAAAAATGAGGACCATTTTAATGGTATATTTTTTAAAGTACGGTAGATATTTCAGAATCATCTGTTATTAACAGCACTGTGTAGAGACATTAAATAAAACTTAAATGTACATGTACATTGCATATGAATAAAGCACATAATTTTTTTCCACTATCATGCAAGCATGTGTTGCAGAGAATCCAAATAGCATGCCTGTGGTTAAAATAAAAGAAACTCCCAAGCTTTTTTAGAATCATCAAAAATAGAAATCCCTTTACACTCTTCTACATTAATCAGGGACATACATCCCTGGCTTAGTTTTAAATGTATTTCATATTTAAAAAAATGCTGTTTTCTGCATTGCCACCCTTTGTAGAAACACAAAAATACATCTGGCACAGTGTAGATATAGAACTGCATAGCATGCACCAGTGCTACTTTGGACAGATATAAATATTTTCAAATAGGTATTTCCCTATTGTTGCCTCATGAGATTCTATTTTTAGCATTAGTTTCAACTGCTTTTGGGAACCAGACCAAGTTAACGACAAATTTATGACAATATTTTTCAGTTATATTCAGTATTGGTCACCGAGAAATTCATTGACAGCATAAATGATATTTTCAAGATCGTAAACACTGCCGACATGCAACTATACAAAATGTAGTGACACCAGGGTAGTGACAAAATTACCCACATTTGGTTTCCACTTGAGTGTGATGTACAAAAACAAATGATAAATTACTTTTTAATGTCATTTTGATACAAAGTTAATGAGAAGTAAAGGAATCTTCCAAGCAGCAACTATTATCAGCATTTGAATTTTCATGCTTGAGTGGTCAGAAATTGACATTTAGTCCACGTGTCTGATTAGTGTATTTGGTGAATTAGGTGATAGTTTACACAAAATTTTGACACATGTTGAGAGTTGTAATTAGCTAGGGGTAATAAAGTTGTCACATTCCCCACTTGAACCAATGTTGGGCTTACAGCTCTTAATGTTTTTTGTACTTAAAAAGATTTTAGGTGACAAAATTGAGACTAGATTATTTTCGTCATTGGCAAATATGACGAGCGCTAGAAAAATCACAGTCACATGCCATTCTGAGGATTGTGATCTGATGTATGTAGAATCGTGCTGATACACAGTCCTCTGTAGGTTAAAGTTAAGGTAAAGACCAAATGAAGCCATTGAATGTTGTGAAATTAGCATTGAAGCTTACAGGAAGTGGAATTAGTGGTTTCTAGCCTAAAAGTAACAAGCAACTCTTAGCCATATGTCGCCCACTGCTGCAAAAAAAAATGAAGTATAAAAGTCCCATTTGTCACATCAAAATGGCTATGCAATACCAATAAATACATAAGGTGACTAACAATCCTATGAAATTAAAAAAAAATCTGTTGAGTGGTATCGGAGGAGTTGCTTCC
Organism: Perna viridis; assembly: GCA_037379345.1. Taxonomy (NCBI): domain Eukaryota; kingdom Metazoa; phylum Mollusca; class Bivalvia; order Mytilida; family Mytilidae; genus Perna; species Perna viridis. Next base: position 57,532,351 of record CM074511.1, read on the forward strand.
ACAAAGTGTTCCTATAGTATACTATGTACACATTCAACAAAATTCAATAGCCCCTGTATAATTTGTCAAATCAAAATGGTGACTCAACATAATCAACTAAAAACAGTGACTAACAATCCTACAAAACTGAGTTGCATCCAGAAGTGTGACCGCATGCACGCACATATGAAAACCAGTATTTCTATGTCTCCTTCAACGCAGAAATGGGGGAAAAAGACATAGGGTTTGTAATTATACCCTGGAACACACCTGAAAGATAAGAACATAGGGTCTGTTATTGCACACTGGGTCACAAATGAAAGTATAGGACAAAGGGTTCATTTTTATACCCTGGGCCACACCTGAAAGTGAAAACAGGGGTTTGTCATTATACCCTGGACCATAACTGAAAGAAGAGAATATAGGGTTTGTAATTATACCTTGGGTCACACCTGAAAGAAAACACTGTAGTCTGAGCCACAAATAAAAGTAGAAGACAGGGTTTGTAATTATATTCTGGCCCACAACCCAAAGTTAAGAATGGACCTACCCATATTATATATAATACTAGGCTAATACCAGCACATAAAATAGTCATCCAATGAAGAAAATCCATCCATTTTATTATAAACTAGCCTTTCCATATGTTAAAATTTTAAAATGTTAGAAAATAATTCTATCTGATAATTATTTTCCAAGGTAAATAGCCAAATACTGGTATGAAATATGACAAACAAAACATAAATATCAATTTATCAATTTTACAAGGTTTTCCACTTAACTCTATCTAGAGTATAACTATCTAAAAGTGTTTACACCAATTTTTGTATTACAAAATTGCAACAAGAAGTTTGTTGCATTTCATTTCTACTACATAAAACACAATTATTTACAATTAACTTGGAAATGAATATGTATAACTTCTATACAGAGCTTACATGAGAAGCTGTTTTTTCTTCTTTATTTTTTAATTAACTGTAAAAGTTTTAATCATGGAAATCTAAGCCTATATATACAATCATGGTGCATCTCCTAGACAGCAGTACATTATATTGTCCATATATCTTAACTTTTAGGACAGAACAGAGAGGTAATTGGATTTTTAATCTATTTTGACAAGATTCAGACTCTGACCTTTAAAGAAGTCTCAAAATTAACTATAAAAATCATCCCTGATTAAATTTGTCTGACAGTTTTTATAAAAATCCATTACATGAAACAGAAGTGATCTGACCAACCAACTATATGTGATATAATGGTATAACTCGGTGGTATCACAATGTGTAATATTGCCTTAGACATGACAATATAATGTTTACTGTCTCTTTACCCAGAAAATTCAATACATGAAATTGGTTTTTGAAAGAAAAGGCTCTGGAGAAAATAAAAACTGAATATTTGACAATATAGATCATAATCTGGTGATTTTAGAATAATAGAAATAATCCTTAGAGAGTCTGGTTTATAATCATGATTTTCAAGACAAATTATTAAATAGAAGAATCTAGTTGTTATCTAAGCAGTAACATAAAATTGTAGATAAGTCTGTGTAAACCCAGACATTATCATACCTATCCCATCAATGTACTCTTAACTGTCATTACAATAAAAGGGAATTTCATGATTCTTAAGGTTTATGTTTGCTATGTAAAATACATTAAGTTTTAGATAAAAATCAACTGCTTACAAAAACGTGATACAAGACAAATTAGAAAGATTTCAAATAAAATGTTATCTCATAAAACCAGCAAAGCTGATCATAATTCTAGTGAATACTAATGAAAATGCTTACATGTATATCAAGTAAAATAAAATGCTTTGCAAGGCCCAGCTTGATATGACCACAGATTCAACAGTGCAAACAAAAATAAACACAAAATTACCATATAAGACAAAAAAAATAGGCAATCTTTAGTATACAAAGGTGAAGAAAATGTTTATTGCTGACCCTCCTTTTTTCATCGAATCCTAAAAAGGCTTGACCTAAACCCTTTAAATCAGTCAAAATCTCTCTTTTGTTGTATGAAATCTTGTGATACAATTTCATTGATATCCCAATGCATTTACTCAAGTATTTGCCTAAAAATATAGAATGTTTTGTTGCATCCCCAAAAAAATTCAACAACATCCTTCATTTTTGTGGTACGATACATTGTGGTCTAATTTCAAAGAGATCAATGAACTTTAAATGGAATTCAGGAATTCTCAGTCACAACAAAAAAATCAATCCCAGCCTTCTACTGGTTGTAAAAACAACCTGGTACAATTTCTTAGAGATCAATACACTTTCACAATAGTTATTGACTGGAATTCAGGAAAATGCTTCTTTCTTGCCCCTATTTTCAACAAAGTTCAAGTCACAACCCCCAAAATAAATCACTGCCTTCCTTTTGTGGTATAAGCTAATACTCAAGCCAGATTGATTACAGACAATGATGACATGAATGACAACAGCAGCATTATATGACATCTGTTTTGTGGTCATTTAAAAAAAGAAGAAGTTGATCAGTAGGGGTAGTTATAAATGTATATATATGCTCCCCCTCAAACAAAACAAGTTAAACAAATCTGCACTCAATGAGTTTTCACACAGATAATTTTGGCTCCAGTTGTTTCATTACATTATGCTTTACTCCCAATTATGAAGCTGAAATTTCACTTGTCAATCATATCTTAAGATTTATTTCCATAACATTAACAGAGGCAGACAAACTGATAAAGAGAAATAAGGATCCATTAAGACCCTGATTCTTTTCAAGCATAGGTATACATATACAACAATCAATGTAAACAGGAGGACATGGCCACTATACTGCTTAGACGGTGGAAATAATCAGGTAGTCAGGAGATATATCATACACAGAGGCACTGGACTCAGTAAAACAGAAACAAAACAGCACAGAACATTTGAAGGAGAAAAGAATGGGCAACACATGGGTGTTTATCATTTAGAGGGTCATAATATATTAATCTAAATTACATCAAAACAGTAAAATTGTAAGGTAAAACTTGACATTAAGGACCTATAGTTATACCCAAAGGAAGGATTAAAAAAATACAGTACATGAAACATTGATTTAATTTTGCTTAAGTAAAAGGGAACCCAAATATCCAATACAAACCTTGTTGATCAGGAGCAGCATGCTCAGAGGCAAATGTACTAATAGCTGGATAAGTAACACTGGACATGGCAGCTAAACACCCTGCAGTCCAAATAATCCTGAAATATATCATCATGTTACATAAGTAACAAATTCTCACAATCTGCAATATATTCTAATGATAGATTTTATGTTTAAATCATCCAAAGAACTACATGTCCTATTAAAAACAAAACAATGCAAAATCAGAGTGTTTCTAGTTTATTTTACACATAAGTAACTTCCATGTGGAGAGATCAAATAAGAAAACAAGAAAAATTGTGCGCAATGCTCATTAACTTGATACCCCCACTCCTGCATTTGATAACATGCAACATTTAACCTCCATATTGATTTGGATCAAAATCTAAAACAGAAGATGCACAATGGGAACAAGTAATAAAGATTCTGTTAAAGTTTTATTCAATTCCACTCATTGGTGTAGGAGAAGTAATGGATATGAGATGGGTCCTCCATGTCCCAATATTCAAAAATGACAAAATCCATGTTTTGCTATGTGAAACCTTTAAATTAATTTGGATCCAAATCTAAAATAAGAGGTGCACAATGGGAACATGTATCAAAGATTCTGTGAAAGTTTCATTTAATTCTAATCAGTGGTGTAGAAAGAGTAATGGATAAGAGATGGGTCCCCTGTGTAACAGAAGGAAGGATGAACGAAAGGACGGACGTACACCCCCATCACTATACTACTTTGCAAGTGGGGGTATAATAAAATATTTTCACTTAATACTAAATTCAATCAAAAGGGTGTTTCCTATGTTTGAACAAGCTTACCAACTATAGTTTTTCATTTCATATTTATTTTCTTTGTTGCTTAAATTTAGAGCAAAGTATGGAAATAAAGATTCTTCTTCAGTAATGAGAGGTTTAAATTATTTATCCACTAGAGATGGTAAAGTTAAGATTTTCAACATGCAAGCTTTAGTGAGCATGCTGAATTCTTAATCTTACCATAAGAAGTAGAGAAATAGCTGACATAAAGATGAGGTTGAAGGAGAATCAGTTTCTGCCATGAAATCTGTAGAAACCTTGGAAAATATAAACTGGCGGGAAAACTTTCACAGAAATTTACATAGTCTAACTCAAAAAGCCATGTGCAATTTCAATCATCTGCTTAGAATAGTAAAAATCACCCATGATAAGTAGTACTAATTAGCCATACATTTCAAAGGTGGGAGGACACTGACAAAGCTGAAATATTAAATGTGCAATTTGAACACTTCATTTATTTCACTCTGAAATTTAAATGTCAAAAAAACACTATCATCTATAAAATAAGAGGTCATTTCATTGTATTTTTGAAGAAATTTAATCTATTTTAATAATGTTGAACCCATTTGATAACCAGGGGAAAAGATTAACAGTCACCCACTTGCCAGTGGCGATCAGAAATGTGCCTGGGTGACCATTTTTTTCTATTTTAGTATCCCAGCTGGCTAATTGCCAAAAAAATAATTGTAAACATAACTTTTAACAGGTTACCATTCAATCGGAAATGTAGCATCCCTAGTTAATACAGAAATCGTTCATAACCAATGCCGGTTTCTGTTTAAGAATTGCTTATTAATTTCCACATCCGTTATTTTGTAAAATGTGGAATTTTATTTCATATAGTTTATACCCTCAAAACAAGTACTTTTACGTACCAAACTTTTGTCCAAAACAGTCTGGGCAACCAACTTTTTTTCTGGGCTAATTGATTTTATAGTTAAGTAGCCCAGGTGGCTACTGGCCTCAAAAAGTTAATCTTGACCCCTGTTAACAATATGCTTATTTGTTTATCACATGATTTGTATATAGATATGTATTTTAATGACCATTGAAAAATATTTACCATCTCTGTGAACCAAAGCCGAAGCAAAACAGCTGTGATATTTCAAACACCAGACCAAATACAATGGAAGTTTTATGTCCTAAATATCTCATTAGAAATGTTAATATCAATGTCTGAAAAATAAAAAAACAAAAGTGACATTAGTAAGCCATTAATATAAGCTTTATTAGGTTTGTTGATTAAAAATTAAAAATGCATGGAGGATAAAGTCAGGTCACATAAAATGACGACTAATACATCACTTTAAATAAAAGTTTTTCATATTCTTCAAATTTTTACCAATTTAATTTATTAAAATTATTCATCATTTGAATCTAATCATCAAGCATCCAAAAATTAATTACAATTGTTTTTATCTATTAAAGTTATCTACAAAAGATTGTAAAATATTGAATAAAAGATGTATATTCCGTGATCATAAATAGATATTTGTTATTATTTGAAACTTACTTGAGCAACAACAGATAACACTCCAACTAAAGCAATATATGATGCTACCTCTTCTGCTGAAAAATTCATAACCTGTAAAATAGATGTAAATTCAAATTAGTCATTAATTGAGGAAATTCTAAAGATATTCTATTAGTAGTGAAAGGGAAGTAATTCCTGTTTGTGCAATATTTGATTTGTGTACAGACTATTGCCCAACTACTGTGAAAGTAATTTAATTTGTGGATACCAATTTTTGTGGCATAAAAAAGATACACAAGTTTGTGGATTCTTGAATTTGTGGCTTTGAGGTTTTCAGTACACACATCAATGGGAATCTCCTTTCCATGGCAACCAAAATTTACTCATGATCTAATCATCGACTAAGCCCAATATTTTGATAGCTATTTATTACTACATATATACCAGTATTTGGACAGCATGCATGAAATTTCAAAGTGGTGAATTGTATTTGAATGAACTAATGCTGTTTATTTTTATATATCAATATTAAGAAAATATCTTACAAAAAACAAGTTTGTAATACTACAAGCTTCTAATATTTCCATCCTTCCAAGAAATATCTATATATTATTGTGTACACTAAAGATTTCTTATTTGTGAATAGCAGTGAATAAAACAACAAAATACACAATTTACATATACATGAACATAAACTGCACATAAACTTTAGAAATACATGTAAATTCTCCCTATACATTTAATAGAACAACTCATGACTAGATTTGTCATAAATTACAACATATTTAAGAAAACTAAATCTGATAACATATGAAATGATAAAAACACACTATTATAATAAAGATAATATTTTCCATGTATAATTAATTTTGAGGTAGTCTTTTACAAATAGAAAATTGCAATCAACACTTGTAAGACCTACCAATCTTAGATATACAAAGAATGATGAGTATTCCCCAGCTTCTGGTAGATACGATAAAAATACTGTACAGCATAATAATAGAATTAACTTGTCACTTCCTATCTTCTTTAATGCCTGAAAATAAAAAAGCTAAAATTAAAAACTTAAAAAAAAATCCGAAATAGAAAAAATTCTGATAAAAAAAAAAAAGTTCCATAACCTTTAAAAGATAAGGGAGCAATTTAACCCATCAATGTTTCTTAACCTTTAAGAGATAAGGGTGCAATTAAGCCCATTAATGTTCCTTAACCTTTAAAAAGATAAAGGAGCAATTTAACCCATCAATGTTCCTTAACCTTTTAAAAGATAAGGGAGCAATTTAACCCATCAATGTTCCTTAACCTTTAAGAGATAAGAGAGCAATTTAGCCCATCAATGTTCTTAACCTTTAAAAGATAAGGGAGCAATTTAACCCATCAATGTTCCTTAACCTTTAATTGTTCTTTAGAATAAATCACACAACTCCAAACTGAATTGGTAAACCACACAAAAATAGGGCATCTAAACGAACATTAAATGATACATGTACCTGCCATGTTGCAAAAAAAATTTGGGGGTAATAACAACTTAAAATGAATTTTGTGTAAATTATCTGATCAAACTGAAATTCGAACAGTATCTGCACTTAATGATACTCAATATCTCAATATCTTTTAAATTAATCATCTGGAAACCATCAGACTGACTGACAGAGGGACAGGTAATTTTTGGAGGGTATCACATAATACCTAACCACTATCTGTGGCAGTGACTGTGTATACAAACTGGTTTTAAAAACTCAACTTCTTTCCAAAATGTACGTTACAAAGTAGAATATTTGATACAAATACAAACCATTACTTCACTATCAGAAAACCAAGCAATTACTAAACTGCTAGAAACAGTTTACTTACACCAAATGGATCAGCTTGTTCCCATGAGATCTGTGAACCATAGCTTACAGGTCTGATCTTCTCTGGAAGTGATTCTGGTACAAATAGTAATATAAATAGAACATCTAATACAGCAACAGCTGTGGCTAGCCAGACAACTAAATTGTCACTATAGGCATTCTCTAAATAAGCTCCTAATGCAGGGCTTGTTACTAAACTGGCTGCAAAGGTTGCCGATACCTACAATAAGGAAATATGATGAATGATTTGTTCTGTTTCAGAGTGTTTAAACACATGTAGGATCTTTCAACAGTACTGATGTTTTAAAACTACATTGTAACTATTTATCTGTAACTTTTACTTCAATGTCAGGAATTAATTAAAATTACATTTGGCAATGATTTGATTTACTAGAAGAAATAAAGAGAAAATGAAATTTTGTTTTCACACAAAGCAGTTTGTAAATTTAGTTCAATGACCACTGTTGGAAGCCATAGTGAGACCTCCTGGTGTTCATTCTTTCTATTGTAAAGATGTATGCCAGGTTTTATGTTATTGCTCAGCTGCTAAGTTGGAGATCATGTTGATTTGCCTTTTTTTACCATCTAAAAGGATGCTAACTGAGGTTCAACCATAATCAAATACAATTTAAAAAGCTTCATTATATAAAATATAATAAATGCTGAACTCAACTGATTTTTATTAGAATCTATTATTAGAATTTTCCCAAATTTTAAACCCCATACAGAAGAACCTTATTAAGTCAAAGTCGAAGGTACCATGCAAAAATGTTCGCGTTATTTGAGGTTCCAGTAATCTGAGGTCAAGGATAAACCAGAAATACTACTAGTTTGGTCCATGATTGTTTCTGTATTTACATCATTTGATGTGCTTGCACATGTACATGTACTTCACTTTACAAGGCGCTCTGTCATGCCTTGTGTTTCATATCAGAAGATATTTTTTGTAAGTTGTATATCATGTTTGAAATTCTGGATGGCACCATGTGTTTTAGTGAAATTTCCTTTTTATGAAGGTCATAACTTCATAACATGCTGCTTAGTATGACTCATAATCAAGAGTATCATCAAACCACGTGCTCTACATTACAAAGACAGAATTTCAAATTTACTAGAGAAACGAATGTATTTATCAAAATACATTTACTATTGTCAGTTTGATGCTTAATTAAATAGTCAGATACCATTACAATTCATCTGTATTTTTTTTAATTTTCATCAAAATATAAAAATATCTGATATCACTGTTAGTGTGAATTCTGGCGAGTAATTAATAAAATTTGCTTCTTTTCATTACATGCATAATTTTCAATTGATTGAATATACAAATCAAGCCATAAAAGAGTGTTAAAAAATTAATTTCAAAAGCCACAATAATCGTAATTAAAACATACTTCAATCATGGTTTGTAATAAAGCAACTGCAATCAGTTTTCCAACTATGTAGTTGACTTTGAGACATCAGGGTTAATAAACCTTGTAGTCCTATCGAGGGGGCTGACAGATTACCTCAAGTTATCTGAGGTTTCGATTTATCTGAGTTCATGTCATCCAAGGAAAAAATGTATTGAAGTAAGGGGAGTTTTGCTGGGACTTTGTAATTAGTTCGACTAATCCAAGTTTCGATACATCGAGGTTCGATTGTAAATACCAAGTCATTAATAGACTCAAAAGACCTTTGAATGCAGTAAAATCACACAAGTGAAAATTTAGAAATAGTAGTATACAAGAAAAAACTGCAAACTTATAATCCCTGACTAACGAGTACAAAGGGGTATTTCAGAGCTTACTTAAAGGTGTGTTTATACTTGTTGAAGACCTTTTGGTGATCTCTGAGTGTTAACTGTAATTTAGATCATTTGTTGCATTTCACCATATCTGTTCTTTTCTATGTATCTTATCAGGGCATTTTATTTATTATCAAATCCTGACAGATTTCTGGATATTTCAGGCATTATAACATGTATGGAAAAGCACAACATTAAAATAATCTTTAACATACCAGTCCATACGCCTGCCCTCTATCCTCTGCTGTAGTTATGTCAGCTACATAGGCGAAGACAACACTAAATGTCACAGAGAAAAGTCCTGATAGAGACAACATGGTAAAGTACCACCTATGAAGTATATAATTAACACACATATCATTGTAAATAAGTATAATGAAAAAATAACTGTAAATATCATTTGTAGAAGTTTGGTTTTAAATAGTTATTGTTCTTTCAAAAACAATTGACAGGCCATTCATACTTTATTTACAGCCTTATATTTTCTACCTTCTTGTGAACTACAATTAGTTGTTAAATACAGTGTGTCACAGATCTGAAATTCAGTAAATGCAGTGTAGATATAGAAATTGAATAACAAATATCAAGGAAAAGGAAGTTGAGGATGGACAAGTCTGAATTCAAAAATCAAAGTATGGAACCCCTAACTGATGTTGCACACCAAATAACAAGTGGCCTTTTTTTATAGTACTTGAAAAAAGTTAAAATTAAAAAATAATATTTGTATCTGAGTGCCAAATGAACAGCCATAGGGATAGACTGAAATAAAACAGTAAAAGGTATACCTCTTTCTCCTTTGTATAATTGGTATAATTAGGTTTTGACTCAATATCTGTTTATTTTGTGGTACAAACAGCCAAAAATTGCAACTGGGGAATGTAGATAAAATCAGTAGTCAAAACAGTACAGACGATGCAGTTGAATAGTTCTGCCTGGTACTTAAATAGGACTCACTTGGATCAGTGGGATAGGCAGTCATGTGAATGTTCCTGTCAGGTACTTTCATGTACATTGAACTTATTGAGATCAGTTGGATAGGGAGACATGTGAATGTTCCTTCCTTGTACTTACATAGGGCTTACTGAGATCAGTGAGATATGCCGACATTTAAATGTTCCTGCCTGGTACTTACATAAGATTTATTGAGATCAGTGAGATATGCAGACATTTAAATGTTCCTGCCTGGTACTTAAATAGGACTTATTCAGATCAGTGGGATAGGCAGACATTTAAATGTTCCTGCCTGGTACTTACATAGGACTTATTCAGATCAGTGGGATAGGTAGACATTTAAATGTTCCTGCCTGGTACTTACATAGGACTTATTGAGATCAGTGGGATAGGCAGACATGTGAATGTTACTGTTAATAACAGGAAGATTTTCCTTCCCCATACATCTGATAAAGCACCAATCAAGGGAGCACTCAAAAATGACAACATCCCCTGAAAATAAAAACTCTATGTAGTAACAGTTAAAGACTAAATGAGTATTAAAATGGGTGATTTTAGTTTTTTGATATTATTACAATCTGTCAAATACAGCAGTCAATTAAACACAGGCAAAAACTTGTGAAATTACATTTTATTGAATACATGTTGCAAAATATATAATACTGACTAAAATTACTTTTAAAAGTTCTAATACATATTTTACAGGGTTTACGTGGTCTAATAAAATTATGAGTTTTGGTCAAGAGCCCTGTACTATGTGTTCATCCAGAAAGCATTGTTATAAAATAAACCATCATTAAGGCTTAGAAAAATCAAGCTATTTCCCATCAATTAAGTTAAATACATATATTTGAAAAGGATTCTTTACCAGCTACTCATGCAGAAAACATGTATATAACTTTTTCCTATCAACCATATGTCATAAAAATCACTGTCTATATCAGTTAACAACATTTACATCCTGTTCTTACCTTTACACCTTGTATCAACCCATTCAGTAAAAATGTGTGGTTAGGAAATGTCTGATTCAAAATCTGAAAAATAGCACATCAAGATCAGAAAAATCATACCCATTAGTCCATATTAATCAAAACAGTTTAATGGTACACTTTTAAAGACAAATTACAAGTAAAAAGGGTTGGTGCAATGATTTAGATCAATGTTATAAAATGATGAATAATTCAGCATCTAATACTTGTCACAGTTGTAAGTAAAAATTCAAAATTTATTTTTGTGGCCAGGATGGGGAACAAATTTGCTAGACAGTGTGTACAATTTAGGTATTCTCAGACAACTTATTAAAATGTTTTATATATTTTACCCCCCCCCCACAAATAAATGATATACGATTAAAATGATATTATGTTTATTACAATTTACCAACTGAACTTAAGTCCCAAAAAGCAGGGATCTCCATGGATCAAAATGAACACATGGCTCACTCTCTGGTTGGACAAATTTTTATCGTGGCACGTGTCCTTTTGTGCAGAAAATAACTTGCCAAAAAACAGTATAAGGTTGAATGTGACATACCGTATATAATAACACAAGCTACATCATAGTAACCAACAATGGTATTTATTCTGTCTGTATTGTCTATTTCAATTATAATAAGGTAAAGTTTTCCCTTCCCTAGACTTGACCATAGGTCCACAGCTTTAGAGAAATTAAAACCACTGGTAGGTGTGGTCATTTTGTTGATACCATTAAACCACGTGCATTTAACAAGTTCTTTATAATTGAACCACAAGAACTTCAACAGTAAAACATGGTTTTTGTCCGAATTGTGACTTTAGACAATTCTTTAGAACTTTTGACCATCTATCCATCGCATTTTCATGTAAGTTAGGCAAATTGAACTGCTTTTCTCTGTCAGATAATTGCCAAGATCATTAAGACATTGTTGTATAAATTGAGATTTCTGCCTCCCTCTCAGATAACATCGATCTTCATCAAATTGAATTAAACTCTTGATACTTCTTATATTTTATTAAATGAAAAGTTTTCAAATTTTGTTCATTTAAAAAAAAACAGTAAAAATCATCCAGCTTTATTTAATCTTATTGATTTTGCCAATGATGATAATCGTAAATTTGACAGATCTGAAATGTTTACACATGTGTTTCAATCCAGACACATTAAACTCCCGTAAATTACCAATCAAAACATTGAAATTACCGTTATAATAAACACATGCGCCAATCACAGATTTATGACAGGTATAGGTGATTAATAACAAGAGTAATTGGGAAATACAGTGCAATGCATGACGCAAATTTGAACACACAGCACACACCAAATGAACATGTGGAGCTCGTTTTGAATTCATGGCGCAAGGAAAGTAACACATGGTGCAGCCCCATGCTAAAAGAAGCTGTGGAGAACCCTAAAAAAGTATACACGTACATGTATGATCTAATGATGTCGTTCTAAAAAGTGTGTCCACAAAAGTGACTAATGGTAAAAAAATTCCTGCTGTTGTACAAAATACTTTAATTTTAAAATCCAGCTTTTTGAACAATGTTATTATTTAATATCATAATGATTACTGAGAGTTACATACATGTAACACACTCAAAGTTATATTTACCATAATAATTGGCGATGTTAAAAGTCCCCATGCAAAAAATTCTAAAAATATAATGATCAGGGCATGGTACACACTAGGTGATCCAAATCCAGAATTCTGAAAAAAAAAATTGTCAGAATTACAAACCTTCACATAGTCACATGTAATGCATCATCCTAATGTGCATTTGAATCACAACATGCAATGTTAATACATATTTAATACTAAACAAAAACATCTGCAGTTTTCTTGAAACTAATTTGTGCTGAACCAATTTATATATATTATATATAGCTCAAATATGAAGGCTGTATTTGTAATATTCCCTGTGCTCACAATGTGTACTGACTACAATTATAATTCACTATACATACAACAGGTTAACACTATTCAATTGGCAATTGCAAGAGCTTAGGCATTTAAAATTCTTTCAAACTTCTTGCATGTAAAGTATACTTTTACACAGGAGTACATGTATGTTTTATTACTTGATCTGTATATGAATATATATGTATACTGTCAAAAATTTTGATCTGCATGGTTGAAATTGAAGTATCAGGTTGCGTTCTCTCAGCCAGTTTCTCATGAACACACGATATTATGTGATATTTTATAAAACCCCCTTTCTTGAATTAAATTGTAGTATTGTAAAGGCACCCAAAGTTTGTCATAGAAACTGAGGACTTTCCCATCATGCTTCATGGCTATAGATTCTAATGTTAAATGAAGAGAGTATCTGCATGTATCATCTTAAAGACTCTCCACAATGCTGGGATTTTAAAAATGTATACTGTAAAAGTATTAATTTTTGCTATTTTTGTGGTGGATGGAAAAGAGCAAAAAAATGTCACCCGCAAAAGTGAACTTTAAACTATATAACTTTTTAATCTTTTAATCCACAAAAATAGATACCCACAAATATGTTCACTTAAAAGAATCCATGAAATTTATACCAGCGAATATGTTCACTCGATATAATCCAAGTGAATTAATACAAAGAATTTTTTTAATTGCTTGTCTTCAAGTGTTTATAACTACAGCTTTATTTCCACAAATTGTTATGAAATTATCTGCAGTGGCCTATCTTTTGAGTGCCATCTTAAAAATGAAAGACCCAAAACCAGGTGAGATTAAGACTTCTTTTGGCAAAAAATTAAGTACTCTTTAAATGATGGCAGGTCCTAGACTTAAGAAGACAGCCTTCTTCCAAGGCTATTAAAATGCTCACTGCTGTGAATTGCAGCAAAATAATTTTTAGCACTGTGCTATCTAAAATTCATGTTGGTTATAATGGACAAAGCATCTTATGACATCTATGAACGTTTCTGTAAAACTGTCTCACTTAGCATCTTTTTAGTTATACTAGTACAGATGTTTTAACTTACATTGTACTATCAGATTTCATTTGTGTAAAAGATTTGACACTATTGTTATACTGTTATTGGATATTAAAATAGTGAAGTAACAAAGTCACATAAATGACAAAGATGAAAAACACACAAATAGTAATGGATACAATGTAACTGTTCATTTAAACAATATGTAAATACATGTAGTATTACTGCTAGTAATTTTTGAAACACAGAGCTGTTGAATTTGTTTTCATCTTAACATATCATGAAAAACAATTTGAAACTATAACTGAAAAGTTCTTTTTTATAGCAGTCTTATCTTGTACTAACAGTATGGCTAAAACAACCAATACCTCAATGTACATGTCGTTTATCTGTTTATTGTTTAAATGGACAAATTTGATCATGGCACCCAATCAAATTTCAAAGTTGTTATCAAAATGATGTAATTAAATAAACAAAATAAATCCTTATAAAATGACATAAACTTCAATGATAAAGTTGCGTTATGAAGGTGTGACTCGACAGGTGTCGCAACACCAACACAGACAAAGCGTTATTACCACTCCATTTTCTTTGTGATGGTGCTTTCGGGGAGCCCATGTAATCTTCCCAACAGTTCTCTTCTTAGCCATTGTTGTAATATGAGTGTTCAAGTGATATTTTTACAGTAATAAAGATTCATTTTCATAATCAAAAGCTGTCGTCAACTTTCCCTTTTTCGACCTTCACCTTGGTGTGTGTTAGTAGCGGACCATCTTCGGAAAAAATCCGGAAAATGCTATTTCGCGTTACATTGCTTAATTGAAAAAAATATAAATATAATTTCCCGAAAAACACTGTCAATGGATATTGGTTATTTGTTTCAAAACATTAAAAGTCATATTAAAGTTTGTGAAAATTGACTGATAGTATTTTCATAACATACTGGTCTAATACCAGTATTAAACAGATTTTCTGATTATTTCCAGTTTTTGCTTTTATTGTTGGTAATCATACAGGATTCCAAATTACCTCATCAGACTGGTTTAATCAACCCGTCCCATCTTTTGCGCCTGTCTCGTGACTGGAATCTAGTTTAAAGTTTAGTTTGCTTGTGCCATTGTTTTGTTTTGTTTTGTTTAGCTTTAATTGTAAAATCAATTTTGCTGAACTGATACATTTATCGTTACAAGGGACAGACGAAGGTAGGCTAAAATTAGACTCTTTGGGAGAATTCTCTCACCGTTTGTCATAGGCCCATAAAACTGCCTTTGCATATATTTCCATTCAGTTGCATGGAATTCAGCTTAGACAAATTTATGTTCTACTTTGAAACACATAGTGGAAAGGTATCATTTTGATACCCACATATTCATTTATCAATGTGTGTCTGTCTGTCCGTCCGTCATCCGGTGGTTTCAAGATATATCGGTCACTTCCAGGCATGGATTCAGATGAGCACACCCGACACGCGATCCCACAAAAATCAGGGTTTTTTTTCATAAAATTTTGATTTTTCACAAATTTTAACTCCAAAATTTTTTTGGCTCGATTCGCTTGGCATTTTATCCCAACGACCATCTTAACCTAGAATCCTGGATCCACCCTGACTTCCGCTATTTAACTTTAAAAATGTTTTTGGATGTTTTAAACCATTCTGTTGGGTGTTTTCTCGAAAAGCTGCTTACTATATTCACGTGCCTTGTCCATATTTAAATTTTAATGATGTCTGAGCTACTTTTTTACTGTTACAGACATATGTGTCTGCTGCCTTTTGATTCTTATGTTTTCCATTATGATATCTAAATAAACTTTTATCTATAGCTACATGCAATCGCATAATTTCGAACATAGTAAATACATCAAATATTGTTGGAGAATGTTTTCCTTGCTTTCCTTTGGTTAAAAAAAACTTCTTATATTTGTCCAGTGTGGTGGACGCGTTTTTCAACAATGGGAACAAATTGTGCTCCTCTACTTGCTGACCTACCCCTTCACTCTTATGTGGCTGACTATGGCTGTTCTGATCCAAAAGAAGGAACATCGTTTAAATAGATCATTTAATTCCAGTTTTCGCAATATAGATGATGTATTATTGTTAAACAATCCTAGTTTTGGGGGGATTTTATTCATCGCATCTACTCCAAAGAACTTGAGATAAAGGATAATACAGACACAGTGAAGTCAGCTTCATATCTTGACCTACACTTTGAGATCAATGATAAAAGAAAACTACTGACCACTATACGACAAACGCAATGACTTTTTCATTCAGTATTGTCAACTTTTCTTTCATCTGTGGCAATATCCCTTCAGCACCAGCGTATGGAGTTTTCATATCACAACTCATACGTTTTGTCAGAGCTTGCCGTTATCACGGAGACTTTTTGTATCGCGCTAGACTTCTTACAATTAGGCTTCTGGAACAGGGAAATTTCGCTACCCGATTGAAGTAATCGCTATAGAATTCGAAGTTTTATGGTCGTCATCATGAACTCGTGGATCGTTACGGTGTGTTCATCGATCTACACCATGAAAATTGATGTTCAATGTGTCATAGTTTTCCTTTCCATACGTCAATCCTGGTTTTGAGCAACTCGGCGGATATTTCTAGAAAAGCAGAGGATGCTTACCCTACCGGTACACCTGGTCCATGTTCCCAGTTTTTAGTGGAGTCCGACTTGCTCGTTTACTTTTGTTACTTTGTATTTGTTATTTTAGTTAGTTTATTTTTGTTACTTAGTGGTTAGTTTATGTTCTTCGTTGTGTTTGTCTATTTTCCATGTTTGGTCTTTGTCCATGGACTACATTCTTTCGATTCCGCTGGAATCCCGGTTCCCTTGATTACTCCTTTAGGTTACAGACCACCAATTCAACCAATTAGCATTTGGAACGTACGCAGAAATTACCCATGTTCCTCATAGTGCTGTGAAAAAAGTTCTCATCTTATTTAAAAAAATTAAACAGTTTCTGAAAGGAACAACATTTCTGTACAATTTATAGGTGCATTTTGCTTCTTGTGATGTGAAGCCTCATCTCCATAATGATTTCTATATATACCCCTATCTTGTGAAAACACTGGGATTTCCCATGCTATTTATAGACCCTTCACTTCCAGTGACCAGTACTGCACTGCAAGTCTGCTAACCCCACATGCCATTCTGAGGATTGTGAGCTGACATATGTAGAATGATGCTGATATATAGTCCTCTGTAGTTTAATGTTAAGGTAAAGTCCAGAGAAGCCATTGAATATTGTGAAATTAGCATAGAAGCCTATGGGAAGTGGAATTAGTGGTTTCTAGCCTTTAGACAAGAAAGTGAAGAAAGAATCAACAATCTTTTCACCGATAAAAAGTACTGAAATCTGCACAAGAAGTTGGCAGTGTACGTTCCGTTTTGATTGATATATAACCTGACACTTGTCCTTATTTAACATCTTCATTACTACGCATATTTGTTTCTTTACTCGAAATGTTTTACTGTAATATTTATTGTATTCGACTTATTTTGATGTATAAGATGATCAATGGACTTGCTCCAAATTACCTATCAAATCTTATACAACCTTATCTTGTTAATATCTATGATTATAATCTCAGGCAACAGATTACTTATGATAACTTGCGCTTGCCTGTTTACAATACTATAGCGTATTCAAAGAGTTTTATGCCTTTCACTATTCGTCTCTGGAACCAGATTCCAATATCAACGAAGAATAGTCCCTCTGCTAATGTCTTCAAAAAGAGATTACTAGTAAACTTTGAAAATCCTGGAGCTTCAGAGCACTTCAACATTGGTAACAGAAAAGAGAATATATGGATTTGTCAGCTAAAGTGTGCAGCTAGCAGCCTGGAACCTCATATGCATCTTCACCATTTGACTGAAGATTCGTTCTGTCCCCACTGTGAAGACTCCATAGAGCATAACTACCACTTTTTTTTATCGTGTTCGCATTATCAACTTTAGCGGTGGTCACTGCAGAATGTCTGTATGGAATTGCAGGGCCATTACACCTTGCAAAACTTGCTTTTTGGAAATGAACATTTTACGTTTGAATAAAAAATGCGACGATTATGCTGGCGGTACAAGATTTTATAAACAGTACCAAAAGATTTCAGTAGTACATTTTGATTCATTTACTTAAAGCTGATGGTAGTTTCTGATGTATTGACGGACTTAAATTTATATTTTTTGCATTTATATAAATTTAAAGGAACTCCAACTGATATTGTTATTAACAGTTGGAGGGACGGAAATAACTTTCAGTTTCCTTTGCACTTTTTCAGAACTGATAAAATACACATAAACATTTTTGAGATTTCTTAAACTTGGCTCATATTTCATTACAATCGATATTTTTTGTGTGAAGGAGTGTAATATTTGGTAAGATTTGGCCAACATACATTTTTTAATTATCGACTGAGATAAATATATTTGTTTGGGGACAATTAGTCCGAATTTCCTCTGACCCTGCAACCCTCCTCTTTTTTATTTGGATATTGATACGTCGGGTTGGGGTCAGAACGATGTGCCATACAAAAAGTTGGAGATTTCGCGGTAATGCGGAGTATCGCCCTTCAACCGCTTGTAACGACTTTCAAGTTGAAATTGTGCATGTCACACCTGCCTAGTTCGATTCCGTAATCATTTTCCCGTACGCTGATACCAAATTTGCTAGAAAAATTACATTTATTATTGAAGTTTCGATAATTTTTCACGAGAGACCCTGTTTTGTTGACATTTTGAACCGTAATAGAGAGTAGGCGGAGCTTGTTACTTTTGGAACGGAAAGGTAGCGGGCACATAATTTTTCAGCGGAATTTTGAAATATTCTGTTAGATTCTGGTTTTAAAAATCGTTTCTGCTCCGTTCCGTTCCAAACTAATTAGTACTTAAACTAATTAAAAGCCTTTTTTTTGTTATGTTGCATGTGAGATAACAAAAAAACCAGGAGCTGCAAGATAGGCTTTTTTAGATTGGGGAGTTCTTTATCATAAAACATCTATACTTGTACTTATTATTTCTATAGAAGTTTATACAGTGAAACTTAAGTAAACTGATCCATAAAAACTAAAAAAACCTGTTTAAACAAGACACCTTTAAATGTCCCTGTGTATGGCGCTGATCTGCGATGATCAATGCTGAAGTATGTTTGATGTTTAAAGCAATGGCGCGGAAGTGCGTTGGTACACTAACGTCGCCACGAAATTTTACGTGCATAAGCGCATACATGTTACAGAGAAAACTAACAAACAGAAAGGCAAGTCATGAAAGTAGGTAGTATATTGTTGCCTGTATAAACAAACGTATATGATGACACACACGCAGAAAAAAAGCGCAGTCTTAAAGTACATTACATTTGTATTTGCAGATTGTACAGGTACTATAGATAAGTTGTTATGTAGTACATGTAGTTTATATACTAATACAGAAGTGTTAAAGCTATCCACAACCATTCTATACCTAAGCTAGTCAAGAAATATTTTCATATTAAAGAGTACTCGTCCTTTTAAGAGACTGCCAGTTTTATTCAATTTTCAACTGGGTGTGGAAAAAAAATGGAATAAAAATATTAAATTTGTTTTTATAATTTCCTCGATAGTTGGAAGTATGAACGAAATGAAAGCAGTTTTTTTCTGATTTCATGTATACTAATATCATATCTGTCGAATTTTAAGATAATTGTAAGATCCACATGATAGTCAAAACATTTCAGTGAAGCACACAACAAAACCACACCTCCTTGTAGTGGCCAATGCATTTATGCGTTGCTATTGGCAGTCAACAATCATATCTAACCATCGCAGTTCAGCATGTTCGTAAACGCAATTCAGCGTACTACAATCGTACTTTTGCGCAACCATCGTACCTCTGCGTCCCATCGTGGTTCCGAGTCTTACATATGTAAGTAAAAATGTATGTTAAACATGAATAAATTGAAAACCTGTCTAAATCAAACAATTTTGACATTCCTGAAGAGTTTCAGTTAGAAACAAAATAATTTTGATTAATCTTAAGTAAGTAATAATATATAAACTAGAAAAGTAAAGTGCTGCTCTTTAAGCACATGATATGCCCGTTGCCGTTTTAACTTGTCCTTATGCTTTAAATGAATTTATATGATCAACTAGAAATACTGTGAGCCATGTCAAATACCCTCCCCTCCAAAAAAAGTAAATAAAAAATGCACCTCAAGGCTAGTACATATTACCCTTTATATTTACTAGTCAATCATAATAACAAATGGTCCATTTCCAACAATTTTCATTGAATAAATGTCCTTGGCTGTTTCTGCCTTTTTTAAAGTTTAAAAATTCATAACACGGATATGATAAATCTGAAATTTATAAAAATTAAAAGGGAAATATGTCAATGGATATGAACGATTCACCAAAGTTTCATAAAAGTTGGTGAAAGTGTTTTGAGTTATTGTCCGAAAACTTGAAAATTTTAAAATCCCCCTTTTTTTAAGTATAAAAATCATTACATGGAAACGAAAAATCTGAACTTAATAAAAATTGAAATGGAGCTTACGTCAATAAATATGAACAATTCACCAAAGTTTCATAAAAGTTGGTGAAAGTGTTTTTGAGTTGTTGTCCGGAGTGATGACGACAGACAGACGGACAACGGTATACCATAATATGTTCCGTCTTGGACTGGGGTATAAAAACTTTGTGTAAATCTGACTGTTTGATAATCCCTTCCCTACAAAAAAAAACAAAACTTTACTGGGGTTGTAAGAAACAAGTACTACTATTATTCTAGGCAACAATCTTAAATTTTTACAGATTGAATAGTGTTTTCACATCTAATAAACACAACAGCTGGAAAAGGCATCAACAGAACTGCAATTCAATGATTTAATACATTTGTATAACAAGAACCAAATTTAAGTAAGGTAAAAACAATTATTAAATTATTATTGTCAAATTAATGAACTAGTCATAATCATATGAGCAATGTAGTAGTTTCACATCACCTTAATGTATAAACATTAGATAATAACAATATCACACTTTGTTACATTGGAAGGAAAGTTCTTAAGCATTGAATTAAACATGATGTACTGAAAAGACAAGACGAAGAATGAGGCATCTAAATCTGTCCTTCACTAACAGGTAAAACAAAGCTGGTAAGAAAGGCACTCAGGTCATCCTTGTCTAAATCAAGCTCCAAAAAACTGTTCACAATCAAAGAACATCTGAAAGAAATGAGAATTTACATTTAGCTATAAAAGTAGAAAATGCATGAAAACCTGTCATTCCTATTCATCGTTGTTTTTTTTTTTTTTTTTTAATGTTAAAGAATATTTGCAATAATCAATTTGCCAATTTGTGTGTGAGTGGGTTTTATTTTATTAAACTACTCGAAGGGAAGTAATTCTATAGTAAGACAAACTGGTTCCTTTCATATCATATTTTATTACAAGAGTCAAACAAGGCAGTCTAAATGTTATTTTTCGATTACTCAAACATTTTTCAAATTGAGTTGGTTTAGATTTTTTTCCAGTTTGTAACTGTTTTTATTTTGGCATTTGAGACAATAGTTTAAATAGTATTGGCAAATTAGGGTACATGAAAATATATTTATCTATAAGTAAATTTACCATTTACTTTAACATGGAAAATAAATGAGCTGATACAATTTTCAGGATAATCTGTAGGTTTTAGAGAGTGGAAGAGAAACAAAACAATATTACCAAACTTTAGAATGTACAAAAATAGAGTTACTTCTCTTTGATCAGTTTAATCAAAAACCACAAGACTAACAACCACAAATTGGTAAATCAGCTATTGGAAAGATCTCGAGACAAAAACAAAATCACTACTAATGAGAATATACTTAATTTAAACAAAATAATTAGATAACAGACCTTTTAAGCTGTGTATCAGATCCTTTAGTATCAACTTTTTCAATGGACTTATTCTGCCTTATAAGATCTGACACCTAAAATAACAAACAATTGATCCTGTTAATTCAATGGTATCTCTATGATAAAAGTATATAAGTGTGTTGTACAAAACAAAATATAGATTTTTTACATCAATGCAGAGGAAATCAATCATCAAAATTTACTATAACAACTGTTAAGGATAAGGAAGTCTAGTTTTAACAGAATTATGACAATATTCTGAATTTTTAACAAATTCCAAACCCAATGCTTAACAATAATAATTTTTTACAACATAAAGTTGCAAGCATTGTCATGTTAGGTATACCCAAACTCATTCCAAATAGTGAAAAATGGAAACATGAAACAGGAAGTTGATATGGAACAGCAATCAAAATCTCTTACAACTAATATATATTAATACCTATATCCCTAATATACATTTAGAGTAGGTACAGTTGCAACAACAGACTGACAGACAAGGTGATTGCAACTAGTGGTATGGTTTCATATTTACACAAACCTCAGTTCCACGTTTGACTATTTCCTGAGGCAGACCAGCCTGGATAGCAACATGACCAGCAAAACTAGAGTTAGCATGACCTTCAATGAGGTGAAAAAGGAACAATAACTCTTCTCCATTGTGTACTGTCTCTAATGTCTATAGCAAATAAATATATGGCATAGCAAGAATTTATGTGTCAAGGAAAGTTTGCTTGATTAAATAAGTCTGGTGAACAATAAATCAGCAGAAATCAAACTAGACACGATGGAAAACTCATTATGACTTGTATTTCTTTGCTTTAGCTCCCACATTTGAAGAGAATCAGAAAAAAATTCCCTCTAAACATAAAACAATATATGCATATCCAACAAAAGTATTCATATAAAAATGATACATTATAAACTGACTAATTCATTGATTCTTGGCAGGTGTTCAGAAAGTGTTAACTCAACTGTTGCACCAGGTTCATGCTCCATCAAGCTTATTTTATGGGGGCTGAAAATATGTATTGCAGTTTTGAATTTTATGTGTTTATGAATTTTACAAATGATATCAAAGCAATTTTCCTTTCATACAAAGATTTACCATATATTTGATTCTAGGAGACTTTGGTAGATGATGTTGATGTATTAGACTGTGAAAATGTGTAGATACATAGATATGAGGACAGAGAGCTTCCATATCTAACCAGTATACCAAACAGCCACATAACAAAGCCATACCATCTACCTGTGGAATAAACAACAGGTGTAAATATATACATAATCTTGAAGTTTGTTGCTAAGAGGGTTAATATTTTACTGATTGACATTTTAAAATTATACAAATCATCTGATCAAGTATAGGGTATATGCAATGATGAATCCCTCACCAAAATTGAACAAAATCTAACACACTCAGAGGTGCTGTACTGAAAAAAGGACTTCCAATTGACAGATAGAAGCAGACTAAGTCATTCCACCACATTGCTGAGTGGGACTAATAAATTAAACCGAATATTCTTATTTATAATATAGATCAACCGGATTATTAATGTTTTAAAGTAAGGTTCATACCATATCTGTTCCTTTGCCAAATTCATCAACTACAACCAAACTGTTTTCTGTGGCACACTTAAGGGCTTGTGACATCTAAATAAAATGTTACTGTATGAAAGATTAAAAAAAAAAAACATTTCTTGTGTTTGTTCAGGAGTTCTTTTGTTTTTTTTTTATAATAAAAACTGTTTACACCAAATCCTAGATATAAACCTGTGTACACCAGACATCTTCCAAAGTCCCTACATATAAGTTACAATGCATACCAAACTAATACTTCAGTCAAACAGTTAGGATATGTTTCACTGTATGACCAAAAACAGACTACACATGAAATATTTTTTTATTTTTTTCTGAGTTTCAATTGGAGTTTAATTGAGTTAATAGTTAACATGAATTGTCAGTTTCCAGCACTTAGGCAATCTGTATAACCCCGTATCTGGAGTATCTCCTTCTGCAAACATCTGGAAATAATCATTTTGCTTCAAAAAAATAAAAAAAAATATGCAACGAGACCCCAAAATCTTTGAGCAAATATAAATTGCACCAAGGAGACACAATACTATGCTCTTCTTATAAAACACCTGTTGAGTACAAAACAAATGACTTTATTTACAATCAGTATTGGATGTTTATCTGTATCTAGTTTACCTGATTGATATCTATCATGAATGTTGACAGACCGACAGACACACTATCTAGGGACTGGATCCTGGTAAATATTCTGTCCACAGGACCTATTGAAGCTGACTCTGCAGGGACAAAACATCCAATGTGTGCCATATATACTATAACTGCAACCTAAAAACAGGGGATTTTCACGGTAAACATTGAATTGAAAAATTGCATGATTTTTCATAAAATTAAATCTAGTATACTTCTTTCTTTTTCAGCATATACAAGTAAATGTATAGGTTCTGCTTTGTTTCCACCCATGCAAATCAACTCATAAAGGTTTTCAAGCATTTATCAAGCAATTATTATAACGAGAATGGATATGGTTGGACATATCAAAGAGACCCCACAAAATCACAAAAAATGAAAAATGTCAGCTCAAAGCTATCCATTGGTCTTAAATGAATGACAAGGAAACCCTTACACCACAGCTCAGGCTGCAGCTACCCCAAAACAGCATTATATAAAGGTACAGCAAAACAGTTACCCCTCCCCCCACCCATATACTCCAGCAATATAAAAGTAAACTGATTAATTTCATGTCTGTGAAAAGCAGCTAACTGAAAAAGTATTTTACAGTAAAAAGCAAGCTACAAACCTGTTTAAGATAGACGCTCTTCCCACAAGCATTAGGCCCAGTTAAGACTTTTATATTACCATAGGCTGGTCCACTCTGTATATCATTAGGTACAAATGGACTACAACACATCTCCTGTAAAGGATGCCTACAACAGATTAAATCCACTGCCTATGGCATATTTTCTGACTTCTTGATAAGATTTTTTGTAAACTCTACCTGAGTGAGTTCTTTTTGTGCATTTAAAAACAAAGGCTGTAGCATAATTTATAAAGAAACTATAATTCTTACTTTTCAAAACTGAAAACCTTATCTCAATTCTTCTGTAACTGGAGAAAACTGAAAACCCTATCTCCATTCTTCTATAACAAGAGAAAATTGACATCCTTGCATTCCATCAAAAGTCTGATGAACACACAGGCAAAGGGATCACTATATACTCAAACTCGTTGAGCAGTGGTATAAAAACAGAATAGATGTTTTTCAGCATAAAGCCAGATAACAACATATTTTCTCAATTTTTAAATAATGATTACAGCCAATTGAAAAGTACCAGTTCGTACTTCAATACAAATCTTGGTAAGATACTAAGTAGTTTAAATAACCCTCTAGGTAGAAATCTGCCCTACATTATACCAATGTGTCCTACTTGACTACTACAGAACACCTGTGTGATCTGTTGGACACTGCCTTTCAACTAGCTGTAAAACTATATCCGTATATATCAAATTTTGATCAGTAGCTTAATGTTCTATTCCATAATCCAAACAGTCCATAATTCAATACCTGCCAGATTTTATGTCAATAACATTCTCCTGTACTAACTTAGGTTTTACATATCCAAACTCCCTGGCACATGTTGCAAAGGCTAACAGACTGGAATATTAGAAACAACAAGGTATTCAAATACAGTTCCAAACAATGGTATTGATCTAGAAACAAATAACTATTAAGACTTAAAAGATTCATTTTTCCTGCTGTATATAACAACTTTTCAATCCTTCTTAACCACGGAAGAAGCTATTAACTAACCAACCAAGGTGCTTCAATTTCTTAAAAATGTCTCTTATAAACTCAAAGAATAAACTTTTTTTAAAAATTTAGATGTCAAGTCCAATGCCATTATTATAAAATCAAAATAATAAGTAATCCTAAAACCTACCAATCAAGTTGTCCACAGAGTTCCTGTACTTCTAGAAGTACTCTGGTGTGTTCTAGTATTGTATTCTGTAACTTGTGCATTATACTGGTTTCCTGGTCTGTATAAAACCATTCTAGTTATTATTGTTGTATTATTAACCAACTACCCAAAATACGTTAAAATATGTCAAAAACTGACCAATTGATATGAATTCAAACCAGGCATCTTTATGGGCCAATATGGCATCATAACTTCCGTTCGTTTGACATTGCCATTTTGAGTTTGAATTGGATTTCATGAACTTTGAACACCAGGACTAAAAGCTGCAGAAACACAAAAAGTCTTCCATTTTATACAAAAAGGATATTTAAGACTGATTAATGCAAATAAACCTACATGTTCTTGGTAAAACACGAAAACATCTGTTCTACAAAACATCTATTCAAGTTGATTAATAAAATTGTCAAGAAATATGTAATTTCTTATTGGCCCTGTTATAGGTTTCGGTCAATCATATTGGCCTCGCCAGCTGTATTGGCCCTCGGTGATGCCTCAGGACCAACACGACCGCCTCAACCAATATGACAGACCTCAAACCTATCACAGGGCCAATATGAAATTATATATTTATTAACATATATTATAGCGCCGAGGACCAATTACTCAGCCAATGTGGAAAACCTTATGCATTTATACCTTTATTGACTAACATGTCCAATATGCTAGGCCAATATAGATTTCAACCAGTCCAATATGACATATTGGACGGGTAAAAGCCATATTGGATGACTATATCCCATATTGGCACTTTTGTATTTTGTATTGTATTGGCAGTTTTGATCATATTTAGGCCAATATTCGAACGTTAGTCAAGTAGGTAACAGAATAACAACTCCTTTTTGTTAAAAATAATTATTTGTTAGGAAAATAAACTGAATTATGTGAACAACAAAAATTTATATCTAAAATTTGACATGCATACAAATTAAATAAATATATTAATGAGTAAAAGGAGATATACATGTACCAAGTTTACTTTTACAGGAAATTGACGACAGAACAGAATATAAAATTAGTAGCATAATTCACTGACCTTGTATGTCACACTGAGTGTCTCCAAGCAACTTATCAAGCTCTGAAAATTATACATGAAAATAATAACTTTTCTACACATTTTGTTCTAAACTTAAATGGGACCAGACAAATGAAAATTACAGCTATCGGCAGTAAAATAAACAATTGATTACTTGATTGATTATGGTTTAATGTCCTATGGAATTTCATGTATTTCAGGAATGACCAATCAAACACATCCTTCTCAGTACTAGTCAGATACAAACCTACCAGTTGTCAAGTTATCCTCCAAAATACTGTGTGTTTGGCTTAGAATTGTTAACTAACAATATTAGTCTTTGGTGTGACTTAGCTGGAGGATTTAACCCATGATCTCCCTTACATATACTTTGATTCTTTACAAGTTCTGTATGTTAAAATTTGATTCAAATGGGGATGATAGAAATACATTTTATGAAAGCATCCAGTGTCTTTAAAAATCACTACCAAGTAATAGTGTTAACTCAAAAAAAGCCAACAAAATAAACTGCTGCACATTTCAATAAAACTGAACTCTTTGAAAGTAATCCTGAATACATAATTAACAATCAATTAAATAGATACAAGTAGTACTGTACTGGCTTTTTCTAGTCTACCTCAGATCTAGGAAGCAGATTAATTTTGTGATATTCACTAGCAATTCAAAGCAAAGTTCCTGAAATAGTTTTTCCAGAAAATAAATTTGCCCTTCAAATATTGAATAAATACTTAAAATCCACCTAAAATCAAATTAACTGCATGACCAAAAAATTAAATTTTCAGAATTTAAGTCTTCTTTCATAGAAAAAACAAATGCCACACAATCATCTCAGTGCCTAGAAAAAAGCCATCAGATAGAACACAGATGTATATACCTCTAGTCCTAGCACTTCTATAGTGCAACATGTTATTGGACATAAACTGTTGGAATAATCATTAAAGATTAATCAATCTGATTTTTATTTTAACATTCCACATTAAAGTTTCACACAAAGAATTAAAAAACTGTGTAAAAAAGTTTTTAACCAACACAATTTTTCACAAAAAAGTGGTTTAATAATAGCATGATAAAAACTACAATGTAGATATACTGAAACTACAATGTAGATATACTGAGACTACAATGTAGATATACTGAAACTACAATGTAGATATACTGAAACTATACTGAAACTACAATGTAGATATACTGAGCAAAATATAAAATGCTTCACATTGTGTAAGAAGAATGTCCTTACTTGTTAATAAGTTTGATTATATCTCCTTTCAGGCATAAAACAAAATTTATCTTCTTTCCTGTATATCTACAAACATGCCCTACATTCCTATAAAATTGCATAAAAATCCACAGAGCCATTTTGGAAAAGTAGAATTTACAAGTTATGTGGAGATAGATAAGGTGATTCCTGTTTATCCCACATAATGTTTGCACGGGTAAAATTACACTGCAATTGTCATTAAAACACTGCCTTTCTTAAATTAGAAATCAGTGGAAATATGAACTTAAGTACCTACCACAAACTCTAAATCTTCCATAGCATACTGATCATCAGAGCCATCCTGGGGCTTTGGAATAGCAAGTAGATATCCGAGCTGAAACAAACACTGGTACATGATATATGATTACCTAGTATATAGCTGTTTTCTCTAAAACAAGACAAAAGCAAAACCAACAAAACAAAACATGGAAAAATAGCATCCTACAATTCATTCATATGTTTTACAAAAATGTTGATATTGATAACATGATCTGTAACTCATGGTGGTAGATTCACTTACCAAAAGTCAGCTTGTTCAGAAAATGTGTGGAAAACTTATGTTGGACAGGCAGACGAACAGGTCAAAAACATTATACCCTCAGTGACTGTTGTATGGGGTATAATAAATAATTATGGTAAACAGGATGTAACGCAATAACAAGAGGCTCTCAAGAGCTTGAACCGCTCACCTGATTTGACAGCCTTAAAAAGTAGAATACATGCAAAACCTAAAAAAAATCTAACACCTTTGACCAAATTTGCACATATATTTGTCATGGTACTGAAAATTTATACATTAATCATCATTCTACTTATGTTAACTGAATAACAAGCTAAAAGTGCAAAAAATCATTAAAAAATGCAATGAACAGATTTTTCCCAAATTCGCACCAATCATAGATCTTTATATACATTTACATATATATTTTACAAATTTACATTAATCATCAATCTGCCATTGTTTAGACAGCAACAGACAAAAAACAAAGATTGCATTTTCTGGAGCAATAACTGCAAGAAGAGTCCACAGGTTTTTTTAAAAATTGCACCAAAAATAGATCTTGAATTACAGAACACTTTTTCAATTTACATTAATCATCAATCTGATTTCATTTTCTAAATAACAGTCAAAAATTGATAAAAAATGTCAAAAATGACAAATGGTAACTCCAAGAAGGGTCCACAGATTTTTCTTAAATTTCCTACAAAAAAAAAGATATTATTACCGCTATAACCTTGGTTCCCTTGATTACTCTTTGACTTTCTGAACATTTTATCAACTTCACATTAATTATTAATCTGCTTTCATTTCCTAAATAATAAGCGAAAACTGATAAAAAAACGTCAAAAATGACACTTTCAAGGATGGTAACTCCAAGAAGGGTCAACAGATTTTTCTGAAATTTGGACCAGAGATAGATATTGAGATACTTAACATTTTATCAATTAACATTATCATAAATCTGCTTATTTTCCAGATAATAGGTCAAAACTGCCAAATAATGATTAAACTGGCAAAAATAAAGGGCAATAACTGTAAAATTAGTAAATCAATTATTTTCTACTTCAAATTTTCACTAGATAGATCTCTTCAAGCCAAATAGCCTAATTTCATCAATCTGTTATAGCTTTTTAAAATAGAAACAACAATATACGGTCATACCCCCATGTTCCTATTTTTAGTAACAGTGGCCATGTTGGTGTGGGACCATAACAGATACAATTATGGGAGTAGACATGCCAAGGATGATTGTCACTAAGTTTTATCAATTTCTGTTCAATGGTTTCAGAGGAGAAATTTTTAAAGCGAAGATAACAACAGACAATGGACGACAGACAACCACAAAGTGATGATAAAAGCTCACATGGCCTTTTTGGTCAGGTGAGCTAAAAAACCTTATTTAATATTTTTTGTACTGTTAACAAGTACATGGCTATGTAATACAAATATGTAATGACTGAAAATAGGAATTGAAGACATGGAACTGATTATCACGTCAAAAGCAATGTACTAAATATGAAATACTGACAAGTAAAAGCCGAAGGAAAATCATTAGACCGTAATCTTGTTTTGTTTTTAATGTCTATATTAAGTCAAACAGGGTCTGACTGAACTGAAAACAAAAAACCAAGTCAAACTCATTAGTCCAAACCTAAATAACAATGAAAAAATATTTTTTTAAAATATAGTTTTTATTAAGCAAGAGGCTCCTGGGAGCCTGAATTGCTCACCTGCTTACATTTTGTCTTTCAAGGGTAATAAATTTAACAAAGAGTTGTCCAAAAATTTTGGTTCAAGAAGACCCTGGTAGGATCATAAGGATCAATTCAGCAATTGAGAGTATCTTTCTATCTATTATTATATTTTTCAAGATATTGAATGAAAACTGCTAATAAAAACTGTCATTTTTCCTCTTTCAAGGGCAACAACTCTTACAAGGAGTCATTGGACACCTTTTATCCCTTGGCAGTGATTTTGTTAACCTTAATTTACCTCCATATTTCAGCCTTTTCCCCCAGAGATAGTTTCCCGATTCTGTGTATTTATTTTCCAAAATTATAAAAATTTCAAACGTAAAACTGGTAAATATTTGATTGTTTACTTCTGAAAAGCCTCTGCTTAGATTTCAAGTGTTAGGATCGTGTTAATTTTCATTCCCCGAAGTGCTCAAATTATTCAGATATCATTTATTTTTGGTTCGAAGTCAGCGTGGGTACGATTTTCCATCCGGAAATTCAAATTTACTTCGATTCACCCTCTAATACACGATTTTTCCCAATTTTTCTGGAGACGAAATTATGTATCACAACAGCAAATACTACACCAATAAGTTAACTAAACGTGACGCAGCAGGTTCTAGAACAATAAAACACCTGTTCCGTACACCCCATCTACGAGTAGTGATAAAAGTGACACAAAGATTGTAGAGGAAATTGTTGACGGCATTATTCTAAACGTGTTTACATCTTGCTCCAATCAGTCCAGTGTTGACATTTGTGACTCAGATGACCATATTGAAACTCCTCCATCAACTAGAGGCTCAAGAGAGCCTGAATTGCTCACGTGGTTAACCATTTGCTTATTTGAAAAACTTGAGGAATGAGACTAGCTAAGTTAAAATCAACTAAACTGTCAAATGCAAGAAATGCTTTTCACAGCATTTTCATGACCTGAACCAGAATTTTGCTAAAGGCAACAATTTTTGAATTTTTTTCAAAAACCTGTCTTATGACCCCCAAGTTCCATTTTTAGTATAGGCAGCCATATCTACTCACATATTAAAAATCACCACAGAACTATTATGCTTATTTTCATTCAATGATCTTAAATGGTTTTAGAGAAGATTTTCAAAGTTGTACATGTGAAAAAAAAAAAACAAAAAACTGTCGCAACTCCTACATTAGTCAATGAATGGTTTTGAAAATTTCGACATAGGTCCATCTCATGATGTTAAATAATTTTACCCAAGCCAGAAATTTGCTAAAGGCAACGGTTTTTGAGTTATTTGCAAAAAACTGCCATCTGACTCCTATGTTCTATTTTTTGTAATGGCGGCCATGTTTTTTCATGAATCAACAATCCCAATGGGCATTTTGTGTGGGATACCCCCAGGAACATAAATGCCAACTTTCATTGAATTCTGTGCAATGGATTATGAGAAGAAGATTTTCAAAGTTGCACATGCTAAAAATGCCAAAAAAAACTGTTTCAGTGGTTGCAACTCCTACATCAGTTGACCAATCGTTTTGAAAATTTTAGCATAGGTCCATCTCATGATGCTGAACTATATTACCTGTGCCAGAAATTTGCTAAAGGCAAAGGTTTTTGAGTTATTTGCAAAAAACTGCCATCTGACCCCTATGTTCTATTTTTAGTAACAGTGGCCATGTTTTTTCAAAAATCCCAACGGTCATTTTGTGCAGAACACCCTAAGGAACAATCATGCCAAGTTTAAAACTTGTCAGTCCAGTAGTTTCTGAGAAGATTTTTAAAAATTTGTCCACAACGACAACGGACCCCAAGTGATGGCATAAGTTCACTTGGCCTTCGGCCAGGTGAGCTAAAAATGAAGAAACTTACAGTAAGTAAACCATCCCTTACGGATCCTGTGCAAGTAGAAGTCCAGTTGAAAAGTTTCAAAATGCAGCTTTTTATGTTGAGGTATACAGGTCTGCTTGTCAACCATTTGACTTGTAGCAGCAGTGAAAAAGATTTAAGAATCTCAGTTTACTCATCTGTTTCATTTTAATGTTTTTACTAACTGTGTTCCAGCCAGGGGTACCTGACTATATGAATCAGATACATGTCAAATTCAATCATTATGACTTTTTCAACCTTCATTCTCAAAACTTACGAACTAATCTGTGTCTTATTACCATTGTTTAACTGCTAAAAGAAACCAGCTTACACAGACATACCTTGATGCAATCATCAGAATTTGTCACAGAAATGAAAAGTTAACAAGTGGAGACCTAGATAAACTGGTTAAAATGTTTAATGGACTTAAAGACAGAAAAATGAATCTATATTTGACAAAGTGAAACTGTACTCTATTAAAGTGAATTAAAACAAACATCAAACCTACTTGTTCTCTTTAATGTTTAAAACAATGAATCAATTTTAAATGCAAATACATTTTACTTCTATGTATATGGCTGTTATTTGTTTTGGCACAGTCATCGTCTGCATATTTTTTCCCCAATTTGGTGTAAATTTTCCCAATAAAAAGGGAGGAGGATGCTATGAAAAAAAGTAACAAAATCACTGCTTGGAGACTTTTATAGGCCTTATAGTAAGGATCATTTCAGCAATTGAAAGAATTTAGCTAAACCTAACTGTTTTGGAGATATAATAAGCGAAATCTACTGACTGACCCCTATATACTATTTTTAGTGACAGCAGCCATGTTTTTTGACGGATCAAATATTTCAATATATCAAATATTTCCTTTGGCCAGGTGAGCTAAAAATGGGTCCATTCGGCTAAGTAGAAGATATAAAGCAGATAAACAAGGTGAATATAGCAATCTTACGAATTGGTGAATGAATACCTGGGGAAAATACGTGACATTACCTTCAGTGATTGTATAAATACCTGGGGAAGATATATGACATTACCTTCAGTGATTGTATAAATACCTGGGGAAGATATATGACATTACCTTCAGTGATTGTATAAATACCTGGGGAAGATATATGACATTACATTCAGTAATTTCTTCACTCAGTCTGTTTAGTTCTTCCTTGGCCACCAGAGTCATAAAGTCTGGAAGGCCATTATATCTCCTCTTTTCTAAATAGAATATACAGCAATATATCATATTTCTAAATAGAACATAATACATGTACATGTACTTGTATACTACAGCACCTTATTGTTTTGGCTTTATAAGATATTACCCTGTCAAGTGATATTTTTTGCTTTTCTAAAATGAAACAAATATGTTAAAATCTGTCATATTTTATTCATGAGTGAAATGTAAGCTTCATCTAAGGTTTTTCAAATTCACTAATCAATAGAGTTGATAATAATATTGTTTTTCATCAGACAATTCATATTTCAACCTCAGCATAATTACAAGCTGAATAAGTCAATACTAATAATCTATTTAGAGTCCAATTTTTCAAGACCATTTAACCAATGTGAAGATTTTTAAACACATAAAGGTTTTTTTAACATACTTTCATCTAGGTCAGTATCAACGTTTACATTGACAACAAATCTGTTCTGTAAACTCATTTCATCAAAATCTACCTGTAAATATACGTACAGAAGTGTATAAATACAGGTAAGTAATAGTAGGTACCATTTTATTCTATCATTTTCCAAACTTACCTAATTTTTTAATGCTATCATTTTTAACAAAAAGAGATTTGATGCCAATTCATTTAATAGTACTAAACATGTATATTAGCCATTGATTTTGTTTTGTATTGTTCTTACCACCTACTATTTTCTATTTCAGACTACTGCCATGATACTGAAATAATATCTCTAATTTCAAGTGACTATGCAAGTCAAATCTACTGTGACACTGCCAATAAACAGAATAATGTTAGTTTTGAATATCTTGAAAGAACATCACATGTCGACCTAATGGGCTCACTGTGATATTTTCAGTCTTGACATTAAAACTGCCATTATTCTCTACACTTTTACGGCTTTAATTTCAAAGAATGTTTTTATAATGCCTGTATGCTATCAATAAAATAGCTGCATGGATACAAGGTAAATTATATTTGCTGGTTATCTCCCCTTGACTGTATACAGACCCTGGCAACAGGAATGATTTCAGAAAAGTGGTTGCTCTTATACACAGACACAACCTAATGCATATACTGTACTTTTTCTGCATACAACGAATACATTTTGTAACTCCTGTCCAACTAAGACTATTAATCTTACTATTTTGCTAATTAAATCTGCAGTTCTGTGAAGTTCTTCTCCAAATTTTAATGACACCTACAAATGGTAAAGAAACCTATAAACTATATAACGATCATTTCAATGTTTTTTTTACAGTTTTCACGGATTAAATTAATATGTTAACCTTTAGAAAAAAAGACAGCATCTCTTTTGACACTATCCTTTCAGCCAATTTCTATTCTCATTCATTTGTAAATACAAACAAAGCTCCTCTAAAGTAACTGTTATATCAGTTTTATATAGCTTTTAAATATGAATATTTTGTCACAAGTGACCTTGATTCAATATATTTCATGTTTTTACATGAGTTGTCAAAGAAAGTTTCCTTTAAAAAATCAATATTTTTCAATTATTTCAATTTATTTTTTAATTTTACACATTTAAGCACTGATTTGCTGTTCAATCTTATCCATGCTAAAACAGTTTACAAATTTCATGAAGGATTACTGAAATCCTGGAAATTTTTGTATCTTTTTTTCACGGTTTCTCTAATAAATCTGCTTTCAAGCAATTTTAAATTTGCGATCGATCATCGAATTGTACTGCAATGTTCTTTGAAAATATTCATTATAGTATAAAATTTCTTGTAATGAATCTTTGCACAAAAATGGCGAAAATAAAAATGCTTAAAAATTTTCAAAAATTTACAGTACTTCAGGGGCAAAATCTAATAGAAAATGAGCATAAACATTATTTGTTTCTTGATGTTATGATTTGTGGTCAACTTATGACTATATTTCGACTTTCAGTGTTTTCAATCAAAATATTCAGATTATGATGAGTTCACTTCCTTACAAACCAGTAAAAAAAAACTACTACTAGTATTGCATGTATAGCATGAAAAATACTTCATACATAGAACTAAAAACATTAAAATTGTAAACAAACCTTTCTGAATATCTCTATTGATGGGGATTGACTTTTACATAAATCTCCAATACAGATAGCATGAAATACTGTCTGAAAAATTACAGGTATAGTAACAAATGTAAAGAAATAGCATTTGCACAGAAATTATAACCTTAAAAAGGAAAGGAAATAATGTAAAGAAAACTTTTTTAATTAGATAAAACATCACATTACTGAAACTTAAAAGGCAAAAAATTCCGTTCTAAAGAACATGCAAGAACAAAAACTATATACATAAAATAATCACATCTATATGTAAACCAGGTCCCATCTATTATGTATCCAGTATAAAAATCTCTCTATGTGTACATTTCTAAGTGCAGTTTAAATATTTGAAAAGATCATGTCTGCATAACTATTGGTTACATGATTATTACGTACAAATCACTAATTATAAATACCCTGTATAAGGCATGCCAATCACCAGTAGAAGCTTGAGACTGCTGCATTCTGGACAAGACTCTCTGTAACAAGAACATGTAGATATAAAAATTAAATTATTGGTAAAAGATAAACTATAATGTAAAACTATTTTAATTTATTAAAAAATATAAAGAAAAGTTGTCAAACAGGAATTGAACTTTTATTGGTCAAACGATGGCATACATGTATAAAGCTAAAGGCATATTAATAACTTGCCATTATGGCTGCTGCGAGTTGTTCCAGTGAAAAACTATTGTTATGAAAAGATTACCTTAACCTGTATTAAGAGTATAATTCTTCTCCTTCAAAACAGAGAAATGAAGAAGAAAAACTGGGGAACAACGAGGACTGTACTGTGGTGATAATAATCAAATAGAACTGCCAGTATGGTAGGATAGGGCTTTCTTATTCAAATATATATCACAGCAAAAAAAACACAATCATTACCATTAGAACTACCATTATAGCTTTTAATCTACCTAAAACAGGAATGGAACACACTTAGTTACACAGTATTTTGTTGAAACTGAAAAATCACAGTAACAATATACAACACAGTATTATTTAATACCTCCATGTCCCTGATGTGTTTTAGATTATCAGACAGAGCTGTCACAATCTCCATGTTCCGAGGAGTGATGAAGAATGATACTGCATCATGTCTCTGTTTTAGTACAGTCTGGTCTCTCAGTGGTCTTAGGAACCAGATTCTAAGTAAAATAATTACATGAGATATTCTCTAAGATTTATTACGGAACGGACTGACTGAGAAATCCCGGGTTTTCTTGAACACAATTCAAAGTACCAAAATTTTCTTCTATATAATCAATATAAATAACCTTGGATTTCTCAAACTTCGATTTCATGAAAACTCAAACTGACTAGTCGGTCCGTTCGGTAATAAATCTTAGAGAATAACCCTCACTGACTCGAACTTGACAGCCATTTTTCAGCTTGGGTAATAAAAGGTGTGAAAAACTGAAACCCTATCATTAATCAATGTCATTTTAGTGAATTAAAGGTAATATTTAAGTCATAACTAATTAAATAGCTTTGATCTTAACATGAAACTGATTGAAGTTCAAGGATGTTCCAAAGTCAGTATGATGAAACCATGAAAGAAAATCGGATGAAAACAAATTATTGACCAATGAACCCGCACTCTGGACGTTTTAAAAAGAAAACAGCATTTTTAATGTCCACAAATCAACATAATCTTCGGAAAGCGAATGAAAAAGATCCACGAACTAACACAACTTCGGAGGAAGTAAGCAATTCTAACGATATAGTCGAACTCGGACCACCAATGAAAGAAATCCGGAAATATACGAACTTCAATTTCTCGAACACCCGATAACTAAAACACATTTCAATGGTCCCCTGGAGTTTGAGCTACCGAGGTTTGAATGTACTTCAATTAATTCGTATAGACAATGGGGCTCCACATGTAGCGTTAATTTAATTATGCAATCAACTAATCAGTTACAGGTAAATCACAGTCACAGGTGGCTGCACATCGGCTAAAATTGACACAGTTAAGAGACTGGTAGACAGGATGTTTATACACTAATAAAACCACGCATACTGTAATTTATAAGGGTTGACAATTTTTTATGTCCGATATTGGAAATTGTTGTCAGTCATTTGCAAAATCTGTCAGTTAATGACCGGCATTTTTTACCGTTTCCGGATGAGACTTAACTTCCACTAGTATAAAAAATACTACCTCATCTGTCTACTGCCAATCTGTGACCTGCATCTGTTTATAATACCTATATATATATATAAAACAATACAAAAAGTAACCTATAAAATCTCATTTTGAGATCCACTAAGTTCATAGAAATATGCATTTTACCTTATTTATTCTTTTCCCTTTATCAAGTGACTTTAATCTTTAAATTTGTTGGTTCAATTGACATTTCAATGACAGACGACACCATTTGTCATAACATGATCATCTTAAACAGCTGCAATAAGGCATGTCATATACCTGTCCCCCTTTTTTATGTTCTAAATGTTCAATAACTTCAAAACTGAAATTCCAGCAGGGCAGGACAGACAAAGTCCCTACTTTATATATATATAAAACAAGTACTAAAACTATGTTACATGAAGTTTAAATGTCAATCTGTACAGTTTTTTTTTTTTAACAAAGTCATGAGAAAAAGTAAATTTTTATATTGCCGTGCAATAACAAATACTTTCCAACCCACTTCTGATTTGAAATAAGGTACATAGAATCAAAGATCTATACCAAACAGACTGAGTCCTTCTTTTGCACTGGTTTGTCCTGATTTATATACAGATGGATGTAATTCTTTATGAAAAATCTGTAAAGCACTGTAACAGAGTTAGATGATTAAATATTTGAGTGTATAAATGTGTCCATTTCAAATACACAAATAAAATTTGATTTTTCATAAAAGAAATATGCTAAGAATCAAAATTGCATATCATATATCAAGAAAAATATGTTTCAATATATACGAGGTTACCAACTCTTAAGGTGCATTGTATGAAAACTTTTGCCAATAAAATCAACAGGTTATAATGAACGTCTGTGCAACATTTAAGTAAATGATGGCTTAATAATGAAAATAGATAAAAAAAAAAACATCCCAAGCTATAAAATTAAACTTACCAAAAAGCAACATCATCCAACAGTAGTTGGTCATCTCTGTAAAAAGAAATTGCTCCATAAGCCAACACTGATTTTAATAATTCTATAACATACTATACAAATATATCAGTACACTGATTCTGATAATTCTATAACCTACTGTACAATTATATTTGTACACTGATTCTGATAATTCTATAACCTACTGTACAAATATATTTGTACACTGATTCTGATAATTCTACAACCTACTGTTCAAATATATCAATTGTATCAACATTGAAATTATACGACTTGCTTTATTTTATATACCTACTACAACAATCTCATGTGCAAGTGTAACATTCTAATTTAGTATAATTTTTGATGTTGGAGAACACCTGGAAGCTAACAGTAGAGAAGGAAAGAGATAAAAAGTGATGGTGTACATGGGAGAGGGCTGAAGAAGTGGCAAGCAACAGGCTGGGATGGTGAGTGATGTTGAATGGCCTCACAAGTTCATAAGGACCCTGATAGTATATGTAATTTCTTATGTTGTTTTTTTACTAATCAAACTGCTGATGTGGTATCATTATCATATGTGATACTTTCACAGCTAACTTGAAAGAATCCCTAACTGAACTAAATCTTTGCACATTCCCACAGATACCAACATCTTTTTCATATAATTAGTAAAAAAGGAACTGGCACTTTTGACATTTATCATCATAAAAATTGAACGACTCGGACTGGACACAATTGGAAATCTGTAAATAATAGACTGTTGACCAAATGACTGTTTATTCTACCCAAAATTTGTAAAGAATTACATAAAAATAAAACTTAGCATATAGGTATTCCATGTTACCAAAAACGGTCATCTGCCACCGAATGCAAAATATTAAGGCTGTCCCATCCTTATTCATGAATTTGCTTTAGCTTCAAATTGAAGAAATTGTTCAATATGTTGCCACCAATTTATTTTTGATATACTACAGTACATGTTGCATGAAGTGGTACATATTAAACTAACCTTATCGGAAAACTAAACATGGACACAGAGGCTGGAAAAGTAATATCTTAGTCTCACATCAAAACTTACAATGAAAAGGTTTTTAAGTCCAGAATGGGAACTCTTGCATCTGCTTCTTCAAGCTCTATACCAACTCTCCTTTTTTCTAGATACTTCAACAAACCACCTGTTGCTCGAACCTGTAAAATACAATATCCCATTCTCTTAATTTTCATTTTACAAATTAGACCAGTATATATCAGACATAACAACACTAAAAAATAATACAGTGAGACAAAATAGGTCTCTCAATATAATTGCCGGTTGAATTATCTCCCATCTTCTTTTGTTTCAAATCTACAAATGAAAAATCAAAAAAGCTTGAAATAAATTTGATATTTTTATTGTAACTGAAGCAATAACAATTCTAAAACAACGGTTGTTATACTGAAAGATGTCCCTTTTTTAAAAAAAATTATTAGAAGGGTCATTAATCCCTTCAGTCAAAGATTTTTAAAGAAATAATTAACAGATCAGTTTTTTTTCTTTGTTTGCTTGATAAGTAATATTTATTTGCTGAGTAAAAGTGCCTGATTCAAAAATGTTAGAAAGTGTTTCGCATTCCTTTCCACACAGTTTCATACAACATTTATTGACAAGATTTCAAAGTCCTGTGGATATAATGTAATGCTGTGGTCATGTGTGAGCGATTGTTTGTTTGTCTGAATACCAGTCCCATTGTGTAACTTTTAAAGTTGCAATTAATAGAGCTATGGTTGTTTATAATTGTTATAAAGTTGTGCTTACGTGTAACGTGAATTATCAATACCACATGAATTACTCTATGAAATAAGGGACAATGTACCAGTAGGACCATAACTGTATAATTTAGCCAGTTATAGTACAAGGAAAAGGTCTCGATTTTAGAGTACCAATAAATATACCCTTTCTTATTATGTCAACAATGCTCAGACATTAACATAACCTAAATTTGGGATCGTCAAGTCTCTGGTTTTTGGTGACTGGTTTTTTTTTTTAGTATATTTGAGAAAAGCATTAATTGAAAATATCAAAAAATTAATTGTATAAAAGTAACATGAATTACTGATTTCACAATAACCAATGTCTAATAAATATCTGTTTACGGTCTCTTTCGACTTTGTAAATACACGTATTGTCTTGAATATTAACTATTAACTAAAATATTATTATCCTATAGTAATCCAACCGTTAAAACTTTCTTTATCATCTCCTAACAATTACTAGTATGGTAGGAATTTTCCTGAGCAGCTTTCATATTATTTGCCCAGATAGTCTGTTACCCAAACTATGATATGTGTGTTTCGTACAAGTGCATGTTCAACTTATACCAAATTATTATTATGTGTTCTAGGATACATCTAACACCATACGGAGCCATAGATCCTTGAATCCTACTTGTTTCCCATAGTTTTTTGTTCTCAATTACCCTGGAATCCCTTACAAATTCCTTTTTGTAATTTACTTCCATTTTAAATTATGCGATTTCTAGAGATTCCCCACTAATCTCACTTATAGCCTAAATAAACTACCCTTGATTTCTTTTGGTAGTTCTTTTTAGGTTATGTACCCTTTCTTTGGTACCCCTATCCACTCTGACTTTCTCCACTGAAGCACTTGCTTGAACACTGCCAGCTTCACATGCCCGTACTGTAATTCCCCTATGGTAACCTTATAGTCAAAACAATGTATGTGCACAAAAATCTTTGTTTCTGGTTTTCGTACTAGGACAATTTCTTTAAATATTGAACCCCATAAATAGTATGTATTAAACAAACTATTTCTACTTTATTCTAAGAATTCTAAGGAATCGATACATATCATATATTTCATTTTAACCTTCTCATTACTGAGAACCAACTCTCAACAGCATGTTCTGTAAATAGATCTGAATATAGATCTAGAAATCCCAACTACCATTTTAATCAGACATTTGAGAAATGAAAGCACCTGGTACCTAGCTATGATAATGTTGTTTCCAATTTGTTTTGTAAACATATACCATCATTTTGTTTATGTTCTTGTATTGTAATGGTTGTCAATAGAATACACAATTAATTGTAAACTACATAGCGAGAAGATACATCACCTGCTAATAAAAATACGTATTTTCATGTCCCATAACTTTCTACTAAATTTAATACTGAGTAGGCAACAGTTCATGACAATACAACTTTTAAGTTTCATTAGAATCTATTGAGTGGTTTACAAGAAGTTGTGCTTATAAGCACCAAATATTAAAAACCATTAAAGAAGAAATTTTACCCATTGCAAATATCTGGTGTATCTTGCTTCACTCATAACACCATTTGACGCCCAATCTCCATATAAAGTTTGATCAAATTTCACTAAAGGACTCATATGAATTGTTGGGCTTACAATGTTATGAACATAAACAGATCATAACAATAAATGATCAGGAAAGTAAAACAGTTAAGTTTGAATAATGTATTTCACTAGGTCGTAGACATCTGTTTTATCCTATGAAGTGATTCACATTAGCTATAATAAATATTTTTTGTGCATTCAAAACTTGTGATTCCATGAAAATAAAGTTCAATTTTTCTCTTAGCTTCGAATTATTTTCTACTGAATAATTACAGATGTACATTGTACCAGTATCTACTATACCATATTGAGCTGATCAAATGGGACCATGGATGATATGTACAGAGTTCGTTCAGTTTCTGTGTAGTGTTTAGGCAGAGATGGGAGATCTAGGTTCAAGATTCTTCTCTTACAAATATCTATACCTACAATCATAGAAAAGAAAAGGAATATACAAATATTAGGCTGTGTTTTTCTAGTAGAAATGAACAGTATAAACTAAAGTACATGAAGTGCTAGTCTCCTGACTTACTTTGGTGTTAAGTCATATAATTCTGACATGAAATGAATTGAAAAAAAAAACAAAACAATAAATAAACTGTTATCACAGAGATAAGTCTCGCCAGTTCAATATTGTCAACGTAATGGTGTGTTTGTTAAATTTTGTTTTTTGTGTTGCTTTCATATTTTGTATCATTATATGAAATTACAAAATTATTATTTATGTGTTACTACTACAAAATGCACTAGGCGACAGATGGATGAACAAACTTCAAAGAGATCAATTAAGTTCCCTTTGAGTTTTTACAAACAAAAGTAAATGCAAAGAAAGAAGAACCAGAAAAAAATAAGTGCACCCTCATTTTATCGCCACCTTATGGACCAGGCTAAATTGCGGCAGTATAAGAGATTGGGGATATATCAAGGGAATAAATTGTATAGAATCTATAAAACTTTAGGAAAAGTGGAATTTATGGCAATAAAAGAGGGACTGCCATTGAAGAGGGGTGTTATAGCGAGGGAGCACTATAAGTCCCTTCCACTCATGCAGTGGATGGAATTCAAATAAAAATGTCTACATAAACTATAAGAAACCTTGATGTTAAACTTTAAACATTAATTCTCTAAGTCAACAAACCAAGGCTGTGGTGTATATACATAAAAGCTTCCATTCATGAAGGAAAATATTGCATCAAAACATACTAAAATTCATATAAGTGTTTTTGTGTTATTATACAATATTTGGATAGATAGAAAGTAGTATACTGTATGAAAAGGTCTCATATAAACAGGATATATAAATGTTTTTTTTAATATATCAAATGAAAATTTTCATTGATCTTGTCTACAAACAACTTCTGAGACCTATTAGTCCATGGGCTGGAAGGGTCCACTGTGCATCCCCCCACTCACTCATCAACTTCATGGTGATTTTCAGGTACCTTTATACCTCCAATCACAGAATCAATTTGTCGCCAAAGAATGTTCTCAGATTCTTATTCAGTATAAGCCTATAAATGTACCCCACTGGTGCAAAAAGCCAAGATTTTTGTGACTCAATTGTTTGAGTGTCTAAGCCTTCCTGGGATAGCATGTGTGAACAAACTAAACAACTTTAGACATTATCGTGTAGCCCAATGTATCAGCTTTACAATGGT
This sequence comes from Perna viridis, assembly GCA_037379345.1. NCBI lineage: Eukaryota > Metazoa > Mollusca > Bivalvia > Mytilida > Mytilidae > Perna > Perna viridis. Next base: position 57,575,812 of record CM074511.1, read on the forward strand.
ACAAAGAAAGTTACAATAACACTTAGGGTTTTGCAGTAAAATAGATAAAATGTACCCCTACCCTGCTGAAAAATTGCTTAAATTGACATATTTTTCAATGTCAAAGACCCTAGAGTATTAATGCTTCAGTAAAAAATGGCTTATTTGGTACTTTCTGTTTAGTATCACAATTTATACTTCTGAGGTATCTTGATGATTTTTGGCAATTTTTGTAGTCACAGTTTATCAAAAACTGTGAAAAATGGGATTTTCGATTTTTCGGTCAAAAGTCACATAAATTTGACTCTACAAGTTATTACTCAACTAAAACGTCTTAAATTTGGTATTACTCAATAGATAATTTAATTTCCTTCAGAAATGAACCATGAAAGACTACTTTTCAAGAAAGGATTTGTAAAAAAAATGTTGAAAATGTTACCCCTACCCTTTGAAAACTGGTCTCTGTATCAAACAGAATTCTCATTCACAGCATACTGACATTGTAGAACTCATATTTTAGGCATTAATAATTAGGATAATGATTTTCCCAACATATCTGATCAATTCAAGGGCTTAGACTTTTCTTTAAGGGTGACAATTGCTATAAAATCGGAACAAATGGCTACCAGGAGCCTGAATCGCTCATCTGGTTGAATTTTGCCTTACAAGGGCAATAAATTAAACAAGAAGTTGTCCAACAATTTTGACTCAAGAAAACTTTGATAGGACTTATCATAAGGATCACTTCAGTAAATGAAAGTCTAAATCTATCATAGTTTTCAAGACATTGGCTGAAAACTGGTAAAAAAAGAAAAACCTGTCATTTTCCCCTGTCAAGGGCAATAACTCTTATAAGAAGGCGTCTGACAAATTTTATGCCTGAACACTATTGAAAGAATTTGGCTAAACCTAACGATTTTGGAGATATGTGCGAAAAACTACCATCTGACCCCTATGTTCTATTTTTAGTAACAGTGGCCATATTTTCCGACGGATAAAAAAAAAACCACTTCAATTCTATGCAGGATACCACAAAGAACACTTATATCGAGTTTTGTTTCATGTTTGGATCCAATTGGTCAAGTTGTGTCAGAGGAGAAGATTTTTGAAAGAAATAACATTAAAAATAGCAAAAACTTTGAAAAAGGGCAATAACTCCAACATGGCTTAATAGATTAAAATGGAAATTTGACTGCAGATAGATCTCATCATGCTGAACATTTTTACCCCTTTCAGAATGGGCTAAACCTAACTGTTTTGGGGACATATGTGAAAAAACTATTGTCTGACTATGTTCTATTTTTAGTAACTGCAGCCATGCTTTTCGACAGATCAAAAATACCCACATCAGTACTATGCAGAATACCCCAAGGTACATTCATACCAAGTTTGGATCCAATTGGTCAAGTAGTGTCAGAGAAGACTTTTGAAAGAAATAACATTAAAAATAGCAAAAAAACGTCGAAAAGGGGCAATAACTCCAACATGGCGGAACAGACTAAAAATGAAAATTTGACAGCAGAAAAAAATGTGAAAATCCAAAAATTCCCCATTTTGTTAAAAACTCATTGTCACATTGAAACTGAAAATAACTCGCCTGAAATGAGTAGATATGTTAAATACATCGTTAATTAAAACAATAGTACCCAACATGTCTTTTTTTACATCAATTATGTGCTAAAAGTTAGCATTCTGGTTCATCTTTAGGTATTCTTTTCATGGTTGGGGGTGGCAATTTTTCGCCTAATTGCACTTGGAAAAGTTCAAGTATTTATTACTTGGACTCATTACAAAGCTAAGACACTATATAATTGTATTTAAATATACAAAAGCTTATTTGAAGTACGGTATTTGAAAAAAATTGCCAATTATAGGTGAAATGGAAGAAAAATGAATGTCAGGAAATTCCCCTTTTTATGATTGATTGATTGATTGATTGTTGTTGTTTATTGCCGTTTCGGTGACCAGGGCCATATCACGGCAAGAACATTTAATGCACGGAAAATATTAAAATTAAGATCAAAGTCTCTTCATAAAATAATGAAATTAAAACAAGCAGCTATTTACATATAAAAAGGTACATAAAAGGTGAACCTAAGACATAAAATACATATAGAAACATAAATTCGATAAAACATTTAAAATATTGAAAAACTAAGGAAGGTATTCAATTCAGACTTTATTAAATAAACCGATGTCCCGCAAGAAATCGATGATGTTTTCAGATGAAACGGTCTTGAACAAATCAAACATATTGGTGCAGTCAAAATAATTTTGCCTGGTGTTGGCAAAATCCACACAATCTAGAAGAACATGTTTGATAGAGAAAGGGCAATGACATGGGATACACTCAGGTGGAGGATCACCAACAAGCAAATGGCCATGTGTAAATCTAGAATGTCCAATGCGGCATCTAGTCATGACCACTTGCTCTTTGCGATTGCCCGACCCGGATTGATGAAAGCCTAGATCGGGTTTTATGGAATTGAGTTTGTTGTGTTCAAGACCGTCCCAACGGTCCTGCCACATCTTTAAAATATATTTCCTTATTAAAGGTTTAAAATCAGTGTATGGCAAACTAACGTCCTTTATTATTTCATTTAATGCCTTTTTGGCAACCCTGTCTACAACTGAATTCCCCTGAATACCAACATGACTGGGTACCCAGAGAAAAACAATCTCTTTATCAAATTCCCGAAGTTGATGAATAAAATACAAAATTTGTAAAATAAGAGTGTTTTTCAGTTTGTGATTCTTAATTGCCAAAAGACAGCTCAAAGAGTCAGAACAAATAATAAACTGTGACAGATTAGATTGAGTAATCAATTTAAGTGCTAACAATATGGCTCGAGCTTCAGCTGTGAATATGGAAGCGCTCGATGGCAACCGTTCAGTTACAGTTCTGTCACCATGGACAGCAGCACATGCAACGCTATCGCCATCTTTTGAGCCATCTGTATACACCGTTGAAAAATCCGGATAATTTGCTTTAATTTCAGAAAATTTTTGTTGTAAAAATAAAGGATTGGTATCGGACTTTTTATATTCACGCAGATCAAAAGTGAAAGAAGGATGTGGAAGCTCCCATGGGGGGCATTTCGAAGTAACAACAGGTGTCACTGCATTGGTTTCCAGATGAATTGCTTCCAAATGAGGTTTTATTCGAATTCCAAAAGGAGGGGTTTTGCTATCATGTTTTCGATAAATGTCGACATAAATAGGATTAATGACACAGTTGTAGGCAGGGCTATCTGGGTAGGCCATAAGTTTACTTACATATTGAAGACCTAATTTCAAACGTCTGTCTCCAAGGGATGGTTCATTTGCCTCGGCATAAAGGCTCTCAATAGGAGAGGTTCTGAAGGCACCAAGACAAAGTCGCAACCCCTGGTGGTGAACAGCGTCTAAAATTTTAAGGTAAGATTTTTTGGCGGAACCATAAACAATAGATCCATAATCAAGTTTAGACCTAACCAAAGATCTATATAAATTTAATAAAATTGAGGTATCAGCACCCCAATCGGTACTGGACACCATTTTTAAAATATGTAGTGCCTTAAGACACCTAGATTTAAGTAATTTGATATGGGGAAGAAAAGAAAGTTTACTATCAAAAAGTAATCCAAGGAATTTTGTTTCTTCTACTATTTTGATTTTATTACCATAAAGAAAGAGATCTGGGTCCGGATGCAGCTTTCGCTTTCGACAAAAGTGCATACCAACAGTTTTAGATGTAGAAAACTTAAACCCATTCTCCAAAGCCCATTTCTCAATTCTTTTGAGGCAAAGTTGTAACTGCCTTTCAATATTACTCATATTTTGTCCCCTGTAGCAGATCAAAAAGTCGTCTACATACAAGGAACCGTCAATATTGTCCTTCAAAACTTGGGCTAAACTATTAATTTTAATACTGAAGAGAGTGACAGAAAGAATACTTCCCTGAGGAACACCCATTTCCTGTTCCTTCTCCTCAGAAAAAGTCGAATTTACCCTCACATTAAAATGACGATCTGACAAAAAATTAGACAAGAACAGAGGAAGTCTTCCTTTCAACCCCATATCAAATATATCTTTTAAAATACCATATTTCCACGTCGTGTCATAGGCTTTTTCTAAATCGAAAAAGACCGACACAACATGTTCATTTTTAGCAAATGCATTTCTGATGAGCGTTTCAAACCGGACTAAATGGTCAAGAGTACTTCTGCCTTGCCTAAAACCACACTGAATATTAGTGAGTAAGTTGTGCTTCTCAAGGAACCACACAAGGCGATCATTGACCATTCGTTCCATTGTCTTGCAGACGCAGCTTGTCAATGCGATCGGGCGATAATTTGAAGGATCCGTATGATCTTTTCCTGGTTTTGGAATAGGGACTACTGAAGCCGTTTTCCAGATGGACGGAACGTTACCAGAAGTCCATATCTCGTTCATTAACGTGAGAAGTGTATGTAGAGATGGATCAGGAAGATGTTTTAAAAGTTGATAGTGAATATTATCTAGCCCACTAGCTGTATCGTGGGCTTTAGCCAGTGACGATTTTAGTTCCTCTATAGAAAATTGAGAGTTGTAAGATTCCGCATTATTTGATTTGAAGTTTAATTTTGTCTTTTCTGCAGATGATTTAATTTTTTGAAAATGCGGTTTGTAGTTAGATGAGGATGAATGTTTAGCGAATGTTTCAGCTAGCTTATTGGCGATATCTTTTTCGGTGGTTAGAGTGGTATTACCAACCTTAAGGTGTTTTACTGAAGAATTCGAATTTTTTCCTTTTACTTTTCTAATAAAATTCCATACTTTATTGAGGGGAGTGTGAGATTTAATACTAGAAACAAAATTTTTCCAAGAGGTTCATCTGGCTTGTTTACATGTACGTCGAGCTTTTGCTCGAAATATTCGGAAGTTTGACAGATTTGCTGGTGTAGGATTTTTGTCAAACCGGCGATGGGCCTTGTTGCATTCTTCGATCGCTTTGTCGCACTCATCAGTAAACCATGGTTTACTAGGCCTTTTTGGATTTGTCGAGGTTTTAGGTATTGTTTTATTAGCAATTGATGTCAGTCTTTCATTAAATAATAAAATGGGATCTTCAACATCCTTCATCGCTTCTAATCGTAATTCTTCAAGACAGTGGGCTTCAAATGAAGCCCAATCTGCTTTCTCAAGTTTAAAACGAGGTTGACGTTCCTCCGTTTTGGAGGATAAATGCTCCAAAATAATTGGAAAATGATCACTCCCGCACAAGTCATCATGAACTCGCCATGTAAACTCTGAAAGTACGAGAGGATCACAAATGCTTAAATCAATAGAAGAATACGATCCATTGCCTGAATGAAGGAACGTTGAAGATCCGTCATTAAATATGCACAAGTCTTCTTGCTGAAGGAGCTCCTCAACTTTTTTACCTTTATCATTCGTATGATTACTTCCCCATAAAGGATTATGAGCATTAAAGTCACCCAAAATAATAAATGGTTTGGGCAACTGCTTAACCAAATCAACTAATTTATTTCTGCACAAAATTGAATTTGGGGGAATGTAAATGGAACAAACGGTTATGGTTTTATCAAGGGATAACCGAACGGCCACTGCTTGTAGATCGGTAGTTAAAGGAACTGAACTATGTATTACTCTGTCCCTAATAAAAATGGTAGATCCACCAGCAGCTCGTTCATTTGCCTCAGCAAATGTACTATACATTGTATATCCTTTTACGGAAATTCGATCCGTTTCTTTTAAATGAGTCTCCTGGAGACATAATGCAACTGGTAAAATAGACTGAACAAGAAGAGTTAATTCCAAAATATTAGCCTTTAAACCTCGACAATTCCATTGAAGTAATTTGGCCATTTTTATGGGTGACGAATGGGGGATATTTTCTCTGACTTGGATCCGCGACCACGACTCGATGACCTTCTAGTACGAGTGCCACCATTAAGGTCAATTCGAATTGACTGAGCGCGCTGCTCCTTGTATTTTTTCATGGCAACAGGATCTGTTTGGTCAATCTGATCAAGGTCGGGACCCAGCCAGTTTTCACCTGGACAAAGTCCATGATCTGTTGTTTCCATGTCAGATTCGGAATCCGAGTCCGACACCACAGGCGACACAATCTGTCGCCTAGACTTGGATTTCTCCAAGTCCTCCACATGGAAATTCCCCAACTTTTTTGGGGGTTGGACATTCTTCTGTTGAGATTTGGAAGACGATGACTGTTGTGATGATGGAGATGATTTTGAAGATGATCCGGAATTTTGGGATGACTGAGTCTGGGAACATTGGTGAGATTTCTTAGCTCTGGCCTTTTTAATTTCCTCTAAACATTTTTTGGATGGTTTCATTATTTTGGTGGATACCTCAGTGGGCAGTTTGGCAAGACCATTGATATCCTCTTTCCAACTCATGATCGTCTGCACCTCAACAGTCGAGGACAGACAAGCACGCTTTGCAACACTAGCATAAGATGTTTTGCCAGATGCAAGAAAATTGTTGGAAAGGGACCACTTCTGGCGAGCTTCACTATATGAAATTTTGTTTTCAGTTTTTATCTTTAAAATATCTTTTTCTTTCTTATAAAGAGGGCAATCTTTAGATGATGACATGTGAGCTTCCTCACAGTTTCTGCATTTCAGATCTTTTCTGCAGTTGATTCCCTCGTGTCCTTCTTCAGAGCATCGGAAACAAAACAGTTTTCCTCTACACTGGCCCTTTCCATGCCCAAACTTCTGGCATTTAAAACACCGAAGTGGGTTAGGAATATACAGACTGACAGCTGTCCTGTATAGACCAATGTAGACATGAGATGGCACTGAAGTGGAACTAAATGTTAACAGGATTGTTCTCATTGGTGTGGTTGTATCTGCACGTCGAGAAGTAAATCTTTTCACTGACTTAACGCCTTGTGATTTCAGTTCCTCACAGATCTCTTCATCAGTCAAGGCGTCGAGGTCTCGACCCCGGTATTTAAGGACACCCTGTGACTGATTTAGTGACTTGTGTGCAGATGAAACCACATCAAGGTCACCAATCCTGGTTAATTTTAACAAATTTGATGATTGGCCAGGTCTGAGGCATTCAATTAAAATTCCTGATCTTATTTTCTTTGTATCTTTAACATCACCAGCTACACCCTTGATAGTTTTCTGTATTAAAAAAGGAGAAAGGTCATTAACATTTTTGTCTTTATCTTTTGCAGAAATTACAATAAATCTTGGCCAGTTTTTCGTTTTTTTGAATAAGAAACATTGGACTCCCCGTTGTTTTTTTGTCGCCATGTTAAGTTTTAGTAAATTTCATCGTCTCTGTTCCCCACCCGCCACCGAGTGCCAACACGGGTGATGCTAGGACTCTACGGATTTCCAGCAGATAGCATCAGGGATTCCAGAGACAACATACTCGAACAGAGCGTATCTATCAATGGCGCATAGACAGTGTACTACTCGATTGACCCATGAGCCACCGCCTTCTTCATTTGCCATTTGTAAGCTTTTGAAAACATTGGATTTAACAAAATGCCATCAGTAAAGCAGGTGGACAAATGAAGGGCATGGCGTGACCAGCCGATTGATCGAACCGGGTCCATCCGATCTCCCGTTTAGATGACCTAAGAGCCGAGTGGCATATACAGCCGTATCCTCGATCATCCAGCCATCGATGACACGGGGGTTACGTCACGACTGGAGTCTAGATACGACCTTCATCCACTAGGACCTCCTCGCCCACCAATAACTCACGGGTTGCAACTCACGGCAAACAAGTAGGTGAACCCACTTTTTATTTTAAACACCGGGCCCACGGTCGATGTTCGGATCGCTTTAGTCTGGCCTCTAACCTTTGACCTTTCCAGCATGGGTAACCCTACCAGGAGAAAAAACTCCAGCTGGCATAGCTCTTAGGATCACTGAGGCACGCAAGCCCCCCTACCACGACAAGGATAGCGATCCACAGGGGGGCCCCTTTTTATGAAAAGACTCATTATTGTCATATTGAAACTGCAAAATGTGTGCCTGAAATGATAAGATATGTTGGATATATCGATAATTAAAACAATAGTACCCAATTTGTCTATTGTACACCATTTATATATCAATAATTAACATTTGGGGTCATGTTGAGGTATTTTTGCCATGGGTAGGGATGGTAATTCTTCACCTCACTTGACTAAGTAAGTTCAAATATTTATTACTTGGGCTCATTTCGAAGCTAAGATACTATATTGAAGTACTGTATCACACAAAAGCTTGATTAAACTACAGTATTCTGATAACAGGGAAATAACAGGTGATATAGAAAAAATTCTGAAATTCTGGTAATTCCCCTTTTTACAATTTTATAGTTATTGTAACCTCAAAAAGAAAATCTAAATGCGTTAATTGATCAGATATATTGGGAACATCATTATCTTAATTATAAATGTATAAAATGTGACTTTTACAGTGTCAGTATGCTGTGAATAAGAATTCTGTTTGATACTGAGACCAGTTTTCAAGGGGTAGGGATAATATTTTCAACATTTTTTGAAAATCCTTTCTGGAAAATAAGTTTTCTGTAGGAAATTAAATTATCTATTGAGTGATACAAAATTTAAGATGCTTTAGTTGAGCAATAACTTGTAATGTCAAATTTATATGACTTTTGACCGAAAAATCGAAAATCCCATTTTTTGCATTTTTGATAAATTCTGACTACGAAAATCGCCAAAAATCAAAAGAACCCCAGAAGCATAAATTGTGATAATACTAAACCAAAAATACCAAATAAGCCATTTTTTTACTGACGCATTAATACTCTAGGGGTTTTGACATTGAAAAATATGTCAAATTAAGCGATTTTTCGTCAGGGTAGGGGTACACTTTTTCCATTTGACCGCAAAACCCTGTTACCGTAACTTTCTTGGTACCACTGTAAAGCTGAGACATTGGGCTACATGATGATACATACATGTGTCTCTTTTCCTCGTTCTGTAGAAAGAATAAGTTTGAAGAATCAAAAAATTTTTTTAAATTATTTTTTGCCTCAATGAGGTATAAAAAGTAGCCAAAAAATACACAAATGCTTCAGTTAATTTTTTGGCAACAAAAATATTCTTAAATTGGAGGTATAAGGGTACCTGAAAATCAGATATATTTTGGTTGATGAGTGGGGGGGGTGGTTTAATCTCAGCCCACGTACTATATTACGTTGTGTCTTTTTTCTGTTGACCTCCAAGTATTCAAGAAATTTACTTCATTTTTGATCGATAATGGGCAAAGACAGACTAGTGAAGACAGTGGCATGTGACCTTGTCTTCACTGGCAAAGCCTACCAATCAAAAGTGAGGTAAACAAAAGTAATCCCAGCAAAGCTCATAAATGTTCATGAATAAATAAAAGGTATAAAAAATAGTGCATTGTAGTACCATATTTCAGAAAAAAATCTTTCAAACTTTCTTCTTTGAACCACACCATGGTGTCTCTAATATTCTGAGCAATTATACAATAATTGATTTTAATGAGGATTTTATTTTTAGGTATTTATTTTTAAACAAATAGTTTTAGTAATTTTAAACGAAAGAAATAGATTCTTGTACCTGTAAATAGTGAAGATCTGGGATATGTTCCACTTGTGTGAGAATTTCTATGACTTTTATTTCATTCCGCTACGCTCCACTTGGGAAAAGACAGAATTTCTCACACTCCTGGAAGATATCCTAGATCTTCACTATGCACTCTTTTAAAAACCTGATAATCTTGCAGTAAAATGAATGAATGTTCTGTTCATAAGTGTACCAATGACCAATAACCCATTGTAACTGTGCCAAAAAATAAATTACCACACCATTTTTGCATGATAAATCAGGAACAAGTCAAATTTTAACTCAAGTTGAACAATTTTTAAAGCCAAGTTAGAAGCACCTGGAACTATTAAGGAAATCCTGGCAGGACTAAAGCTCTACAAAACCTTTCAAAAGTATGTTTGTTTGTTTGTTTGTTTGTTGGGGTTTAACGTCCGAGCAGCAATATTTCAGCTATATTCAGACGACCTTTCAAAAGTAAAGAAATACTCAAGTCTGAGAATATTCAGTGACACTTTCAAATCCATGCTTTGATTCAAGTTACCATGGAAGCTGTGCTCACTTTTAGCCACTAGCCCAAAACCCAGGGCTAGTAAAATGATGTGTACTATTCTTCTTTCAGGCTAGTTAAATCCTATACAGTCCTCTATTATTTGGGCTAGTCACTGAGAATTTGGAAGGAAAGGACTGTGGAAGCTGTCTGATTATTTTAAGTTTTGTGGCACTAGGGCAAAGACTATATTAACTACCTACTGAAATCAATGCTTGGTAAAAACTGTAGCATGTCTTCAAGTTCATATACTTCACTAGGACTTGACACTACAAACATACAATAACTTAAGGAGGTAGACCTAGGGTAAGGGACACAGCTCTTAAAAATCATTGGAACGTTTGTATTCAGTATTTTACATCAATCTCATGTAAGCATCAAAGTAACTTGGACTGATTTCATTCTGTTTCAAATGAAAGCTTGATAGCCTTTAGTAATATTGAATGTGATACAAACATATCACTGATTTCATGAGTTTTGTCCCTTACCCTAGGTCTACCTCCTTAATGACAAATATTATTCATAAGATGTAACAGTTTCAAAAGGCCCTAATTGTTAAATTTGTTTCACTAACAGTTAATTCTTTTGTTTCATAATCTGGACTTTCAAGCATATACAATGCTGATGTTCTGGGGGTATATTTAGTCTTCCTTTATTTAAAAATTATATGAACTTCAACAGATGAATAAAAAGGAGGTCTAAACTTTTTATTGATCTGATAGAACTTATAAATGAGTTCTCAATGATCCAGTCAGCAACATACAATAGACAATATCCATTATTCCAAATTGGGAAATCCGGAATTATTCCAGAATTATAAGTCCAAACTGAACAGAAAATCGGTACCAAAATAAGCATAATTGTATAACAAAACTTCTGTCAGAAACGTTGTTGGCCTTCCAAAACAATCATTATCAACACTATTCTTTTGTTTGTAGAAAATAAGGGCATTATTTGTCTTTAGTAATCGATATTCTACTTATAATCAATCAACATTCCTTTCCTGTGTGAATTTCTCCCTTGCTCTTTATTGAGTGACCTGCCATTTTACCCCCAAATAATCTTTAATGGAAGTGGGGGGGGGGGAGGGGCTTTAAATTATTTTTTCCCAAATTTGGAAATATTTATCAAGCTAAATAAAACTTTTTTTCCAGCTACCAGCAAGAAAAAAAAATGAGGCAGGTAGGTAGTTAAATTATTGTACATTGAGTTTATGGAGTAGCAATCTAGACTTTAACAGTACTTAAGCCAAATTGGCCATAAAATGAATAGGATAGGCACTATAAAATAGGATAGAAATGGTAGTAGGAAACAAGACATATATTTTTTTGGCTTCAGATGATTGTTATTTAATCCAAGGAAGACTTACTATATCACATTACATTGTCACTAAGTCAGTTGTAACGGAGTCAATCATACGCAAAATTTATGTTAGTCTTTATCAAGCTACAAATCTAATCGGATCTGGAATTTTCTTCTGCTATGATTAATATGGATAAATAAATTCATAAGTAAGAAATTGTTTGTAAGTTTCAAGAGAAAAGAGCATTGGAGCTTTAAAACAATATACAATTGTGTACTTATTCAAAATGTTAGGTCACTTCTTTGTTAAACTACGTGTAATAGTATTTCATGTCAACTATGTGCCAAGACAAGACATTGGAAAACTAACAAATAAATTCTCTGCATCATTTTCTAACTATCCTTCCCATCCCTTATTCTACTTGCTGCATTCCATAGCAGTCTAAAATAATCAATAAATCAATAGAAGGAGTACAGAATATCTCCCTGGATGTATATTTATATTGACATTGTTATAAACATTACAAATATGTCAAGTATGTAGTGTTTTACAATATGTTGCCAACAAAACACAATAAATACATGTTATATCAATTTTATCTTTTCAAGCCTTTGAACTACATAAATGTTAAGGCTTATCATAATCATACCAGTTGTATAGTCAGCAAAATGAACCTCATTGGGATTTTACATAGGGTCATACTTAGAAATGATATAAATTTCCAAGTTAGAATTCACACCTTACAGACATTTTTACCCAGCCCCATATTTCATCTTATTAATTAGTTAATGATAAAAAAATCCAGGTATTTTTTTTTGTTTAGAGTCACAGATTCACTCCATGAACATGGCTGTCTACTAGCTTTTGATGTTCAGGGTTCTATAATTAATATTTCCTGTTTTCCTTAGCAAGTGAAATTTAGCCCAGGGAAAGTCTCATTTGTAAATTTCCCAAGTTGGTTTCTGTCGAAGAGGAAGTTGATTTTTATGCAAAACCTTATTGTGAACAGATAAAAATTTGTGAAATTCTATAGTGATGGCTGTATCATGCAAACTGCACATTACTTTTTGCCATCTTTCATATAAAATTTTGAGTTACTACAGTAAATACTTGTAAGGATCTAATGTAAATGGCAAGACAATTCACAAAACCTTTTCTTAGAAATTGAACATGAAGCAAGAAAAAAAATGAAGTTGCTCTTAAAAAGTTGGATATTTTTTTTCTAAGACCTTACTTAATCCATCAAGTTATCAACATGTAATTTATTACTTTTATTTTTTTCTTTAGAAGAGATACCTACCAATCCCTTTGAGTTTCTTTATCAATCTATCATCCTGTTTAGAGCTCAGTATTATGGTAACTGGAGTAATCTGTCTAATTACTGAAAGAAATATGCATTGCTACAATTCCTCAAATGAATCAAAAACTTTGCTAATCTTGTAATGTTACCATGACAAAACACATCATGAATATTTTAATCCCTCTTAATTTACAAATTACAAGAAATTCTTTTTTTGCCTGAATTACCCAAAATGTAATTATTTTTATAAGTGCAAAATGTATGTGAATATACAAATTTTTTACAGATCAAAATTTACTTTATTATTTAATGGAGCAACTGTAACATTACCAAGTAATTCTACCTTTAAAAAATTTTTGAGTTGTCCCCCTTTTTCTTCAAAATTTAAAGAATGTAAGTGACTAAAATGTCAAGTTTGCACCACTTTATCAATTTCAGTAGTAAGAACAAATTTTAATGTATTAAAGTCTGCACAAACACCTCTAAGCCATGTGAAATAATTTTTGCAACATGTTTTTTTCATCAGGTGATGAATCAGGTGTAAAAATGCATACCTGGCACCTGTCAGGTAATCAATATCACCTGTCAATTGGCTGATTCAGGTAAATATTGTAAACAAATTGATTTTCTTCAATTTTATAAATAACAGCTGACAAGAATAACATGGGAACCACCCTGATTTATCATATACACATTTGAGTAATTCTAGAAATCCCATAAGTTTATTAATCATAAAGGTAACATATGTTAGATTCTATATCTGGAATAATTCATATGATTTCATTAGTTCTGAGTAATATTTGAAAATCAAAGAAAAAAAAAATTTTTAAATAAAAAAATAAGGGGAAACAAATATTAGCAAAAAAAGGGTTCTTTTTTTAAACAATAATTAGCAAATGAAATCAGGAAAGTTAACCTACAGCAGACCTTCATTTTCAATAGTGTGTAACAAATTGATACTGCAATTTTCCAACTTAAAAAAAAAGATATTGACCAATGTTATTTATTGATTTATTAGGAGGGGCTATCATTTTTAATCTCTAAATTCACCATTAAAATAATTAAAGATTTAGCAATAATATTTATCATTTTTTCTGAAATAAAACCTAACGCAAAAAATAGTTAACTTTGATGTTTACCTCTGTGAAGCAGGGTAAAGTCTTCATTCTCAACAGAATCCATCATCATATAGACCTGTGTTGTCTCAACGTCATAATAGGCCAACCCAATTCGCCCACCCTGCCAAAATACACTCAGGTATATCTGTGAAGAAAGTCTGATTTTACACTTTTTTTAAAAAATCAAAGTACTGGTATTATTTAGCTATTTTTCATAATACTGTCATAGTGCATGCTTTGTAGATTGTATTTGGGACTATGTACACAGGCAAATATGCCACACATGAGAATCATATGATTATCATATAAATTGAGCACCATATGATAATCATGTTTTTCCCAAACATATGATTGTCACATGTTTTCAAGCCAAAACTAACATATGAGAATCAGATGATAATCATATAACTATCATATGTTAAATATCATATGATTGTCATATGATTACCATGATTATCATATGAATTGAGCACCATATGATTATCATATGTGGCACATTTGGCTGTGTACGTTAAGTTTCTGGCAAAAGGAAAACGATCTCTTGTTATATTAAAGCAGTCAAATCATAAAATAAAAATATAGCAGTCAATTTGATAAATACACTAAGCATCAGGGGTGAATAGCGGAACTGAAAATTGTGAAGGTGAACACCATTATACTTCAGAGATTTTCTTTCAGGTCGAAAAAAAAAAATGTCTGTTTCCTGCTACTCTACCTACCCTAAACATGTTACGGCCATTGTGGCTCAAGTACCCTTAAAGTCTACATTGTTTCCCCATTAACTCAATGTTTTTGAAAAAATAAAATAATTTCCCTACTTATCTACCATATTATTATTTTTTTGCCTCATTTAAACCAATTTTTTTTCACAAAAAATGGGAAGGTGTATGCTCATTTCTAAAGAATTTAAAAAAAGTTTTAAAGGGAGTTGGTAACTTTAAAAAACTTTAAATCCACTCTGATATAACACATGATGCCTTTGCATACAAAGATATATTACTAGTATTTGGCAAAACTATGAAATACATGTCTAAATAAAAGTAACTTTTATCAAAAGTGTCAATAAAAGTAATAAAAAAATGGGTTGAAGCCAAAAACGAAAATACACAGGTTGTCTGTGCCTAAAGACTAGTGTCATTTGATTATAAAGGTGTTCTAAATTGTTTACAAGTTCAACAAGGTTACAAAACCAACACCATAAAATGATTTGATCAACCAACTGTAGAATTAAAACAAGGTAGTTCTATTTTACATCAATTGAAAAGTTTTGTTTGAACTTTAATTTTGAAACATACAACTCTGTACATACATTTTGCCTACAGCTTTACATGTTTTTGCTTGCACCTTAAAATCATTAAAAAAAATTAAAGTCAATTGAAAAAACTTGATTTAGTGATTCCTTGCCTAAGGTGGGTATATATGGCAAGTTAGTTTAAACACAGGTAATTATTATTTACATAAATTTATTGACAGGTGAGGACACTGAAATCTTATCATAAAAGTTATCATCAAATCTTTAAAACAAATTAATATCACATTTGACCTCAAGATATCAACAAAATAAAGTACTGTCAAATATCACATTTGGCAATTTAGCATTTAAAAGAAGAGAACTAAGTAACCTCTATAGTGTATCCAATTTAAAACAAATTGAAGTAGAGATTTCCTGCTCTGTATAAGAATTAAACAGACCATAGTATTATACTCTTAGGATTGTCACTTGAATGTGGACTAGTTATACCAGATGATCACCTATTATAATATTTCAATATAATACAGTATTAAACATATAACAAAGGGCATACATGACCTGTGGTTGTAAACATAAACCAATTAAATAAGTTTTCCTGCATACTGAAAATCTTGTGATGCAAGTATTGCATGACAATATGAAGTGATTTGGTCAGATTTTTCCATTAACAAAGCACATCTTTTAAATTAAAAAAAAAACTACAATTAAATCCTACTAAAAACACTACTTATGACCAATAAATCTATATGGGTCAAAAATCAGTTTTGATGAGGGTATTTCTATAAGGAATAATTTAGCTAGCTGACGTATCATAGACTGGGGGAATAAAACCAAAAAAAAAAAAAGATGAAATATAAGTATCATCAATTTAATCTGAAGTAAAAATTGACAAAATACCCAGCATTTAAAAAAAAAACAAAAAAAACCCAACTACATGTACACCAAAAAGACTTAAAATTATTATATGTACATGTAGTTTATAAAGGCTCGAGTACAGTACAGTTTTGTAAACCAGTACAAATAGGATTAACTCTTTTTATAATAATAGTTCACCTGGAATGTTATTGTTGGTGAACTTAAATTGAAGTATTGTAGTAAAATGCACTATGAGTGCTCTCAATATTTCAAAGCCACAAATAACACAGAAAGTAGATCATTTGTATGTTCTTAATTGGTAATGTTATTATCATTACTAAATCTATTTAATTTGGCCTGTCCATGAGTTGATAGCTGTGTACTTTATTTTCTCATGTACTGTCAGGGTTTTCCCTAAGGAGACACTGTAGGCCAAATTGCATGGTTCAAACACAATTTTGGCTGGCACCAGCAAAATTAGGGAAAACCTTGTAATGTACGACTGATGAACAACAAACTGTTCAAACTGTTATACAAGTACATTGCTTTTCACTATAATCCAATGGATAACAGTCATAAGTCAAAATTTTCATGCTTTTGACATACAAATGTTAAAAAACCTACAGAAAAATTTTTAATTTTGTTTTTCGATATTAAATGTATGATTTCTTAATACGTATCAAAATATCATACACCAAAGAGACTTAAATCACTTTAAAAATTCCCAAATAAAAAAATCACCTTAATTAATTTTTAGGGACAATGAAATTTGGCTAATTGTCAATTTGTTTTCAGCAACTACCTGTTATCCTATGAAATAAACAAAGTTCGTGACAACATACGTTTCCTGGGGGTTATCTATACCTATACAAGATAGCTGTGATCAGGAAACAGGAAAACCAACACTATTTGTTTACTTACATTCAAATTTTATCCCCTATCTAAACCTTTCAAGTACATTAGCTGTAAACTACAAAGTAATTGAACACCATGCTAATCCTCCTTGTACAGGTTTAGACAAAGTGATACTATATTTATATATCTATATCAACTGACCAAAGTTGTCACATTAAACTAATTTGACAAAAGTTGTGGGTGTTTTTCTGTGTAAGTTAGTTAGGCTATTGTAAGTGTGGTTGTCCTCAGCTATAACCCTGATATGAACATTGTTTAAATAAAAAAACATCTATTTCAATAGCACCAACAGTGCCCTTTTGAATGATAGTTAGGTATAGCCAAATCGCAAAATTCTTGGTTTAACTTTAAAAGGCATGATTATAAAATTAAATTCCATGCAAAAAAAGTAGTCAAAAAGGTAAAATAATGGATACCAAAGCACTGATAGGCAATACATGAAAACTTTTAAGGAGAATTGTTAGATATACTTAAAAATATAGCACTATATATTGATAATTCCAGTGTTTGGGAAGGCAATGCAGTGGACTCATTGTCACATTTTGGTAGATTGAAAATTTATAATATTAGTACAAAATGTATTTATTTCTAAATCCTGTATCTAATACATCTGAATGCTTGTTTTTGTAGACTTTAAAATGCTATTTATCTAAAGGCTTAACACCCCCCCTTTTTTTTAAATTCTTACATTCCAAATTCTTCATGCATGTACAGGACATAACACCTACAATTTCAATGTTTCCTTTGAAACACTTTAAGATAAACAATAAAGACTATCATATACCTGTTCTCTGACAGTTGAGCTATCTGTGTGTTGGCGAACTGTCCTGATGTGGTCTCCTTGGATACTTTCATCGTCACCCTCTCCTACAGTTATACTGTCTCCATCACTGGTGAAAAATGACATAGCACCAGACGATATTACTCTAGTCATTCCTGATAACAAAACTCCACCAACTGACATTTTCTGTAAAAAGTAGAAGATACAAATTTAATAAACTAATACTAGTATTTATTCATATACATGTAATACTATTAAAGGATTTCTGGTCTCTTTTTTATCTCATGGTCAACGGTCCAAGTATAGGACCACGGACAGGTTTTCTCTACTAATTCTATACCACCAAGTTCAGATTATTAAGACATTATGTACAAAACAGATTAATGTTAGTAAAAAAAATCCTTGTTCTTGGGCTCTCTGTCTTTCTTGTCCCCTTTTAGAGGGCATTTCTAATTTGTATTGCCATACATACTGTACTTAATAATACATAAAAAAAAAAAAAAAAAATGTTCAATCCACTCAAACAATAAAAAGGGGAGAGGAAATTCCACCCTACATCATCCATTTTCATGAAACATTGCCCAAGGACCACAAAATTAATTTGGATTCCCATAAATCAAATACATTTGTACATGTAGGGTAATGAAAGACCCTTAAAACATCTTTCATCCTTCAGTGGCCCATCAATAAATACTATCAATACATGTAACTTGAGGTATTCCAAACAAATAGTTAAATGATATCATAATTCAAAAGACAGGGGTTCAAATGAGCACTAGTCAAAGGTCTGGGACCATCAATTTCTGTAAAGGTCCACTAAAATTGTATTTACTTAGGTCCTGGGCCTCTAATACTTTACATTTACTCTGAGCACCTTTCATTTAGATGCAAACACCTAAGTCAAGGGGCCTGTTTAATAAAGTGTCTAAAGACTAAGACATCCTTAGGATATAACTTTATCCTTAGACTGTTCATTGATGTTTTTGGTTAAGACATCTCTTTATTTTGGTCTTAACTTTATGATATCTAATTAATAGTCTTATGATCCATTTTAAATCTCATAGGAAACAGAATATTAATTCAAATAAAAGTTCTTTCCCAAATCTTTGGTGGCATTGGATGGTAGTGTCAGATAGCCTGCTGAACAAGAGAGTTTTATTTTTTCAACCCCATCTAATAGAAATTTGGAGTCCTCTTTCTGCTAATCTCACAATGTGTTGAAAAATCAATATACATGTACATTGGGGTATTTAGGGACTAAACATGGTTACAGCCAATGGCCCAAGGGCACGGTCTGGAATGAACACAGTTTTCTCCACATGAGAAGTCAACTTTGGTAATTAGTAAACCTATTCTGTTGCGTTTTATTGACACCAATTGGTCAATAACAAGTGTATACACAGATCGAACAGAGCAAGATAGCACTTTTGGGAATGGGATCCTCACTAAAATTACTTTATAGAGTTACGAATAATAACATTTCCATTTGATTATAAATATTATATATATATGATAAAATTTTACAGTTTAGATATCGACTGTCTGGTTATGTTCATTTTTAAAAAATGGATACACTACTTCTTATTCATACTACATGTACAATTTATCCCTTTCTTCAAAAATATAGTTAACACGATGAAGTAATAACACCCTATGACCATCATAAGACTATCTTCATAATGATGATCATAAGATAGCTTAATTTGCGCAACTTAAGCTTCGTCATATGATGGTCATAAGACTACCTTAATCCATTTCCGAAGACATGTTTAAGGATATCTTAGTTAAACAGGCCCCACGACATTTCAGTAAATTTGAATCTCTGTAAGACAAGTACTTTAAAATTGCTGACATAATATAGATATATTGAAGATTTATCTGAAAAGGGAGTTTCCACAATGACATGCCTATCTCAAAATCACTGCCCATATGTCATCAGAATTCAAAGCTCCATAAAAGCTAGTTAAAATAAATAAATTTACCATTAACTGATCAATGAGAATTTAGGCAGTTAAATTAAGCCTGAAACAATTGATCATTGAGAAATTAGGCAGTAATATTTGCCTGAAACAACTGATTAATGAGAATTTAGACAGTTAAAATTTGCCTGCAACAAAAATTATTACTTACATATATGTACATTTGTTCTCCTTAATTGTGACAAGACTACTGATGAGCCTTTTTCCTTTGTTTGGTGAGGGACATATTTTATGATAATTCAATAAGCAACTACATGTACTTTTTAATGAATTGAGAGAAACAAAGAGTTATTGTACACTACAATCATGGTCATTTATGTATCAATATCAAAGACCTCTGACCTTGGGAATTCCACAACCTTATGGTACTTTGTTTCCCTTAAAGACTTTCAAATTTTAATACAAGATGTGAATAAACAGCTATGCTTAAGCACCTGAAATTCCCATCCCCGTTTTCTCACATTTTAAATTCAAAGCCCACTTGCTAATAAACAAAACTCTGAAAACTACACAAAACAAAAGGCAGCTTGCATCTATCACAACAAATATTCTACTAAAAAATGTAAATCAGTTTCTTCAGTAACTATATATTTGGATGGTTAAGACAATGTATACCAGAAGACAGGCATTTTACATGTTACAATGTTGCATATTTCAGATCATTTTCAATGTTACAGAAATTGCATGTTTACTGTCTTGAATAATAACAATAATAATTTCTTTAATGGGTTATAGCAATACAAATATACAACACACAGAATCAAATTCTACTTTGTAGCACACATTTTCATTAATTTGATAAATTCATTAATTGATTAGCATTAATCTAATGTTTAAATCATCACTTTTCTTCATTTTAGAAGGGGTGAACCTAAATTCACCTAAAATATAACTTTAAGTTACTTTACTAAGTAGTAATCCTACATTTAGATATTCTGAAATTTCAGATTGACAACAACCTATTTTTAAGTAATGTTTCATACTTATTATTAAAGATCAAAAACAAGCGACAGTTTACTGAGCCATAAATGATTTTAAAATGCACAGATCATTCTATTTTATATTATCCATAAATAACTATAAATAATGTTGTCATGTGACTAGAAAAAGTTCCAGACAATAGGGGTCATGTGATGGACTGCTGCCAATACATACTGCAGGGTCATCTCAAAATGTATGAAGATATAAAATTTGATCTATGATTTTAGTACTAGGAAAATAAGAAATATTAGAAAAAAAGTAATTTTTATTTGATTTCACCAAAGTAAAATATATATTCTCCACTTTCAGTTACTTTTTACAGCAATCAAATTAATATTGAGTAAGAATTATTCAAATACATAACCACTTTAATCTCAATCATTAGGTACATATACCAAATTGTGCCGAAACTAACAAGATACCTGTAAGGACAGAGTGTCATTTTGAGGAAAAATTTATACAATATAATTAATGAAAGTCATTGTTCTTTTCCTTTTTCCAGCAGTGGATACAAGGGGGTGGCAGGGGGTTGGCCTCCCTCCTTTTTTATTCTAAAACTTGCCATTTCCATGTGTAAAATCAACAAAATATGGCAAATAATGTCCTAGCACCCCCTTTTTTCTGAGGTACCCCAGCTAGCACCCATCCTTTTCAAAGATATATGTTGCTTTTAATAAAAAGTACACTGTGCACACTTAAATGCTGAATTCTTTTGAGATCTTCCCTGACAGTCGAACCATAGAGAATCAACAAACAAACACCTACTAACCTACTGTTAGGATGAATCATTAGCTAAAAATAGAACAGTTTCTCATAGTGGGAAATTCCCTTACACTGCCAACACTTAAGTTCATTTCAAGGATTGTCAAATACTACCATGTGTTATGTCAGTTTTAATCCATCAGATAAAAAAGGGGGGACTTCAAAAAAGAAGTAATTTCTGTTTCAGTTTTCAACATAAGTACACAAGAAAAAATAATTCACCTGCATATGTGGAAATTAAGTACATGTATTGCTAAAAAAAAAAAACAGAAAATAGTCAAGAAAGGCAGTGTTGCAGCATTTGAAGTTGGACTCCTGTTTCTCTTCACTTCCAATTCACTGAATAGTTTTACCCAACCAAACAGATTTTTATCTGACAATGACTTTCTTTCAGGTTGACCGTGACAAATCTATGGTACTCAATATATGCTTAATCAAATACATACAGTTTTAAACAGAAAATCTGACTTTAAATACAAATATTTCTTACACTTTCCATTACCTATGACAAACTTCTAGCCTTTTACTTCTTAATTCATACTTAATATTATATTCTATTTTAACATCTTTCACCATTTCAAAATGTTCAAAAATAACTGATAACTAAATAGACTGTAAACATTAAAACAGATACATGTATTTAAATAACAGATACCATTTATCAGTTTCAAATAGAATATACTCAGGATGGATATACTGACTTAGTTTTTACCATCTTTTGTGTTGTTGAATGTTTTTTATATCCCCAACTTTATTGAATAAATGCAAAAAATTTGTAGAAATTTTTAAAGTACCATGACCTTTTTGTCTTTAGTAGTCTTTCTAAACTTCTATGGAATATATGTACATGACAATAGATTAATCAATTAATACGCGTGAATAACCCAAATATGATCATAACTTAATTATTTAGCAATTTAGCAGTAATTACCCTATGTTTCATGTACTGTGAAGCACCATATTCATGGAGAATTGAAAATAAAATTGGTCAAGGATGTTCCACAGCTCAGTAAACTAACCCAAATAAATCAGGTCATCCAAGTCTTAGTATCTGTTCCTCTTATACAACCTCAAATAAGTAGAGTGAACACAGGGTACATCTCGTATTAGCTCAAATAATTATGGGTGGCTAAATTATATTTCACTTGGTCACCTTCCTCTGACAGTGGGGCATAAACTTCAGATAAAAAAAACGCCTCAGCAAACATCATTACTATCTGGGCTATAATTTTGTACATGTTTATATAAATATTAGAAATGATATATATTCTGAAATCTCCTAACATATCAAACCTTTTGATTTAAATAATGAATCAAAATTTCAGTGGCTTTTTGTACAAGAAACCATTGAACTTCTAAAATGTTTCAGAAAGTTTCTATCAAATATTTTGTTTCTATGGAGACTTCAAAGACAATTACTAACAGATTATGAAAATTAAAAATTTTTCTGCTTCTTTATTGTATACTTTCATATTGTATTGAAGTTACCCTGAACCAATATCATAGACTATGCAGTATATATAATCAGAAATTAAAACACTATATTTAAAAGCAGTTTTTGGCATGACATGGGTTGTGTGACTTGTGATGCACCACGATTCTAAACCCCCACATGTGAAGAAATGATATTGATTTTACATGCGATGGGGTCAACTTTTTGTAAGTTTAAAACAGTCTGGAGCTGGCATGTCAGTTAACTGCTAGTAATCCTTAGTTTGTTCATTTGTGTAATTTATATCCAGTTTCTTCATTTTCGTTGTAACAAGGGACTCAACCCTTTTTTGAACTGATTTTTAGGAGTGTGTGTTATATGTTTTCCACAGTGGGCAGATTTTCAAGGGGAGGGATTTGGTCATGCCAAAGTACTTTAACCCTGCTGCATTAGGAAATTCTGGCCTCTGTAGGTTTTGTTTTCATCTTTAGTTAATCTAACGTTACTCAAGTATATAGGGGTTGTACCTGTGTAAAATAATGTTTAGGGGCCAGCTGTAACCTGCCCTGTGGTATGAGGGTTACCTCGACATTCACTGAAGACCAATGGGTAGCTTTGGGCTGACATTTTCATCGGGTGGCAGTGAGGTTGTCTCTTTGACATATATATATACACAATACCTACTCTTGTTATATTTGTCTCCATTTTGTTTAATTATTAGCTGTCTGTTGATTATAATTGTATGTTAGTGTCATATATGCCATGTAAGAGGCCCTTTCATGGGAATATGACTTGATAATTCTTTGATCCAACCTGGCCACTTAATGCTGATCTTGCAATAGCGTTAACAGAAACATGATTTTAACTTATTCATTCATTTCTTACTTTAAATCATCTTTTTTTTCTAATCTTAAAAAATGAAGAATTTTGGTAACTTTTCTTTTTTTTGAGGGGTGAACATGTTACACATTAATGGTGGTGGTCAAAACAAAAAATATCTCCAGCGCCGAATCCCAAAAGGGATTAGTTAAACATAATTGTACAGCGATCAAGCCTACAAACCAATCACACAAAATGTCTTTTAATATGACCAGCAACGTTGATTTGTGTATCTATACTCGGCGTCACATAAATAACATACTGTTAAAATTTGAATAAAAATATTTTCTACGACTTTATTGACACCAACCGCCGTTTAAATTGTCTTAAATGACTTGCTCATTCGTTTAGCCAAACAGCTTCTCAAAAACAAGTCGCTTATTAGCTTAAATCATGCGTAACAAATCCTTACGGGAAAATCCCATACTAATATCCGCCATGTTGGTTTTTACGGGACGATTTGTTTACAAACGAAGTGCGTAAGTTCCCGTCGAACTCCGGTGACAATCGTCTGCTTGATCAACTTCTCGGTATTATACGTTGTTCGCGTAAAATAAATCCGAGATATCCGAAATAACGCCGAATTGCATTCTGGGTTCTTCGGTTTTTGGACAAACCATTTAAACGTAAATAACATCTCCTAGCAACCCGATCACTGTAAACATGGCCGACTTTTTACAATGTAAATATTGCCACCTAGAATTAAAATCTGACCGGAATTTAACGATTCAATGTTTAGGGAGAAGCCGTTTGGCTAAACGAATGAGCAAGTCATTTAAGACAATTTAAACGACGGTAGGTGTCAATAAAGTCGTAGAAAATATTTTTATTCAAATTTT
This sequence comes from Perna viridis, assembly GCA_037379345.1. Classification (NCBI taxonomy): domain Eukaryota; kingdom Metazoa; phylum Mollusca; class Bivalvia; order Mytilida; family Mytilidae; genus Perna; species Perna viridis. The sequence continues at coordinate 57,600,290 of CM074511.1, forward strand.
AACAGTATGTTATTTATGTGACGCCGACTATAGTGTTTAGTAAACAATTTTCAAGCTACTTTCGAAATAGCCTCCACGTGTAATTTCGCACTTCGAATCAGTTGTGGAAATCCCCTACGACAGTTATCAGAAGTTGGCGCCAACATCAAAGATAAACACGTGGGTTCATATGTTAAAAGTTTCGAGTTTCGTTGATAAGAATTCAAATTTTTCTTCCGTTCCCCGAAAGAATCTTTTCCAACTTCATATTTTTCAAGAAAAATTGACTTCTCTTCGAAAATATTGCGAACGTCTTCACTGCCCATATAAGGGTTGTAAATAAAGTGACGTCAATCATAAATTGCCATGTTTGGCAGGTGCCCTTTCCCAGAGTTCAATTCACGTCACACCCGAGAAATCTGTCCAATGAAATGACGTAGATTTTTCTCCAGCTGGCTTTCGGTTTTCTCTATACCATTGTTATAATCGAGCCATAACTCAAGATATTTACGAATAGAAAATTACCGCATTATTGATGATCGCATCACCGACCAATGAGAAGATTGGAAAATGATGTCATACTATTTTTAGTCAGGTGACTCATAAATGTATAAAACTGAGCGTTAACCACCAGTACAAAGCATACGTATTTCAAAGCTTCAACGAACTAGACCAACGAGTGGAAGGAAGCCTGCTTTGGTGACTCATTTCTAAATCCACCATTTTATCGTTGACCTTCGTTACGAATTAGTCATCGACGATTATCAACAAAGTTGTAAAAGTTTCAGAAGTTGAAATGATGGAAGTTTTATCCGAACGGACATTCTATCCTGAGAACGGAACCATGAACAAAGCCGGAGATAGTGATGTAAATAATTTGAAGAGAAAAATGACATTGGACTTCAATGCCTCTGGAAAAACGAAACAACAGAAAATACAGAATTTGTTAGCATCGCCGGACTTAAACATGTTGAAGTTAGCTTCACCGGAACTTGAAAAGTTTATTATTCAAGCGAATGGAATGGTTACTACCACTCCAACTCCTACTCAGTTCATATTTCCGAAATTTGTGACAGATGAACAAGAATCTTTTGCTAAAGGATTTGTCGAGGCATTAAATCATCTTCATGGCAAATCTGTGAAAACTGAAGCATTATCTGACAGTGAAAGCCAGAGCGACTCTGTCTCCAGTTCTAGTTACACGTACGTACCTCCAGATTATGTACTAACAACGGCAACAACGACTGTCCCCGGAGGTATAATTTCAACTAACAATTCTACCAACCATGCAACTAAATCCGTCCCATCCAGGAGCCTGCTTCATCAAGAAGAAGAGCCACAAACTGTTCCATCTATTGCTGCTAATGATAGCCACTTCTCTCCAATCAACATGGAAAATCAGGAGGTGATCAAACTCGAAAGGAAACGTGCCAGAAACCGTGTCGCTGCTAGAAAGTGTAGAACAAGAAAACTAGAAAGAATTGCACGTCTGGAGGAAAGAGTTGATGAACTTAAAGGACAAAATAGTGACTTGTCAGCTACTGCTAGTTCTCTCAGGGACCAAGTGTGTAAACTGAAGAAACAAATCATTGACCATGTAAACAGTGGTTGTCAGATCATGATATCTAGTACAAACATTTTCTCATAATTCTTGGACAGTATCTGTGCCTGTTTGTGTTCAGAATGGATGTTATTTTTCAATAGTGCCAATCACTAACATCAGTATGATGAGACTGTTGCTGACATTCCTTTGCTATTTTGTCAAGTCCTGCACAGAAATTTTCATGCATTGTTATGTGATACTTTCATTAGTCATAATATCAGAACTTTTCATGTTTGATGTATCATTTTTATATATATTTCTTTTTGATACTACCTGTGGTTATTGTATAAACTGTGGGTTGATGTTACTTATTTTTGAAAAAAAAAGAAAACCTATGAATAAAAATGTTAAAATTTTAATTGTGTATTCCTGTTATGCCTTTCAAAACTTCAGAGTTATCTCTCTTAGAACAAACCTTATGCTTGTATTGACTCCATAACGAATTGAAAAATGTAAAAAGGTGAAAATCAACCAATTGAAATGCTTAAAGACGTTGAAATCATTCAGCATTGTTGTACAGTCTGATTCAGAACTACCAGCGAGGTTTGTTTTTCAATTGTGCATGCACGTATTAAAAAAAAAGTGAACTATATCATTAGATCTGGTTTGTATATGTATCTATTTCATAACTATCGCAACATACCGGGTAACTATTTTTAAATGTACATTAAATCATGTTTTACAAGTACATATATGAATATAAGTGCATAACAGTAGTACACTGGCTTCACATTGATAGGAGGTAATTAACCTTATTCATTGAAGCTCCTTCGTTGCAACATGTAAAAAATAGAAATGGCATTCTAAGCTTGGTGCCAATAAATTCTAGACTAGGCACGAGATACACTATAATCTAAAGGTTTGTGCAGCACTCCTTTCCTTGTGAAATTTGAAAAGAACGAAATAGTTTTATTCGACTGTCAAAATGGTATTTCATGGTGTGGACTTGTACTAGTATGAAAACCCCATATTCGTTGGCGTCTGTATAAAATCTACCTGCACTTATCTGCTGCAGCGTGCCCAATAGTAAATTTTGGTCTAGTAGTCGTTCGACACGTGGTGGGTACCTAATTTGTGTCGCCTGTTGCTAAAAAAAGTACCAAGGCAATATTTCTTAATAAAACTTGACGTACGTATTTAAAAGATCTGCACCTTTTAATTAATACCCCCTATATTCCTATTGCAAGTTGAAATAAACATTTTTTTTCAAGAAGAAAATGCCTATATTTGTTCGAAATTTGTAGCCCAGGCACACATATTTACCTTGCCTAGTGCTTATATTCCATGAAGAAGATACTTGTGTGTTGACAGATAAATGACGTTGGCGAAAGTCCATGTATTGCGAAGATAAGGTATTGGTCTTGTATTCATTTTCTATACATTAAAGGAAGTACTATCAGAAATATGTGTGATAAAACGCATACTTGCTAGATGACCTGAGAATACACTACCCTGGTGGTGGACAGGACGCATGCATCATTCTCCTTTCTTCCGTCTTATCCCTGTTTTCCACATCCCCTGTAACCTTTCTTTAACCTACTTTTAGTCTCTCCTTTTTAAAGACTTATTTTTTATAAAGATGGAACAAATATCTTGGTTTGTTCCCGTCCTTTTCGTTAACAAAATAGAAGTCTTGTTTCTTTGGTGGCGGATCCAAGACTTGCGAAAGAGGGTACCATCTGGCCCAGCTGTTTCCATTATCTATATTACAACCTAACTTTCTAAGCATAAAAACCCTTGGATTTGTTTTTCCACCTCGAGAACCTCAATTAATTTTTAATCGGCCGTTTTGAAAGTGAATGAGCAAAAATGTTACATCTGACCGAAACACTACAACCATGACGCCGTTACCATATTTTTTGTCACTCGAACACTATCTGGACACATGATTTTGACACGGATATACCTTCTCACCAAGTTCTATACGACTTACGTAGCCTCCCATTTATAAGAATCGATTGTCACAAGACATAGACATTTGTTTATATAATAAATTGGCAAAGAATCCACCAAAAATATGTTTCTTATTAGTCGAATATATACGATTCGTAAAGTTATAAGTAGCCCATTACTTCAGCTTAAATACGACCGCAGAAAAATCGCGGTCGAATAATGGTATGACACTGTGACACTTCGTTTTCGTGCGATAACTTGAATATTGGTTGGTCTTCATAAAATTTTATAACAATGTTCCAAACCACAAAAGGAAGGTAAGTATTGATTTCGAGGTTATGGTCCCATCCGTTTCAGAGTGAGTTGCCAAAAAGAGACCAAAAACAAACATTTTATAGAATTTAACTTTACAACTCCAGTAAAAGCATCTTTTAGAAGGAATGTTTATGATGCTGTTCCGCAGTATTCTATATAACACAATGGTCAGACTGGTATTGATTTTAGGGGTAATGACTTGAACATTTTATAAATTAGGGACCAGAAACATGCACGCATTTTTCTGATGTCCAGACAATAACTCGACTATTCGAAATTTTATAACAAGGTGCCATACCACCAAAGAAGGCTTGGATTGATTTTGGAGGTAAAGACTTGAAGAGCAAAAGGGCCTAAAACAAGCATTTTCCGTATGTCCGAATAATAACTTAAGTTTAATAGCATGAATCTTAAAAAAAGTTTTACTACAAGGTGCTATAGTACCATAGGAAAACTGGAATTAATATTTGGGGTTTTGAGAAGAGCCAAATAAAAAATAAGGGCCAGAAACTGCAAGGTACCATGATCCAAAGGAAGGGTGGGATTGATCAGAGGTTTTGACCGGAACTGTTCAGGAATGAGGGCCAAAAAAAAGGAACCACATTGATACCGGTCAAATATTTATCTTGTGTCAATTATCTACTTTAGTATCAAGTTGAAATGGTGTGTCCATATTTGCCCCAACTACTAATGGTTCCACCTTTGTTGTAGTATCAAGCTGCACTTTCTTCTTCATGAAACCATATTTTCAATAGGAACGCATCCAACACGGACTTTGAATGTTCCTGTTCTCTGAACATCAGAGAGTGGATATGTGGGAAGATCTCCCGCATGTCAATTATTTCATGTGGGATGCATTGCGTGACAAACGGTATAAGATTAAATAAACATAATCCATGTAAAGTGTTTATTGTTCATTTACATTAAACCACTTTGAAAAGTCAAATTGTTTTTTTTTCTGAATTTAAAACACTGCAACTGACTTCATAATTAAAATATGTCAAGTCTAATATACCAGATAAATGGCCTCAGGAAGTCAATCTGATATATTCTAACACGAAGACTTCGTATATGTTCTCTCTGTGTCAGCATTACTTACAGGCACAGCCAGCATATCTTTGCTAATTTACTCAGAAGTAAAATTGTAATTTCGCAGAGAATATGTCTTCGTCTGCCACATCGCCCCCTTTCCACCCAGAATGTTTCAGTTCCCCACGCAGTGCCGGATCCTGCAGGGGGTTGGCACTCCCTTTTATTAGAAATTATATAATTTTCATGTGTAAAATTGACAAAAAGGTAAATAATTTCCTAGCATCCCCTTTTTCTGCGGAACATCGGCTTGCACAAACATTTCAATGTGTCTATATCCGGCCCTGACTTGTTACATATGGGGGGGGGGGGGGCTCCATATCGTAACTAGATGTATATGCATGACATAACAGTTCGTGTAATACCTTTAAGCTGATTTGTCGAATGGACCCAAACCATTGAAGGTGGAAACCGCAACGTAACTTATGTAAAAGATTTTTAAACTATGAAAGAATGCACATTTAAGGGAGTGTACTCTCAATTGCATTTTTCATTTGCTATTGAGCTTTTGAATGCGAGAGTTTTTAGCATCCCGCGCGGGAGATACATTTTTAATTGTTGGCTCTTGAAAGTGCGGGAGTGCACCGTAAAGTACATGCGCGAGGGTAAAATGTATTCATATTATCCTGCTACTTAGGATTTTTATAGTAGACTAGAAGTGATAGGTATACATATATTTACATTCAATATTTGGCGGGAAATGTTATTATTTCCCGTGTAGAAGGGAGGTAAATTGGTTTTCTTTTTAGCAACACCATAACAAACTATATACAAATGAATGAGACTGAGCGTCTATAAATATAGTATAGGTATACTTGAATTACATGTATGTTCTTTCTCCGTTAACACAGTTCAAAAAGTCACGGGACTTGCACATTATTTGATTAGACGCTATCAACTATAGAATCACAGGTCGAAATTTCTTCTGACATACGATATATACTAAATGTTAGAGATTATCTGGCAAGTTGGGGTATGGAGGAACGGAATTCCAACCTCTTACGGTGTAGGAGTACCTCTGACCCTGCCCCCTCTTTTTATTTGGATATTGATAACTCAAGTGCTTGCTCCCACTATCAAATATGCAGATATGTACTTCCTAATGTAAGAGGTTGGAATTCCATTCCGATGGCACCAACTGTGTGACCAAGTGAGAAAATAGCTTGCCAGACAACCCCTAGCACTGCTGGATTATCAACAACTAAGGGGGTTTTTAACATCCTTTACTACTCTTACATGTCTCGCTCGGAGGGGATGGAGTATCAAATATGCAGCCCAATTAACATACTATTAGTTGGGCTGAATATTTAATAGTGGGAGCAAGCCTCAATGTGATAACATATGTCTGGTTGCATTGTCATGGAAAAAATTCAGTCTAGCATCTAATTGGTGTAACTCAGTTAATATGACCAGGGTAAATTAAAATTCCAAAACCAGAGAAACTGCTGGTCTTAGGTACAAGGGTTTTGACAGAAGTCCTAAAATTTACTGTTAAATTACACAACTTTAATCATTTACAAGTATTAACATAAATATTTAAGATCACTTGCCTGCTCAGAACACTGTCAAGTAAAGCATGCAGTAAAATATACAACTCAGCCTTGAATTATTTAATTCTCAAATAAAACCATGCAGAGTTTTTTTTCTAATCTGGTTCCCTTGTCAATATAATAAGCGACCCTAGGATCGCTAAAATATAGACTCAGGTCACCAGCGACAGATATGCACAATATGTGAGTAAATTGCCAATTATGAAAAAAAGTAAAAACCAAGATGAAATTATCTAAATTGACTTATTTATTGTGCATTTGTATCGAAAGGTAATCTAAGTAATTTGAAAGAAATATTTAAATGTTGCTTTTAAAAAATTGAATATTTGAATGTATAAAATTAATAAAATAACGTTCTATCCACTCAGCCAATCAAAAGACAGAAGACGTCACTGGTGACCTGCAGTTATATTTGAGAGAAACTTGTGGAACAAAAATATTACCTGAGCTGCCAGATTAAGTTTTTTTAAAGTTCCATCAGATGTTTTTTTCTTCAAAATCTACATCTTTCAAAACTAAGATTCAGCATCTGAAATTTAAATATTCCTGATTCTAAATATACAGAGCAAGCAGACATACATTGTCATTTCTTCAAAATTTGGTAAATTATGATACCATAGTTAATGCAGTGGTCCAGCTAAAATACCAACATCAATAAATACAAAATATTGAAGTTTTCATTAAAACCTTGTTACTATTTTTAACTTTGTGTATGTTTACTAGATGTTAAGGCTACAGAATATGCATTTCTAACCCAAAGTATGTCTTGGTTGGTTAAGCTATAGATTTATTTGAAAATTTTATGTTTACACTTATATTGTAAACAAAATATATTTGTTATAACATGATTAATACACAGTGGACTAAGCTTTTTTGTAGATTACTGAATTAAGAAGCGATTTATCAAACATGTTCTTGAAATTGTGCATAAAAATAATTTGGTAAGTAATGTTGCAGACTTTTACTGTAGCAGGATCTTAATATGCCAGTTGTTAGGGAAATATATTGATTTTAAGCTTATTATTCGTAAAGTTATTAACAGTATTTTTCACTAGCAGATCTAAAGGGGGTCTAAGGATTGGAATCTTGCCCTTTTGTTGGAAAATTTTGTTATTTTGGAAAAAAATGAGCAAATAATAGTAGCCTTAAACCTTTACAGATTTTTCATCATTTCATACAGAAAGAAAGATAACTATTGTAAATACAGTAAATGGTTCTGTTCTTTTTTCATAGATAAAAATTTGGACTAGTTTGTTTTCATATAAACAATCCAAGTCTAAGTAAACAATATTTTAAAGATTTCATAACCAAATCACCTTTAATTTTCTTTTTTTGAGTTGATTTAATTTATCTTTAGTAGTGATTGGATTTAGAAGGGGCATGTATCATTTATTACATTTTCCATTTACTAAGGATATTAAAGAATGGCCCATTGAAATTCTGATTGTATTTTAAAAAAGGCCCATTCTCAAAATTAAATCCTAATTACTTTTAAAGTACAGATTAACAATATGTACATACTAGTTATAATTGTTATGCTTTCATATGAATGTTTACAACAAGTCGTAGGGATCGTCAAAGCAATATTGAGCATACTGGGAATACACCAAAATTTAGCTGGTCTTTAAGGCCGTATTTGGAGATTAACAAGCCTTGATGAGAACTGTATATATGAATGATAGTGGTTGTGTTACATGTACATGTATGTTATGATGCTGTCATCATTGTCATTGTTAATTTTTTGGTTTCCATGCAATAACTTTAGTTTTAGTGAACCAAATGTAATGAAATTTTGAAGTATTGTTTTTTGTGGCTAGAGAAAGCTTGCTATATAAAATGGGGTTACTCATTGGCCCCTACCATTCTAAAAAGGGCAGAAAGTGGTAAAATACTGAGAAAGTTCTTAAATTCACGTATACCAATTTTTGTGTATAAGGGAAGAAACACAAGTTCATGAATTCTTGAACTCATGGTCATGAGCTTTTTAGTATTCACATCAATGGGAATCTCCTTTCTTGTCGGAACTATATTCTGTGGATTAGCTTACCACAAAATTGGTACCCCACGAACAATAGTACTTTCACAGTAGGTGTTTATTTTAAATTGCTGTGGAAGGTTTATTTCTCATTCAATTTTGATTTTTTTTAAGAATGTTAACAGATTTAAAATAGCATTTAGCATTTTCTGCAAGGGGCCAAAGTGGAGCCACACCCAAAAAATATATTTTTTTTAATTTTTTGGTCCCTTTTAATTTTTTTTTTAATTGGATTAATTATAAATCCCTGTCTGCATTTTGCAATCAGTATTCGAATATTTCCCACTGTTTTTGAGTAACAAGGGGTCAGAGGGGCCAAAATCGTCATTTTTTGGAAGACTGTTATTTTCAATATTTTTCTCTAGATTTTATTGACTGAAAGCAGAACTTTTACTTAAATTAAATTTCAAAATATTGTGCAATATTGTGACCAAACTAGTTGTTGATAATGAACTGTAAGTCCCTATTTTAGAATGAGTTAAAAACAAAGTGGACAAAGTTTGGCTGGCTGTCGTCATATCATTCTGTGCTTGGCAAAGCTTTTAATTGTATAGTTTATTAAATTATTATTACATGTAGGCTTGAAGATCTTTCTTTGTCCCATATTTAAAGCACTTAATCTTCCTTGTCAAAGGAATGTACAGTAGGAATAGTTTTAAGGATGTACCAGACTTGGTTTGAAAAAAAGTCCTTTAGTGAAACTTACCTGGGATAAAGAAATTGATTGTAACCTCCTGCCAATGGAAATTAGATTGTTGTTTTGTTGGAAAACTAAATTGTATTTTTATTACAGATCAGGTTAACAGCAGTAAACATGGGTCAAATAATGTCTGGTCCAGGGGGCTGTATAATCACCAACCAGGATGGTGTCAATAAATGTGTTCCATTTAGCAAGTACAAACCAATACCTGCCAGTGAGAGACATCCTTCTGGTGAACTCATGTTAGAAGTTAAAGGTCCTTATGTAACTTGTAAGTAATTGGATAGAAAGTTATTCATTTGTTTTCATTTATTTTTTGGGGAGGAATATTATACAGGCTCTGAAGCTGGCATTTTTTTTTATTTTTAAAAGAAAAGGTGTAACATTAAATGTGTGTAGGTAGACAACTATGAAGAGAGAGAAACTCCTTTAAAGTCCAAGAGTATGTTATAAGTCTTCAAAGAGGACCATACAGTTTTTACAGCAAGATTTTTGATATTTGTCTTTACAGGACATACTGCAGTATAATGCTACAATTATTTTGTTTGTCCACACATTGTACAAAAATTGGTAGAGGGGTATGAATACTTTTGTGTCATTGTGTGTTCTCTTGGAAGAATATACTTATTGTTTTGCAGGATTTTTAATTGGAACTACTTGGCCGTAATATTGTAAAATAATGGTTTTGCAATTGGCAGAGTTTTAACATAAAAAAATTGAAGGTGGGTATACCATTAGCTTAACACATTTTTTTTACATCCTGATAATGCTGGTGTATGACATAGTAGGCATTTTGTCTCCATCTAAAAGGGAAGGCAATATGAAAGCATTGGGTAATGACAAATATTGATTGCATTGGCTTTTTCATTCAGAACTTTTTTAGTGCTAATTTTTTATTTGTTCTCTGAAAGTTCATGATTTTTTTCTTATTATCAGACAGAAATTACTATCATTGGATGAACTGTCAGTTTGTACCAAATGATGATACTCAGATTGTTGTGACCTGTGCTTCCTATGACATGGGGAGGAGTATGCAACCATTTATCAAACTAAACAACTTTCCACACGGAAAAATTCACCAATTTAATGTGGAGCATTTACGGACTGGTAAATTAAGTAAGTGAATGTTTATATTATCATGATTGTACCAATATTTTTTTTAATTGTCCAAGTTAGATTTTTAAGGAATAATCATATGGGCATGGTATCAAAATTTGATATTGTAAACATTGGACTAAGAATCACTATACAGTAATTGCTTTAATTAAAAACCATCATGGCTGAAATATCTACCAAAAAAAGTAAAATTTTGTAAAATTTTAAACAAACTGCATGCTCTTAACTACTGTATAAATTGAACATATTTGTACTGCCTCCAATAAAGTTGGAATCACTTTGTCTATTCATCTCTTTTGCCTGTCCACATATTTTGTGAGCAAAAATCCTCCTAAACTTCTCATTGGATTCTCATGAAATTAAATAGATAGGTTATGCATTATCACATGTAGATTTACATGAAGGAAAATAATTAATGTCTGATACCTCTGAAGGGAGATAATTGATTAGACCCTGATAAATGCAAAATCTCTTAAACAGCTCTTTAGATTTTATTGAAATTTTGTAGGAAGGTTAGGCATCACATGAAATGAAATAAAAGATGGTAATTATTGTCAGATAACTTTTAAGGAAGATTCTTCATCTAGAAAATTTTAGAAGTTAATACTTTTTTAATACAACTCCCAATGCAAAAAAAAGTTTAACTCTTGCCATAGTGAATTGTCAGATGTTGGGCTCACCAGGGGGGCAAGACATGATCAAAAGTGCTTTTATCCCTCGGGTTGTACTCTGTAAAGGCTATTAAAGTAAATAAGGTTCGTTATAGTGGAAATAGGGATATTTTTCAGGTTTTTGCGAGTTAATACTAGCATTTGATGTAGTAAGAGTGGTGACAGACATTAATATCTTATTTACTGTAAATTCATGGTGAAAGAAAGCATTATGGATCATTGCTGTCGGTTGAGGGACTAAGAAATGAGCCCAACTCCTCAAAAAAACTTTTTGCAGCCATTGTAAACTCGTGACCTCTTGTTCAGGCCTCAAATCAGTATTTTTATTTTTGCAAATCCTTAGTAAAGTAGCCTTAATTAAACCCTTTTTTCATGGTATTTGGTGGATGTTTCATTTTTTTACAAAAGCGATTGCAGCCAATATTCAAAAAAAAAGAATTCTAGATTATTTAAATTAAATCCTAACAAGCTCAAACTTGGTGTCTTCATAAAACAGGTTGTGGTGACAGGTTCATGATTACCATGACAGTAGGGGCCACAAAGGGGCAGAAAAATGCATTTTTTGAAAAAAATTTTCTGAAAATTGGCTTTAAATTTAACATCAGTATTTAATGGTAAGGTCAGAAACCTGCTTCATCCATAAAATATAGCTATTGAACTCATTTTTGGGCCATTTGGCAAAGGTGTAAGGCCTTCAGATTTCATTGTCTGGAATGAGTGGGGTACAGTACACCTCTGGGAAAGCTCTGTAGGATTTCTTTTCGGTCCCATACCATACCAAAATTGTCACTTCATTTGATGGAAGCCTTTCAAGTCAAATTAGCCTAATAAGTGTTTAGAAATCCATGTCTAAAGCCCTCTACAATCCCCAGGAAAGAGGGGGTGTTTTAAAAAAAGGACATCAAATGGTGTCATTATGATGTGAAAGGTTAATGCACATTCACTCTGCTTGCAAATATAAAAATGTGCTTTCCTTAGCTAAAAACAAGATATCCTGAACCCAAAAAAGTGGAAAACAGACCAAGACTGAATATGACATTTTGTTGAAATATTAGCCATCAAATATAAGTATGCAAGTTTATTGAAGGAAGATGATAGTTACTATCTAATGGCTTAAATGAACATTTGTTTCTTAACTAATTGCTATTAGATTTAGCTCAGATGAATATAATATTTTTGCTGATTTTTTTTTTTTTTTTCAGAATGTGAAGCTGTGAGTCGCACGTGTAGTACTACATTTCCTAAGGTGCAAGTCCATCCAGATTCAAACTATGTTTGTTTCTTAGATTCTACAGATGTCAAAATTTTTCACAGGACTGAAAATTTAGGAATTCATAGCAAGGCATATGAGGCTGGTTTTAGACGATATCGTTCATTTGCTTTGTCACCTGATGGAAAAAGAAGTTGTATTTTATCCAGACAGGGTTATAACAATTATGAATTGCTAATATATGGAGTGAACGCCAGCATGTATTGTGATGTTAACATCCATTGTACTAAACTTGATAAAGATTTCCGAGGGACTGGCAAAGAAGTAGTGGACTGCCGATGGTCTCCTGATAGTAGCCATGTAGCTATAACCATATCCACAGGCTATTTGTTATGTGTAAATGTTAAAGCAGGAACTATATCATGTAATGTGTTTTCTGATATTTTACCTGACTTGCTTTTAAGCAATATCTTTGCATATGACTTTGATCAAAGGTCATGTTACCAAATCATGGCAGTTGGTGATTCTCTTGGATATTTAAACATCATCAATGTAGAGGATAAACAAATTATATGTAAGTCACAAAGGTTAGGATGTGGCAACATAGACTGTCTGGTGTATTCTCCAGAGGCTGACTTAATAGGTATTGCCTTACACGACTTTAAACTCCACTTATGTGATTCCAATACTTGTGATATAGTCTATTCCATTAATATGTGTGATGATTGTCCATATTTAAACAATTTTCATGGGTTACAACAGTACCCCATGATTACATCAATGTCATTTTCAAGATCAGGAGAACAGCTAGCTGTTTGTTGTTATGATGGGTACCTTAGGATGTGGCAAATGCCACTTAATCTTAATCTTAAACTATTGTGCAAACTACAGGTTTTAAGACTGGTACAACAAGGGGACATAAAAAATCTACCTCTCCCATCTGCACTTAAAGATTATCTTTTACCCTTACCTTAATTTCAATTAAATATAGTTATCTAGAACTTTCCAGTTTTTCTACAACCCCAATAAATGTGTGGTATAATGGTTTGGCATTGTCGTCCACCGTAGACACTTGCTTTCCTTGCAATAACTTGGATATAAGTTGGCTGATCTTTATAAAATATAATATATAAAGTTTCAAAACTGCAAAAGGAATATTTTTAATTATTTTAGGGGTTATGACCTGAACCATTTTGGAATTAGGGGCCAGATAGGGGCCAAAACAAGCATTTCATTGAATTTTAACTATATAACTTCAGTAAAAGCATATGGATATTGATAATATTGTTTCACAACATTCTATACCACAAAGGTCATACTTGGATTCTTTTTTAGGCTTGAGACTTAAACCTTTAGGAATGAAGGGTCAAAAAGGGGCCAGAACAGGCCTTTTCCTGATGTCAAGACAATAACTTAACTGTAAGGTCAAATAAAAAAATATGTGTAAACATATTGAATAGTAGGGTCAATAGAGATTTTTTTATTTTTTATTTCTAGCTTTCTTCACAAGTTTTAGTTGTTATTTTCATTATTTAATACTGCCTTTAACCTCAATATATTCTCAAATTCTGTTTATCCAAACCTTAGTCCTCCTTGTAATGGTAGAGATGGCTCTGAGTTTTACAAAAAAGAAAGAAGTGAATAGCAAATTAGGTCGGTCAGATTAAAAAAAAATCATTTTGGCAAAAAAAGTATGGGGTTGGCGGTAAAAACTAGGGTCAGTCGGGTGACAGAAACTATACATATTTTTATTTGGCCGACATGTAAGTAAAATGATCTCCTCGAAATTGTACTTCCAAACACCATACCACCAATGGAATCCTGAAGTTAATTTTGGAGTTTTGACTTGAATTAATTAAGAATTAGGATTCATAAAGGGGCTAGAAACAAGCATTTTCCATATTTTTGGATGATAACCAAAGTAAAAGGGAACAAATCTTTTGTAAATTGTACCACTAGTAACATGCCCTCAAAGCAAGCTTTGGATTTATTCTGGGGGTTGTGATTGGAACCACTTAGGAATAAGGGGCCTAAAATGGGACACTCTGATTCCAGTCAAATTCTTATCCTGTGTTAAACTTCTAATGGCAATCAAAATTCAAAGCTGTAAAGTTTCAATAGTGTGTCCATACTTTCCTCAAATATTCAGGGTTCAAACTGTGCAATCATATTAAGCTGAGCCTGCAAAGCATTTTTGTTGTTATTTATAATATCTTAATGTGTTCTTTTCATTAATTTGTGATATATTTTACAAACAGAACCCCTTTGTTAGTCTCTAGAAGAGTTGTTTTTAATATGACTGCAAAAATTTGTGGTTGTATATTGGTTTGGCATTCTGTTTGTTGAGGTCTCAAGACACTTGGTTTCCATGCAATATTTCATGAATATTTGTTGGTTGATTTTAAAAAAATTATGTAACAAGGTTCACAGCCACAAAAAGAAGGTTGGTATTGATTTTTAGCTTACCTGGACATAGACTATGTGAGCAATTGCCATCACTTAGCATCCATCATCGTCGTCATTAACGATTCTTCAAACATCATCTCCTCTGAAACTACTGAATATATTTAGTATATCCTGCACTAAATGACCATTTAGATTTTTGATATGTTAAAAAACATGGCCACTGTTACTAAAAATAGAACATAAAGGTCATACAGCAGATTTTTGCATATATCTCCAAAACTGTAAGGTTTAACCAATTCTAACAACAGGTAAAAATGTTCAGCACGATGAGATCTATCTGCAGTCTAATTTTGGTGAAAATCTGTTGACCACTTTGGAGTTAATACCCTTCTTTGCTTTTTTTTGCTTTTTTTTATGTTATTACTTTCAAAAATCGTCTCTTCAGAATCAACGGTACAGCATTTAATGAAAGTTGGTTTTACTGTTTATTAGGGTATCCTGCACAAAATGACTGCTTGGATTTGTTATTGGTGAAAAAAAAAAACATGGCCACTGTTACTAAAAATAGGACATAGTTGCAAATAACTCAAAAACAGTTGAATTTAGCAAAACTTTGATGTGAATGATATTGTTCACCATCATAAGATGTACATGTACCTTTGCCAAAATTTTCCAAATGATTTGTTGACTATTGTAGGATTTATGGCCCCTGAAACAGATTTTTTTTTTTGTTATAATGTGTTTAACTCTCTGAAACCAATTGCAACAAAATTTAATAGAAGTTGGCATTTTTTTTTAGGGTTTCCTCCACAAACTATTCATTGAACATGGCTGTTATTATTAAAATTAGAAAATAGTGTTCAAAATTCTTTTTTTGCTATTTTTTCCTCAACTATAGAAGAATAATGAAAATGAAAGCTACCCATAAGATAAACATGATATTTTGACTGGCAGAAGTGAAATTATTTTTTGGCGGCCATTTTACGACCATTTTCACCAGTTGCTCAGATTCCTACTTAAGGGAACTAGGTGTTTTAAGTTGAATGGCGATGACAAAAGATCATTCTGTGCGGCCATTTTCCACCTAATTTTTTAATGCTTTGATTTCAATGATCATTGGTTTATATAGTAAACATGGTCTCCTGAAATGAATGGTGATGATGAAAATGTTGGATAGCCATGGCTTAACTTCATTTTATGTTCTTTTTCAACAAATGTATACTGGGCTAATGCCCCCTCAGATCCAGTGGAATAACAGGGAATACTGAGACCCCTGCCCTAATTCTTTCCAGAGGTTCTAAAAACACTTTGAAGACATCCATCATTTTACAGTGCATAATAACCCTTTTGAACTTACAGCATTTTTATCAATATATGAGCTTTTTGAGCAGTTTTGTCTAACATGGTATCAAAGCATGATACCTTACTCAGTTAATAGGGTATTGTTTGCAAGGTGAGCAATTCAGGCTCTAGTTTGAGGGCCTTTTGTTTATTAGGGGCTATGGCCGTAACCATTTTGGAATAAGGAACCAAAAAGGAAATTAAAACATTCATTTCATAGAATGAAACTATTTTACTCCAGTGTTCCACAGTACATGTATTCACATGTTATACATGTAAACACCCCCTCCCCCCCCAAAAAAAAAATAAAGTAAAATAAATTAAAAACTTTTTTGGATTCTGATTAATTAGAATGGGTAACTACCAGTATTCAACAAATTGTTTCAGATATTTTTCTGCTTCATTCGTTTTTGACTTTCGCAAATTTGACAGTTCTTACATCGTTGAGAATTTTTCAAAAAAATTGCAATCAAATAAAATTGTGCAAATACATTATAATCATGAATGTTCCTCAGAACAAGTTGGAATATAGTCTAGGAAAGTATTTCTTCTCAAGGCTTGTTCCATTTTGTATATTTTATGTGATCATCACTGCTTTGATATAATAATCTGTTAGTAAATAATTTATTAGTTAGTTTTTTTTATATAAATAAAACTCTTTTCCAACAAGTCTTGAAATGAACCTTCATACATTAATAAACAATTTTGTCAACATGTGTAATATACATACTTAACAATACAAATACTTGCTGTAAATCTTCATTTTTTTCTCAGAACTAGCAAATGTTTCTGTCCATTCAGGACTTCTTTTGTTCAATAAGAAAGTTTCCCAATTTTTTCAATTACAACAGTAAAAATCACGCTCTTGTTTAGTTCAGGCGGAAAAGTTAATCATGCTGTTTATTGCCGTTGCTAATGACTTAAGTTACATTAAGACAAAAAATTTATTATTTTCAATTTAGATTAGGAATATCATTATTAAACATTAAATTATCTACGAAAAACTGTATCAAATATTAGCAAGACAAAGCCACAACCTTTCATTAAAATGATTTTGAGTGGGGATACCTTTAATCAAAAATGGATCATGCCTAGTGTTTGGTCACAAAAAATCAGGAAAAAATAGACAAGTCTATGGCAAGCCAAAGTGGACAAATATCTGTATATTGTAATATTAGAAAATGAATTTTTAATACTACAAAATCAGTTTTTTAATATTAGAAATGCATTTTGTAATATTAAAAATTCATTTTCTAATATTATAAATTCCTGATTTAGTAATATTATAAAATATCACACATTTTGTAATATTACAAATTGAATTTGTAATATTAGAAAATGAATTTGTAATATCAAAAAATCCCTTTGCAATATTGCAAAATCGGCCACATTTTTTTAATATTACAAAATGATTTTCTAATATTAAAAAATCCCAACTGAATAGGACAAATCCATTTTCTAATATTAGAAAATCAATTTTCTTATATTAAAAAATCGTTTTTAAATGTTAGAAATTCAATTGAATTTTTGATATTAAAAAAGTGTTTTGTGATATTGGAAATCTAATTTGTAATATTGAAATATCATTTTTTAATATTAGAAAACACTTATTTTTTAATATAAGAAATTCATTTTCTAATATTACAAATTCGTTTTCTCCTCTTACACTACTGGACATATTGGAACCAAACTAAGTATGAATGTTCCTTGGGGTATTGTACATATATTTGATGTAGTGATTTTTGAACCGTCGAAAAACCGTTACTAAAAATTGAACATAGAGGTCAGACAGTAGTTTTTGGCATTTTATATCCCCAAAACAGTTATTTTAGCCAAAATCTTTCAATGGCTGAAATGGTCCTTATTATAAGGCCTTTAAAAGGATCAAAGTTTTCAGATGATTCTTTGTATTTGTAAGAGTTATTGCCCTTGAAAGGTGAAAAATGTTTTTTTTTTTTACAGTTTTCAGCCAGTATTTTGAAAACTATGATAGAAAGAAAGAAACATTCCAATTGCTGAAATGATCCTTATGATCAGTCCTACCAAAATTTTCTTGAGTCAAAATTATTGGACAACTCCTAGCTAAATTTATTGCCCTTAAAAGAGAAACTTTAACCAGGTGAGCGATTCAGGCTCCTTGGAAGCCTTTTGTTTAATAATAACTCTAATTTTTGTTATTTTTAACTTGTTGTATCATAATTCAGGATGTAACAGCAACAGTGGCAAAAAAATAACATGAGCCTACACATATTTTTACCAATAATTTTCTGAGAATCAGGCAAAATGTGTATTGGGTGTGGCACATGACGAAAATTACACAGAAATTTGAAGCATCCTCCAAGTATTTATACCTTTTAACCTCTAGTAATAACCATCAACAAAGTGTTTGCCTTTTTAGCTCTCTTGGCCAAAGGCCAAGTGAGCTTATGCCATTACTTTGCGTCTGTCGTTGTCGTCGTGGTGGACAAATTTTCAAAAATCTTCTCGTCTGAAACTACTATATTTATATAATTTATTCTGATAAAACCAATGTAGTACAAAGGTATGCAGAAAAACATATTATTACAAATTGCATTGAGTTGTACAGTTGCGGAGGGAAATACAATCAGTTTTTTAGAGGTCAGAAAGAATCCAGAGTGTCATTTATAATTCTAATGAATTTGCACAATTTTCTTAGTTTGGATTGCTGTTTTTGATTCATAACATCACTAAATTTTTAAATATTACAGTTAGATATGAATTTTTTATCAATGTAAAGCTTTCTATCGTTTCGAAAATTTGGACATTCCATCAGGTAGTGGTAATCATCACCAATGGCCTCTCTGCATACAGGGCATGTTCGTTGATTACGCCCTATATATTGGCCATCTGCCGCTTTCTATTGATAGTTTGTGGTTCGTTGTCCTAAACTTCGAAAGTGTAATAATATCTTTGTTGTTTAGTATGTTAAAATATTGTTCGAAGTTACGTGAATTCTTGAATAACCGATAGTTAATAGTTTTTGATGAGTTGTTGATGTTTCCTGCCCATTTCTGCTCATACTGGTCCTCTAGTCGTTGTTTTATTACGTGTTTTATATTAGTTGTATTTTGAAAAGTCCAAAGATACGAAAATCCACATTATCGAGAATATTTTTCATCTTGTCTAGAAGTCGTGATATAAATGTAGATATTTGCGTTAATCTAAATAGGTATTTAAATATGATTAAAGCAATTTTGTTTTCTTTTCCTGTTATCAGTTTTGTCCAAAACGATATCATTTTGGTTTGTATGTCTATGTATAACGGAAAACAACCCAATTCTCCATAAATGACATCATTCTGAGTCGATGATTTTAGGTGTAAGAGGATCTTATAAAATTTTAATTGTACTCTTTCCAAAATGTCAATATTTTCAAATCCCTATATTTCACATCCATATAGTAATATCGGTCTGACAAGTATATTGAATAGATCTATGTAGCACTTTATAGATCGATTATGCAGACGACCTTTCCTTAGAACTTCATACATAGCACAAGTTGCTTTGTCCTTGAGTTGCTGTTTGCATTGTTTAAAACAGCCAAATTTACTAAAGGTAATTCCTAAATAATTAAAGTTGTTTAATACTTCGATTTGACGGCCGTTGTAGTAGAAATTTGGATAATTTGTTCTTCCTTTTGAGAAAATAACTATCTTAGTTTTGTTAACATTAACTTTCATGTCTCGCAATAGTTTCTAAACTTGTTCAAGGCTTCTTGCAGTTGTTCTGGTGTTTCAGCTAAGATCGCTGTATCATCGGCATACAAGATTATAAAAAAGTTTAAGAAATATTCCTAGATTTTCTTCAATATCTGAACTTATCTTGTTCAATCCGGCAATATTTTCGGAAATGAGGTAATCTTCCAAGTCATTTAAGTACAAAGAAAACAGAAAAGGCGACAGATTTTCTCCTTGTCTAACGCCAACTTGGGAATAATGCCGAGGTTTGATTATCATAACTTAGGCTTGATTATATATTCTGGTACATATTGTAGATAATACGGAACATTTTACCGACTATATTGCTGCTTTATAATTTATTCCAAAGAGATTTACGATCAACAGTATCAAATGCCTTTTCAAAGTCTACAAATGCGCAGAATAGTTTCTTTTTAGAGTGTTGTTGAATTTCTATCAGGGAATTAAGGATGAATGCACAATCAATTGTTGAGTAGTTTTCTCGGAATCCGTTTTGGTTTTCTTTTAACAGTAATGTTTGCTCAGCAAAATTCTTGAGGCGCTCATTTAATACGGCTGTAAAAACTTTTCCAAAACAGCTAACAATGGTTATCGGTCTATAGTTTTTGGGGTCACCTTTTTCTCCCTTGTTCTTGTAAATCGGTTTTATAGTTCCTTGGGTCCATTTCGTAAGAATTTTTCCGGAATCGAATATCACATATCGAATATTTTCAAGTACACGTCTACTAGGATATGAGACGATGATTTTAGATATTCGTTGATCAGTCCGTCTTCTGCACAAGCTTTATTATTTTTCAAATTTTTGAATGCCTTTAATATTTCATCTTTGTTATTTCACAATTTAACATGTTATTAATTTCCTGTCCACTGTATCCTGTATTCGGGTCAATTTCGTGTGCTTCGTCATCTTCGGGTGAGCTCTGTTAAGTTCTTGGAACAAATTGTGCTCCTTTACTTGCTGACCTATTCATTCAATCTTATTAGGCTGACTTTATAGCTGATCTGATCAGAAAAGAAGAATATCGTTTGGCTAGATCATTCAATCTCAGTTTCCGCTATATAGATGACGTATTATCTTTAAACAATCCTAATTTCGGGGATTTGATACATCGCATCTACCCAAAAGAACTTGAGATAAAGGATACTACAGACACTGTGAAGTCAGCCTCATATCTTGACCTACACTTAGAAATCGATGGTAAAGGAAAACTATTGACCAAACTTTACAACAAACGTGATGACTTTTCATTCAAAATTGTCAACTTTCCTTTCATCTGTGACAACATCCCTTCGGCTCCTGCGTATGGAGTGTTCATATCACAACTCATACGTTATGCCAGAGCTTGCCGAAACTACGCAGACTTTTTGTATCGCGCTAGAACTCTAACAAATAGGTTTCTGGAACAGGGTTATGTTGCTACAAGATTGAAGTCATCACTACAGAAGTTTTATGGTCGTCATCATGAACTCGTGGATCGTTATGATGTATCCATCAGCATCATGAAAACTGATTTATTCAACGGGTTATAGTTTACCTTTCCTCGTTTGTCTACCCCGGACTTGACTTTATGAGCAACTCGGCGGGTGTTTCTAGAAAAGCAGAGGACGCTTACCGTAGCGGTGCACCTGGTCCATGCTCCCAGTTTTTAGTGGAGTCCGAGTTGCTCATTTACTTTTGTTACTTTGTATGTATGATTTTAGTTACTTTATGTTCTTTGTTGTGTGTGTCTGTTTCTCATGTCTGGTCTTTGTCCCTGGAATATATTCCTTTGATTACCGCTATAACCTTGGTTCCCTTGATTACTCTTTAACATATTACATTATATGTAGCATTAAAATATTGCTCAAAGAAAGATAACTCTTGAATTTTTCCTGGTTTCTGCTGTTTTTGTTTGTCATTTCAGATTTATCAGTGATCCTCTCATTTGTATATCAACAAATGTTCAGTTATCAACTATTATCAACAATTCGGCCACAGTTTGATATGAAGATTGGATTCCAGAAATGAAGTTTCAGTATATTTGATCCCTTGAGGACTCGATCAGTACATCGCAAAAGGACTCGACAACTTTCATAATACAGATGGACTCGCTCATTGTGTATGGTGTACAGGCACATTTGTTGCATGTTATAGACTTCGTGCTGTGCTAACAGATTGTTTAAGGGGTTTGGATATCTCACCTGTGTTTTCCACGGTGATCAAAATCTTATTTTTACATTACCATGACTTTTGGTGATGAATATTTATTGAATCGGTTGCCATACCAGCATTTTGCGGTAACCATTTGGAGATTTTCATCTTGCGATTTGCAGATATTTGATATTGATTGATAATGACTTTGACTGAATTGATTTTGATATTTTCTTATATTGAATATTGATTTGTATAAATTAAACTGTGGTCCTTACCGCCAACTGTTAGTTTTACTTTATCAGGCATCTTAAATAATAGCGAAGAGTAAGAAGTATATTCTGGAGGAACATAAACAACTCCCAAGAGTATATCGTCTTTTGGACTAATTTTGTTTGTTATTTTACACCATAACACAATTTTACATTCTGTATTAATATATTCAATAGTTCCCTTAAGATTTGTTTTGTATTCTATAGCCAAACCTCCTGATCTTCTCTTGCCAATTTTTGATCTGTTTTTTTTAAAATAAATTCGTATCCTTGTAAATCAATACTATCGATATCATC
The DNA here is from genome assembly GCA_037379345.1 of Perna viridis. Lineage (NCBI taxonomy): Eukaryota > Metazoa > Mollusca > Bivalvia > Mytilida > Mytilidae > Perna > Perna viridis. The sequence goes on from CM074511.1 coordinate 57,622,616, forward strand.
AAGTTTTCTTTCTACAAAGCCAGCAATGTCATTTTGTTTGATTAATTCGCAAAATTCAGGGTATTTATGTTTTGATATTATTCCACAACAATTAATGTACATAAGTTTTCAATAATTAGAATGCGTATTTAAAATGTTCGAGGACTCTCTCGACCTGTCCTACACATGTGTAGTGACATTTTCTTCATTTATAGGTTCGTTTGGGTCAGTTTCACGGCGAGTTCTTTTAAACCGACGTTCTGCTACGATCTTGTTTTCAACTTCTTGTGTTTGATTTTCACGGATCAGGATATCTCGGTATTCATTGATTGTAGTTTCAGATGGTTCGTACGGTTTTCCGTTTATATATAATTTGTCTCTCACTAGACCGACAGGATGCTAACGTTGCATGATTTATCATTTGGGTGTTCTGCACAAAATGTGCGTTGGGATTTTTGATCCGTGCAAAAACATGGCCAGTGTCACCAAAAATAGAACATAGGGTCAGAAGGTAGTTTTTTGCAAATAACTCAAAAACTGTTGCCTTTTGCAAATTTCTGGCTAGGTAATATTGTTCAGCATCAAAAGACTGTCCTATGCCGACATTTTCAAAACCATTCGTCAACTGATGTAGGAATTATGGCCCCTGAAACAGATTTTGTGTTTTTTTTCACATGTACCACTTTGAAAAGCTTCTCTTAAACTTAAATAGGCATATTTGTTCTTCATTGTATTGTGCTCAATTTAATGAGCGGATTGATATGGCGGCCAGTACTAAAATGGAACGTAGAAGTCGGAAGACAGTTTTTTAAAACTAATTTTAAAAAATTTGCCTTTAGCAAAATTCTGGTTCAGGTCATACAAGCATTCCCTGCATTTGACTATTCAGTTGATTTTAACTTAGCCTGCCTTACTCCTCAATTATTACAAATAAGCAAATAGTTAACCAGGTCAGGGATTCATGTTCTCTTGAGCCTTTAGTAAGATCTTAAAGGCCAAGTTAAGTTGAAAATGGGAGGAAAATTTTTCCGCACTTTTTCCCTAAATAGGCAGTAAAAAGATATCTATGTCACAGATGCTTCAGAATAAATTTAAATACCTTTTTGGTTGTTTTCTTGTTGTATTGAATATGTCGCAGACAAAAAAGACCAAACTGAGAAAAAAAATTGTGCCACCTATTGCCCGATTCTTACACAGAATGGCACTTAACTTGTGTATTTGCATGATATCATTTTTTATGGTTTCTTAGTCCTAATTTCCCCTGACCCTGCAACCCTCCTCTTTTTATTTGGATATTGATATGTCGGGTTATCCAAATAAAAAGGAGGAGGGTTGAAGGGTCAGAGGAAATTCGGACCAACAGTTTCTGTGATAGATCTACTTTTTCAATTGTTGAAAACCTGTTACCAAGACCCAGGCAGTTCTGTACCCACTGCCGAACTTTAGCCTTACTGGTTGACATTTGTGCCTACACTTAGTTATTTATAAGTCGCCGAAACGAAGTTTTGCGACTTGTTGTTTTTGTTTTTTTTCTCTTCTGAACGTAAAGATGCCCGAGCGCTTACTACGAGAATGTTCCTTTGATTCATACAAACTTGGCTAAAAAATCAAGCATACCTAAGGGGTGTGCATGCAATTTTCGAAATTTCAAAATGACTGCCGATTTCAAAATGGCCGCCAAAACAAAACCCCAAAAATGAAAAAAAAATCTATAAAATTAGTGGAACTATTCAGTTGTAGGAAAATTACTCATTAAGCTTTTCTTGACCTGCTGAAATCACAGGCGTAAAAAAATTATAAAGCCGCCATTTTTTTTTCAAAATGGCCGCCAAAATCGGCAAAAATTTCATCATAGTTCGATTTCAATGAAAATTTATTTTTAGGGTGAACATTTTGAATTCAATGGCGGCTTCATATTTTGTCTTGCATGTTCTGGTGACTTGTGTGTTTTGCTTGCTAACACACTATCACATTGTTTCACCCATACCTTTGCCAAAAACGTTGCTAAGGGATATGTTAATACTAACATCAGATATCTTAAAACTTATGCCTTTAATTAATTTTGTCCACACTTGGTAAATGTATAGAACTTTTGTTTTTGAAGGAATCTATAATCCTATTAAGGTCAAAGGCCAATGGCACCGTTTAACTGGAACACAGAACTTACACCTTTTCATTGATTTTTACAAATTAAGTGCATGCATAGAGGTAACGTACTTGATCTTAAAGAGTATGACAGAACAAATAAAAATCAAAGACTGAAGTCTTCAAAGTCGCTAATCGTCAAATATTTACGGTCAGTGATTTTGGCTTACTTTCAACATCCGAAACGGTACAAATACGATATGCTCTAAAATCTTCCGCTAAAATCTTGGTTCCCTTAATATTATTGCGTGCTCTTTCGTAACCGTTATAACCCGAATGTTTTCAATCATCCGGAACAAGATCAAACAACTGGCAATGGCTATAGATAGATATCAGAATCCTGGTAACATATATGACCTATATATAATCAATTGTAACGAACGCCTGTGTTTGAATCGGAAACATAAATTCAATGCTAACCGATCATTTTATCTTTTAATGCAAACTTCCCGTGCTAATACAAGCAAAAAAGACGCATATACTTGTGTATGATATGTGAATAGGAAACTGGGCAATGTTCGAAGCTAACAGATCATTTCATGTAAACTTCTTGTTCTCGTACAAACAAGAAACACACGTATATGATACTTTTGAGGTACACTTTTATCTCGTATGAAGCTAGAACAATGAGGCTATGGCGTTAACACGGCCAGGATCTGCAGGATTACATGGCGTATAACTACATATTTATGCACATCATTTGCGAATATTAAGTACTGAAATTACGAGTTCAAGAATTCGCTAACAATATTAGCGACTTAAAAACAAATTAAAATTCATTGTTCAAGGGTCAAAGTCACATAGGACTTGTGTACTCACATAGATTCAATTCGGATCCTTCAAAAGGTTTTACCAAAACCACTAAAAGTTCTGTTGATTTTTTTTTTTTGTGTGAACAAGGTAATTTTATATTTCTCCTTGCTAGGCAATTTTTTTCTTGAGAAAAATACTTGCAAAATACTGTTACTGTTCTTTTATTCTCACAACAGCAGTTACAAACAATTACATTCGTTTCCATGTGGATTTTCAAGGCCTAATACTTTAACCTTTGCCCTATTTATCTTTATAATGTACTGGAATGCCTTTTGTTCTTCATGACATGTGAACCCAAGTTTCGATAGTATCCCACAATAAATTCCAGTTCTATTGTAACTCTTGAACAAAAAGAAAAAATAACAACAAAATAATAAAAGACTCAATAAACGCACATCGTCTGTAGTATAGATAACTACTTGGTAGCTCGTCCCCAAACCATTGGTTTTATCATAAACATAAATGTGTTACTATAAAAATGATTAATCTCTGTTTCTGAGAATCCTGCTCTTTCAATGTCTCTACCAGTTTCCTTCTGCATCCGCGTCGTCCCTGTGATGGATTGCACCACTTTCTGTATTTTGTGCAGCAATGTCCCTTCTTTATCAATTACATGTTCCATGAAATAGAAAACTCCTTTCTGAAAAAAAAAAGAAAAACACGTTCAAAATATGTTTTTGCCATGGAAGACGAGTTCCTTACGATAGATTGTAGTCAAAGATAATTCAAGCAAAAATGTTTCATAACAATTTAAAATTTTCTCTGAGCTTTCAAAGCTCCGAAAAGCGTCGGAGGAAACGAATGGATACCGCTGTGTGGAGATTATGGGCTTTATACGACACGCTGAGCCAGATATTTTATATGCTTGCAGTCAGAACCAACAACACATAGGAAAGTGTGTTACCCGCTCACACTTATTCTGACCCCGTGCCAACCAGTCGTCACTCTGGGTATGGACTGGCCGGGGTCGAACTCACGATCTCCAAGATCTTAATTTCCATATTTACTGTGGTGAAGAAAATCATAAATACTGGTTGAGAAACACATTTAGCTTTTCGCATATTTTCACCTGAAAACATTAAGATTTTTAAGTAACCGATAACTTTTTGACACGACCCTGTTCGAGTTCTACCTCTGTCTAACAATATTAAACGTAAAAATTTATACAATTTTGAGTGCCAATTTTTTTCATTGGTCGAAAGAACAATAAATATCATGATTGTGAAAAACTGTTATTTAACCACTAAGTCTTAATTATGACAAAATTTCTGCACTCCTCGCAGCGCAATACTACAACTGAACATTTATATTTCTACGATCATGCATTGGTTAACAGCTTATTGTAAAATAATCACCGAGTTGGAATCATGTAAAAAATAAGAATTTTGTTTTTGAGCATAGTTTTTGTCATTTGTTGTGCCAAATATTAGTAGAACACAGGGGCTTATGTAAAATAGTGCATCCTGACTAGTTTCGTGTTATATACAAGTCGGGCTGCATATTGGATAGTGGGAGCAAGCCCCTGTGAGTAGGTGTCGGAAAATAAGTCTTAATTGGAGAACATGTCCGTTTCTCTGGGCTATTCATACTGCGAGCTAGCTAACTAGGTGAGTTAAAAAAGTGCAAACATAACTGTGATTTGCCTATTACGAAAGCCCATTGAGCTCATTTTCGTCGACTAAAAAAATTGTTTCGCGTTATAATAACGTGAAAGTTACGCGTAATAACGTGAAACTTTCGAGTTATAACGCGGAACTAACGCGTAATAATGCGAAACTTGTGCGAAACTATTGTCTTGTTTGTATATATATAAAAAAAAAAACAACGTATGATTGTCCGGTATATTTTTACACTTGGGCTTTCTATTTTTTTCTAAAATTTTGAATTTTCCCTTATTTTGTGTTGGAGATCGAAATGGAGAGATTTAAAACTGTTTTGTTCTTTACATAAAGTAATACTTATATTTTGTTTGTTCAAACGAAGTCATCTATGAAACTTTATATCAAGAATGAAAATTGGACGAAAAGGAACCAAAAACATAAAAAGCAAAAACAAACAAAAACAAAACAAAACAAAACAGAATATAGGAGCAACAATCATCTGTGGTGTAAAAAGTCATAACTCCCAAAATACTATATAACAAGAAAAGAAAAGTACTTCATTCGTTCTATTAATGCCGATAAGTGCTAGCTACCACATGTTTTTTTTAAGCAGGGCATACAAATTACCTAGCTGCTCCTATGTTTATACAGCCATTACCATGAAAAAAAATGGTGGCCGCTAAATAGGTTCTGGCTTGTCATCGATTCAAAAATGCTTTCACTTTCAAGGAGAAGTTTATTCACGACAACAACAGGGGCGTAGTTAGGCCTGTTTTAGTTGTACGCAAAATTACGGCGAGGGGTCTTGGGGGGGGGGGGGGGTCGCTCAAGGCAAAGTACAAAATTTCCGGAATTGATGGTTTTGATATCGCTAATTACTTTATGTTGTATATTGGAGTATCATTATGTATTGAAAAGGATTTGTCATTGCATAGAACCTTTATTTCATCTTTAAAATCTGTGTTTTTATTTTTGTTACTTTTTCCGAAAGTATGCAACTGCGTATTTGCGTATAGGCAGCTACGCCCCTGAACAATGACAGCAAGGAAACTCACTGCTGCGTATATTTCAACTAAATGATAGACATTTGAAAAAAGATAAAAACTCGGTCTCCTTAATGCGTGTTTTCAGAATATGTATTAAATATTTCGCGTCATAACACGTAAGTATCGCGATATTACGTGATTTTTTTTAGTCAACGAAAATAAGCTCAATGGACTTCCGTAGCTGTAACTTTTTAAACAAACAAAAATATCACGAATCCGCAGAATTTATGCTTTTAAAGACCACTCTAACCCAAATTTTAATTCTGTTTCTACCAAGCAAACATATAAAAAAAAAGCAGCACTTCGCAGCACCAACATTTACCCTGGACCTTTAAGCTCATATGTTTTCGCATGAACTACATAAAATTTATGTCTGATGTTTTAAACTAAATTCAATCTTAAGTGTGTACTTTTTTTAAACGTATTGCTAATTCGCATTTGAAGGCAAAAGCGAGAAAGCCAAATTACAAAAAAAAAGATGAATTCCAGACACAAAAAAAAAAAGAAATGAAAGTAAACGGGAACACCAAAGTAAAATATCTGGCGAAGAACAAACATCACATATAAAGAACAAAAAAGTGCTCACTAAGTCGAACAGTATTATAATGGCATCTATTACGTGATTACATATACATTTGTTTGTAGGACCAGCTAAGCTTTAATCAAAAGATTTTCATTGACTCAGTGTTTCTGCACTTAGATTTTTCCATGTTATTAGGTTTCCAACATTTTTTACGACTAAAACACTCATTTCTTTTGTGCATCGAGAGGGTTGGTTTAAATCGTTCAGAATTTTTTTTTTTGGAAACCTTAAGTGCATCATAATATACAGTACAACGAAAATTGGCTTTTAATTTTCGATAAAGAAAAGACAATAATTCAACAGACAAACGAATCAAACAGAAATAATGGTGATCAAGGAAAAGACGAGGGGAAGGTGGTGATCAGAAATGCCATAATTAAGGCAGACAATTCGATTTTCCCAGAAGCTGTACTTCTTTATAGAAGCATTTTTTCTGGCTCTGATTTTTTGGTAAAAACTGGCCAGCATAAGGGTAGAAAAAATATTCTGGGCAATATTATGCATATGGAAAAAATGGTTTTCCAAATTAAAAAAAAAATATGGTCCACATGACCCCCCTTTCGAAAACTGGCCCGTGCCTGTGCCTCTGCATTAGAAACGCAAAACTAAACGAGTCACTAGAAACTTACAGGTTTTAGCACTCTTTTGATCTCTTCCAGGACTTTATTAGCATCTTTGATACAACAAAATACAAACGTACTAACGACAACATCAACAGAACTGTCTTTCACTCCAGCCAGGTCCTCCGCAGGTCCATTGATAAAACGCTGAACTTCAATTGTAGCCTCAGTGCATCTGTCACGTATGTAGGATTCAAAGTTGGGATTAGGGTCCAAGCATATAATTTGACTCCCCTGAGGATAGAATTCGAAGTTACTCCCACTACCTACACCTATTTCCAAAATTGCAAGTTTCTTGTCTGGTGATAATTGATATTTCAGTTTCGAAAACAATTCCTTTTTGTGCATCTGAATCTCCTCCCTCTTGTGAAGTCTTCCCATGACTTTACTTATCAGAAATGCTTTCATCCTCGACGTCACACCCTTTCTTCTGCAATACAAAACTGTTCCGGCAACCACAGCAACCGGTAATATTCTCCATGTAACGAATTTTCTAACATCAGTCGCATTTTCTAAGATCAATGTAAAAGACATCCTTATTGCTGACCTTGCGTTGTGCTATTTTTGTCTACTCATTCGTGCATCAAACCGAGACTAGGTTAATCAATATTTTATCTGCTTGTTCATATGGTTTTTGTATGAATACGGTTAGGCACACTTACGACAAGAGTTTGAACTTTCCTACGGAATTAAATTAACAATCATGCATGTGTAGACCCGTACGTGTTTGTATATGTGTGCTTACAACTGTATATTCCATAGCTATTGTAAAAAAAATCATGATGTCGGGACAATGATAAGTTGACTAAGCGAATAGATCGCTTTCACGGAAATTGTAACAATATGCCGTACCACAAAAGGATTGCTTAGGATTGAGAGAGCAATATGTGGCCAGAAACCAGCATTTTCCTGATGTACAGACAATAACTTGAGAGAGAGAGTGAAGGAATCTCTTTGAAATTGAGCCAAAGGTGCCATACTCCCAAACAAAAGGCTGGAATTGTTTTTAGGGATTGTGCATATTGCATATATCCGATCGTCGGAAGTCCTGGGTTTCCGGCGGTGAGGATAACCAAGCCCCTGTGTTTGAATCGGAAACTGGGTAAAATTACATAAGTTTATTGTTAACCGATCATTTCATCTTTTAATGTAAACCTCCTGTTCTCATACAAGCAAAAATACACGGACATGTGTATGATATTTTTTAAAAGAGGTACATATTAGCGATCTTTGCGTCGCTTATGATATTGACCAGAGAACCAGATTAGGAACCAGATTAAACAACAGGCAATGAATATTTATAGATATCGGGGCACTGCTAATATATATGGCCTATATAGCCTTGTTAAGAGCCTCAGTGCCTGAATCGGAAACTAGGTAATGTTCAATGCTAACCAATCATTTCAAGTAAACTTCCCGTTCTCATACAAGCTGAAGCAAGAAACACACGTTGAACACATGTGTATGATATTTAAGAGGTATATTTTTATCTTGTATGAAGCTAGAACTATGACTAGTCCATTGGCTGGGAGGGTTCGCCGTGCAACCCCACTCATCAACTTCATGATGATTTTAAGGTATCTTTATATCTTTTTTGGTATTTTCTGTTTAGTATTGTCACAATTAATACTTCTGAGGTTCTTGTGAAGAATTTATCCAAAAAAGCGAAAAACAGGATTTTCGATTTCGATTTTTTCTTAAACAGTCACATAAAACAACGAAAGCGTCTCAAATTTGGTATCATTCGATAGATAATTTAATTTTCTACATAAATAAAACCCGACAAACTAATTTTCAAGAAAGAATTTTCAAAAAATGTTTAAAATATTACCCCTATCCATAGAAAACTGGTCTCAGTATCAAACAGAATTCTCATTCACAGCATACCGACACTGTAAAATTCATATTTCAGGCATTCATAATTAAGATAATGATGAACCCAAAATATCTGCTCAATTTGGGCGCTTAGGTTTTCTTTTTGGGGTTACAATTACTGAACAATCGTTACAAGAGGCTCCCAGGAGCCTGAATCGCTCACCTGATTAAAGTTTGTCTTTCAAGGGCAATACATTTAAGAAGGAGTAATTTTGACTCAAGAATCTTTGGTAGGACTTACCATTAGGATCATTTCAGCAATTGAAAGTTTCTTTCTATCTATTATAGTTTTCAAGATATTGGCTGAACTCTGTAAAAAACGTCATTTATAATCTTTCAAGGGCAGTAACTCTCCTGACAGGAGTCGCCTGACAACTTTGGTCCCCGAAGACTTTTGAAGGAGTAATCAAGGGAACCAAGGCTATAGCGGTAGTCAAAAGAATGTAACCCAGGGACAAAGACCAGACACGAAAAACAGACATACACAGCAAAGAACACAAAGTAACTAAAATCATGCATACAAAGTAACAAAAGCAAATGAGCAACTCGGACTCCACTAAAAATCGGGAGCATGACCAGGTGCACCGGCAGGGTAAACGTCCTCTGCTTTTCTAGAAACACCCGCCGATTTGCTCATAAAAAGTCAAGTCTGGGGTAGACAAACGAGGAAAGGAAAACTATGACTCGTTGAATAAATCAGTTTTCATGGTGCAGATGGATACACCATAACGATCCACGAGTTCATGATGACGACCATAAAACTTCTATAGTGATGACTTCAATCTTGTAGGAACATAACCCTATTCCAGAAGCCTATTTGTTAGAGTTTTAGCGCGATACAAAAAAGTCTGCTTAGTTTCGGCAAGCTCTGGCATAACGTATCAGTAACACTCCATACGCAGGTGCTGAAGGGATGTTGTCACAGATGAAAGGAAAGTTGACAATTTTGAATGAAAAGTCATCACGTTTGTCGTAAAGTTTGGTCAATATTTTCCCTTTACCATCGATTTCTAAGTGTAGGTCAAGATATGAGGCTGACTTCACAGTGTCTGTAGTATCCTTTATCTCAAGTTCTTTGGGGTAGATGCGATGTATCAAATCCCCGAAATTAGGATTGTTTAAGGATAAAACGTCATCTATATAGCGGAAACTAGGATTAAAGGATCTAGCCAAACGATATTCTTTCTTTCGAATCAGATCAGCTATACAGTCGGCCTCATAAGAGTAAAGGAACAAGTCATCAAGTAAAGGAGCACAATTTGTTCCCATTTGAATGCCGACCTTTTGTTGAAAAACACGTTCACCATACTGGACAAATATGTTGTCGATTAAAAATTCCAGCATTTTGTAAACATCTTCCTCTGTATATTTGGAAGATGATTTGGAATTATTTCTTACAAAGTATGAGGAATCTCTACCAAGAACTATCTATTTGTAATATTAGGTGTACCATATCTATTTTGAAAAACAAGGATGTATAATGTTTTTAAGTCGGGATTTTAACTGAGTATGGGGAATAGAAGTATACAGTGTTGAAAAATCATAGGTTTTAATGCTGAATTATATTCAGATAATAGTCTTGATCTGATTGTCTCCAAAAGATCTTTCGAATTTTTCAGGATCCACATTGAATTAATACCACTACGGGAGTAACAAGTGTTGTGGTAGGACTGCAGACCCTCTATGACAGTTGTGAGTATAGAAGTTGAAAGTTTTGAAAGAGGTTTGGTAGTACATTTTGCAGATCCAGCTATGAAACGTTGTTTGTATGGATTCTTATGGAGTTTAGGAATCCAGTACATAGACGGTAAATCACAATCATCGTCCTTGGTAGAGAGACCAAAAGAGGATAGCACCGATTTATGGGTTTCCACAATCTCTTCTTTGGAGAGTGTGGTAGCAGTATAGGTCTTATCACTGCTATTATTTTCGACGTCTACCTCTGATAATAAACATTGGATGTAAAACGTTTTGCAGACAAAAACAATGTTGTTTTCGGCTTTGTCTGCTGATACGACAACATATTTGTCATGTATAGTAGACAATGTTTTTGCTTCATCGGGGTCTTTGAAAACCGATGCAGTCTTGGCACTCATTGACCTACTTAAAACTCTCATTCGTTTCAAAATTAAAGACCTCATGGCCGTTAAACACTCTGACAAAGAATCAAAGTCTTCTTCTTCGTTTTATCCATATTCTTGCATAGTTCTCGACGGCATCCATAAGAACTTTTAAGTTATAATTCCTATTTATGGAGCGTGGTTCACGGTACTCGGGACCTTTAGAAAGGATATTTCACAGAGATTCGTTTTCGATGATGTTAAATCTCCCGTAACGACGTGACCAGAATGATCATATTTGAATGGAGAGTTTTTGCAAGTCAGATGGTTTAGCCTTGAAGTCCTCAATCTCGAGGTTCTGCAATAGCCTTTTATAAGGCCTTATAATAAGGATCTTTTAAGCAATTGAAATAGTTTGCATAAACTACTGCTTGACCCCTATGTTCTATTTTCAGTAACGGCGGTCGTGTTTTTCAACGGATCAAAATTCCCCAAATTAGTTCTATGCAGTATACCACAAGAAACATTCATACCAAGTGTCAGAGGAGAAGATTTTTGAAAGAAAAAACATTAGAAATAGCAAAAAAAAAAGTCAAAAAGGCCAATAACTCCATGACTTAATGGATTAAAACGAAAATATGTCCACGGGAAGATCTCATCATGCTGGACAGTTTGATCCCATGTCAGAATTTGGTTTAACCTAAATGTTTTGGAGATATATGCGAAAAACTACTGTCTGACCCCTATGTTATTTTTTGGTAACGGCGCCCATGTTTTTCGATGGATCAAAAATCCCCAAAAAGGTTCTATGTATGATACCCCAAGGAACATTCATATCAAGTTTGGTTCCAATTGGTCAAGTAGTGTCAGAGACGAAGAGTTTTGAAAAATTGTTAACGACGACGACGCAAAATGATGGCAATAGCTCACCTGACTTTCGGCCAGGTGAGCTAAAAAGGGAATTTTAAGAATTTCTTCTATAATATCCGTTATTTCCTTTTCATAATACCGTGTGATACGGTACATTAATATAGTGTCTTAGCTGCCAAATGAGCCCAAATAATAAACATAACCTTTCCAAGTGAAGTTAGGTGGAAAATTTCCTCCCTTTTCCATAAAAAAATCTCAACATGAACTAAATGTTAATTTTTGGCATATATACGGTGTACATTCAATAGACACGTTTGGTATTGTAAACTTAATTATCGATGTATCCAACATATCTTCTCATTTTATGCGCGAATTTTTCATCTGCAATGTGACAATAGTGATATTTTCATAAAAAGGGGAATTTTCGGAATTTCATATTTTCTCCCATTTAACCTGTTATAGGCATTTTTTCAAATACCGTACTCCAAACAAGCTTTGGTATATACAAATACATAAGTACAAGTATATATTGTCTTAGCTTTCTAATGAGCCCGAGTAATAAATGTTTGAACTTATCCAAGTCTAATTAGGCGAAATATTGCCACCCCTACCCATGAAAAAAGTATCTCAATATGAACCCAAATGTTAATTTTAGCATATAATCGATATAAAAAAAACAACAATTTGGGTACTAGTGTTTTAATTATCGATGTATTCAACACACCCGCTCATTTCAGGCGCGTATTTTTCAGTTATTCTCCTTGCAAAGTTTGCATTAAGATATCGCTCCGCCGCTGATCATACTCCATGTCAAATATGTGATGTTCATTTTACGTACGACATGGGCGTGTAACGATATTGAGGCTATATAATATGTGTAGAACTGCAAAATTTCAATGATTATACGATATTAACTAGTTAAGTTTTGACGCAGAGAGCTGGACTATTTTGTCAAATTGACCCGAACATTCGCAGGGAGGAAAGCTTAATCGAGATTTGCCAATTTATTTCTCTCAATCTGGCCCTTTTAATGAAGATGTCGGGAGCTTCTAATGACAGATTTTCGGAGCTGCAATGTACACTTTTTGTGTAGTAAGTATAGGTTACAATGGCGGATCTAGGGGATCATGCATTGAGTTGGGAAATAGTAATACAATGTACATGTGTATTATATTCATGTAAGTCATACTGATTATCAATATAGTTCGTTTTTAGTACATTGTCAAGATATACCAGATACATATATTTAGAATGCAGATCATAAAGTAAGAAACAAGATTTTCACGACACAAGAAAGACACGATTATGTTAGAAATTCTGTGGTCATGAAAGTGCATTGAAAATGTGTTGGATATCAAGGCTACCAAAAGTAGACCTTTTCTAAGAGCTGATTTTCATTGACATTCTTACATGTACAATGTACTAGGTAAGTGTCTAAGGTATACATTATTTATTCCCATACTTTGTATGTACACAGTTATTTAAAATTTTCAAAACTGGTGATAGGTATACTGTTTTTATTGCTAGTGTAGAACATTGTACTCATATTTCTAACAAAATTTGCAGTTTACATTTGTATGTCTGTGAACGAGAAATTTGCACTAAAAACTACAAAAATACCTGTGCATGTACTCTAACTATGGTTACTAGCATATGCAGTACAGTATCAATTAAAGATTTCATACATGAAATTATGATTTCTGTAATATAGTAATACATGTTTCTAATTTGTTTTCTACTTTACAATGTGACATTAATTGCTCATAGATAAATCAACATTCAGGTATTGAACCAGAGATCTTGAAATGGGGGTCCATATACATCATTATAAATCAGCAGGTAGATAAAATCATACATGGAAGAAGCCCTAAAGCAAATCCTTAGCAAGCTTTCCATTTTCTGTATTTAGAAGTTTTTTTGTCTGATAAATGAAATGACTTAAACTCGTCACTTCAAACCACTTTTTATGATCTATCTGGTTATGAGGGGATGTTGTTTTAACAATGACAGGTGAAAAGTAACCTGTGCTACACTTACTTACATGTATGTTACCTGTTATTAATAGTTATTGAAACAAAGATGTGCCCATGAAATACACTGTATATTTTTGTAAAGTTTGTTATGTTATTTCAGGTAAGTTCGAATTATTTTATAGAGAAAAATGTTTACTTGTTCTTAATTAATACAGGTGATAGAGATATCTTAAGAATAAAACCTAAGAACACTGAAATACCGGTATAGTAGATATATACTATATTAACATTTTTTAATGTAGGACAAAAACTATGAATAATGACAGAAATATTGTTTGCATATTTTCAATCAACCAGTATTGATCACTGCGGGAATATTGACCTGATGGTTTAAAAACCGGTAAAAACCTGGGACTGTTATAACCACCAAACCTTTATTTTTGCATGATTTGCACAATATTATATGTACATGTAACAACATTTCTCAATAAGAGGATATTTCGCCATATTGTATGGTTAAAATGCATTTCTATTTTCATGAATTTACATTGTAACATTTTGCATATATCAGACACTGTTATGATTTTTTCCTTGATTTCTTTTCAGTGGTTATCACTTAGAAGTTTCAATAGATGAAGTGAAAAGAAAGCAAAAGTAAAACAGACCATTTCTGTGCTGGGACATTATTTAAGAATGAAACAAAGTTCATGATTCTCAAGTGCTAGTACATGTATGTGTAGCATGAAGCAGCTGTAAATGTCAACATCTCTTAATAAAAAAACTATAAAAATATGAAGCCTGATTTCTTAGCACTTATATATTTGCAAAACATAAGAGTTACTTGAATTGTAATCTTATACATATTTGTGAAACAATCATGCAAAAAAAATGAAAGAAATGCACATACATTTTTGAAGGCAGACAGGTATAAAACACACAGCAAATAATGATTCATCATAAAAGAAGTGGTACTCATGGGGTGTGGGTTCACTAGTAACTTTTTTGTTCTGGAGAGAAAAAAAAGATGGATTTATACCCAAAGTGCATGTGTGATTAAGACATTATATTCCTTGTATTCACCACATACCATTGACTTTCCAACTTAATCGGACACTTAAATTGCTCAAATATATGAGCTACAACGTTGTTTTTAGTTTAATGATCTTTAAACTGTATATTAATTTTTACAATAAGAGTTTTTATCCTTGTTTGAACTGAAAAATTCCTAGAGAAAGGTAATCATTTATTGTACATACCATAGCCTAATCTAGACAACAATGACAAGGACAAATTTCAGTTTTAAATTATTACAAAAAAAAAATCTACATCAAAGTGAGCACAAGCAAGGAAAAGTCTTTTGCTCGTTTCTTCCTTGAGATTGAGCCTTTGTTCACCTTCCTCCAGTTTGCAGGACTCATTTCTACTTCATGCATCTCCAAACCGAAATTTCAAGGTGTGGATCCATTCTTACTTTGAAAATTCATCGAATATTGATAGTCAGTGATTCTCAGTGGAATTCATATTTTGTAAGAAATGCTGATTTAAGTATTAGGAAATTTGAGGACATCAACGTATGTGTACAGCCAGGAATACCAAAAGCAATAATACAAAAGAAGATCCAAAAATACATATTGATAAACGGACTGTATAAATATACACTGCGTTAAAACAAATGGTTGTTCTTTAAAAAGATCGGTTTATTTAGCTTACAGTTCGGTTAGATGAATATTTTTGAATGCTTTGAGCCCCGTGCAGGTCCGGATGTCAAAAGAATAGGCCTGCAGCCGCGCTAAGCTTGTCGTAAAAGGCGACTAAATAGTGCTCAGAAACCTAGTCGGGGGCTAGGCGCTCTGCAACTGGGATGTGTACCCCATGTGTTGGAATGGGGTACCCCTGGCGTGTAACATGCTGGGGTTGTCAGGCTATAATACGGAAAACCTGACCGCAAACCATAGTGGTGCACCGTGTTGGGAACGATGCCACGTTCCTCGCACGTTAAAGAACCCTGCTGTGGTATTCGATAGGAGTAGGAACCATAGGGCTCCGCCACAGGAGGCTAAATTGTCCGACCCTACCCATCCCCCCTTTTATCTTGTGGCAATCAAAATTTGTCTATCCTATTATCCTTGTGTCCCATCCCTTTGTTCATTTCATAATCATAATTTCATGTTCATTTTGTCATCCCTTTCATGTTCATCGCCTCAATATAGCTGAAATATTGCTGCTTGGGGCATTAAACCCCAACAATCAATCAATCATTGAATGCTTTGAGGTCTTCCTTGACTCAGTGCCTAAGCACTTTGATTTAATATTTTGTTGTCTTCGGGACAATTAAAGCATATTTGCTTGGCAATATGATTGATACAAGAAGACCTCCATAATAAATGCCAGATAGACATTGTGCACAGTTCGTGCATGCTTTAAACGGCCATTTTCTTTCACATTGGGGCAGATTTTAGTGGGTAGGAGTTACCATTCCTTCGCTCAAATGACATGGAATATGTTTAATTGTGTATTGCCTTGGATCATTACAAAGGTAAGATGTTACACATATGAAACGTGCTTGAATATACAAAAACTTGTTTGAAGTAGGGCACTTGAAAACAATTGCCCATTACAGGTGAAATGGAAGAAAATACGAAATCCCGAGACTTCCACATTTTATGAAAAACTCATTATTGTCTTCTTGAAACTGAAAAAATACGCACACAAAATGAGAAGATATGTTGCATACATCGATATTTAAAACACAAGTACCCAACATGCCTTTTTTAACATCGATTATATGGTAAAGATTAACATTTGGGTTCATGTTGAGGTATTCTTTTCATGGGTAGGGTGGCAATTTTTCATCTAATTGGACTTGAAAAAGATCAAAATATTTATTAATAAGAAAGCTTAGACACTATATAATTGTATTTGAATATACAAACGCTTATTTGAAATACGGTATTTAAAAACCAATGCAAATTATAGGTGAAATGGAAGAAAAATGAAATTCCGAAAATTCCCCTTATGCCTCTCTTTTTTTACCCTTAATTTCTTATAAGTTGTCTTTACCCCAAAAAATCGGTTCAAGTCTGACCATTGTGGTATAAAATATTGTAGAACAATATTATTCCTATGCATTTTTAGTTACATAATTAAATTTTATGAAATTCTTGTTTAGGCCCCTTTTGGTCTCTAATTCTATAACGGTTGGGGCCACAACACCCAAAACCAATACCAACCTTCCTTTTGTGGTTTGGAACCAACTTACACTCAAGTTATCGCACGAAAACAAAGTGTCTACGGACGACGACGTCAACAGTGCCATACCAATATACGACCATGGTTAATTAAGGACAGGAGGAGACATTCATAAAAATTCTAACAAGTTTTTTTTTGCATTGAATCTTGATTTCTAATATATTTATTCCCCGAAAATTTCTCACATCACTCGCTAGGTATTTAATTATATTAACGCACCCTTCCCTGGACTTTCTATCAATTTTATTTGGTTCTGCTCATTTCATCATACAGGCTTTCAAACAATCAGCTATTTCATCGGTAATTATCCAATAAAAGAAAACTTATTTAATCGATCAAGTATAAGTGCACGGATGGCCATACATACCTAGGTAGACTCTTCATCTTATTATTTATTATCAAACGCACGCCTCGTTAAAACACTATCACTTCTTTATTATATTTTATTACATGCATGTAAGCTATAAAAAATAAACTGAATATCCAATATTAAAACTATAATAATTAACATTTAAAATTATTCTATGTGCATTGTACGAATGGTTAAAAATTAGACATTAAAACTGGTAGTGAAAATTTAAAAAAATACAATACCATAAAAATTGCAAAACAAAAATGTGATGTTATATGTTAAAAGTGGGAAAAATGAAGTAAAATTAGTTAAAAAATGACTGGACACAATGAACATAAGAAGTTACATGTATGGCAAGCCAAAGTGGACAAAAAATAAGCATTTTCTAATATTAAAAAATGATCTTTTAATATTACAAATTGGATTTCTTATATCACAAAACACTTTTATAATATTAAAAATCATTTTTTAATATTAAAAATTCAATTGAATTCCCATTTCTGCTTAATATCTTACTTGTTTGCTTAGTATAATAATTGGGAGAACTGTTCCCAGTACACCTTTTTATGGAACTAACATATATCATCGGGTAGAATTAGCATTATCCCCCTTTCGCCTTTTTTCGACCACAAACATTTACTTGGTAGCTGTTCCCCACATCATGGGTTTTATTAAATACAATAATGAGCTAGCAACATAGAAATATTTTAAAGTTGAAGAGGAAAATCCTGCCCTTTCAATATCTCTTCCAATCTCTTTCTGTATTTGACAATCTCCTGTGACAAAGTACCAAACAGGGTTCACAAGTCTTTGTAATCTATTCAGTAATGTTCCTCTCTTGTCAGCCACATGTTCTATAAAGTAAAATGTTCCATTCTGAAATAGAAAAAAAAATTGGTTAATCTTGAGGTCAGAATTCCATTGTCCTTCCTAGGAAAAAATGGACAAAGAGTCACTAAAAATAGACAGGTAAAAACTTCATATTCCTATTTTGTATAGTAAAAAGTTCATCATGATGAACCTGTAGAAGTGAGCAGGCACAAATTTATAAAATAGAAAACATAAAAAAAATTAATGAGAGTGCTCCAAATATTCGCAGATTATACCTTAAAAATGTCTTGCCTTACTTTATTTGGCTTTTAATTCTATTTATGCTTCCTAACTAGGAATCCTGGATCCACTTATGGACAGTTTTTGATTCTTTGAAATTCACACAAACCATAAGATGTATAGCACGCCATATTTATATTCCATGTTCAAGATATCTCTTGCACTTTATAAGATATCTTATAAAGTTTATGAAATATCTTATCATATTTATACGATATCTTATAAAAGATATGAGATATCTTATAATTTTTATGTATGGCGAGCGCCGCGAAGCAGTCTGAGCTCTCCGGTTATTACATGTATTTTCTAAACTTCCTTTAAGGTAGTACAATACAGTTAGGTCATTTCTGAAAATTTGGTCTCATTTTGTTGAAATAAAGCTGTTTTGAGGCAGTCCACACAGAAATTTCTAGTGTTTTGTCATAAAATTGCATATTTTTTAAATCCTTGGTGTGTGGAGGTTCAAGTCATTTATAAGCAATTAAATGATTATTCTTATAAAATCCAGTAGCCATGGTAACATCCTGAAAAAAATATTACTGAGTTTTAGTACAAATCAGGGGTGCCTTTCCAAAACTAACAGCCAAATACTATGTTTTATGAAATATCAGGCACTTAGAGACTACCACAGGATGAAAACATGCATGGAGTAGGTGGAAAAAAGGTAAAAATAATAAGACCCTTTTTGATTCATTCTCTCGCAATTTTAGTCCCAAAAGTTCATGCGAAATAAGGTATTTTGAAAATCAGCCATCTGAAGCTGAGGAGAGAACTTAATACGGCAGGGGACTGAAACGTTCCGGATACCATTTTTCATTTAAATTACACCTGTTTACCATAACATATATTGCATCTGTTTATGTATAAATGCTTATCTACATTTAAACAATATATCCACCAAACTTCAACTTTTAATTTTCAGTTTTATAAAATTTGACCAAGGTAACTTGGTGTGCGAAACAGTGTGCCTTAATGTAACTGTTACAGTACACCCTTAGGGTTCCCCAATATACTACGAAAAAAAGTAATGTCCCGGAAATAACAAAAAGTGACTGTCCTTAAGGAGAAAATTCATCATTTCCTACAATCAAACAAATACAAAAATATAGGTTAAGTTTACGTTTCAGTAAAAATAAATTCATCTCTTCTGATAGTTTTCAAGTCATTCTCTAATTTATTTTACTTATTTAAAGAAGTGAATACAATGTTTATAAAAACTTCAGGAAACACGTGGATGTACGTACGTGTATCTCCGCTGTTGCTGTTGTCAAGAACCTAACCCGCCTCGGAAAAAATATAACTCCGATTATATTATTAAATTCGCAGCATGGCTTTTCTAAGATAGGAAACCCAATCATTTTCTTGTTTGGAATTGGCAGCTGTCGTTTGAATTTGGTTTGTTTGTTTGTTGGGGTTTAACGCCCGAACAGCAATATTTCAGCTATATTCAGGCAATGAACATGAAGTAGATGATAAAATGAACTTGAAATGATGATGAAATGAAAAATGGGACGGGACACAAGGACATTGGGGTCGAGAAATTTTGATTGCCACTGGAAATAGGGAGGTGGGTAAGGTCGGGCAATTTAGCCTCCTGTGGCGGAGCCCTATGGTTCCTACTCCGGGAGAATACCACAGTAGGGTTCTTTAACGTGCGAGGAACGTGGCATTTTTCCCCAACACGTTTTTCGTATTATAGCCTGACAACCCCAGCATGTGACATGCCAGGGGCACCGCTTCCCCCACCTGGGGCACACAACCCAGTTGCTCTGTGGGCAAAGCGCCCTAGCCCCCGACTAGGGTTCTGAGCACTGTTTAGTCGCCTTTTACGACAAGCTTAGCGCTGCTGCAGGCCTATTCTTTTGACACCCGGACCTGCACGGGTCTGAATTTGGTTTACGTCACATGTAAAATATTCCCACCATCCGTGGAGAACTGTAATAGTTCCGGTATCTGCACAGATTGAAACTGAAATGGATGTTGCTAGAGATGCCCTGAAGGGATAAAAAATGTAAAGTGTTGCGAAGTGCTGTAAAGTTATTGACCATTTTGAGAGCGAGGGGAAAGGGGGGTATGGGGTTGGATTTCTTTTTTTTTGGGGGGAGGAGGGAGTGTTCATTTATTGGGGAAAAAAATCCCCCATTAGTTAACAAGACAGATTTTCGAATAGAAATATTGATTTTGCTTGCTGCTTAAATATAAATAAAAATATTGCACTTGCAAAGCCAAAATTTTCATCCGGGCCGACCCCTCCCCCTGCATGTGGCCCTCTTAATGTCCTTTATTATTTTTATGAGTCTTGCACAGACGGTACATGTATGGTAAAGCTCACGGTGCTCGCTGATCTAGGCAATGCCTACCCCGTATTAAGATATATCATTAATTATATGAGATATCTTATATATAATATAAGATATCTCATAAACTTTTTAAGATTTCTTATAACTTTCATAAAGTATAAGAGGTATCTTGAACATAGAATATATAGTATAGTTATAAGATATCTTATAAATTTATGAGCTATCTTATATTCTACATAAGATATCTTATGAAATATAATGGGATATCTATAAGTTTTTCTTTATAAGATATTTCATTAAATATATGAGATATCTTATATAGTGTATAAGATATCTCATAAATTTGATAAGATATCTTATTAATGTTTTTAATATAAGATATCTAATAAACATTATAAGAAATATTATAAACTTTATAAGATACATTTTTAATCTTACAAACTTAATTATATATCTTATATACTTCATCAGATATCTCATACAATTAACAAGATATCTTATTAACTATACATTACATGAGGTATCTTATTAAAAATAAGATAAATTATATAAGATATCTTTGAAGTGGAATAAATACTGAATATTACATGTCAAAATCTGTATCACATGTGGTATCAACCCCGACTCTTATATCACCCCAAGGGTCACCAGCCCCGTGGGGTGATATAGGTCGAGGGTTGATACAACATGTGATACAGATTTTTGACATGTCATGTTCATTATATCATATATTTTAAATACACTTTGAGTATGATTTGTGAAGGGGTGTGACATAGGGTATTGGATACAGATCTAGGGGTGTGGTATAGGGTATGTGATATAGGGTAAACAATATATAGGGTTTAATGCATATACAAAAAAAGGTATATTTTTATCTAAATATATGATATAGATATACATGGGGTGCAATATAAATGCCTGTAAATCATTATACATGTAGATTGCTTGCCTACCTAAACACTGATTTTGAACAATCAGCATTAAATGGTACTTTGTTAAAAAAAATTAATTGATTTCGTATCAATAATGACTTATTTGCTTTGTGCTGAGAAAGCGTTTGAATTCGGTGGATTATTATATAAAGGAAAAGCAAATTGTAGAGCTTAACAAACATTACAAGTACTTGTACTACAAGTACATACCGGTTTGAGTACCCGCTTGATCTCTGTCAAAACCTTCTCTGTACTACGGACAGAACACAGAACGTAAGTACACACAACAGCGTCAACAGAACAATCTTCTACTTCTCCAAGGTCCTCTGCGAATCCTCGGATGAAGCGTTTTACCTCGACACCACTACTCTTTACATTGTCCTTGACGTAAACCTCGAAATTTGGGTTGGGATCAAGACAGATAATTCGACTTCCAGGAGGGTAGAAGGAGAAATTGCTTCCGCCACCAACACCGATTTCGAGTATATCTAACCTTTTGTAAGATGGCACTTGTGATGATAAATTTTCAAACAGTTTCTGCTTACTACTTACAATTTCTTTTCTTTTGTGAATTCTGTTCATGAGTTTTACAATAATGAATGCATTTACTTTCCTTTTGGTGTTTTTGAATGTCCATCCTTTCTTCCTGTAGTATAAGATAGTCCCCGCG
Source organism: Perna viridis (assembly GCA_037379345.1). NCBI lineage: Eukaryota > Metazoa > Mollusca > Bivalvia > Mytilida > Mytilidae > Perna > Perna viridis. The sequence continues at coordinate 57,644,794 of CM074511.1, forward strand.
ATCACAAAAACTGGCAATATTCTCCATGTTACAAAATATTTAATTTCTATATCTTCATACGCCATTATATAGCTTTGTCAGAGGTCAATTTATATGTCGTTCTAAATATTGAACTTGATAAGAGCAGTAGTGTGTAACTGTTGAACCACGGGGGGCACTTTGGTTAAAATTTGGTACGGGGGTGTAACTGGATCAGGAAAAACACGCCCCATTCATATGTTTGTCTGCAAGAAAGTCAGTCCCATTCATATTTTTTTTTCAGCGCAAAATACACAACCATTCACATAACATATGTCAAATTGATTAAAGAAATTTTAGGAATACATAGTAAAGCAACAAATGTTGCATGCTTACCTGAGCTTAATAGACACCCTTTACAAGACAAAGTAAAAATACTAGCAATAAAATTTTTGGAACATATCTCCAATTCAGAGAATACATTGGTAAACAAAATATATACAAATATCCCGGATTTATATAAATGGATAACAACAATTAAATTATGGATAAAGAAACTTGGTTTTGGCTACTTAATTGAAGATAATAGCAATATCAGAATTGTCTTACCTAATATCAAACAAAGACCCCATGATCAAACCTTACAAAACCCAAATAGTAATATAGGTGAAAGCAATAAATTATCTTTCTATAAAACTATCTATAGACAAAACCAAAGGCCTTCCTATGTTGATGCCTGTAGATACAAGTCTGATAGGTCAACAATTTGTAAATACAGAATAAGTGCCCACTCTCTAGCTATAGAGAAAGATCGCTATGAAAATATCTCTCAAAATAACAGAATTTGCACAAAATGTACCACTGGGCTAATAGAAGATGAAATGCACTTCTTTATTCATTGCCCAGCCTACAATTCGTATAAAAAAAATAATTACTAAGCTTAAAAGTAATAATGAAAACTTTAACTCATTCACAGAAAACAAAATACAGTTTGTTTTGATAGCAGTTCAATAATAGTCCTCAAGGCTTCCATTGAATATTTCAGTAAATGTCAAGACCACTAACTTTACATTATTGAGATAATGAGATGTTAAGACACTCGGTTTTCAAAATAATTACTATTAAACCCCAAATTATAACCACTCTTTCTATGATGTCTATTTGCACATTATTTTGACGCCTCTCGCATATTCTTACTACGCTTTTTTTTTTGCACAATTGAGTCACCACCATGCAAGTTCCTACGTTAATCAAACTTTTCATCTTTCTTTTTTCTTTGTTGTTGTTGTCAGAAATTACATACTTTGTTTCTATTATTTGTGTTATGACCATTTACTGTAAATGTGCTAGAACAAATAAAGATTTTGAATATTGAAATATTCAATAAATGCTAAAACTTAATTAAACCTATGACCAAAGGAGTTATTTAGGTGTACCTAACATCTTTTTGAATTGAGAGAATTAGTATAGCTCAGAAATGATAGCCATTGACATAGGAAAGTGATAAATTTATGATTCAATTATATATTTGAACTCTAGAAAAACAGAATATATATATATATATATATATATATATATATATATATATATATATATATTCGTTTTTTCTTTAATTTTGGGTAGGTGGGTTCCAGATAAATCTGGATTTTTTTCACAAATTCTTCCCCAAAATTTGACTCCCTTTGCCGGGCAATTATTCTATTTACACCCCATAACCTGAAATCATGGACCCGCCCATGCAAAATAAACTTTTCAAACAAAGGAGACTCTTACACCCGAACTATCCTGGCACCTCCAGATCCACCACTTTCCTAAGAGCAACTTCTTATTTTTGAATATGTTGTTGTACATTTTTTAAAATGTGATTTAATTTGTTAGGTTGGTTGATTCTGTTTGTTTGTTAATTTGGTTTTTTGTTTGTTTTTGTTTTTTTGTTTGTTTGTTGTTGTTTTTGATGCGATAATCAGGAGTAGGGGCTTGAAAGAAAGCTATACCAAGTTTTAGCAAACAAAAATATCATTGTACTCAGCCACAGACAAAAAGAATTGATTCAATATTTCTCCTAAAAGGCCTTTACTAACTTAACAATGTAGATTTTCAGTTTAAAATTTTAACTCCGGCTGCTGTCGCGTGGAAAACAACAAATCCCATGCCTCCTCTCGAGAAGCAAACGGTCAATGCCTTACAGTCAGAATGCTAGACGAAATTTACTACAGATCTGCTTTATTCTCGTATTGTAGTATTTGTTTTTCCGGTTGTTCATTCGGGGGAAAAAATCATTGCAATTTTATGTTCATATATATAACGAGAATAGGCATAGTGTACATGTCAAAGAGACTAAAACCCCACCGGGATGAAAATAAATTCCTGACTTGGGACAGGCGCACAAAATGCGGCTGGGTTGAACTACTTTAGCTTGATCACATCCACTCCCCTTTAAAATCTGGCTATTGTGGATAAATATTACACCAACACACATAAAAATCAGTTCAAAAAGGTCTGAGTCCCTTGCTACAACGGAAATAAAGAAACTGAATACAAATAACACAACTGTACAAACTAAGGACTACTAGGTGTTAACTGACATGCCAGCTCCAGACCTGTTTAAACCTACAAAAAGTTATGTCCCCATCGTAAGTAAGATAAATCCCAATTCTTCCCATGATTATCACGGTACATCGTAAGTCACACAGTAAGGACACAACCCATGTCATACCAAAAACTGCTTTAAGATATAGCGTTTTAATTTCTATGTAAAGACCTTATGAGCGAATAAAAAAATGATAAAAAATTACCCTCAACGATTTATATGTATGTACTGTAGTCAACAATAAGTGAGGGGGACATCGACCCATATAGCATCATCTTGCCAATGCATTTAACGTTTTCAGTTTCAGATAAACCTTATCGCGTAGACCTTTCCCGGAAACAGAAATCAATTTTTGCGAGAGAAGTTTTCTTCGGTACTATACCCAGATAGAAGACATACATTGCAACAGCGTGTGATTTGCATTAATTTGCCTACGTTGGACCAATGGTGCCGAATTAGGACCTAATTTGGTTCAACTGCAATCTTGATGCAAAATATGTTGGTAAAGGGAAATCAATGGAACTGTTATCTTAATTGGATTCTTAATTTTGGGTGGGCTAACAGTGCCTTAACCGTGCCATAACCTGTTGGTTTTAGCAGTAATAAGACTAAAGATAGAAATCGGTTATACGTGTATCTAGAAATAAAAAAAAAACTCGATAAACTTTTCATCAAGAACTTAGTAATTGGCTCTTTTACAGTCGAACATTTGGGAAAAAGGGTGAAAACTTAAAACTTACTTATCAGTCCTAATTCAACTTAGTCGATGTACCTAGAGAGATGGAGTCACTACCTTGACATTGGACATTGGTCCGACGGGGAAATGGATAAATGTATCTACGACTTGTCAAAATAAGAAAACAGACATGCATGCGGTGTGCCTACGCTTTCATAACTCCAGATTTGTTGGATATAAAGACTAACCGATAAACAAATCCACAGTCTAAAACACTAACACGATTATGTTGCCAGTAATGTTTCATGTCTATGAAATTCACTGTACCCTCCATACAGTTTCGGCGAATTTTAGTGTTACAGACCTTGGTAGTATATACTGACATAATCTTAATATAAACCATGAACTCATTCATGTACCACAGACACTTGGGGCTTGAAAATGCTACCAACCTATTTTTTTTCCCAACAAATCAATGGCTGTTGAAATCGCGAGTAAACTACTGTTGGTTTCTTAACATATACAATTATGATATCAGAAAGAAAATAATTTGACTAAATAAAACGCATAATGTACTACGATGTGTCATAAATATATGAAATAGGTATACATTATACAGTCACGGAAATGAGCATGCTCAAGGTTACAGACCACCAATTCAACCAATGAACATTCGGAACGTACGCAAAAATAGTCCTACGCAGAAATTACCCCTGTTCCTCATAGTGCTGTGAAAAAAGTTCTCATCTTATTTAAAAAAATTAAACAGTTTCTGAAAGGAAAAACATTTCTGTACATTTTATAGGTGCATTTTGCTTCTTGTGATGTGAAGCCTAATCTCCATAATGATTTTTAAATATACCCCCTATCTTGTGAAAACACTGGGATTTCCCATGCTATTTATAGACCCTTCACTTCCGGTGACCAGTACTGCACTGCAAGTCTGCTAAACCCACATGCTATTCTGAGGATTGTGAGCTGACATATGTAGAATCATGCTGATATATAGTCCTCTGCAGGTTAAAGTTAAGGTAAAGTCCAGAGAAGCCATTGAATATTGTGAAATTAGCATAGAAGCCTATGGGAAGTGGAATTAGTGGTTTTTAGCCTCAATATACACTGCATTTGTTCTACCCAAGCCCATCTTCGCGGAAGTATGTCTCGCGCATGTTTATCAAGTATCCCGCAGTTAACTGCTAGGTTTGATTTTGCAATATTTGTGTACTGTGTTGGAGACTTTAATATGCGAAGGTTTTAGTTCCATTACCCGCTTTTGGCATTTATTATATCTGCCACACCATTATTTTGTCACGATTTTTCATTTAGGAATAACATCGTGAATATACCTGTCACATAATTGAAAAAAAAACATATTTTTTTTAAGGCGGGAAATAGTGAAATTATAGTTTTGAGATATCTTAACAACGCCACTGTTTATTTATCAACAACATTATATTTTGTGCGAGATAGAAATGTTTATCTATTTCATGGGTATTATGTTAAGCATTTTACTTATCTATATGACGAAGAGTAGAAATTGTAAGAAAATGGTCAATAAATAGAAATAAATAGACATTATTAAATGGAAGGAATCATTCTGTCTTAAAAGAGGATTAGAGTATTTCAAATATGTTTACTTATACCTGTATCTTACTTGGCAAAGCGTCAACAAGCATAGTACATTATCTTGTTAAGGAGAAAGTGAATAGAAATCTCATACAAGGGTGAAACTTGTAAATGAAAGTTGGCACAAATAACATCAATATATAACTCTATCATGTTGAGGACTTGTAAACACTGCATGTGTTCTTAGTACTCTGGTTTTTGTTGAGTGTGGTGAAATATCAACTCTATGATGTACAAAACAGAGACTTGTTTGAAAGGTTCTTTAATTTGTAGTTTTTGCCTTTTAAGCTTTATCGTGAATTCCATCTTTCATTTTTTTAGTTTGGAGTGGTTTGTTTTTTTGAACTCATCGCTTCAGTTTACGTCGCGTGTTATTATTTGACATCCGGGATACCACATCTTCTCTTTTCCTTGCATTTTTATGCGCTATTGTTTTTCTTAATGACTTGATTTTTAAAGTCTGAAAAATGTGTTATCAAAAAAAAAAATAATAAATAAATAAATAAATAAATAATAAATAAAATAAAATAAAAAAAAACAATTGGAACATGCGAATTTGAATATTTGCATAAATTAATAATTTGATTAATAGTTCTGTCCAAAAACGTCAAGCGGTCACTTAAATACCGTTACTCTGTTGGTCCCCTAGATTTTACTATTATATATGGTTACTATGGTTTCAATAGAAATCAGTTCCACTTTTCAGTCAACTAGTTACTAGTTCACCATTAAGAAAGCACAAGTCATAGCGGACATTCTGACTTTATATGATGATGTTCCTATTACATTTAATAGGGCGAAGTTGCAACTTTTGACCCAAAAAAGGAGTTTCTATGTATAAAATAATTTATGAATTAATATTAACCAAACTGTGTGTATTACTGAAACGATGAGGTAATCCACGGAACAACCGTGAATAATTGAATAAAACTATAGCACCAAGTGAGTTTGTAAAGCCCAACGCGTTGTGCCTTCATAATAAAAAGGACAGGGCGTTAAACATTCTGCCTCAATGCATCTATATACATTGACATTTCGTACTGTAAATATGTTTTTCAATGTATAAGAAAAAGTTGAAAATTATAATTCATTCAGAGTCACGCCTTATATTTATACTGAAGAGCGTTTCTATAACCTGATCCCTAGAAACCCTTTTGATCTCAGATGGAACTGAAGTACCGAGATGGTGGAATGTTTTACATTTCCTCCACAATGAATTATCTCACCAAGCTTCCTAGTACTTACAGAGAGTGTATGTAGCTAATGTTTGTCCATTTCAATTATGTTCACATTCTTTACTTTGGCTTAAAGTTTCTATATATTCTACATACATAATATTTTGTTCATGGTAATTAAAACAATCAAAGAAGCAATGAATTTCTATGAAAGATATGAGTTATTACGTGATCGGAAAGCGATTAATTGGTGGTACAAAATTTTATTGGTACTATATTAACTGTGATGCAGGGACGAAGGATAAATAATTCACGTTGAATTAAAATTACACGGCAGCCATTGTATAAGGATACCAAATTTCATAGTGTTTACGACTAAAATGTATCACAAACTGATATGTTAGAGTATTAATTATTCAATATATGAAAGCACCAAAAATGTTTACTTGCCAAAAGATTGCACGTGGACATCACGTATAAATAGCAATTACCCACTTGAACCTGCAAGTACGGAAGCGTATTACGGCCACATAAACACTTCACTTTTCGTTATTTTTTTATTTTTTTTTATTTTGCACGCTTTTTTTCTAAATTTTATACTTTTTCTGTAAATTTTGCGCTTTTTACTGTAAAATTTAACCATTTTTCTGATATAAATTACATTTTTGTACATTTTACACCACTGCTGCAAGTCTTTCGAAATTAGACTATGCACCTTGACAATTTAATATGAGAGTATTTCAAACATGGTCTCAGATATAGTGAAATAATCAAATGTTTCAATAAATTACATGGATATAGTAATTGGAATTCTTACACTTGAAATAAAAATCTCGGACTTTTCCGACGGAAATATAAAATATAAAAAAAATGGAAATAATAAAAATGTATTTATTTGTAGTTATTTATCCTCAGTGAATAGATGAGGAAATACGTATAATTTCTTGCGACTCGGCAGTAAAGAAAGAAATTATTACACGGTTTCCATATGAATGAGTTGTAATACAGGTATTATTATTGGTCACGTGACTACATGTACATGTAGTTCGTGGGAAGTATTTCCCATATGTTTCACTTTCTAGCCCACTATCGACAGGGCAAAACAAAAATCATTTTCAATACAGATTATCATATTGATTTTTCATTGTTTTCATTTTTTCTATGTGAATATAAGGTCCGGGTATGTCCTTTGAAGCGCTTCGGACACAGGTTGGTTGGTATATATGAATATTGAAGTAAGAGTTTTTTTAATTTAATAAATGAATATCATGTTAGTTCAGTTATCTATATTGCTATTGTCCACTTTAATTATCCTAATATGTTTATAGTTTAAATCAAACTCCGGTGTCCACGATGTTTGCTGGGATATAGCCTTTCTGATCTCCGATAGCTTTGTCAATATCACTTCTACGCAGGAATGACTCCATGGCTTCTGTCAAAACATCAGAAGTTTAAACGGTGTAAAACTTCTAAATTTTACAGAAAAAGGACAAATTTTTACCGAAAAAGTGTAAATTTTACCGTATAAGTGTGAAAATTTTACAGTAAAAAGTATAAAATTTACAGAAAAAAGTGTGAAATTTACCCCAAAAAAATTATGAATTTTACTGAAAAAAAGTGTGCAAAATTAAAAAAAAAAAAAGGTGAAGTGTTTATGTGGCCCTAATACGCTTCCATAGTACACATGAATAGATTTGAAATATATAACTGACTTCCCATATAGGTAAACATTAAAAATATATAACCCACCGAAGTCTTTGCTTGCATCATAACATATACCTGTGGATGGTTTTTATATGGTATAATTTACCAGATAATATAACGTTTAGACGAAATAAATTTTGGCAAGTACACAGATTTTTGTGCAACCCGAGTCTCTACATGTAATATCATCGCTGTCCAAAAAACATGCAAGCCAAACTCACTGGTTATGGTTAGTTATTATAACCACAAATATGTATTATTCTTTGTATTAAGATTATGTTGAAAAACAAATTTCTGGTGACCGACAAAACCACTTAATCCGAATTAAAACAGATTTTGATATGCACACTGATTGATTAATGAAGCAGTACAGTTGATTATTTACAGTTCTTTTGAAAATACTGGTTGAAAGGGATACGCAGCTAAAGTCATGTCTGAGAGAAATATTCTACCGAACCAAATTTTAACATATCCAAAGTTTTTACCTTTAGAATACACTTAACTTACCTTTCGCAACACCGTTTGTCAAAAACAAAATTGTGCGTTTCCCAATTAAAAAAAAATGTGTATCAATCTGTTGATAAAGTTAACCCAGTTTACTGGTATCTAACAAGGCCTGACCGTCGGGAGATGTCTGAATGAGTAAAACTTACATGTTTCTTTAACAATGCTTTTCAATTTTCGCCTCATTTACAAAAAGAGGCATTCAGATTAAGATTTCTCGTCTGTATACTTGTTCGTTCGTCATGAACGTAATCATTGAAATTACATGGAATCGTACTCCCGTCATCATGAAAAGTTTGATCAAAATGTTAGTTTCAGCAGAACATCCCTGTGTTTTATGATTGATAATTATTTCATACAAGTTAAAGAGATCCACAGATTTTGAAAGAAAGTGTCCTGAGAAAAGGGACTTCAAATTATTTTTCGTTCATTGTTATTTAAATTTTATTCGAAATTTACTCTTTTCCAAAAACTGTGGTCCAACCCTCGCATCCCCTCTGGATCCACCACTGTATACCAAAATAACCCTACAATCCCGTCTGGATCCACCACTGTATACCAAATTTCGTTGTCCAGTCAGGGATGCTTCAGTCAGTTTCGGTTGAAGAAAAAAAAAAGCGAATGACCTTTTCAGTTTTTTTCCTGACTAAACTTTAGATAATAATTTGCATTTGAAACGAACATTTTGATGATACTAAGTGTTTTGTATGGAAAATCGATGAAACTTAAATTGGGTCTAAGGTGAAAATCAATTACTTTATCAAACTGATGTCCATAACGTCAGAATTTATAAATGTTGACTTTAACAAATTGCGTTTGCAGAGAAATCCATAAATGCGTAATATAACAATTGAAGCAATGGTCTTGTTCTGGCACCTTGTTCCATGGTAATATTTCCGTCGTTACAAAGGAGCGGAATATTGATTCGATCTAATCAACAAGGTGTGATTAATTGGTTCATTACTGGAACTAGAAGAAGAAAATTAACTTTCAATGCTGTCAAGTTGTCTCGGATTGGGAATGTTCGTTCTAAAGTGTTGATTTACTATACAGAAAGTAATCGTGCAGCTTTTCAAATGAACTTTTTACAAAGTTGATGACTGTCACGAACCCGTACAAATAAGCCATATCATTAAAGTCTTCATCATAAAGTGACAGTTTTATCAAACTATTTAGAGGAAAGCAATCAAATATAAGAATTTTTAGTTACCAAAAACTAGAACACCCAAAACACCACTAAATACACAAAATAAATTGTACCAGACAAATATATATCAGAAAACTGACAATATGTTGGAAAAAGGAAATAGACATTACATACAATATAGTGTTCAAAGACTACGGCTGATGATTTAATTACTCAATGATTCAAATGTAAAAAAAAATAATAACTACTTGTAGAGGATTAAATATGTAAATATTCAGTGATAAAACTGATAAAACTAGTAGCAACATAACCCTGTCCCAGAAGCCTAATTTTAAGAAGTCTAGCGCGATACAAAAAGTCTGCATAGTTATGGCAAGCTCTGGAATAACGTACGAGTTGTGATATGAAAATTTCATACGCAGGTGCTGAAGGGATGTTGCCACAGATGAAAGGAAAGTTGACAATTCTGAATGAAACATTTTATTTCCATGGAATCACTATATTTTATGGCGTTGAAGAAGCTTTGGCTGTTTGCACTCCACAATCATATCAAGTCTGAACAGGCAATAAAATAAAAAAAAATATATCCGACAATTTAAAGAAAGAAAACGTGAACGTACTTTTCTCAGCCATGTTATAACTTCGAATATACCCACTTGAAAAAAATTAACAATATGGAGCCATTAATGAAGACCATTTCGTGGTTTCGGGACCATCTGATAAGGATAGGATAAAGAAATTTCTAAAAATGGAAATGGGCGCATGCATTATCCTGTCTATTCTTGCTCAATAGTACCCCCGCGTGGCAAAACAAAGCTATTAGGGCCAAAGTTCCAAAGAATACGAATCTTTGACGTAGAAATCATATCTTTTTAAATAAGATTAATTACAATGAGATGTTACACTAAGAATATGAAGGTTGGTATTTCTGTAAACGACCTCGAATTACTGAATACTGTAGATTGGTTTAAGAACTCCATAATCACCTTCATTGTACAGGTAATAATGACATTTGTAAGATTTTAAGCTGTTTAATTCATAGATATATTGCTGATTTAAACCTCTGAATGGTAATGTTCATTTACTGAATTGCACTAATTTTATGACAATGGTAGATAATAAATATGACACTTTCTATACAACCCTAATCATGTCGGAGCTTTAACTACACTATTGTTCGAGAATACCGGGAGTTTAGCATCCCATAAGAAGCCGGACTGTTTTGTGTCCCACATAGGCGATATACATGGCGATTGTTGTTCAGGTCCGGGTATACGTCCATTTGCAAGCAACCAACTATAAAGTCGCTTATCACTTTGCGACAAAGGTCTGTCCCCTGATTGTGACAGTTCGGTAATGGCACAATGTTCTGAAAGCTGCTCTGAAGATTCAGAAATCTTTGGTGAATCTACTTGTCTCTCACGTTTTGATAACAAGATTTTTGCTGGTTTTTGCTTCAAACGTTCTGATAATACTATTTTAGAATTTCTACAATCAATGTTCCCTCTCTGCACGGGACTATCGACTCTATTGACAGGTACTACTTTTTTACGCTTTATGTGAGGTTTACTCGGTTTTGAATCTGCAATTTTCAAATTATCTTTTTCGGGACCTTTGATATGAATTTGTTTTGGTCTCAGACTTACTTTTTCAATTGCTTTATTTTGTGAAGACTCTTTAGTCACATGTTCTTTCTTTGTCCTTCGATTTATGCGTTTCTTTGTGGGCTTCCTTACGGGAGGATCTTTTTGTTTAATTTCTAGAGGAGCTTCACGTATAATCCGTGCTACTCTTGGGTTTATTTTCCTGCTAGGTTTCGCTTCCGATTTATTGCTGCAGCTTTGGTCACTACCTTCGCTGTCTGATTCCGTGCTTTCGCTTTCGGAATCATCAGAACACGACTCCTCGGATGTTTCTTCTTCCGGTGATGGTTCCCTTGGAGGAATTTCTCGGATCATCACTAAACTATCACCACACTTAAACATTACCCGTTTCTTTGGTTTCTTCTTAGTTACTGTGGCTGATTCTGTGGTGTGATTATTGTTTACAGTGTTGTCACTTTTTTCCGTGTTACATTCCTCCCCATCGCTTATTGAGCAGATGTCTAAAATGTCATCAGTGCTTTGTTCGTTACAGTTTATATCTAAATCATTTTCTACAATTTTAGAATCCGCCATAGTACAGTTTTTTGAACGAATTCTCCCAGAGTTCGGAGAAGCAACTAAATCTAAGTCTGAATATCTCATTTGTGTTGGTGATCCTTCTGCTGTTAAAGAGTGAAAGTTGTTAAATTCCGTTTGCCATTTCCTTTCAAAATGATTGTGAATGTTCTTCTTTATAGTTTTTTCTTCATGATGAACACACACAACATCGATTGTTTCTTTCTTTAACGTCAATTTTTATTCAGCACAAAACTTACAGTTTGTAAACAAATAATTAAAACATTCATAAGATAATAGAATTGACTGAATAATCCTTTTTTGGACTTCAGAGAAAATTAGCTGACACACTCTTCCATAGTTTGCTCACATCTAAAAGCTAATTATCACCGACAAATTGAATTTTAAACTAATTCCATATATGACACTAAGAGTTTCAATTTAAAATTTAATTTAAAACCCCTTTCGTCTGGAGTAACGCTATAGATCACTTATTGGCGATTGAAATATTTACTTTATACCTTAGCTTCTGTATTAAAGGTTCATAAATCCCAAGATTTGAAATCGTGTCAATAGTATTCCCGGTCAGACATTCACTATGCGCATGAGAAGCCTGACTTAAACTTACCACGATGACGAAAATGTCCTATCATATTTCCATGAAAAGTTAAGTTCAGAGTTATGATCACCAGAAAATTATCCTCTCATTGTATAAAGATCAATACAGAATTATGCAACTTATTTAATGAACGTCCTAAAAGGATTAAAATATCCCACTTTAATCAGTTTTTTATGTTTGCTTTTGATAAAGAGATTTTATTATATTTTGATGATTTCTACCAGGTAAAGCTGAAATGTATAGATAACATATCTTTCTAAAATTGCATATTGAAACTTGTAGGGAATTGTAAATATACCCGGACAATGCCATCGTGATATGGGAAGCGGGAGATCGAATTGTAAAAACATATTGGTAAGAACTGCTAGTATAAAGCAAATAACGTTGTAGGAGGCGATGGAAGACTTTTTTTCTAATCATTCACTTCAAATTCTTGAAGTGACTCATTGTCATGATTGTCTTATTTTAAGTGTTCATGGTGCTATCAATAGATCTAAAAGTCCCAGTTAATTATTTGCTCAGTATTGTCCATTTAGAACGAAATTGACAAATATTCCGAAAAAGAGGGGATCCAACCTCGTCCCCCCACCCGCTGGATCCAACACTGGAGTCTGCTAAAACAGGATAGAAGAAAGTCGTATATGTTGGAGGGGTTTGGAAAAGGTAACGGGGATTTTACGAATGCTATAGTGAATGAAAGTCTTATTTCTTTATTTATGGCAGGAACTCTAAATTATTAATAGTTTCATAAAGTCCCTGATATGGTGATCATATTGACACTTCTCCAGGCTATTAAAGTTGTTTTGATGCGATTAAGACAACGTTTCAGGTGTTACTTTTTTGTGGAATAACGATTTTATAAGAACATTATGTTCAACACGGTATTAGCTTTGTAGATCAGATAATAACTTCGGAGTATACCAATGACGAAAAATGTTTCGTCGAATTTGAACGCAAAACAACAAAGTCGATTTAAATGTCTTTATACCAACAAATTCAATAGGGTATATTTATCAAATAAATGTTCCTTTGTCACCAAAATGTTAAATATTTACAGTATTCATTTTCTGTGTAAATTTTGTCTCACTCATGTGAAATTAGTCTAGGGCATATGTATGTCAACATTTAAACCGGTTTCTCATGTTTCACAATTTAATTTTTATTCCCTTCAACCACAATTCTCACTAACACAGGCGGTAAGATAAGACCAAGAGGTACGGAAAAGATGTTACCCCCTGGACAGTGAATAAGCCTAACTCATCTTAAAAAGTTTTAAAATACATAAATGACTATGTAGTAATGAAGAAGTGTATATATAAGAATGTACAATTAACGTCATTCTGACTAAAATTGTGTGGAGTATGGTAAACGCAACAAATGCACCAGCGTATAATTGAAACCCAAAAAGGGTTACCATAAAGTCTTCCACAAGTGTTAAAACCCCTTTAAACTCATTGTAAAAGCCCAACAACAAGAATAATAAATCCACGGTATAACAAAACGATTACAATTTCTCATAATCAAACTTAAAACTAATATAACGAAACAAAGATACATTAATGACCAACGCCTCCTGTATGGCAACCCTTTTCATTTTTATTCAGTATTATAGATATCTCATATAATGTATCAGATATCCTATATATCATATAAGATATCTTATTTAAAATATAAGACACCTTATATAACATATCAGATATCTCACATCATGTATAAGATATATCTTTAAGTTTGTATACTAGATATCTTACAACAGTACATGAGCTATCTAAAATAGGGAATGAATACAAAAACGGCTTACAATACTCCTGACTATGGACAGGATAGGAAATACATATCCATTCCCGATTTAACATAGAATTTTGTCATTCTTTTTTTTTTTAATTGCTGGAGAAAGACATGAATGTAATAAACACATAGTAACAAGATTAACCTAGTTATTGAAATACTTGATTTTCGAAAAGCAGTATCGGCTAAATATGAAAAATGTACAATAGTCGACAGTAAATATGAGATCTTTGGTAATAGTGCTTTCACTTGCATTTATCACATGTACAAATAATCCAAATGATGACCTTTCTAGCTGATGACCTATCTGGCTTAGTCCTTGCATTAAACTAAAGGAAGAACACCGTAATTTAGAAGTCATATCGTATGAAAGTTCAGTATTTATGTACTAGTATTTTATTGATTATTAGAAATAGTTTTTTTTTCGTAGTTTCCTTGTTCATAGTTATATTACGCAGGTGGAACCGTGACTTTCCCATGTGAAATAATACCCATACAGCCGGATTTCGATACCAACAATATATTTAAAAAAAAAAATTTATGACCGTGTCGGTAAAATTTTATGTCATATATAACGAGAGTCACGTTCAATTTCAGCCTACCAACGTAGATATTTTAGATAAATCGATCATTTACACCATTTATGGAACATATCACATTGTATTTTATGGTTTTAAAAGTAGCTTTATGTATCTCTAATCAAATGTTAACTTACATTCAATTTTACCTCGTATGAATTTGAAAAGACCATCCGTTTTGACGATATTTTTTGCATAACTATTGACGATCCAATTTAAATTCAGAGTAATCTTACAATACCTTGTTCACCCTATTCTACGTTCTTGTCGTAGTGCATATATCTAGTACATTGTTAGATCGGAGATGTACTTCACCATTCAGGGCCGGATCCAGACACTTTGAAAAAAGGAGGTACATTATTTGCCAGTTTTTTTGTTGTTGTGAAGTTCACATATGAAAATGTCAAATTTTCCAATAGAAAGGGGGATGCCAACTCATGCACCCCACGCTGGATCCATCCACCAATCATTTCTGTACGTATCCTACAGAATTACTACATACATGATACACAATTTAATTTGTAATATGCCGATCTATTTATTCGGTTATGGATGGCGCTAAACGAGCATCTGACCAAACGCCATTTTAAGCCCATATCTGATTCCTATCTACATCTAAGGGACCTATATCTACAGAATTAAGCCGATAAAAAAATCCGAAAGGGAGGGACGCTCAAATGATTTCTTGCTTTTTTTTCTATATGATTATCCCACTTTTGGGGTATAAGGTGGGTCAAATCCTCCGGCCCCACCGCGATTCCGTCTATGATTTAATGCTATTATTTGAGTGCATTTATAAGTTGTCTAATCATTTCATTCCAGTTAATTATTTTTTCTTAATTTTAAAACTTTAAATTTCATATGATTTACAAGCAAGATATTGATTATATCAGATCAAGGTTTTTAGTATTTTCTCGTGGACTTTCAAAAACATATTTAAAAAAAAAACAAATCTGGTCGATTTGTCTTAGTATGCACCCCTTAAATCTGGTCCATTCCATTTTTTACAAGTGCAGTTGGTTTATTAGAACTAGAACATTACTTCATGTGTATAAATGCTATATTGACAAATGAATTAAATCTAAATTTGAAATGTAGGCCGAGAATTCGAAACCAACATCTTTATTTACTTTCATTGAGAAAGACCCTTTATTTACGTGTACTTTAATTGCCTTAATATATCTTTTCTACAAAATACGTCAATTCACTGTTCACAGCACAAAGACATTTCCTGTTTTGAAGAAGTTCGTGTCATATATATATAGATTTTAATAATGTGGATGTTAATAATGGAGTAGTGTACCGTACTGTAGACCACTCGGTTAGAGATGCATAATAAATAATGATCTCACTGTAGTGAAACAAGATCACTCGGTTAGAGATGTATGAAATATAATGATCTCACTGTAGTGAAACAAGATCACTCGGTTAGAGATGTATAATAAATAATAATCCTACTGTAGTGAAACCAGATCACTCGGTTAGAGATGTATGATAAACAATGGTCTCAATGTTCTTCATATGCTAAAATGGCTTTCCTTCTTTATTTTGTAAGTTTATCATGTTATGAATCTCCTACTGAGTTATACTAATGTGCATCTGATACACTGAGTGAGGTATCTTGCACTGAATATATAAACAGGGACCCCCCCCCAAAAAAAAAAGAGGGGGCTAAAAGTCAGGACAAAGTAGTTCCAACATATACCTAAACACGAAACGTTCTTATTATGGTGTTAACAAACTCATTTAAAGGATATTTTCAGTTTTACCTATTAAAATTGAAAAACCGCGAAGTTGAGACTTTACATAAACAACAAAACAAAACAAAACAAAACAGACAAACAAACAAACAATGACAGTAAAGGGGTGGCTTTTTCACACGCACTTGCCTTAAAAAATGTTATCAGTTTTAATCTGGAACATTTACAAACAATAAAAATTGAATGCCATTAGATTTTACTGATACGTATAACAACTATTAATGAAATTAAGCAGTGTGTAATTTAAAGTCCCTGATGGGAGGTACACAGATATAGGATTAATTTATAATAAATAACGTCCTCAACAGGTTTTTAGGACTAATAATCCGGAATTTTAGCATATCCCGATATTGATTTTCTAAATAATGAAGTGAAAGTTGATCTGATAGTGAAAGTAAAAATCTGGTGGTGTAGAGTATATGCTTTGGAAAACCCAACTGACACATATTGGTTCTTTATGTAGAGTTGATCTGGGTTCGCATGTTAAACTTTAGTTGTGAGGCATATCCGGAATCGTGGGGAATCCAAAAAATCGTGACAATGGCTGAGACATTTTTTTTTAAATCTGATATTTTAATTAGTCCTTTTATCTTTATGCCCGACTAAGCATTTTTTTTATTTTTAAAAATAATTGAAAATTTTTTGGTTCCCTCAACTGCAAAAAAACTCTTACTGTCTGCAGAATTTCAGATATTAATATTCTATGGTAAGTCTATTTAAAAATAAATTTTAAATAACAATGATATAGGAAAAATAGACCCTTTTGTGGTAAGTTGGTGAGCATGCTCAATATACACTACCGCGAGGTTGAGCTTGGGTAGAACAAAAGAATTTCCTCGCGGAAGTGTATATTGAGCATGCTCTATGCATGCTCATCGACTACCCCAACATTAGCACATAAGGGTCTATAGTGGATTATATTGACACTTCACAACTAATTCATTTTTCAAGTAACAGAATAATAAATTTTCAGACAAAATATGAATTATTTTATTAAATTGGAACATTTTACAGAGCCAAAATTGGACATAAAACAACAAATTTACAGAACCAAAATTTGACATAAAACAACAAAATTATTTAGTTTTGAAAACAGGTATTATTATCCTTAATTGTTTTTTATGTTGTTTATTTGACAACCAATCTGACACTTAATGAGGTGCAAATTAGTGAATATGACGTCACTAATGAGATTGGCAAACGCTCCTTTTCATTGAAAAAGTTCAGACATCTCCTCTCCCTCTCTTCCTTAAATACTTTAATGGGTACTTGAGGACATAATCCTGTTTGGTAAACCATAGCACAGTAGTCAAAAATCTAATCAATGGCTAAGATGCTGTAAATAGCTCTAAAACAAGGGTACACTATCTTATGGAGCTTCTCTCCTAAAGTAATACAAATTAAAGGAAGTTGAAAAGGGGAATCTGTGGTGTCATAAATTTGGATACCTGTCCATGTATTATGCTTGTTCTTTAGTTGTATGAATAGAAAAAAAAATATGTACATTTCAAAGTACCAGTACAATTAAATAATATAGGAAAGAATAAAGGACAATGATCATTTTGGAGCGGGCATGTGTAAAATTCTGAAAGTTAATTGAATAAAATTAATTAATTTGAAGAAATGGGTCAACATGATACAAAACAAACATTTTTAGAAATGACACATTAAAACTGTTAATGCAATTAGAGTGCCCTTTTTCACATTACGTGCTTTATCCTTAGCCCATGCATTGACGATTAGGGACCAATGGGATCATGATTACATCAAATGATTACATCAAATGATTACAGAAAGGATGCTGGTGGTATTTTCAGGTAATGATGACCTACTACATTGGAGTAGATGTTGGAACTGGCAGTGTCAGAGCTGGGTTATTTGACAGTCAAGGGGGATTGGTTACCTGTGCAACTGAACAATTGAAAATATGGACTCCCAAAGCTGAATATTATGAACAGTCTTCTGACAATATTTGGGATTCTGTTGTATTAACAGTGAAGGTGGATTATTTTATTTATAAAATATTTAAAAAGCAAGCAAAAGTATAATACGACTGATTTATGTACATGTATGTAGTCCCAGAGATGTATCATGTCCAAGCAGTAGCCAATCTCAGTATTTTTAATGCTATTGCCTATTGTAGGCTAAAAAAATGTTTGTTTCTGGTTTCCTGCTTTAAAAAATAGGGTGAGAAGGTAGGGATTTCTTTTTTTTTCTACAAGTATTAATGGGACCAGAATCTCATGTTTAATAGTTCTCAAGCCAAAATGACAATAAAAATGTTAGGGTACGTATCAAAAATAGGGTAGGAAGGGGAACAAGAAAGACACAAATTGTTTTAATTGGCCTAGGCAAGAAATGGCGTGTTGGGTATGCATGTACTTTAAGGACAAGTTTTCAGCTTGAATCATGCATTCATGAAACTTCCTGTAAAAGTAATTTTTAGTAGTTTCTTGACACCCATTATGTTTTATGAATATATTATGGTACACTGTTATCTGTCTGTCCAGTTGTTCACTCAAATGTTCTTTCATTGCCTGCCCAAATGTCATACAGTTACCAGTACTCAAAACACTTTGAGGGATTTCAGTATTATGTTGGAAAGTTGATTGTTTTCATGGAAAAATAACCATTATGGTTTCATTCTGTTTCATTTTTTGTGTTTTAAAGTTAAAAAGGGACAGATGTATGAACAAAGGGGATGGGTGTATCATTAGGTCTATTCTTCTTTTGATTATATAGAAGGTGTTGTCCGACTCTGGCATAGAAAAGGAACAAGTCCAAGGGATGGGTTTTGATGCTACATGTTCCTTGGTTATAGTAGATAGAAATGGATCTTCTGTTACAGCCAGTCCTTCAGGTATCTTTTCTGTACTTTGAAATCTAAGAATCATTTACAGAATGAAATATACTCATCTATGTACTGCAATTCTTATATCTGTGATGCTCATTTTTTTCCCCTTTTTTATTATCAATGTGTCATGACAAAGGGATATTCTCTTGTTACATTGACAGAAACTGTGTCATCTTTTTACATTGTCTTAATAGAACACTTTTTTTTCACAGTAACATAAATATGTTTCATTATTGTGTTATATAAATTAGTAAAAAATCTATTAGTTTCAAATTTTAAATGATTTAATCATGTAATTTTTGAGTTAAAACAATGATTAAGGTAACCAAGAATGTAATGTGATAATGTGGATGGACCACAGAGCCCAGAATCAGACAGATAGAATCAATACCACAAAACATCCAGTCTTAAAATACACTGGTGGACAGATTTCTATAGAGATGCAGCCTCCAAAACTGCTTTGGCTAAAAGAGGTATACTGTAGGAATTCAGTTATTTTTGAGTATCAATTTTAGTGGTATTTGGAAATTTCATTCTTTATATGACCACAAATTGTTTTTCAGTCATAAAATGGTATCATCCTGTTGTCGTCCTGGTTGTCATTTCCGTCATTAACTTTAGTTTATTTACAATAATTTATTTAAAACTTATCCAATATTTTTGAAATTTAAACACATTCTTCCTAGGGGCATGGCCGAGGACCCTTTACTTGTTTGAGGTTATTGCCGCATTTGAAAATAAGGGTCTAAAAGGGGGAAATGGATGTAATCATAAGTTTTGATAAGAAAAGTTTATTGTTGATCCTGATGGCAATCTGTTCCTTCCAAAATTTTGTTTCTATAAATCTTTGCAGGGTAGACTTATCTTAAATGGGTTTGGGGTTATAAGGGGTACAAAATTGGTTTTCCCCCCAAAAAATCACCTTTTAGTTTTTGGTCTTATTGAAACATTTTTTTATTGCATTCCTTATGAAAATTCCTGCCTGTGTTTTTCATTTAAATTTCAGATATCTCTTATGGTTTTCGAGTTATAAGGGCCACACCCAGAATGATAAAGTTTTTTATTAATGGTCTGATTTTGAAAATTTTTCATTGAATTTCATGTTGTGTGCTATATTGTATCCAAATCAGTTGTTGTGTAACAGTGTCCATAATGAACTGTAAGTCACCATGCTTAAGTGTGTCAAAAACTAGTATTGTGTCCACACTTGCCCCAAGTGAACCGAGTTAGGCATGCAGCGGTCTTATCATGACGTGCTCTGTGAAGCTCTTTATTTGCACTTTTGAAATTGTTTAAGTATTGAACTTGATACTGTAAAAATATAGATGCATAATAAAGTAATTAATTTAACTAGGTCGAACTGTAGTATCATGTTGTTGAGGAGATTGGCTTGCTGCAATGTTCTTGGTTTGTCTATGTGTACCTGGCTCTGTCAGTGTGCAATTCTGTTGCATCTTAGGAATATCCAGTATTCTATTTAGAAACAAATAAATACTTGCAAGCTGAAATATAAATTATCTGTATAACACACCAATCTCATTACTTGCATTTTTGTAAGGTAAATTTGTTTTGTATTTTAAAGAACCTATCAGATACCTGGCAGAATGCTGAACATTTCTTTGATCTGCCTGATTTTCTCACCTGGAAAGCAACAGGAAGTCTTTCTAGGTTAGTGCTTTTATTATATATATACATGTATATATTACTCAAACAAGTACATATGTATTTAGAAATAAGCTTGTAAAATCGTTTGATACATATTATTTAAAGTACTCAGATTGTTATCTTAGATATAGTAATAGCTTCAGACAGAATGTCATTCTAAAAAGTGTGATGGATACTATTTAGTCATTCTATATTTGCCTTTAAACCCTGTACATGATGCATGTTACAGTACTATACAGTCTAGGCTAGACATATCTGATTTTATTTTTGGAATAAACAAATCTATCTGGAATAGAAACAAAAAGACACATTAATCAGCCTTAAGAAATGTGCATCTACTTTGAAATGTTTTAAAACAGAGAATAAGGGTTTGCCTAAGAATATATTGAATGGAAACCTTTAAGATGGCCTAAAAGGTTATATTTTCAACATAGGTATTGTATGTCCCTGTTGAAAATGACGGTGAAATTTGGATTTTATAAATAAATAGTTAAAATTTGCTATAAAAAAAACTAGAGGCAGTCCATGTTTTCCAATTAAAATTTGATCACAGGTCTTTATGTTCCTTGACATGTAAATGGACTTACCAAGCTGATAACACTGGGCAAAAACATTGGTGTGATGAATTCTGGGAAATTATTGGTCTTCAGGATTTTGTCACAGAGAAATATTGCAGATGTGGTAAGTTCATTATTATGAACACTAACCTTACCAAAAGCTCAAAATGGAGAATCAAGCTTTTATTCATACTGTATTTATACAATGCCTTGTATGAAAACTGGACTTCCTTGTAATTGTTAAACCTCCCACATTAGGGAGGAGAATCCCACAAAATCAATAAGTCAATGAAAAATTGAAAGAAAAAAAAGAATCCCCCACATGCAAATGTAAGATTTGTGGGAGGATTTTGCTTAAAATTACTGTGATTTCTGTGAAAAATACTGAAAAATTGAATATTCACATAAAAAATTTGCTTTTACATAAAAAATTCCCATATGAGACAGTGTCATTGTGGGAGAATGTTCCAAAGATTAACAGATATGGACTTCCTGTCTTTATTTAAGTACATTTGAATTGCAGAATTGGTTTACTTCATTGATTTATTTCTATCTTTAAAAAAATGGTTCCAGTTAATGTACTTTTCATCCGTAGCAAGTCATTATGATATCCAAGGAATTGGTTTTTACCAGAAGAACTTTAGGAAATGGTTATATTCATGGTAGTAATATATAATGCTTCAACAATTTTAATTCCTTATATATTATTCATTTCCATTATCAAAAGGTAGCTAAATACCTTGTTTAACTTTTGAGTTCCTGATATATTTTTATTCACTTTTTTTCATTCGATGAAGGTGTTGATGTAAAGTCACCTGGTGAATCATGTGATAATGGATTGACCAAGGAGGTAGCAGAACAGCTTGGTTTGGTTGTTGGTACTCCGGTAGGAGCTTCAATTATTGATGCACATGCTGGAGTTCTTGGTCAGTACAAGTATCAATAAGTATAAAATAGTTATCTCCCTTTGATAAACATAGAAGGAAATAATGGAATGTTCAATTATTATTAGGGCCACACATTGTTGACATTGTAGGTGTCTTATAGTAATCACTATTATACACTGTCCACCTCTCTGTCCTCCCACTTCTCTGTCCTCCCACCTCTCTGTCCACCTCTTTGCCCTCCTACCTCACCTCTCTGTCCTTCCACCTGTCAGTCATACTATCTGTCTGTCCATAAACAATTTTCATGATGACAAAATCTAACATTTCTTCAAAGTACTAAACTTAAATTTTATATATTTATTAATTACCGTATGGTAATTTGGTAAAATTTGGATAATGTTTATAAAAAAAATGTTGTATCACTGATTTTAGTTAGATATTGTAAGAGCAAAATATCCTTAACTTCGAATTGCATTGCATTTTGGTAGTAGTTTATTACATATAACTGGAATGGAAATGGTGAATATGTCAAAGAGACAATAACCCAGTGGGATGAAACATGTCAGCTACAGTATAGAGATATTATAAAATATAAACTTTTTTCAAATGGGTTATCAACATTTTGTGAGCATATAGGAATGGGTTCTTTATGAATTCTTGTTTAAATTTGAAGTAACTGTTACTGTAAAACAGCTATGAAACATTTGTTTTGTTCCTCATTACTTATTTAATGAAATGGAGAGACATTTTGTATCATTTTTTTTGGATTTCTTATAATTAAATAGTTTACTTCTAAAGAAGTGTTGTAATAAAAGGACTGTGACTCTAACCTTCAAGTTATTATATAACTGACATCAAAAGATAAGATTTATCAATTTGAAACCAGAATTATTACAATAATAATATATAATTCAGGTTGTATTGGTTGTGAAACAGGGGAGATAATTATGCCAGATGTCACTTCCAGGTTGACAATGATCTGTGGTACATCTACTTGCCATATGCTGGTAACTTTTTTACTATTTTTTAACTATTACTTAAGAATCAAAATTGAAAATGGACATCAGTGAAAAAACCCAATTTAGAATTCCAGATGAATGTTTTGCAAGTCTAGTTTCTGATGATCCAATGAAAAGTCACACATGAAATAAGTACATGTAGAATGCACAGGTGAACTTTTAGTACAGATTACAACTTACTTCTACAGTAAGCTGCTAATTAATTCTATAAAAGAATTCTCCATGGACCCAGTAGTAACCAATGAAGATACCTTACTTCCCTGGAGAAAACATAAGACTATAAATGAATTCTCCATGGACCCACTGCCAGTAGTAACCTAATGAAGATACCTTACTCCCATGGAAGAACAATCAATGGTACCAAGATTCTAGCAGAAATCAAAAGAATGTAATCCAGGGAAAAAGACCAGACATGGAAAACAGACAAACACAACAAAGAACATAAAGTAACTAAAATAATACATACCCAGTAACAAAAGTAAATGAGCAACTGTGACTCCACTAAAAACTGGGAGCATGGACCAGGTGCACTGGTAGGGTAAGTGTCCTCTGTTTTTTTAGAAAGACCTGCCAAGATGCTCATAAAATATGGCTCAAGTCCAGGGTAGACAAGAAGAGGAATGGAAAATTATGACATGTTGAACAAATCAGTTTTCATGGTGCAGATGGATACGCTATAGCAATCCATGAACAATAAAACATAAGACTATAAATGTTTTGATTCAATACATAAAGCAGCATGGAGTTTGATTGTGAAGTATAATCCATCATGCTTACAGATGAACAAATCAGCATTGTTTGTACCTGGTGTATGGGGACCATATTATTCAGCAATACTACCAGAGTTATGGGTAGCTGAGGGTGGACAAACTTCTGCTGGTAAACTTGTAAGTACTACCAATATATGTAGAAAAACATACCTATTAGAAACTGAGTCGAGCAGAAAAAACAATTTTTTATATAAATCTGCTTGGGCTGAGCAGATGACAAATACAAACTGGATAGTTTAGAATACTTGGTGTTAAGCAGCCCTGTACAAACTCAGTAATAATTATAAAAGAACATATAAACAGAACAATGAATCAAACTAATGCAGAAATTAACATTTAAAAGTAAGTAGTACCAACATCTCTTACTAATGTGTTGATTGTCTTTCTTTTCAATCTTTTAATACTTAAATTTGAGAGGTGAATGGTTTTAAACTAATTAGCAGTGTGTCTATAAATAAATAATTTCAGTTCAACATTAAAATGAGAGCTGTGAAATATAACAATACAAATGTCAGGTTTGTTAAAGTAACTTCTTTATTAAATGACTGTGTTGTAAAGAAAAGGGGGGAATTCAACTTAAAAGGGTTAATTTTGATATTATTTATAGAGTTTGTTCGCAGTTCTAGGTTATTTGATATACTCTTGTACTTCATTGTCTTTTTCTATTGCTCATGCATAGATTGACTTTGTTGTGGAGACCCATCCTGCATATGTAACCTTAAAAGTGAACGCGAACCAGAAGTACGTATTTTTGATATATTTATGTATAGGACCTCTTTGTTTGAAAAGTCATTAACTTGAAGCAGGTGAATACAGTATGAAGGTTTTCTAAGACTGAATCAAATATATGTTACAAGTCTTGCAAAATAATAATTTTATAGAAAGTCATTGATAACTGTATAAGATATATATTTATTTTGAACTCTTTAAACACACTTGTGTTGTACTAATTTGAAGCTAAATATGAATTATTGATATATTTGCAGAGAGCTCCATGTCCATGATTTCCTGTATAACAGGTTGGAAGAACTTTCAAAAGAAAATAAATGTTGTTTATCGAAGTTGACTAAAAACATTCATATTTGGCCTGATTTTCATGGCAACAGATCACCTTTGTCAGACCCATCTTTAAGAGGAATGGTAAATTAGGCTTCATTTTAGGCACTTGTGAAAGAGCTAAATATTTTCTCATGATTGAATATGGTTATTTTAAACACTGGAAGAGTTTTTATATAAGAAAATCATATGCTATTAACAATGTGTCATGAATTTCATTGAATAATAACTAAGTGTAAGACACATTTTTAATACTGCTTTTCATTTTTTCTGTAAAAGTAGTACCAACACCATTTTGCTTACATCAACTTTGCTTTGCATTTATAAACTTACCAAATCATATGTATTTTCATAGATGTGTGGTCTGTCCTTGACATCTGACCTTGACAGTTTGGCTATTAGTTACCTAGCAACGATACAGGCCCTGGCTGTAGGTAATACATTGTAAGATACATACACTTAATTAAAAATGTTATTTTGTGCAATGTTTGTGAGAACCACCCTAAATTCAAAAACTGTGGTAGTAATTAAGTTTATGGGTACCTTTCTTGGATTAATAATTTCCACAAAAATATAGATATAGATTAGTTCAACCAACTGCAGATAAAAAGCACAGCATGGTAACCATTGCAGTGGTCAAACTCTGAAGAGTAGGGGCAAGTGTGGACACAATACTACCGGTAGTTTCTGACACACTTAAATACAACAACTGGTTTGGACGCTATACTGTACAAAATTTGAAATTCATATAAAAATTTTCAAAATCAGAGCAAAAATAAAAAAAATTCATTTTTTGGGGTGTGGTCCCTTTGACTCCTTATAACTTGAAAACCATAAGAGATATCTGAAATTAAATTGATAAACGCTAACAGGATTTTCAGAAGGTATCCTGTAAAAAATATTTTGAAATCAGACCAAAAATAAATTTTGGGATGTGTGGCCCATTTGACCCCTCATAACTCAAAAACAGTGCAAATTGCATCAAATCTGTCGGATACATTTATTTCCCAGAATTAAATAAGGAACACAATGAAAAAGAAATAATCAAAATTGGAAGAAAAACATTCTACATGGGTTATAATATAACACCTTTTTTTACCCTTTTTGGCCCCTTATTCTAAAATGGTTGGGGCCACAAACTCCAAATTAAACAAGAGTCTTACTTTAGTGGTTAGTAAAATGATACATGTATATAAATTTCATAACAAATGGTCTACCACAACTATAGTTATAGCATGGAAACAAAGTGTCTACGGACAACGACAACAGCGTCATACCAATATATGATTGCAAATGTTTTGTGGTCATATAAAACTCTTGAAATGAAAGATATTGTGTATTACTCTCAATTGGTCTAGGTATATTTATTAATGCCTTACAAGATTTGACATGACAACATTATAAGAATGGTCATTTTAGTAGTACATGTATTATCATTTTATTATTAAAGGTGTTGATATTTCTATATGACGCAATAATCTTTCTAATCAATTATTAATCTAGAACTATAACGATAACAGGAAGGTTCATATGAATAATATTTAATGGCATATTAAATGAATTATGGCACCCTGTATTTACCTAATTACAATGATGTGATTTTTTAAGCTTATATTTCAATAATCTATTACTTATATATCATGAAGGTTTTACCTTTCAACTATTCCATGTGAATTCAAAGAATTACTTTTTTTTTCAGTATGGGACAAGACACATATTTAATGTGTTGACCCAGAAAGGTCACACTATAGAACTGATGTACATGTGTGGTGGACTGAGTAAAAATACCTTATATGTCAAAACCCATGTGGATGTTACTGGTAGTGTATTAGCTTTCATTTAATTTTATAGATTATTTATTGAAATGAAATAAATGGCAGTGATGATTAAAGGGACATATAATGGACAGAGATGAAGTGAATAAAACATAGACATAAAAAATCTTCAGAAATTTTAAGGATAATATATAGGAATCACTAGATCTATCAGTCTAAATATTGGTAATTGTAAGCCTTCATCTCCTTTTTGTATGTGTATTGTCGTTTTATATGAAAGCTTTGCAAATCCTTAAAAACCCTTCAACTGATTTTGATATACATAATCTGCATTAAATCCTTTTTAGAAAGGTAATGTGTATCATACCCCTGTTCCATAGAAGAAGGGGTGTACTGTTTTTCCTGTGTCCTTTATTCCGTCATTCTGTCATTTCATTATATATCTTTTTGTAACACTATTCTCAGCTTCTGTCAATTGCAGGCTGTTAATATTTTTATGCAGGCTGTTAATATTTATGGAACGTGTTTACGTACTCCTATGACATCTACTTCTTGTTTGCTGAATGCTTTTACAGTGGTGATATTCAAATTTTTCATGGTATTTTTCTCGGTTACTTTTATTCACAGGTCCCTGATATATAGTATATAAGTTTGCTATAGGGATGTTGTGTGGTGGGATACAACTCATATGACTACTTCCTTTTTGCTGAAAAAACATGAATTTTCCTTGATATAGGGTGACAGAAGGCCGGGGTATAACTAGATTTTATCATGTACAAAAGAATATTCCAATGTAAGACATTTATATGATCACCAATGTCTCATTCGTGAGGCTGTTCTTGTTAGTAATTTGTATAGATCACCTTGATTACTTGTGTTAGGAAATGTTTATTCTAATACAACATTTGTCGTATTGTAGAATTTCATTGGTTATCATCGTAAATTATAGGATGCCAAACTTCAGTTTTTTTATGCATTTGCAGAGTTTATGTCTGAAGATTTTTAATTGTTATTTTCACAGATGTAATTAATAGTATCATTAGAATAGAAATAGTGTATTTAAAGACTTGTCATCAATCTAGATTTGACAGTTGCAAATATCCTCTCACTGGCTCCTCTACATATTGCCACTTAACTCAATTCCATGATTTATGCCTCCAAATCTTTATATACAATACATATATCCACCTAATGTATTCCTTTGGGGAACTATTTCCCTCTTAGTTATGGACAGCAATAGTCTGTAAGTCAGTTTTAATTGACATGAATGTCATGTTTACAAAGATGTATATATGATTTCTTTACAAATTTTTTCAGGGACTCCAGCAATCTTACCGTATGAACAGGAGTCAGTATTGCTTGGTGCTGCCATATTAGGAGCAAGTGCTTCTGAAAATGTAGCAAGTGTTCAGGTACACTTTTTAGGTCTCCAAGTACTTAGTAGGGAAAGTTTCTTGTATTCGAAATAATACCTAGTAATGGAAAATATAATTGGTCGAGAAATACACAATTTAATGTACATGTAATATTATAATATGCTTGTTTTTGACCTCTTTTAGTCTCTAATTTCTAAACTGTTGGGGTTACACCCCTAAAAATCTCTCCCGACCTTCCTTTTGTTGTATGGAACTTCTTGGAATATTTTCATTGAAATACATTCTCTTTAATAATTATTGTCCAGAAACCAAATGTCAATGAACAACATCATTGCCGTCATTACATGACTGTCAATGTTATGCTGTTATTATAGAAATCCTTCCACTGTTGAAAAACAGTGAAGCAAATATTGGTTGGAAATCTCCTTAAGATATTTATTTCGCTTGTTGAATTCAGATAATCAGAACAAAACAAAAAGTACATTTAGTAGGACTCTGTAATGTAATGGGAGAGCATGATTTGACTCGCAAAATTTCCCCCCATTATTCCTCCACCTCAAGAGTATTTGTACCATGAACAACACATAACAACTGGCTCACTTTAGCTATCCAAACCCCATTGGTGTTTACTTTGGTGCCAAAGGTAACAGGGGAGCATGATTTGGCATGTAAAATGATAGCTCCGCCACCAAGGATCAAATCCTAGGCAGCTCGGTGACAAACCGATTCAGCTAAAGATTTCATCCTTCAGTCAAGTCAATTAATTGGCTATTTGAATCTCACTACCTACTACAACGCAGGTAGGTCGTCCTGCCACACTTATTAATACTTATTATCAGTACATGTACTATATTTATATATTTTGTGGCTCTATTCTCTTGTTTGGTGTTAACCAATAGATAATTTCTGGCACTTAGTAATGAGTGCTTTTAAGACTTTATCTAGTATTAATTTTCTTAATTTATTTCCTCTGAAGGAAGCAGTCAACAGTATGGGAGGTAAAGGGAGATTACTGAAACCAGATCAAGGAGAAAGACAGTAGGTTTTTTTATTCTCCACACTAGAGAATATGTTTTCATACTTGACCCTAATGAATTTTCTTCCACCTTACTTTGATTTTTTTTTGTTTATTCTGATTGTTAAGTCATTTACAGCAGTAAAGAACACAAATTTGATATCTTACAACTGGTAGTCATATTTCATATTAGATTATGTAAGATTAATTGTTTCACAGATGAAAATGCAATAATCTTTCTATTATACAGTAATAAATGTATTACATATCTGCATGTGCATGAATGTATTTTGCAACAAAATCATCAGATATTGAACTTATGCAAAAATCTCTTAAAAGATCATAGCTGAACTTGGATAATATTATTCCACTTTTGATTTTTTACCAGCATCACCAACGGTGAAATAAGGTCTGATAGCCGCTCAGTCCATACATCTGTCACCATTAGGGGGTACATACTTTGTTTAATCTGTAAATCAAAAAGAATTAGACCAATATTATTTAAATTTTGCACAGTATTTATGTAAACAATTAAGCTGTGCACCTTTTATAATGGGGAATTTTTAAAAAACTTTTTCTTACATTTTTAGTCATTTTTGTATTGCCTGTGACAAAAGTCACGGAAGGCTAGACTGAGGTATTGCTTTACATCATATTTCTGTATTCATTTTATGTAGATGCCTTTGCAGTCGTGTTCTTTTGACTTGATAATTCAAAACTTTTTGAAAAAGATAACATACTTGCAAATACTCAGGATACTACTTGGTCACTCCTGATTTTCTGTAATTTTGGAATAGACTGAAAATACTTATTACTACATTGTAATTTGTTGATGTTCAATAAAATGATTTTAGGCTTTGTTCTTTTTGATCATGCATTGCTATTTTGTTATACGGGTGGTGTCTCAACCAACTGTAATGTGCAAGACTTCCTAGAGCATATTGTCAATGCCTATATTAAAATATCACACAATCACTTCTGTCTTAAGTACATCATTTCAACTGAATAATTTTGAGCCATTTATGTTTCAGACACCTACATATATAGAATGTTGCGGACACTCCATCCCTAATGTGATTTTTATTTTACAGATACCATGATAAGAAGTATGAAGTGTTCTTAAAAATGGTTGAACATCAACAAGAATATACTACTATCATGAACAGTTGATGTACAAGGATGAACTTCAGTAACTGGTGATGGTGATAGATAATGGAAATTTATCTAGTTAATATGAATATAATTTGATTTACATGTTGGAACCTGGTGATTAATCAATATTCTGGACAATAAAATTTAATATTACTTATTACTTAATATTTAGGACTTACTGTCGAGTTTTTCTAATATATCGAATATCATATGCAGGTAAGACTCACTTGTAGAATCCACTGATTTTCTGTTAAAAGCATTTAAACAATTTATTATAAAAAAAAGTTATGTTGAAGTTGTGTTTGAGGGTTAGTTCATACCTGTTAACTTTCTGGATCCTCTTTACAGGAGATCTCCTGCAATTCATTTCCAAATTTTGGGTGATTTCGCATGACATTTTCAACAAAAAATTTGTCTACATCACATGTGCATATACAAGCCAATATATATCTTTATGAATTAATAATATAATATGCAGTTTTAACCAGAAAAATACAAAGACGAATCCTAGAAGCAAAGCCTGGTAAGGTATTTTTCAAAATAAAATAAAATGGCTATCTGGAAACATTTTGTAGCAGTCCTGTGAAATAATCAACTTCAAGAAAGGATAAGTCCAGGACTAATCTAGACATTGATGACAAGGAGAAGTTTTTGTAAATTCTGCATGAAAAATAACATGATTGATATTTTTGTCTATGTAATTTATCACAAAAACTTATCACTCTCAAAGACAAATGGGAGAAGTCTGCACAAACAAGGAGAATATTTCGCTTATTTCTCCCTCTACTGATAAATTAGGTCCTGAAGTCATGCACTGCAACAAAATTACAAAAGAGAGTCCCAATTATAATTTTGGGATTCTATTGAAATTACGCTTTGACATAAAAGAAATTTAAGTGCAAGACAATGCGTGGCCTTTAGTAGCTGAAACAGCCAATTTGTGACCAGCAATTTCTGCATGCCTTTTTGGGTTTTTGATTTATTAAAATACCTTATGGCGCCAGTTCATGCCTGGAACTTCCTTACTGTTTCTGAACACTACACAAAAAATGTGATTCCTTTTTTATCATTCAACACATCTTCTATAACCGGTAAATATTTTTTTTTGCAATTATTCATCTCAATAATATTTTATTATTTCTGCAAATAAAATTAAGGTCTAGTCTTCAAATGAACTAAAGATTTGAGGGACTCCTTTTTGGATATTCAGTGATAAATTAGCATTTAGAGAATAAAGTTCTGTAATTGATTGACATTCATTATACATATTAGGAAACAGTTTTAAATAATATGGGAAATACAAATATATGAGTATAGTTTTATTTTACATTATGTAATCTTTTAATTTTGTTCCTGCTACAATTCCTCAAGAATCAATAACCCTCAGTGCTAACAGCACTTTGATTACACTATTTACTCCTCCGTGTACAATACTAAAATTGAATTACATGCATATGGTTGGTAGTGTGCTAAGTCACTCCTCAAATGGCAGTGAATGAACAAAATTTGAGCCAAATGATGATGTGTGCAATTTTGTCCATTTTGGCAAATTTCTGCAAGAATTTTTCTTATCTTTTTGTGAGAGTATTGGAAATAACAGATCCTAAAAGCCATTATTTATTTTCCTTTTATAGATTGAACTTTTTGGTTTAAAAAAAAAAATTAAATTGCCAATGTTAATCTTGAAGTAACTATCTATTCGTTATCTTTAATTGCATAGAGGACATAAATTAGCTGTTCTAAGTGTTAAAACGATCGCATACAAAACCAATACTGTGTACAAAACAACAAAAAAATGAAAAATACAATCACAGGAGGTTTTGCCAGAGTAAATATCAAATGTGGCAGATTTCTGTCTCCTACACAGGAGAAAACATTTATTTTGCAGGAGTCTACGACAGAATATGGGTGGGTTAACACTGTTAGTTTCTGTAAATTGGAATAATCCTGAAATATGGTGTACAGTGGGAGACTATTTTGTTATATATTTCCCAAAGTGCACCTTAGATTCAATGTTCATTAAGTTGAATCCTATAGTTGCAAACAACAATTTTAAATACATATGTGTAGCAAGAAAAATAACTACTGTGTGATGTGAGGTACATGTGTGATATAATAAATAAAAACAGATGATTGATTACATGTTTATTAACAAATGAAACCAGCCTCACATAGGAGACCTTATGTTAACATCTGATCATGGCATGGCTACAAGGCATGATTGAAAATTATCATGTTTACAAACATATTGAACTATATATAACTGACGAATGTTACCACATAATGTGAGGGAAATAACTGAATTAAAAGGATGAATTATGTTTTGTGATAACTATACAAAACTGATTCAAATATCCTTTACTCAATTCATCTGATAATAAGGAATTTTCATGGTGTTCAAACAAAAGTTATAAGGCAGTATTAAGTTAGTTTTTGGGCTGCTTATGAAACATTCATTTCTTGAGAATGAAGATTAGAAAACAACAATGTATGTATGTTATACTTCTCTTGAAGAGTTAATTACAACACAGAAAGTTTCCTCATATTAAGTGGTTTCACTCAATAAATAACAGGATCCAGAAATCATAATAGCAAATATTTCTATGGTAAGGTGAAAATAAGAAGTTTTCATCCCTTAAAACTGGACATAGATAACAACAATATGCAGTTGTAGTACCCAATGCTTATGAATCAGCTACACTTAGGAATTTCCAGCATAACTAGTTAATACATTATCTGTGACCATATTTCCTTTAAAAGTTTTAAAAAATATTTTATCAACTATTGTGAATATTAAGACACAAGTGAGAGGAATTTCCTGTGACTGGTACTAAATCTGCCACTGGACAGAAAATATACAAAATGCAGAACAAATATAATTATGTTCCTGTCATGATGAAATTCTTTGTATACAAGTTATCTCCCTTTCATCTATAATGATAATTTTTAATTAATTTACAATCTTCTTCAAATCAGAATCATACATTGTTTGAAACATATATTTTAGATATAGATGTTTACTAATTTACTTGTGGAAAGGAACACATTAATTATTTTACATTATATAATTAATTTTGTACCATGTAAATGAAACATTCTTCTATGAAGCACTTTCTTTAAGAAAATAAAGCACTGAACTTCACGTCATTTTTTAAAACTTACACTTTACAGAAAGTCATTTAGAGACATCTGCAGCATAAAGAAGAAAGAGTGAAACTTGTAACCATAAGTTTACTGTATTTTCCGTAAGTCGATGTGGAGTATAAGTTGAATTGCCTAATTTTGGCCAAAATCAACGAAAAAAGAAAAAAAAAAATTACTAATTATACTAAATAACTAATTATAATTTGAGCCATGTGCCAATGTGTTATGACATACCATAAATGGGTATAAATTTGCATATTAAAGGAACTATAACTCCAAAATACTAAATAATGTCTTTCTAGTTTAAAAAGAGTTTTGTTAAACATATCTTCTAGAGTTTGTTTATATATTTGAACAGTTCCATAGCTTCAAAGTGTTTATCAACATCGTCATATTCATTCATAAAGGATAGCGGCAATGATCCATAATTCAATCAACGGTTTGACTGTTTGAGTGACACCTTTCGTTGATTCAATAATTGCAGTTTACCAAAAATTTGAAATTAAGGCAATCAAAAGTGAAATAAACAAATCTAATGAAAATATTGACTTATAGTGCGGAAAATAAAGTAATCTACAGTTACTTTTTTTCAAATATACAAATATGGAATATTTCTATGGACTATCCAATCAATTAAATTGTACATAAATTACATCAACATTTTAAAACAATAGTAAGCTCACAGGAAAAGATAAAGACTGCATAGAAAGATTTGCCAATAGGCCATCTCAAAGGAAAGCAATAAGCAACAAATCATATTAATTACAGTTAACAATAAAAGCACTAGATAATTCTGTCCAAATCAGAAAGACATCCCTATACCCATAACTGAGAAAACAATGATACTGCTGGAAATATATTTTGATTCAACATTGAATTGTTGAACATGATTTTTATCAAAGAATGTGTTTTTATTAAAATAATTTGGTAATCTTGATTGGCATTGGAATACTGACATCAATACATTTACTCATATCTATGTTATAAACCACATTAAAAGCCATGGCATGGTTTGATATTTTTCCAATGTACAAATGTTCATAATCTATGTTACACATTGCATTGTACTATAAATTCTCCTTAAACAGAGAGTATACAGTCAAATCTCTGACAAAATGAGGTATCACATTCAATTTTACCACCTCCCCTATACTAATGCCAATATGGTATAATCTCCTCTTGGTCATTTCATTCCAACTTTGTCCTGATTTGTTCAGTCTGATTCTGATCTTATTGTCAATGATGAAGATGTACAACTTTCTGATGAGGCTGAAAATAAGTAGAAACATACTTAATTGACAAACTTGCAGTATTTCTAGACTGGTAACTAGCATAAGCTGACCATGTGTTAGGTAGCAGCATGTTTGTTTAACATTTTTATACCCCCACACTAAAGTGGTGTGGTATTATGTGATACCCTCCAAAAAGTTACGTGTCTGTCTGTCTAGAATGGATCAATGAAACTTTTTTTAAACTATGCACAGTCATTTCGTACCATAAAATACAATTTTCAGCAAAATCAGATTGTAGTTTTGAAGGAAGGCCATTTTGAAAATTTGATTGCCCAATTTTTCATCATAACATGGCTGGTTATCCCTTGATGCCCTATTTTTTTCATTTGCATGAATTTTATGAAATACAGTTAAAAATCAAAGGTTGGCAGTTTGGACCTTGACACTGAATTTTTTTTTTTTTTTACTTTGAAGCATAACATTATTTTGCCATAAAAAAATATATGATTCATTGACTAATCATGTTTACAAGACAAAAAAGAATAGCCATCAGCAGTTTTATTTGGATTGACTACAATATAAACACTGTATTTTTCCAAAGTCAGCAGGTAGTGACACTAGAACTAGTAAAATCCTGAAAAGTTTGGGCCAGTATAGGCAAACCAATCATGTGTGATACTGCTCTGAATTAAGGTTGTGATTAAAGACAGGTACAGGATAAGAAGGATAAGAATTTGACCAAAATCATAGTGGTCACTTTTTGGACCCTTATTCATAAATGGTTCCAGTCACAACTCCAAACCAAAACACAAATTCCCGCCATCCTTTGAGTGTATGGCACTTTGGGGTATAATTTCAAAGAGATCCATTCACGTACAGTAAGCTTAGTCCATTTATTATGTAGACATATTGAAAATCTAGTGCCTATTCAGATACTTATTCCTAAATGATTCATATTACAACCCCCAAAAATCAATCCCTGCTCTACTTTTGTGGTATATACATGGCACATTGTGGTACAATAGATATGTGATAGTTATTATATTGTCCAGACATTACAAAAATGCATTTTAGCCCCTTATTGTTTCTTCATTCCTAAACTGTTCTAGGTAAAAAATAAAAAAATAAATCCCGGCCAACTTTTTTAGGTCTGGCACCTTGTCATACATTTTCATAAAGACCAAGAACTTATACGAAATTATAAGTTATTGTCTGGACACAAAATGTCTACAGATGACTACCATGACAACTTGGTACAATTATATGACCATAATAATTTTTTTTGCAGTTGTTTAAATAATCACACAAATATGTTCATTAAATGTGGTTCAAATGTTAGGGTGAATGTGGAATTATAAAGAAAATCCTTCAATCCACTCTTTTTTGTCTGAAAAGAACACAGGTAAAATACTTTATACTCCTACATAACCACATTCCTTAGAGTTATACTACTGTAAACATTATCACCTTCTGTTTCTGGATCTAATACACTGCCATCAGATTCTTCCCTTCTAACACTTGGTCCTTCATCAGATAACCTATTGTACCAAAAATTACAGAATTCTTATACTAATATTGTCTGAATGATTACAGATCTCTTATATTAGTATTCTTTATGAATGAATTTACCTTGGTTTATGTACATGCAAAAATATGACATGACTGTCTTACACTTTGACCAGGTAAATAACACATTGCTACTTTAATCTAGTATAAAGTGCTTCAACATCAAAGGAAAGAGTAATGAATCCAGCACAAGTTAATGCATTAGGTACAACCTGTTCTTAAAACAGTTTTCACAATAAACAAGTAGTGTGAAATCCGAGGCTGGTATAAAAAAAAAAATTTCTGGACATGTAAAAATTCCACTTATATGCCTTGCTGTGTCTTGATCTTTTTAAGTGTTTGAAAGGTAATTTGATTTTTTATCGTAAGTTTTCAAGATTTATAAATTATATTTCAAACCATATCATAGATGATAAACTTAAATGGATGAACTACATGAAGACAGAAATACAGACAACTTCTTTCTATTTGAAGTAGTCAGCATATCATTATTTAGTCTTACCTAGATTTTTTCAGTGTGGATTCATCAGGTGAGGAATCAATATCAACTTTACGTTTAGGTGTAGGTTTAGATTTAGTATCTTCTTCTCTCATACGCTGCTGTTGTATTCTCCAATCTACAGCTCGTATTATATTGTCACTATCTTTGAGACTTGTCTGAAATTTTTGAAGACTTACAAAATGTATTCATATAATAGTAGAAATATTGTTTTTTCAGCAATTTTGTTTTCTTTGTGTGAGAAACAGAAAACTTAGCACAAATAACACTTATTAGCTAATGTGCCGTGGGCCATTACTTTCAAACATAAAATCATCAATAAAAATGTATTAATGGTTTTCATTACATTATACAGAATTATAAAGAAATAACTTACATTTATGAGAAAGACTTTGATACCCTCATCACCATCTGTTGCTGTTATTCTGAGACTTTTCTGACTGGCCCTTTCTATCGTCATACCAGCCCAGATTTTTGTATTTAATATCACACGCAAACTTCCTTGTGTTCTCATTACTACAAAAGAAAAATATGGATGTGAAACTTGGTCTGCACAACAGTCAGATGTTCTAGCATTCTAGACAGGAGAGCTTGAGTGTGAAAACCCAAGTAGTTTTACATGTGACATATTGAGTTTAAATACACAGAGGAAAAATGTGACATATTACTATTTTAATAATAAAGCTATACATGAAAAAAAGTTCTCCTCATTTTGAGTACATGGTAGCATTCCTATTTGTTTTAGTGGTCTAATAAAAACAAAAACAAAAATGTTATTATTGCATCTATTATTTATTTAGTGTTAGACAAGGGTCCGGAAATTTTGACAGCCCATGTCGGACATTTTATCAAATTTCAGCAGACATTTGTGTCAGTCTTTCACCTGCCTTGATCGAGAAAAAAACTTTAAAAATTAAAACCCTTTTTGCAGTTATTTGAAGATAAATATTGGAATTTGTGTTATTCCATCACGTACCCTGTCTTTTACAAAATGAATGAGTTCGGTTTCGACCACACATGGACGTTCTGACATGTAAACAAAACATCATGTCTCTCAGACTTTTTCATCACATTAGCAAACAGCCGAAAAGTTCCAAGTGATGAAAAAAATGATGATTATTTTAAAAATGAAAATCACAAATATATTTTGTATATTGATTTGAATGGTTTGTTGACTTCTGTATTAAAAAGATTCAATCGATGAATTAATCATAGTTTCAGCACCATGTGCTTTCGTTACAAGTGAAAAATCGGCGGGAAAATGGATCTGTCAATCTTTTTCTTATTTGAATCAAGTAATGTATGAAAATTCTCCGAGTCACTTCAGTTAATTCATATACGCAATGGTGCTGCACGTGTAGCGTTAATTATGCAATCAACTAATCAGTTACAGGTAAAACCGCAATCACAGGTGGCTGCACATCGGCTAATATGAATATTAACGTACACATGTCAAATAATTTCCAATAAACAATTAGGAGACAGACAGACAGGCTATTTATAAAGTAATAAAACCACGCTGACTAATTTATAAGGGTTGATACATTTTTTTATGTCCAATATTTGAAAATGGTTGTCGGACATTTGCAAAATTTGTCGGTCAATGACCGGCATTTTTTACTGTTTCCGGATCCTTGGTGTCAGATCATAAAAAGGTGGTAAAGATGAATTTCAACCTCATTGTCAAGATTTACACCTTTAATTAACAAAAGAGAGACATAATACAAATATTTGAGTTAGTATTATAGCAACAGTGAAGAATATAAATGACCTTTACATTCTACAATTTTCTCTGGCAAGTCTTGACCAATGCAAGACCTACATATAATGAATTTCAGTTTATTTACCTAATCGAGAATGAAATTCAGTTCCATTATCTGATGAAGTTCTCAAATCATTCAACCGTAAAAGTCCTCTACCTCTTTCTATCCAATTTTGATTTGCACTGTCGAATACAAATAATTTACCAGTTGCCTACAAGTATAAAAGATTTTGTACAGTAAGAGTTGCAATTGTTTTGAAATCAGGAAGTTAATCCATTTACTGTGGGAATGATCGGCACTGCTGAAGAACACTGTTTGTATACAGGAACATTCTCTCTTCTTTATTTTATTAAGAATTTCAAATAATGCTGCAAATGCTGTATTATAGATTTTCTGTCTATTGATTTTTAATATTCAAGAGTAAGTGTTGTAAGAATCAGGCAAAACTGGAAAATCAGAAATATGCATGTGAAAACCCCACCGATCAGAAACATGCATGTCAAAACCCCACCGATCAGAAACATGCATGTCAAACCCCACCGATCATAAACATGCATGTCAAAACCCCACAGATCAGAAACATGCATGTCAAAACCCTACAGATCAGAAACATGCATGTCAAACCCCACTGATCAGAAACATGCAAGTGAAAACCCCACCGATCAGAAACATGCATGTGAAAATCCCACCGATCTGAAACATCCATGTCAAACCCAACTGATCAGAAACATGCATGTCAAAACCGCACCAATCAGAAACATGCATGTCAAACCCCACCGATCAGAAACATGTATGTCAAAACCCCACCGATCAGAAACATGCATGTCAAAACCCCACCGATCTGAAACATCCATGTCCAACCTCACTGATCAGAAACATGCATGTCAAAACCCTTAGATACTCCCTTGAATAGTTAATTAAGAGCAGAGTTCCCATAGAGGTACTCTATAGGGACTGATTTCAGTCAGTCATCTGTGGAAGTGATCAATTCAGGAAATACAGCAGTTTTTAATGAAATCTTAGCAATGACCTGGGACATTTCATTAGATAAGACCTCTCTAGCTCATACCTCTGACCTCTTACAGATTACATCAGACTCATAGTAGTAACTCCCTATACCTGAAGTACACCATATTCAACCTTTTATAAGTTAATAGGAATCATCCATACCCATAATAAATTGGATTCTCCCTTGATAAGTTAATAGTAAACACCCATACCCGTAGTATATTGGATTATCCCTTGATAAGTTAATAGTGAACCCCCATACCAATAATACATTGGATTCTCCCTTGCTAAGTTAATAGTAAACACCCATACCTGTAATACATTAGATTCTCCCTCTTCTCCTGTTTTAATCTCCACTTCTTTTAATTCTGTTTTTCTCTCATATTTGG
Source organism: Perna viridis (assembly GCA_037379345.1). Lineage (NCBI taxonomy): Eukaryota > Metazoa > Mollusca > Bivalvia > Mytilida > Mytilidae > Perna > Perna viridis. Next base: position 57,684,805 of record CM074511.1, read on the forward strand.
CTTGAAATTCCCTGGCTGATTCTTCTAATGATTTGGCTTTCTCTGTTGAAAAAAGGATAGGTCTTTTTTCATAAAACAAGTCCATTAATACATATCTTGTGCAGTGATCCATGAAGACCAGTTGTCAATAGCGGAAGTGACAACACTATCTTAATTATTTTGTGAACAAATAAAAACCTCTCCAAAAAAAATTATGGCAACATACCTCATAATTTGATATTCCCTCAACTTCAAGTATTTGATATGATAAAAAGATAATTAACTACTTCGTCCTCCATGTATTGATACTGACCTACACACTTTCCAGCATCTGCCTCATCATCTGATGTGTCTTTATTATTATCTTTAGTATCAGGACTAGTGGTGGATTGGACAACTCTGTCTGCTAAATTCTGACCAAATACAAACTGACCAGAACCCTCAGAATCACCCTTCTCTGGTGATGGTTTTACACCCTGAAATACAAAGAAAATTAAAGTGTAATTGCAAAGGTGTTCAAAGCTAAACAGAATAGCAACTTGCAGTGCAGCTGCAGATGGCTGAAAGATGTGGATTTGAAAAGCATCAAGTCAAACCTGATTTTATGAAGAACAATATGGAACAGAAACTGGCAAAAAATAAAGTCAATATACAGTAAACAAGACCAATACATGTCTGGACCTGCATCACAGTCATATATTTGTCAGCATATATGTACCTTAGTGTGGGTTACTAATTTTCTAAGTAATGTACTTATGGATAGCATATAGTGCTGAACAAAAGGCTAAGTTAAACAGACTTAAATATGTAAGTCAAATTTTTAATTAAATTTCTCTATAATACAAGGTACACATTTTTAATGTGAATATAAACACTGTGCAAAATTTAAACAATACTGGTTTAATACTTTTTGAGTTGAAGATTACACAAAGAAGGTGAAATAAACTACTGGTCCCTCACAATACTCAATGACCGCCACATTTGTTGTTTAATCCAAAAAATTAACTATCAAAATTTTATGAGACAAAATGCTTTTTGGATAAAGAAGCATATCATCGACACACAATACGAACTTCTGGTTTTCAGTCTACATTCAAATCCGGGATAACAGTAAAAATCACTGTGTAGGTAAACAAATACTATACAGGTGTAACTTTGGTACGCATAATTGATTGGTTATTATGGGACCGAATTCCTGTGGAAAAACAACAAACTGACATCCGGCTGACAGAGTAGAAATTTCTACTGGACCTAGCATCCAATATGTCCTACAGTATGATCGGTTTGAGGGAATTTGAAAACTCTGCACATGAAAAATTCATAAATCGTTCCCCACTTAGTTACATACTCCTGTAACTTAAAAAGTTTTCACATGATTTCTACCAAATGTATACAGACTGTTTGACCATCATAAGAAACAACCATGTAATGTTTTAAGAAATTTGGATAAGTTCTCAAATCATGGTGAAAAATGAGTAAAAAACATTCTGCCTCCTTCAAAAACTCAATAACTTGAATATAAAATATTGAACCATCACCAAAAAGTATACAGATCGTTAGATTAATGGAACAAACAAGTGTGTAAAGTTCTCAGCAATAACCATAAATTGTTTTTGAGATACGGTGTGACGTGAAAAAACACCCCTTCCCCCACCTATTTTAGTTACAAAGTCCTGCAACTGGAATAGTTTTATCTGATTTTCACCATAAAATATAGAGACCATTAGACCACCATAAGAAACAACTGTTTTAAGTTACAAGAAATTTAAATAAGTGGATCTCAAGTTACAGTGAATAATGTTTATTGCAGACAGTCAGACATTTGTATGCCATAATATGTCCCATCAAAATTTTGACGGGTTTTTAAAAAATATATCAAGCTTCTCCATAACAGGAGGTGCACATCTTCAATAAGTATATAATTACTGTGGAATATTAGAATAATACTGGTTTACTAGATTACACAAAGTAAGTAAACATGATGGAGAGATGGAAGGAGCTGAGCGACTATTACACCTGCTTTCACTGTTGGTGATGCCAGTAAAAAATAAAATGTTATGGTAAAAAGCTGGATTTGAATAGAAAAAAAATTCACTTTTAAGGTAATAAAAATATCAATATAATATTTAGAGAAACTTACTTGAAGTAGAAGTAAGAATTTTTGTCTGAACAACGTGGTTCATCTGGCAAAATCTACTAAATATTGATTTGATGTGGCCTTATATTTAATGAACTGACAATACACATTGTGTGATCAGTTTTAGAAAGCCATAAACAGATGAGTGACTGTTACTTACCGTGACTCTTTCATTTAAGTTAGTACCAAAAATGAAATCATTTTTCCCTCCTCCATCATCAGTTGTGGAGTCTGGTGCACTGAAACATTCAAATTAAATCAATGTACTTGAGAAAAACACTCAACCTGTTTATGTGTAAGCTTCAGATGGATCTCCTTAATCTTAGATGAAACTTAGAAAATAAAAGAACAGCATTCCAATGTCAAAAAAAAAAAGTGCAGAAAAGTTTAAAATCACTGAAATTTTCCAAGTCCAGGGACCATAACTTCCATAAAAATCAATCAAAAGTAACCAAAGTCAAACTTAATCTCTAACTTCTCATAGTAAGACTTCATACAAAAGATAAAAGCAATTCTTAAAAGCATTTAAAAAAAAGTGCGTAAAACTGTAAATTCACTGAAATTTTCGAAGTCCAAGGGCCATAACTTCCGTAAAAATTATTCAACCTTAACCAAAGTCAAAATTAATCTGTAAATCTTCATAATAAGGCCACATACCAAAAAACAAACTTATTTGGTAAAAGCATTACAAAAAAGTGCAGAAAGCGCAGACAGACGGATGCCAAGCATTTCCATGTCCCCGTGCGACGCGTCGCAGGGTACAATTGATTGATTGTTGGGGTTTAATGCCTGAGCAGCAATATTTCAGCTATATTCAGGTATAAATTACTGTTAAGTATTCTTTGTACATGTATAAGTAAGACTGCCCTTTTCCTTAAGGCACTGATTAAGTTGTATTTCATATTATTCTAAATTAATCATTCATATAATAAACATTTTGAAACACTTTGTAATATTTTTTAAAATCATTCAGAATGTACAGCACTGCTTATAAGGGTTTTCTGAGGAACCTACTAAATACATGAGTACCATATCTCATTTTTTGTCAGTTCAAAATGATTATTTCATTGTTGTTCAACCTGCAACATAATTTTTTTTTATTAAACATATCTCTCACATACCTAGAAAGAGCTGTGGCAAAGTAATTTTCTTTTGTTATAAAATCTGTAGCCCCTGGTGGCTTTTCATGGTTGACTGATTCTTGATTTTCTTTTTGTTCTTGCTGTGAATCTTAAAAACAAATAGTCTTCTGAAAGAATCTATCTAATATTAAAAAACTAATATCTGTGACAAATACTAAGACCTTTTGCTTGTGAAACAGCAAAAACATAACTGCAAATGCATCTTACCAAGTAATATTGTTGTTAAAGATCTAGTACTAAATTTCAAGGCTACTGAAAACAGCATCAAATCACAAATAACCATTGATCACCTAGGAAACAGAATAATGGCTGATTTAACAATGCAAACATGGGATGCTAAATCAGGAAGTCACTGGGTTTGAACAATTGTAAAGAAAAATAGTTAAGTTCTTTTAAATTTTACTTGGGAAGTAGATTTAAAACACAGTTAGAGGCAAAAAAATATTTTGCTGGGTTTCTAGGCAATTGACGTCCAGTACGTTTTAGAGTAATTGTAAGAGCATACAGTGGTATACATTAATATATCAGTCAAAAAGACTTTAAGAGGCTGTGTATAAAAACAAAACCATTCTAGCAAGAAATGGGACAGGTGGTCGACGCAAAACCCCTATCCAATTTCAATTTGAACTCTTGTGATTGGATTTACAGGTAATGCACAATTTTACATCCTCATGTTTTCTTAGTAGGAAGCTATACCTTTCTGTTTGAGTGTTTGAACTTGAGCAGACAATGCTGATGGTCGCAACAGACATTTTGTGGGACTGGCTGTACTATCTGTTTTGTTTAACATTCCTGCAAAAGACATTAAAAATGTTGTCTTAAATCACACAGTAGATACCTAATCATGGTAAATTGTACAGAAAAAAAGAGAGTAATGCATGTATTTGCAATGTCCACTTTGTGTCTAAAATCCATACTTTGCTTAAAATATGCAACAACTAAATGAAAGAACATTCCTTATCATAAATGTGATCTGTGAATTTTTGGCTGTAGTCTACAATACTCATTTTATTTTTATCACATTTTACTTACCAAGGCGAGATGGTGCTAAGATTGAAGACTTTTGAAATCTGTCATCTGAAAAGAGTAATAAAAAAAATTAAATGTAGATATGCACAATAACTTCATTTCTGGCCAACATACAATGCACGAGATGTACAGTGCACTAATAATGTTCCCACATTGTTATAATATATGCAGTTCTTCATACAGAAAAAAATATTCAAAAATGTACAGATTAACGACAATTTCTCAAATTCATTCTTAACTGCTGAATTTTATATGTGATTTATATTGTATTTTCCTTTTTCTTATATTAAAGTGCATATATTGAAATCTATTTTTTTTTATTTTTGCATATACATGTATCTGTGATGGGGGAATAAAAAAATACATATACACGTATACTAATTGGAATACCTGCACAATGCAAAAAAAAAAGAAGCTTCCTTGCTTGAAGAAAATTATCCTATGATTTGCATGGACAGAAGAATACCATTGCATTTGTATAAGAAAAAAAATAAAAACAGATGGGTTGACAGTCATATAACTATATGAAAAGCTAATTCCCATTAAATAGGTAAGTAGTGTACAAATAATAAAAACACTGTTGGGGGAATTATTATTGACAGGCAACAAATCAAATTACGATTCCTAAATTAAACATATTTTCACTTGTGTATACATCTAAATTAAAAAAAAATGATTTAAGTTGTATGCCCAAGGCAATAAATTAACTGAAAATATCATACTGAAGTCAAAATAGCCCAACAAGACCAATTTAAAAGTTTAAATATCAAGCATTACCTGAAGAACTAGCAGGACCTCCACCCTTTAGTCCTGCACTAAATGATAACCTACTAGGTGTTAGATGAACTGAAACAAGGAAGAGAGATCTCAATTAATACAGAAAACTTTTACCAATAGCTTAGACCTCTAGTTGTTCATTTAACAAGTCATTCTGAACTACAAGACACCTTGTATAATCATTCATGTACATGTATAACTTAATTTTTTAGTTTGTTTAAGTATGAACAGGTACAATGTGGTTGTATTATATCCTTTTTGTACCGAACATCTTAATTTTTCATATGAACGCAAAGTCACACTTTTATTTTGGGAGCATTCTCTTAAACTACATTTGTATGGAACAAAACATCTATTTATTTAGAAAGGTTATGGAAGTTTGACATGTAAATAAATGTAGGATTTTTTGGGGGAATATCTCCCAAAAATGATTAGATAAGCATGAGGAAATTACATATCATATATTGTAACTTTACGAACCTGAAGCAGCATGAGAAGTGGATGAGGAAACGATATCTGTTTTTATTCCTGGTCTTGAACCAAAAGGATTAGGAGTGGGTGTGGCTGAAACATAAACAGAACATTTTCAAAATTATATATATATATACACATGTATATGGGCAAATGAAATCTATTAAAAAAAAAAACCATATTACTACATGTACATAATGTATGTACAGTGTATTGAGCCTCTTTTATGAGAAACTTCATTAAAATTTATGAACCAGTTTGAAAAGATTTGGGGCATCCTGTTAATGTATCTCCCAATTTGAATCCTTAAACAAAACAGATCTATGTTACAACATGCACAACTCAAGATTATAAACTCCTGTAATGTTAAGTTTCAGTTAACTTAGGAATTTAAGAACATGCACTAAAGAATTACCATAAATGGGTAGAAAAAAACTCGACCATAGTTAACCAGGCATTGCATAGGGTATAATAACAACAACAAAATTTTAAAAATAATTAAAAGTTGTTAAGAATGGTACATACCTTGAAACCCTGAACTTGTTGTGTCTGGCTCCTGAAACATTTGAATAAAGCATTTGAAAATATCTGAATAGCAAAAAACTTTACTTGTAAAAAGTAATTTTGTAAATGTATATCAAACTTGAAGTTCTCTTTTAAGATGTCCTGACAATGAACAGATGATCAGAGAAAAAATTCAAGTAGAAAGAAAGAAAACTAGGTGATCCTTAAAATACAATTATTTTTATTGAACCGTCTGAAAAGCTTACATATTCATTTGTAATAGACCCTTTTGTGGTAAGTTGATGAGCATGCTCAATATACACTTTCGCGAGGCAGGGCTTGGGTAGAACAAAAGAATTTTCCTCACGGAAATGTATATCGAGCATGCTCTATGCATGCTCATAGACTAACCCATCGTTAGCACAAAAGGGTTTGAATGTTTTTGCTACCAGGATGTAATTATCATATTATTGTGGCCTTAATCAAATCTGACGCTTACCCTACCTATGCATCTGGTCCATGCTCCCAATTTTTAGCGCAGCCTAAGTTGCTTATTTACTTCTGTTTCTTTGAACAAGTTTTTTTCTTTAGTTATTTCATGTTCTATGTTGTCTGTGTCTATTTTCCATGTCTATTCATTAACCTTTGAATTGAATATTCAAATCTATGGTTCCCTTGATTTCCCCTTAAGCTTGACTGACAAACTAGTACTCACAAACTTACTTATTGACTACTCATATGGATATATGTAGGACTTACATTATCTTTTTTCTGTTCAGAAGATTCTTCCTCCGTCTTCCCATCAGTGGTAGATTCTATACAGAGAATGAACAAATACATATACACAATACAATATATGTCATGACATAAGTTGGAATCATATGCACTATTTTCTAGTCCAGTTGTCTATAATCTCTATATTTTGAGATAGGATACTTATTTTCTTTCAATGATATAAAGAGAGAAATTATCTATGATTATGTGGCCTGGGCTTCCAGCCTGAAATTCTGTATTTTAACCCTAAGCACTTGATTCAAGAGACATGCATAAAAGTAAACATAATATTGTCTCAATACTATGATACCATTTCATAGCAATGTTGAATTCTGATTTTAGATTAAGAGACAGTTTTAAGACACTTGATAGGCTTGCATTCCAAATATACTCCAACCCAAATGTTTGATGTCTAGAAGAGAACTTAGTGTATGGGAGGGAATACATTATAAAACAGATTACAGTTGAATGAAAACAGATGTTTAACATCAGAAAAAAGTTGGTAAAAGGGTAAAGTCATTATATAACTCTACTTAATATTCATTGTACAAAAACTTCAACATAAACTGTTATTTGCATTTATTTACAGTTAAGTTTCCTATGTACATGTAATTGTTAAATTAATAAAGAGTTGAATGTTTCATTTTTGATGTTTCATTGAAGCCTGTAAAAGCTTTGACTGCAGCACATTTTCAATGAAGCGTGCTAGCACTTCATGTCCAAAATACATAACCAGCGAGACCTGTCACCTAACAATATAAGCCTCACTTTGATGTAACCATAACATGTAGGTTAGGGCTACATTTTGAAAATTAGCAGTTCTGATTCTCATTCAGTCTAAGCTCAGTATGATGCTTATTAAATTCACACATGTAAAGTCACCATGATATTTTCTGTGAAATAGCTTAGAATGTTATTAAGATTAAAGATTTCCAGTTGCACATGTACTTTTAAAAATCTGTTGTACTGCAACTGTTCTATTTGAGTAGTCAAAACACATTGACCATCTAAAATTCTGTTGCAGTTTAAAGACAATAACAGTGTACGGACATGACAAAAACTTTGATATATACAAATTCAATTTGAACCAGTGAGTCTCACACTTTCCTTTGATTCTAAGCCTCATCGAATTCGATATATATCAATTTTATAGTAAGTCAGTGCACTGTTATTATCTAATATATCATGGAACAAAAAGTAGTATATCATATGGACTCACCTGCTCAATATTAAATATTTTGGTTTTTTTTATTGTTACAACATGTAAATAAAAAAGCATAATAACCTCCATGTGATATTGTTTTCATTTTTGTCATGTTTCATTTCGGTGTTAGCAGTAGAAGGTAGCCATGTAGCCAAATGCTAGATGAGCTTGAATGAGGCTAATTAAATTTTGTGGATGGCCTATTCAAATACAAATTAGCCACAGCATTTTCCTATTCCTTAATTTCTATAATAGTGTAGTTTATGCAAACTTTCCACAACCGCTATCAAAGCAATTTACAAGTCCAAAAATGGATAAGAGTGAAAGTGCAACTTGAGTCTCTGTAGCATGCAATATTTGCAATTAAAATATTAATATTTTTACATAGGCTTGGGGGAAGAGTCACCCTTTGAACAAAAGGTACATTTGTACATGTAAATTACAGTTACTGTGAAAAATAGTTCTTTTGAAGGAGAAAATATACATATTGCCATCTTAACTTCCTTTTCCACAAAAGACATCATGTATGCAATTTTACTCGATACAATCAGTCAATTCTTGTACATGCCATATTGTTGCGTTAACAAAAATAGTTTTGTTCAGTCATCTGCAAATTCCTTTATTTCCAACTAAAATGATTCATGTTTTCAATACATCATTTCAGTATATGTACATGTGATAGCAGAATAATTTTGTAAATGACAAACTGTAAAAAAATATCCGAAGTCACCATCTTATCGAATTATATTTTTTTTCAAAGCACCAGAAGCTGATAGTGACGCCTCAGTTTGGGAAATGATTATAAACAAGTATACTCCTCAGAGTGTAGATCCCACTGTTTTCAAGACAGAAGCAATACTCGCCAATCTGTTCACCGTAATTGTATTCCTCTATGAACATCGTTGTATGATAGCTCATTTTAGTGAGCAAAATAACAACAATTTGTCAGACGTTTCTTCATAAATTTTGGGCATGCAATTGTTTCACAGGAGCGTACGAAACAGATTGGCGAGAATTATTTGCAGGCAAGAACTACTGCTTGACCAGTATGTCACAGGTGACATAACACCCTTTCAGAAACTTACATCTCAAATAGATAGATGAAATTATTGTTTTCTCTAACCTAACTAAGTGGTAGCAGGGAAATCAAAATCTCACCTCTATTTCAGATAATGATTGAGCACTGATCAGACAAGTCTGCATAATAGGGTTTCTATCAGTATCCAAAAAAAAAAAAAGAATGCAACACAGAATGTACTGCATTTGTCTTGCATGTCCAATTCAAATGATTAAATAACAAGTAAAATAGGAAGAAAATTCTCACTTCAACAGTCGTGAAGATCAAAAACTTGAAATAATTAGCAAAACATCAACATATTTGTCAACATAGGATACCTATCAGACAGGCGAAATGACAGCTTCAATTTTGCAACATACGGGCTAAAAATAGCATTCTTGAAGATGAATTCAAACAGAAAACATTGTGTTATACACAGTCAGATAGAGTTGTAGACCCAAAGATCTGTAACAGCAAGGATAATAGAAGAATTCGCAAGAATTTGGCGCTCACCTGGATAAACATCCGCCATGATATCTCGTCTGCAAAGGGAAATAATCCAAAAGGTAAAGATTGCAATGCAGTCATTTATTATAAATTAGATATGTCTGCACAATTTTTTACAAAGAAATAGGGGAGTCTGCTATTTAACCATGAAATATTTTATTTATTTTAAATTAAAATATAAAGATTGCAATGCAGTCATTTATTATATGATAAGATGTTCACAAGACAAACATTTTATTCTATAATGTATGAAAGTTTATTTATAAAACAATGAGATATATCATTATTTTAATTGTTTAAACAGCTTTAGGAAGCAGTTGTGGAAAAAATCTCCTGTTTGTTTTCATACTAAATTTTCCTTCAATTGAAAGATACTTTTTAAAGACATTTCTGGAGTAAATTGGAGCAGGGAGCGTATATTGTCTTTGTTCAGAGCAAAATTACCACTGTATATAAACAGAGGCAGATCCAGTATATCAGGTTATGGGTAGAATAGAATTAAATGCCAAGCCAAGTGAGTTAGAAAAAATTGGGGATAATGTTTGTGTTAAATCAAAATTTCATGGAAAAAATTTAAAATTTCTAAATTTTACGGGGTATATGCCTGGCACAAATAAGCTGCTGTATGATCCTTATATCAGCACCTGGCAACTTCCATGTAATTATTATTCTTTGTATTTAATTTCAGATTTTAATCCATCAGCAATGTTTGCCTTTGAGTTGATGACTTTGGTCAAGGTATACTTTTTACAAAACTTGAGAAGTATTTTTATACAACTCTTGTGAATCATTATCAAAATATCAAATATCAAAAAGATACAACAGCTTTTACTTAGTTAAACAGTTAAAACTATGAAATGCTTGCTTCTAGCCCCATTTTAAAAAACAGTTGGAGCCATAACCCCCCAAAATCAATACTTTCCTTTCTTTTATGGTTTACCATATTGTAAATTTTATCTAAATCCTGCTCAACAAACTAGAAATTTTGTTACTGCATGAAAACCATGGATGTGGAAACCAATGCCGTAATAACAATTAAGGTCTTGCCTTTCATGGCAGGTGAGACAAAATGTAAAAACAAATAGAACTTGATCAAACTAGAAACTTCTAAAGGGAAAAAAGTATATGTAGTTGCAGTGTCCAGTTGTCACATGATCTAACCTGTTCTAATTAGTGTTACTTTTTATATAGATTAATAAATTAATTTGAGATAAATACAGTAATCCGATTGGTTAAAATAATTTTGTTATATCTCAATGGATAAAAAAAATATTGACATGCCCGTATTCAGTAGAATTCAGAGCTACTTTTCTTGTGTTTAAAGATAAAAATACGTTTTAAAATTAATTTATAAGAATTGGCTATGATAAAAATTTTGTCTATTAAAAATTAACATAAATTTTCCATGTGCATATTTTGTTTATCCCACTCCGTGCAATAAACAATATGCACATGGAAAATTTATGTTATTTTTCAATATTTCAATAGACGAAATATTTATCATAGCCAATTCTTAATTATTTTTATGTTATGACACATAGAATCCAAGCTTATCAGTAATCAAAATGACTGAAATTTCTCTAACAGGTGCAACTTATAGAACATATTTCACAATCTTTAAAGAAGTTTGTTTTCTATTTAAAGTGTCAAATATTATATTTTATTTTATTTTATTATTCAAATATTTACACCATTCCCTCCTCTTTGATATGGTGTCATTTTTAAAATTAAGCGGTTATTACACACATGCAATTGCACAGTTCAAGAGTGTAAGTTTCAAGTGAAGAAGCTTTTCTTTTATCAACTAAAAGGAAATGAAAAATTGAAATTTTATTGAAACTTCTTTGATGATGAATAGTCCAGTAACCAAGTATAAAAACTATCAGTGAGATAGAAATTCTGATAAGGAAGGAGGGGTGCTGAGAGGGCACTTCGACTGATTGTCTATATGATCAACCATACTTATCAAACATAAAGGTGGACAGTCCTCACTTGAATCTGCCTTTGACAAAGTGTCATCTAGCCATATATGAAAGAATATACAATTGTTAGGACATAAATCAAAAGAAACATTGTGTTAACCACATCATAAAAACCAGCTAACAACTTTTCTTTTGCACTTAAAATTGTTTTAAAATTTCATTCCAATCAGTTACATCATACTCAAGTTGTTCCATAAAAACTGTTTACAACTTAAGCTCTTCAATGGCCCTTTTTCATAAACACTTGAAATCAAAACTCCAAAAAGCAATACAGCCTTTCTCAAGTGATAATTGAGAAGCACAGTCTTAAAGTTTCGTGTAAATAAATCTAAAAATCATTTTTTAAAATTATTGCATGAAAACCTTTTATTTACTGATGCCAACAACACTGACCACACAGATGACGACCTCATCATACATTATTCAACCAAAATTTTTCTGGAATTTTTGCTGAACACAGATGCCCCACCTGTAACAGAACCTTATAGTGAGCTTGCTTCACATACGCCACTTGCACTCATATTTGACACTCAGTTCCAGAAAGAGATCAGATGTTAAAGAATTTCTGTGAAAATAACCACATGCAGGTTTTTTTTTGTTTCATATACTATGTTCAAGTTTGACAGAAATCCAACCAAATGAATGCTGGACAAGCAAAATTCCACGATTTATACCAAGAAGGTCCTTTTTTTTTTTTAAAAACTAATCCCAACCAAGCTTTTATGATTACCAGCATTTAATCCAACTTAACTATATTGATAATGTATCATGTTGTAGTATAACCCTGTAAGCTTCCTATAAGACATGATGTACATCTGTACTACAAGTTTAAACAATCACAATCCTAACTGCATACGTCACTTCAAACAGAAAGATTCTGAGAAAGCGTAGTCAAGGAAACCAAGATTCTAGCGGAAATCAAAAGAATGTAATTCAAGGACAAAGACAAGACATGGAAAACAGACACACACAACAAAGAACATAAAATAACCAAAATAATACATACAAAGTATCAAAGTATATGAGCAACTAAGATATTTTTAATACATGGTTTGACAGGGGCTCTATGTATGTAAAATGCACTTGGTGCCCCATCCTTATAAAAGCTTGAATGGGGTTGAAGGACAAGTCAAATACATTACACCTCCTGTAACTTTTTTATGTGGGGTATAAAAAAGTTTTACTCCTATAATAATACAATACTCTATAACTCATCATCTTGATACAGCAACACAAATTTAAATCATTCCAATGAAGGCTTGTCAATTTTTAACTGGTAAAAAATACATTACATCAATTATATTAGAACTGATATCTCCTACCTATACCGACATAATATTCTGATAGATATCTCCTTACTATGCTGATGTGTAATTCAGACAGATATCTCCTCACTATGATGACATGGAATTCAGACAGATATCCCCTAACTACGCTGACATGTAATTCTGACAAACCTACTGGACACCATGTGATCTATCACCGAAATGCTCCATACCAAGTTTCAAAATTACTTAGAGAAAGTTAGATTTTTATAGTTAACTGATGTAACTGGATGGAATAGGAGATGGGGTTATGTGCATCCCTAAAGAACAGAGACAGTATTCATTGATGTATGTTTGTATGGACAGCGATAAGATTTAAATGCTAAACAACCTTAGAATGGAGGGAAATAATAACTGTGTTTTCCTTTTGTCTGTTTTTATTATTGGGTTGTTTCAAAGACACCATTTACTCATTTTTATAATATCCAACAGACAAAAGTATACATATTGCAATAAAGATCAATCTCACAATAATAATGTACAAATACTAATCTGTAATAAGGATGACTTGACATACTGGTAAAACAAAAAAGATATATTGGTCTTGGAAATGATAAAATGTTGTACTTTGAAAAGATCAACTTAGTCAAATAATGATGAATAATGCACTTTAAAGTTTTATTATGTCATACATACAATGAAGAAAAAAAATATATGAAAAACATGAAGCTGCATAAGCTGTTATGGTAGGTATATCCCCACAGATAGCAACCAAAATCACTTAAAATGTATGTGTAGTGCCAAGTACAGCAGCTACTGCTACAGCAGTACCAATACTTTATGTTGGTACAGAATGCAGTACCTAAAATGTCTGTAAAAACTGTACAAAACATATTATATTCATTTTGTAGTACCGATCAATTTAGGGCTGCTACGCCTCTGGTATGCCCAATCAATATGAAGCCACACCAAAAATTTGGAACCAATCCATCCATTGGAAGCCATGATACTTGCAAAGAAATTTGTACAGAAGGACTTATGGAATGACAAGGTGACTCCAATATACCATCCACATATTGAGTGGGAGTATAATAATGATATTATTAACAGTTACAGTATGTAATAATTACAACAACACTGTCAACATTTGTGGTACTTCGTTTTTTTAGTAAATGTTACTGAAGCATTGAAAGTAGATAATGAAGTGATTTTTACACTATGAAAACTGATGCTCCTCTCTGCAATTTTTAACATCAGATCATGATGCTCACATTTAATAATCTATCATTATGAATCTATCATCATTGAAATAAAACTTAATCTCAGACAACAAATTTGTGTCACAAAAAAATCTGTATTTCCAACTAAGTTAGCAAAGTAAGTTGCTCTAGAAACGATTCGAGTTAGATTTAACTGTCAGTTACATGTATTTCTCAGTTTCCTGACAGATAACTTGAAAGTTTAATTAAACGGGTGTTGTGCAAGTGGCTCAAAGTTGACAATTACTACTGTCAGACATGTTTTAAGTATAAAAGTTAAAATTTTATGCTATGCTGTCATTGGTGGAGGTAACTTTGATGTGATGCTGTCTAAAGGTGTCCATCGAGAAACTTCTATCGCTTCAAAAACCTCCTGAAAAATTAAAAGAAAGACTACATTTATTTCATGACATGCAATAATTGCACATTCCAAAATTTCTTTTTAGCGATTATGATAAACATGTTAACCCATATTTTACATGCTAAAACATAATAGACTTCGTGGCAAATAGAATTTCAATGACAACTCTGAAACACTAAAACCAAATGCACTTACATTAACAAAATGTGTTTGTATGTTAGAACTGCTTCCAAATGTTAATAGAACTTTCAGCAATGACAATTTTATCATTTAAGGGTTGTAGTAAAGATAATATGATGAATCACAATCAATTTAACATGTGAAATAAAATATGTTTGTGTATAATCACTTAAAATCTTGTCAAAACATAAATAAAACCATTATGTAAGTAATTATGTAAATCTCAATACAATAGTGATTTATCTAATTCTACTTTCCAGCACTAATGAAAATTAAATGCATTCATCTCTCATTTGTTTTCATTTAGTAGGAGGTTTGTAAATAATCATCATTTTCAATAAAATAGATTTAACATCCAATATCTTCTTGTAAATCCACTATTTAAGTTGAAGTGGGTTACATTTATTGAGTCTTCTGAAAATATTCAGCAATCATTAAATTGAAATTGTCAAAAGTCAATTAGCCACTATTTCACTACAGACAAGAACAAAGTGGTTTGTTTTGAATTGCAGGCAAACATTTCTAATTCTATGAATGAATAGGGATGATTTTGTTTTTAAGTAAATGCAATAAATAAAAAAGTTAAAAAACTCAAATTTGATGTCATCCAAAACTTGTTTCCCATGATGCTAAAAAAAACCACAACTTTACTAAGAAATTATACTTAGTGACCATAATTTGGAAAATAAAGGACTATGTCAACTTTTCTTTCCATCATATGGTCCCACTTAAGTCATTAATCCAGGAGATTGTATACTTTTAAGATTTACATAGAAATATGAATGATACAATCATACCTCACTTTGTTCCATAAAATCTTTGTTATATCTGAACACATCTACTTCTAATTCTGGTTCTACAAAATGTAAAATACAAAATTACATGAACCTTAAAACTACTTGAATTGATAGTGATATAACAGTATCCATCTATTATATCAATTTAATACAGTGAAAGTTTAGTGGATGATAATTTGCAGTCTCTAAAAAATTTTTAAAGTGTGTTCAGAATTTATTGATTGCACCATGGGCTCTTAGTTTCAAACAGAACCCACAAAACTGCTTGCTGGGGTCTTCAAGCCATAATAGCAGCATATGGAAAACCTGATCCAAAACTACAGTGGTGCAATGTGTTGGGAAAGATGCCATATTAAAGAACCCTGCTGTGGTATTCAATAGGAGTAGAAACCTTGGCACTTTGCTGCAGGAGGCTATATCGCCCAACAATACCCACCTCTTCCTATTTTCTGTGGCAGTCAAAATTCATCTTTTCTATTACCCTTGTGTCCCATCCCATCTTTTTCATTTTATTATCATTTCATGTTCATTTTATCATTTGTTCATCACCCAGGTATAGCTGAAATATTGCTGCTTGGGCATTAAACACCAATCAATCAATCAATCTTATCCTTACTTTATAACTTGAAAGAAAGATTGTGTCTAAAAGATCATACAAGTGTTAAGTGATAACGAAGTAGAACAAATTAGTATAATGTAAGACAGAATTCTAGCTTAAGAATTACTTAAAGTGTTCAGAAACCTAGCTCAAATTGTATTGAAAGTGGTTACAGTTCAACTCAAAATGCCATATCTATAAAAAGGTGTACAAGACAATACAAGCATAGATCTCAATAACCAGAAATATGGTACCTCAAGAGTCAAGAAAGAGTGACTTGAGGTCACCCTTTTTTTTATCTGTATACAAACCTTCTAATGTATCTAACTCCTCATCACCTCCTGTAGCTGGTGGTGTTTCATGGTGACTCTACAACCAATCATATTATCAAATCAATAATTGTGTGTTTCATATACAATTAAAATGAAAATATCAATTCACTACTGAAGGTCATTTGTACTTGAAAAATATTCAAGGACTACAGAAATTTAAACTTCCTTTTTTTTCACAGAGAGATACTACATACTACACAGTGTATAATGAATCCTTCAATTTTACAGCAATATTTTGTATATTTCAGAATTTAATAGTATTTTGCAACAGAAGTTCAGACATACTGTAAACAGACTACTGTTAACATATTAATTTTCATGTGGTACTAATTTTCGCTATTTTTGTGGTTGCCTGAAGAATGTGAAAATTAGTACCCGCGAAAAATATATTCAAATTACTAAGTCTTTTTACCGTCGTATTATGGTTTCCACAATTTTGAATAGAACATTGTTTTGTGTAAGGGTCATATCATTCAATGCAATCAAGTATGAATTTACACTTAAGTCTATTATAAAAATGTATATGGTAAAAGCATGTGGGTAATAATTTCTAAATTCATAATCTTATTTGCACAATGAATTGTATCAATGGCATAGAGTACCTGTCACATCAAAGAATAGAAATCAATACTGTGCAAACATTCTATTCACAAAAAAAAAAATATAATTGTCAAACACACACTACAGGTAATCACCGATAGAAGATTACTGTTAAATACACACGCCGATAACTGTCAATAAAAAGTTATTCTGTAAACATGCAATTAAAGTGTCAAAAGTTAATCCCTACAATAAGCTATGTCTTGGGCAATTAAGTGAGTTCTTTTAAGTTTCAAATAAGAATACACTATTTGATTAAAATGGCCAGAAGAAATTATACATGTGGAATTGTCAATTTGTTTACTAGTATGTCGTATTAATGGTTGCTATTAATGTATTTTAATTTATTGAAATATTAACTGTAAAATAACAAAATTGGAATCACAAACTGCCAAGACTATTGAAAAATTTTATTTTTTCAACCTTGAAAAGAAGGAAAATTAATACTAGCGACATGTTGACTTTTCAAAAACCATGAAAATTAGCTGCAGCGAAAATTAATATGTTTACAGTAATTTTTGTGCTAATTTTTTCAATATTTTCGTGGTGGACAGAAAAACACAAAAAAATAGTACACATGGAATTTATCTTTAACACTATTTAATGCCAATCATATTTTTGAAACTGTGAAAATTGATAATGGCGAATATGTTCACATGAACAATCCGCTTAAATTAGCAACCACAAGAATTGATATGTTTACAGTAATCACTGACTCAATGCATCCACATTATATTTTTGGAAGTTTAATGGTATAGATGTGTACGTGAAAAATGCAGTTGATTTTTCAAGTCCCAAATCATAAAAGCAACAACATAAATTAAAGACCAGGGTTTAATCTAGAAGGAAGAATGAGTGAAAACTTCTCCCTGCTTGTACTCACTTCTTCCATTTGTCGTTGACAAGGAGGAGTTTTTGTAATAGATCAAATAAACAATATTGGTATTTTTTTGTACAGAATTTACTTAAACTTCTCCTTGTCATAAATGTCTAAATAAGGCCCTCAATACTTTAATAAGTGAACAAAGAGCTGTTCATAAAAAAATATGTAACAGAACCTTATAATTTGGCTAATGTTTGTTGAATGGCCATTATCAAAACTTATGTACAGGCTATCCTTTTCATTATAGATGAAATGTCACTTTCTTGATGAAAACCATCTTTGTCAAATTGTCAAAAATTAAGATTTCCACAATCATGGAAGAGCACTTTAGCTCATTGAAAAGATCAGCTCATTACTGAATCATACTTACATGGTCATGTGACTGATGGGGTGCAGTATGGGAACCATAATACTGATAGTATGAGGAACTATAGGGGTAATTATGTCCATAGTAGTGACTGTAATGTATATCCCCTGACATGTCAGGTGGGAGGGGTCTAAAAATAAACATTGTCAAAATATTAGGTACATTTACAATGAAACTTTTCTAAACCAAATCCTGAAATATCTGATCTTCACACTTATAACATCATAACTTATGTCATTCTTATAAATGAATTTTGTACCTTTGTAAACCAATCACCAGCCTTGGTTTACCATTCACTACCCAAAACTGACCAAAACAGGTTTGGTTTAGAGACAGATTTAGCTGTAAAATCTCACTTGGTTAGCGGTTGATTATCTTATGTCTACAATTACAAGATTTAAATTCTAAGTTTCAAGGCTTTGCAAATTTTGTTGGCACAAAAACATGATTTTTAACTAAAAAATAACAATAACATTGGCAGTTAACAATCATCGTAGATTATTAAGGTTTTTTCCTTTAAATTTTTGCTCTTTTCATTTATGCATCCTATTATTTTTTCATCTTTTCTGCATTCGTATTACCTCTTTGGAGTGGCAAGACTAACTCTGATTGGTCTACGACTAATGCCTGGGAAATGCTGCATTTCTATCAAAGCACGTTGTTGGTCATTTTCATCAGTAAATCTAACAAACCCGTACCCTTTACTTCTTCCTGAAGAATCTGATACAACTGAAATGGATAAAAAACCAATAAAATTATTTTTTTGGTAATTGATTAATCACTTGCAATGAGTTAGTTTAATGTCTTTAGATAATATTTTTTTAATTTGAAGGTACATTCATATAATATTAGCATCAAATCACAGTGTGTTTAAGACACAAATAAAGATAACAGATTTCACAGAGCACTGCTGGATACAACTTCAGAGGCAGAACCCTGAATGGATGGGGCAAGCAGATTCAGCAATAATGTTTGTCTGATACCAGAGTAAAAAGTGCCCAGACAAGTAAAATCCAAAAGAAGCTTGCCTAATGGGGCAAGTAAAATCAACTTGTACAAAAAAAGATTAAATTAAACTTTAATGTTTTGCCAAGTGAGACAATCAACTTAAAGGCAAACAACAAGAAAAGAAATATCTATCAAATATGTTAATTATCTGTAACTTGTAACCAATAATACAAAACTGGTTCTTGGTCAGATTCAACAATGTACTTAGACAAAGTAAGAACACATAATCGTATTCCAGTGTTTTTTCATCTCAATCAACGTTGCACTTAGTAGACAGGAATTCCATTGTTGTAATCAAAAATTGTAAATGTTAATCAGCTGTAATTGATTACATTTCTTCAAGTAATCATTGTAATCATTAATCAGCCAAAAATCTGATTACATGTAATTTAATTTAATCAATTTCTTTTCAAAATAGCCTGTAATTCTGATTACTTTATGATTAGATTATGATTTTTTGTGAAGATATTACAAAATGTTAATTCAATACCAACAAATAAAAAAAAAATATTTTAATGGAAACAATGTTTGTAAGGGCTATCAAACGATCCTAAACAATTGTTTTAATGAATTTACAAAGAAGTAAAAAAGTAAAAGCCAAGGGTAGTTTGGCTGTTTTCTTTTTTATTCAAATATCTCTAAGGGCATAACTGTATATGAAACAAATGCAAAAGTACTTAAGTAGCTGTCTTTGTAAGAATCATGCAAAATCTAAAAAATGTGATACACCAAAAAAAAAAGGCTACATATTTTTATTTTTGTAATTAAGTTGTTTTATGGGTCTATACCATGAAATATGTAATTATTCATTCAAATCTGCCTGCTCTTAGGAGAAAATCAACATTGAAAATCCAATAGATTCTATTGTACTTGAGTGTCATTTACAGAGTTATCTCCTTTTAGTTTGAAATTTACAGTGCATTCTATATAACTTTTATCTCTTATGAACACGGGTTATATGAAAAACTGAACGTTAATTTCTGTTTACTATGGCAATTCAAACAAAATATCAAAAAAAAAAATATGGAGGCTTTTTTGCCACGAATCACATTTTGCATGATTCTTAGCTGGAGTGCTACTTAAAAATTCAAGTGAAAGTCACAAATTGTTATGTTAAACTTGTATATATATTAATGTGGTTTAATATATTTGTGAAGATTGATGTTCTACTATACTTTAAAAAATATTACCTGTTAAATTCAAAGAATTCAAGGCCTTATGAAAAGTACTAACAACATAAACAAAATGTTCCAAACATTTCAATTAATTCATAGTTATTTGCAAATTCATAGTAATCAGATGTAATCATGATTACTTGTCAATATAATCATTAATTTAATCAATTACTTTTAGAAATGCTGTAATCATTAATTTGATTTAACCATACATTTCACAAAGTAATTGTAATTTAATCAATTACATTGAAAGTAATCGGACCCATCTCTGATAATGATTGACAGACAAATGTTTACATGAAAATAGATTTAAACAATGATTGACATGGGTGTCAGAGAAATAAAGTTTTGTTCTAATTTGTTATTTAATCTACCCAATCATAGTTGAATTTTTTGGGTAAGTTTAATTTCCACTCGGACAATTAAGTGTTGGTATGCACTTGTCCTACTAAACAAGTTAAGAAAAAAGTTATTTTTAAGACCTGGCAAGTATGGGCACACCATTCAAACTTGATACAGCTTTGAAATTTGGTTTTGATTTGGTTCCAGTCACCATCCAACCTTCTTTAGGATATGACACTTCCTGGTGAAATATCCATTCATTTTTTCTCTCAAGTTACATGTATTATCTGGACATCATGTGAATGCATGATTTTGGTCCCTTTTTGACCCCTCATTCCTAATTACAAAGTTACAACTCCCAAAATCTAACCAAGCATTCCTCTTTATAGTACCATTTTGAAAAGGACAATTCACTTGTTCTCAACGAACTGTTTGGAAATCAAAAGAATGCTTTTCCTTTCTGACCCTCAATCCTAAACTTATCAAGTCACAACCCCCAAAATAAACCAAGCCTTTTTTGTGGTATGGATTCCAAAGTGACCCATTCACTTATAGACAAGCTATAGCCTAGACATCATATTACACTTCTTTCTTTTCTTAATTCCTAATTCCTAAACAAAACTACATTCAAACTTCCTTTTGTCGTACGACGTCTTGTGATGCAATTTCATAAAGATTCACTCACTTACAGTAAGATATTTTCTGGAAAATAAATTGTCTATAGATGCCAGACAACATCATATTACAAAATACCATACAATTTTATTGCAGTCATATAAGAACAGTATGATGCCATTTGTCAGAAACAGAAAAAAGGCAATTACGGTATGTACAATATTTAAACAAATTTATAAGATAATAATTCTAATCATGAGATTCTTCATGCTTATAGCTGTTTTTGATTGGTCGAGAATGTCATTGACAGAAAGTTCATACCTGCATGAACTTCGCCAGATCATTCATACATGCATGAATGCCAGTCAACTTGAAACCAATATGGCGCCCGTGTAGTTTGAAACAGTGTGGCAACTAACTGAATGGCATAAAACAGCCATAAGAATAGTTTATTACATGCACATTGATTTTACCGGTCAAGTTTGTTTACAGAGAGTAATTTTCAGCTCAGGGAAAGAAACTTATAACTGAGTCTTAACTGAACCCTTGAAAACACCTTATTGTAATTTTCCTTATTCCTTGTTGTAATTCCTTAAAAATTTTTATTCCTGTTGAATTGTTTTCATCTCGTATTTTCAATGCCAACTATCATTTCGTCCATACCATGTCCACTGTTTTTGTGCAGCTGATTATGTGTAAATATTCGTCTGCGCTTCCATATGTGTGTGTGAAGCGTAAACATACACACAGTATGTAAATATAACCGACTGAGGCTCTCAGAGGGCAACTTTGACTGTCGGATAGAATTATAAGGATTGAACAGCTATTTTTGGTCGTTCATGCATGTATGAACGACCGAAAATAGCTGTTCAATCCTATAATAATATAATTTGATTTGTAATAAACCATCTGATTGATTGGTCCTCTTTTGGCAACATACCTGAAAATTTTTTTTGTGAAATCTAACTTGGTACTGTGATGTTAATATTATATGTCGTTTCATCAACAGTTTACAATGCAAATGACCCAAACCTACATCCACTTTGATAGAGGAACAAATTCCAATTTGGACTGAAATCAATTAGTAATTAAATCATAGTGATAGTTTTCAATTTTTTAAGCAAGTCATATTTATATTACCAACTTCAGGATGATTTATACTTGTTCATATTTAACATTCACAGTTCAAGAAGAGTAAACTGCCTCTAAAGTTTGTTATATTGAAATAATATGGTCAAAAATTAAAAACAATCAAAGACAGGGATATATACTACACTTATAATTTGGATAAGTCTGCCTAACTCAGCTTCCTTCTATTCAGTTACTTACTTTTTACAGATCTACATGACCTATATCTTTTAGCAAAGGCTTGGTATAGAACATAATCATCAACGTCATCTGATAATTCTCCAACAAACAAGGAATACTCTGGCCTGAACAAAAAATTAAATAAACAAACTCAATTCATGTTCAGTAAAAAAATCTATAGTTGAACTAGCAAGAGAAGAGAGGAAGTAGAAGCTGATCATTAAAAAGGTGGTTTAAGTTTTGCAATTTGAGATCAAAATATATTGCAAACACACAATTCATTGGCACTTTTATACACTGTTCTTACTGCCTGATATTTTCATATTACTGCAGTGATACTTCAGTTTTGAACGTCTCAACAGAGCATTACATCTCACCCTTTACACTAAGATATTTTTCATCTCAATCTCAAAACTGCTGTTATTCTGACAAGGTCACTGAATACATTCAATTAGATAACAATATGACCATGTTAAAAACTTGATAACAAGTAAAGCAGATGCAACCATGCAAATCTTTAATCGTCATTGTCAATAACACCTTTCTTGTATAGTCTTTTTGAGTTACTTGTGGGACATAAAAAAAATATTAAAGCACAAATTATGTAAAAATGCTATAAAAACACTGATATCTTTATTTATATCCATACTTCATAAAAACTTCTTGGTATACTGGTACTCACATTGGAAGGGTATCTTTGCCATATCCAGCACTATTCAATTTAAATCTTCTCACCTGAAATATACAACAAAAAATATCACAACAAATTTTTCTTTCAAACTTAATATTCCTCTTTATTATTAAAAAAAAAAAACTACTCTTGATAGTACCTTAAAAAGCATTCGACCCACAGCCTCTAAATCAGTTGAGACCAAAACCTGTCCATTTTGACCATAAAACATAGATAAACTATACATATTGTATTGATGTAATTAATACCTTATTTATAATTGAAATCATTCAGACTTACCGGCGTTGTTCCAGGTATAGATTTTCCATTGAGTTTAAGCAAAGCTTCCTGTGCTTTTTCAGTATCTGGAAAGTCAACAAAACAGTATCCTTGAGGTAAACTGGAAAACAAACAATAGGCTTCAATGAAATTAACTTTTTAGTATACAATTGCTTATGCATACTGCACTGGATTAGTGCTATTCATCTTTCATTAGGACTTGATATTTAGTACCCTAAAATTTTGTATAATGTACATGTATACTACAGGCTGGACAATTATACATGTTAGAATGGGGCAGGTGAATCAAACATGATGGTACAACATTTTAAGGCCCATGGTTACACACCATATTTTTTGTGGCAGTATTGGTAAGTATAGTGTAAGCCATTATGTATTGTCATCCAACTTAAAAAAGATAAATGTACACATACATAGCAGTACAAAATGTGACAGAATATTGTGACTTTACACTGTATATAACATGTATAATATTATAGTGTATGTATATGTACAAGAAGTAATCCTAACATGAGGCTTTTTTTCAGAACTTATGACTAATATAATTTCTCCTATTGGCCTACCCTGTAACTTTGTTCTTGATAATTTTAAGGGACTTGATGGTAACACCCATATTCTGGAAGGCTGTTGTTATGAAATCTTCTGTCCAAGAAGCCTCTAACTACAATATCATGTTATAACTATTATAAGTTAATATTTGTACTTAATTGTGTGGCTTTAGAAACATGGGGTGTATGGCATGGAATGTGTGTCATAATTCAATGTTAATGCTATAACATAAATATATTTATGTGTATGAATTATTATTTCTGCATATGCATAATTCTATTTATGCAAGCATGTAATTATTTCTGCATATGCGTTATTCTATTTATGCATTCCCGTAATTATTTTTGTGTATACATAATTCTATTATGCAATTGCTTAATTATTTCTGCATCTGCGGTAATTAATTCTGCATATGCGTATTCTATTTAGAAAATCATATGCAGAATTAATTACCCAATTGCATAAATAGATTTACACATACATACTCTTTTTTCTCTTTCCAGTGCAATTATAAATTCTGATTTTTGTTGTAATGAAAAACAGGGCACTGTGCATGTAGATTATACCTCATCAAAGGTCAGCTCTACATTCCATATATAGTGTAGTATTCTTTTATAAGTTCACTATTGTCACTTACTGTACACCCTTTCTAACCAAAACCTGCAATCTTCTTTCAAAAGAACTAGATTTACTCTTTTTGATGAATATAAAGGGAAGCATAGATTTTTCGTCATGAAATCCAGCACTAGCAGTCTGAATTACATGTACAAGGAGAACAGCAGGAGAATATAGAGACAGTCCATGATATCACTGATGAAATAGATGATGAACAGGAACACCAACCAAATCACCAAAATTTCTTTCTAGAGAAGATTGACTCACATAAGAAGATGTAACAAGATAAGATACATGAGAGAAAGGAAAGAAACGCACTTGAGAAAATTGTTTCTGGACAGGTGACAGGTGGCTGGGAAAATAAACAAGAGACTGAATCACTCACCTGGTTAAATTTGAGCTTTTCAAGGGCAATAACTTTAGCAAGGAGTTGTCCCACAATTTTGACTCGAAAGAAGACTTTGGTAGGACTTACCATAAGAGCCATTTCATCAATGGAAAGTTTCTCTCTATTACAGTTTTTTTCAAGATATTGGCTGAAATCTGCTAAAAACATAATTTTTCATCTTTCAAGGGCAATAACTATAAAAAGGAGTCATCTGACAACTCTGATCCCCCAACAGACTTTTGAAGGCCTTATCATATGGATCATTTTGACAATTGAAAGATTTTGGCTAAACCCAAATGTAATAGTTTTGGAGACACATGTACATGTATGTGCGAAAAACTTCTGACAGAGCCCTTTGTTCTATTTTTAGTAACAGTGGCCAAGTTTTTCAATGGATCAAAAATCAACACATCAGATTTATGCAGCATACCCTATGGAACATTCATACCAAGTTTGTTTCTAATTGGAATGGAAGTGTCGGAGCAGAAGATTTTTGAAAGAAATAACATTAAAAATAGCAACACCAAAAAAAACGTTGAATACGTGCAATAACTCTAACATGGCTTAAAAGATTAACACAAAAATTTGACCACTGATTTTATCTCAACATGCTGTACATTTTACACCTTATGTCAGAATTTGGCTAGTAAACCTTAAGGTTTTGAAGATACATGTATATGCGAAGAATTTCTTTCTGACATCCATGTTCTAATTTTAGTTACAACGGCCATGTTTTTCTATAGATCAAAAATCCCCACACATCAGTTTTATGCAGAACACCCTTAAGAACATTCATACCAAGTTTTGTTCTAATTGGTCATCTAGTTTCAGAGAAAAAGATTTTTGAATAAATTGTTAATGATGACAACAATAGATGCCAAGTGATGGTAATAGCTCACTTTGCCCTTTGGGCCAGATAAGCTAAAAAGCACATCAAAAGTCAAAGAAAACCGTCAACACAATCAAAAACATGTAAGAAAGGAAACTAAAAACACCCAAAAATGGGGAAAATTGTTGTTCTACATGTGTAAAAAACAGCAACAAGTCCAAAGTCAAACTCAGAAATCCCTCCAATCAGGACCAAGCCATATCTATGTTTCTGGGGATTCAGAGATGGATACCTATAATGATGTTAGTGAGATGGACGGAAAGGACCTACGTTGCATTTGCAAAAAGTTCACACCACCAAATAAGAACAAAATGATACTAGAATTTACAAAGTTGTGCAATGCAATAACCCATCTTGCCTACACTGGGCGCATTTGAAATATTGCGCTCATCAAACTGCAGTTAGGAAAGGAACAGTTTTCTATTTTGTTCACTGTCAAATCCAAAACTTAAGTTATTTTACTTTTTGATGTTGAATTTTGTTATTTTGTATTTAACCATTTTAGGCATATTTCCTGTTGTTACAGTTAGAAAAAAGCTTTTCATTGTTGTGTTGTTTGTGTTACTGTTTATGTAGGTGTGGATCAAGAAACTATGCAAAAGATATGCTTGGCCTCATCAAGAAGTTTTGTTAATAGGGGGAGTTGGGACAAAACTGATGGTTGGCATCTTTAGCACATGGTAAGATACTTTAATCACAAGATCTGTTGAAAATGATGAAATAATTTTATGGCAAAACCAGGACTTCAGTAAAATAGTCAACTTTTTAAATGCAGCAAAAATTTTTAAATATTAACAGGTTTTAGCTGAGATACAGTTTGTTTCCTTAGGGGTGTTGTTAGGGGAATGGAGGTTAATGGCAACCGATGACCTTTGCCATTCATTTACTCCTGGCTTAAGTACATGTACAATGTAGATCAGCATTTCATGATAATTTTTTTCCAGATTTTATAGATGAATATCCAGGCAACGTGTATAGAAACAAAACATGACCATCTATTGTTGTTTTTTAATTTTATCAAGGCTTAAGTAACTCTTTCACCTAAAGAATCATGCAAATGTGATTCATGGCTGAAAAGCCTACATATTTTTATTTTTGATATTTTATTTGAATTGCCATAGTAAACAAAAATTAACATCAGGGTTGGGGTAATTGAAATCGGAAATTGCAATCAATTACAATTAAATACATTTTTGGAAGTAATTGTAAAGTATCTGTAATTGAAATTTCAATTACATGTATTTGAAAGTATTTAAATATTTTTTTTAAATGCCTTTCAATTACATTTCAAATACATTGCAATTTAATAATAAATTGATCTTTCTGATACTGTTTTCTGGAGGTAGTTATATAAGCTAATAGGACATGATTGATCAAACAATATGTTTAACACATAATAAATAAAAACAAATTAAAATAATTATATTTTGAATTATATTACAATAAAGTAGCTGTCTTTGTAAGAATCATGCAAAATCTGAAAAATGTGATACACCCCAAAAAAGGCTACATATTTTTATTTTTGTAATTAAGTTGTTTTATGGGTCTATATTATGAAATGTGTAATTATTCATTAAAATCTAACTGCTCTTAAGAGATAATCAACATTAAAAATCCAATAGATTCTATTGTATTTGAGTGTCATTTACAGAGTTATCTCCATTAATTTTGAATTCTACAGTGCATTCTATACAATTTTTATCTCCTATGAGCACGGGTTATACAAAAAAAAACAAATGTTAATTTCTGTTTACTGAAGCATTTTAAACAAAATATCAAAATAAAAATATGTAGGCTTTCCAACCATGTATCACATTTTGCATGATTCTTAGCTGGAATGCTATTTAACATTTTAACCACCAGATTGGAATAAACCAGAATACAGTCCAGGTATACTCCTATAACATAAGGGGTTGGATTTCCATTCCTCCATACCCCAACCTCTTTTTTCCAAGCACCATGTTGCGTACCGCTCGTTCCGACTATCTTTGAAATAGGCTGAATTATTGTAAAGTATTTACCATTTAAAACATTTTATACAGTTTTCTTAGCATATCACAGGAAAAGGTGAATAAACTGAAAAAAAAAACAAATGACCTACCTGATTAGTAAAGCAAGCAATCCTGGAAATACTTTGTAAAAGCAGTATAAATGAACTTCATAATGGATTTTTAGCTTTTTAAATGCGTAATTTCGGTTGATAAAATTACGGATTTTAAAACTTGAGAAATGAACATACATTGTACATGTATTAAATTAACCAACGAATTGCCTTTACCGACTTAAAAGTTCATTTTGTCAAAAATATATCGTATTCCGTAAATTTAGTTACCTAATTCAAAATTGCTGGCCACTTTGACAACCGTCTTCATTACAAATGTTTTCACGGTATTTAACAAAAAATAGGATTTTTATCGCTTGATTTCTGGTAGGTTAAACTTCATTTATATAAATAAAAGCCTTAATTTTTTTTTTTAAACACGTTTAGTTAATTCACATTTGCGGTGGGTTTCAACATGTCAGATGCTAGAGGTTAGGATGGCATCAAGTCAGAAAATAGCTTGCCACACAACCCCTAGCACTGCTGGAGTAAGTCCAGTGAGTGAATCCCTCATCTCTTCGGTTTTCTGATTAATGCCTAAATATCTAATAAACAAAATAATCACTAACGGTTCAAATAATCACACTTAACTTACATCACCCATCCATAAAGTAGGACTGGTGCAAATAACAGCCATTTTCAGGGAAGATTTTTGTTTGTGTCTGCACGTTGTTTACATTGCAACCGGAAGATTCAATACTAAGTAAAAAACGGATACGGATAATGCAGAGATCGGGTTGTCTTTCTTCGTACACAGTGATACTTTTAATCGGATATGGTTGTTTCTTCTTTTATCGTTTCGTTTGACCTTTTTTGAACATATAAATTGCTGTTGTAATGTTTTGTTTAGTTCAATTTATTTTTAAGGGGAGGAGTGACATTTTAAATATTCCGTGGGTGTTCACGTGGGGTGTTCCACTGGGATGTTATGTTCCCGCTTCATGTGATTACCTGGCAAGTTCAATGCATCCCTTTCATGACTTTTAGTAACAAGAAATATCATCTTTCGTTTGTTTGGACTTTATTGACAACAATACACACTCAAGTTTTATCTAAGACCAGACTGTTCTGGTGTGATCATTTTTTACGTGCATTATAACAGGGATTTGAATAACAAAATAAATAATATATACTCCCTGATTATTAGTGGTCCCCTAAAGAGGGTCATGGGCTTGAATCCGCCTCTGACTGTATACCAATGGTTATATAAAATTAAAAAAAAAATCCAATTAAGGACCCACAAGGGGCAATGGCAATTATGAAATATATGATTGAAACCATAATAGGCATGTGACGGGACAAGAAACATACGAAGATATATATTGTGCAGGGGATATCCCTATACACCTCCGCAATGGACACCAAAGGACGGTGCTCAAGGAAATGTGGACCAATAATTATATCTTCTGCAATCCTCCGCGTGACCAATGTAGAAAGATAATATTTAATATTGTGATAATTTGCGAATTTTTCAGTACCATCGCATTTTCGCATGACATAAGCCACACAAATATATTTTCTGTACTGAGATCTACATAGTTTTTACAATTGATGTAAAATTTTGACACGATATAATTGTTCTCTATTGTACTTTGAACAGTGAAATAGGAAATGTATTTTGTCTTTTACCTCACCAGAACTACACTGCTAACATATTCTTTGTTGAACGGGTATCATATGCATATACGTATTGTCTGCAGTAGAGAATGATACGCCGAAGTAACACACTACGTCTCGGGTGATATACTTCCTGAGTGTGTTACTCGGTGTTTCACACTCTGCTGCAGGTACAGCGGGGATCCTGGTGGAGGGTTACGGCGTAAAAGCAATGTTTTTTTTTACACATTCGGATCCATCTTGGAGGGGGTTCATGTTTGGGAAGTTTAGTTGAATATATAAGCTATATAGAAAACACTGAAAATCACCAGAGTGTCCCATAACAAGTTGAGCCGAATAGCGGGTCCCTTTTTTGGGAATCTGTAGAATCCGCCAGTGTGGTAATAGACTACCATGATATCCTTCAGGAAATAAAAGAAAGGTCAATCAAATCAAAGAGTAAGTTTATCCATGCACTTATTAGCATTTGAATTCATCGGGTAAGACAATACTGTGCCCTTTTGGCCAATCGCCTTCGAATCACAATTTAAAACTATCTTAATGACGAAGATATACAAAATGCATATGTCTTGGTTTGCTTGATGATCAGTATTTATATTGTTTGAATAGGACTAGATTTAGAGTTATCAATGATGAAAGCTTGTATTAGGATTAGAATATCAAGTAACACCTTTATCATGTCATTGGGTGCCAAATTTCTTGTTGTTATCGTACCCCGTTGGAGGTTTTCTCTCGTTTCTTTCAACGAGTTGAGTCTTGTAAACCGACTTATCACTTCCTGTTGGCAGTTCCTACTGCTTTATATAAGCGTTTGTTCATGGCATCTAGTGCTGCCAACATCATTTACGGGTTCAGCACACTTTATAGACTATACTTTTGGCATTTCGAATGATAACCTCATAATGAGCATTTTCATAAAGAGAAAAATCGTGGAAGATAACCGAGTTTCGTTTGCGTTCTAACATGAATCTTCTGGACCAGTGCACCGCATGGACATCAGAATGGAACGAGTTGTTTCTAGAAAAGTTAAGGACTCTTATCCAATAAATCGGTCTTTGGGACAAATTTTGAAAGAGACGACGATTCTATCGTAGATATGCCTTCACTTACTGTTTATTATTCTATTATTTCTCATGATCTTTGTTTTTTTCCTGGCTTTGGTATTCTTCATACCGGTAGGGTATTACCCTACCGGTGCACATGGTTCAGGCTAGAAACCACTAATTCCACTTCTCATACGCTTCAATGCTAATTTCACAATATTCAATGGCTTCTCTGAACTTTGCCTTAACTTTAACCTGCAGAGGACTATATATCAGCATGATTCTACATATGTCCTCTCACAGTCCTCGGAATGGCATGTGGGGTTAGCAGACTAGAAGTGAAGGGTCTATAAAAGCATGGGAAATCCCAGTGTTTTTACAAGATAGGGGTATAGTTAGAAATCATTATGGAGAATAGGCTTCACAGCACAAGAAGCAAAATGAACCTATATAATGTACAGAAATGTTTTTCCTTTCAGAAACTGTTTCAATTTTTAAAAATAAAATGAGAACTTTTTTCACAGCACTATGAGGAACAGGGGGTAATTTCTGTGTAGGACTATTTTCGTGAACGTTCCAAATGCTCATTCATGCATCCAGTTTTTAGTGGAGTCCGAGTTGGTCATATACTTTTGTTACTCTGTATGTATTATTTTAGTTACTTTATGTTCTTTGTTGTGTTTGTCTGTTTTCCATGTCTGGTCTTTGTCCCAGCATTATATTCTTTGATTTCCACTGGAACCTTGGTTCCCTTGATTACTCACATTAAGCTGGGTTACCCACATGGCTTTAATTTAATTGTCTGAATGAAATTAAATTACTCTGCATTCTCTCCTTATATATATATTTTCAAACCATTGGGAGCTTGACTATATTTTTCCCTTTCGTTAGTGCACTATATGTTAGGCCTGCAGACTGAAGTCTGCAACATTGATTTTCCTGTTTTTCTTTTATGCATGTATGAAATTAAGACATCAACTTCGTAATAACGCATTCATTACAGTAGGTGTTCAAAAAACTAATATTTAATTTCCACACCAGACTCTATTTAATCTGGAGGAATGATCACCCAGTCAATTCAAAATTAAAAAAAAAAAAATACAATAAAGAATTGTATGTATATGTATACCATTGTGTACCAATTCGCCTGACTTCTGACCTTGAATGGAATGCGAAATAATGAATCTCTGAACTCAATGCAAAGTTTGTCTGTTTTGCACCAAAATGCACCAGACAGGGAAGAAAAGATACAAAGGCTATTTCTTCATTTTTTTTATTTTAGCACTTTTATTGACTGCATACAGCCATCATTTTGTGAAATATGAACAACAATATACTACAACAAAGACAGAGCAGAGAATTCACTCACTATGGACAATACTTCCATTGTAAATTGGAATTGTAAAAAAAAATATTATCTAATTTTATACCCATACATGTATCTGTATTAAATTAACATGTTCCAAAAACTACTCATGGAAAATGATATAGCAAAAATGCATTTCAAGTAATGAAATATTCTTTTATCAGATTTCGTGTAGCAGATTCAATTACAACATTCAATATCATACCAAAGAATGTTTTAATACAATTACAACTTTACTAAGGTTTCAAGTTTGTTTATTTTGACTAAACAAATGTGATCCTCTGAACTGCCCTTGTAACAAAGCACCATTTGCAAATTAATTCATTTGGCCTAGAAATTAGACTTAATAAGTACAACCTTAACTTGTAAATAAATATAAATCTCTGTTAACCACAAAGATCTATGACACTATTATAACATGTACATTTAAAAAAATCACTGGGATAACATAGATGAATAACACACACACACACACACCTATAGCACTGCATGCTAAACATACTATAATTTTGCTTTAAAGTTGCTTACTTCAGGCTTAAGTTTTGCTATCAAATCTAGGCTAACATTATTTTTAATTAAAAGTTTTCAGTTTCTAAAGCTCAAATTATGTCTTGAATGACAGGGGGGTCTCATTAACAATAAGTTCTTGAAAAATACAACCAGCTCTTGTTCCTGCAAATGTAATTGGGAAGATTAGAAGCATGGCTTAAAGTATTTGATCAGATTTTATTACTTCCTGTCTAATCCCTACAGATTTTTCTGCAGCCAAAAGAGGTACTGAAGTCAATCTTAACTTATGATTATTTAGCTGCATGAGAGTCACGAGTGCAGAAAATTAAGAAATGGCAAACTATAAGCAAAACTCTTACCATTTTAGAAAAGTATACTGTACAAAATATAATGAACTTATGAATTTTTAAAATAACATTTCAACCCAGAGTATTAGTATGAGAAGCATACACATTCATACCTACATGAAGATTGACAGAAACACCATCTAAAAGAATGGAACCAATTCACTGTCCTGTTCTTAGTAGACCAGCTCCCTCTTTTTATCTGATATTAAATGTGACAGTAAGATGTCAGAATTCTGACTTCATATTGATGTTAGATAAGGAAACCCTTTTATACTGATAGATTTTAGATTCTCCATGACAATTGCTTACTTATATATCTTAACCATCTAGTCAAGAATATTAGTAACTCCCTACCATAAGAAAATCTGACAGTGTAAAGCATGCATACAATCCTCTTAGCAGATGTGAGACAAGTCATGGTTCTCTGCTAAAGACAACAAAATTCATTTACTGTAAATATTTTAGTTTGTATTGGATGTTTTCAATAGTTGTAGAATGATTAGATAAGTGATAGGAATCAAGCAGACCAGTCTGGCCATCAGGTACAGGTATGGAAAATCAATCAAGTTCTTCCCAACTATTTGTTTACATTAAAGCTTTTCATTTTACATGAAAACATGCTACTAGTATTTTTGTTTAATACAGATGGTATGTAATACTAATCAATATACCCTCAACTTTAATATTACTATTGTAGTGAAAATAGAAGTGTAGGGAAATAAGTTCCCTCTAGCTATTAATTTATCCAAACCTAGTGGACAATTCAAAAACTTTTAAAAATCTGCTATTTGTCTGTTATCTAATAATCTTGGTATTACAACAGGAATGTTGGAAGTGGCTGCCCCTCTATTTGAGCTACTTGAGTTTCTATCATAAAAGATAAGAAAAAAAACAAGCATAAAAGAAACTCTTTTGAAGAAGAAATCCATAGTGTAGATGGAACTGTGATAAAAGTCTAGTTTTTCATCTTTCTGCTGGCAGGACAGTCATGATAAATTACAAGTTTATCTCAAAAACACTCAAAAATATTCATTCATAACACTGGCACCAGTCAAAAAAAAGCTACAATCATCTTTTATATGCACCTGTGGTATTATTCATTCATGACTATATTTAAGTGGAAGAACACAGAGATATACTGTGCATATTGCTCTCATACAACCAAAATTAGCAGACCAAATTTTACACCTGCAATAATACAATAATACAATTTAGAAAGTCTATGTATAGAATCCTAGAACATGACACAAGTTGTTTACAATACATTTTATCACTGAGAACTTTAAGTAATACACTCATGCTACAATAGCCCTCTTTTTCAAAATTCTATTTCAGTTTTACAAGCTCTCAAGCATAAGGGTGTGTTCTGCATGCATTCTACCTAGAATTTTCCAAAAAGAAATTTTTTTGATTTTATATAATGTCTGAATGACTCAATTACACGAGGTGTCCATTAAAAGTAGCTGTTCCTGAATATGTAGTAAGTTGGGAAATCAAAGAGAAACACTCAGCATTATGAGATATATTGGGGTGGTTGAAATTAAGACATGTTCTGTCATATGTGAACCACATGTATTATTTAAGAAAAGAGCTTCATCAATCAAAACCTTTTAGCATTTGTTGAAAAATATGACATCAAAATGTGGGAAGTTTTGGTTTAAAGGAAAACATAAAATATTTGACAAGCCATTCTCATCCATGCTTACTGTGTTATATAAATATGAGGTTATAAATAATAATGATAAATGATTGCTGCCTATCGTTGTTACTGTGTTAAGTACTACAATGTTTCCTGCCATTCATGTTGAAATCAGAACACAAGAATTCAAACTAAGGTGCAAAGATGCATTTCAAATGCTTCATGTATTACATGAAAGGTTCATTTGAGTTCAAAAGCTTCAAAAAACACTTAAAAGATGATCTCTTAAAATAAGAATTTGTTATACAATACTGAACCGATAATTTCTCATTTGATGCTACTTAGGATTTTATTGCAACAAATTACCAAGTCTGCGGATTGGAATTGGGCCATTCTAAATCATTCGTATGTTCTTCATGCTCTCTCTCCACTAAAAATTCTATATTGGAAATTCTAAATAGATTTAAAAGATCCACAAAATGAAGCAGAATTATAAACCTTCACATAGCTGCAGCAAATTTTTGTTTCATACATGTACTAACTTTTTACCTTTAAAATAAAATAAAAAATTATATTTATTGTATGATGAACAAACAACTGACTTTAAGTGGCCTATCATGATTCTGTATCAAGTCTAAGTCTTTCATCCTTTATACAACTTGTGATTTAGCTCAGAAAATTATTGGAAAAAATTGTCCAAACAAACTTTGTTTTCTATGGATTGATACAGACCACCAAAGCAGTGTAACATGAATATAACTAATTCTATTATTATCTTTTTTATCAAAATTTGTTCTTTTTGGTTTTGATGCAGACAAACACTAGCTTTAGGTTTACAGGTTTACTAAGTTTCAAAGCTTAGGAAAACATGAAAACAGGTTTCAGAGCTTTCCTCAGCAAGAGCTAACAAGTAAAACATTTTACTATAAAGTATCATTATCAAAAGAATGATTATTACTACTGATAAGATAGCACAATTTTAAAACACATTGGTCAAATATTATTTAGAATTTTCTATAGCACTTAACATTATCTAAAAAAATATAAATTAAAATAGCACTTGACTTCAAAAGTAGTAAAAGATTAAAAAGTGAGAAAAAATAAACAACAATGAAAAAGACATAAAACAAACACATACATATAAAATGTAACAAATATTCAACAAAGAAATGACTGGATTTGAGCAATGTTTGATATTATGAGACATTAAGTTACACAACTTCATTTAAACTGTTCTTTTTCCGAATTTCTTCATTGATGGCATGAAGTGTTCTATAGAGTTGTGAGAACTTTGGACGGCTGGCTGGTTTCCTGCACCAACACACCTTCATCAAATCATACAGAGCTTTTGGTGTCTTGTCTGGACAGGCAAGCATTTTATCATCTTTTATAAACTGTATGACTTCTTCGTGCGACATACCATAGTATGGCTGTAATGCATATGAGAACACTTCCCATAATACAATACCAAATGACCATACATCTGATTCAGATGTGAATTTATTATACAATATTGACTCTAATGGCATCCATCGAATGGGTATAGCGTCATGATCACTACCTTTGTAATATTCCATACTATGAACACTTCTAGCCAGACCAAAGTCTGAAATTTTTACTGTCAAATTTTCACCAACAAGACAATTACGTGTAGCAAGGTCTCGGTGGACGTACCCCTGCTCAGATAGGTACACCATCCCACAACAAACTTGCATAACAATGTACATTTGTTCATTAGTTCCAATATGGTGGAACTGTTCTTTGAACTTTTTCTCAACACTATTGCGTCTTATAATATAGTTACTCTCTGAACTACAAAGTCTTAAAAATCCATTCAAATCTCCATTTTCCATGAATTCAAATAATAAACACATTGGTTTACCTATTGCACATATGCCCAGAAGTTTAACGATATTAGGATGATCAAATTCTGCCATGAGTGAAGCCTCTCTTTCAAAGTCTTGTTGAAGGTCTTCACTGGCATCCTCTTTCAACATCTTGACAGCAACAAAGGATTCACCACTGTCCTCAGTAATATCTTTGGCCCTCGCTTTAAATACACGACCAAATGCTCCCTGACCTATGTCACAGAGGTATACAACATCATTTCTAGGATACTCAAGCCCTTGAAGTTTTGGATTTAATTTAATGTCAGCCATTTTATGATAAGAGATATTTGGTTGAAGTTTGTCAATATCGATGTCCAAGTCTTCTTGAGGAGTAGATCTATATTTTATGTTTTGATTCATTCTTCTCTGTCGAAAAATTTGATAACAGAGAATGAAAATTAGACCAATTACAAAAGCTCCAACTGTGGTCACTATGGCAACAATCACAATAGCTACTGTTGTCAAGGGCTGGTCACTTTCCTCAGGTTGCCCAACTGTTCCTGTAACTGGTTCACCATCTAAAAAAAGATAAACTATGATCAAAACAGTGAAAAAAACACCATCAAAAGTCAAGGTGAATCATGTTTGATAAAGGTCTATTATAATAAAAAAAAATATCAAAAATAGAAGCTCATGTAAATTAATTGTAATTAATTGAAACCCTATTGCCTATACTGTTAACATGTCTCTTTGTTACATAATGAACAATGAAAATCAGAGCTTACTACCATTACTACATGTACCAGAGAAACCCCCTGCAAGACTACTCTTTTCCTGATGATATATAAATATTATGATCTCCCTTTTCAAAAAGTATCATATGAAGAAGTCATTTTTTTCTCTCTATTTTTTTGGCACTTTAATGACACCAATATGGAATGATTTATTTTAAAGTGCAAACATAATACTGGCCTTTTAACCCACTTGGGAAAATATAACCTATCAAGTACACCTGCTAAACAAGAAAAGAAGTTTTAACACTGTCTAACAGACCAAAGATTCCAATAATTACAAGTTAATAATTTTTTATTTTTAATGACAATTTCTGATACCAGATCACTGGTAATGTTATTACATATACATAAATTTATTCTTATCATTTCTGGCATTTTTGAAAATAAATAGAAATAAATTAAAGCATATAACTTATCAAAGAACTGCATATAATAGTCTGATTAAACCCAGAATGTTATCTTATGTTGAAGTAATAGACTATGTTCTTCTATGTGTAAATTATCTAATCTACACTCCTGCATCATAAATTTGATACCAAGATCTACAGAATGAAGTTGTTTCCTAGTTTTATGCTTGGAAGATTTAATCATTTATACCACTTCAAATCTATTTCCAATAAGTTTTTTCAACAGACTAATCTATTTTATGTGAACAAAATCTTATCAGTTACTTAATCCAAAGATATAATTACATGAAATAAAACATACCAACTTGTTTGGATTTTTATTATGAGATACAGAATGTTTTAATTCATGACAGATTAATCAATGCTCCACTATTGAGTTTAGTCAAACACAAACTTATTATCATGTTTTTTTAGTATTTTTCTGATGTTTAAAGAGTCCTATGGAGTTCAACACCAGGAACAAAAATAGCCCTTAGATTTACTCAGACATCAAACCACTGAATGCTTGAATGATTTTACTTTTCTCAATTATCTCCCCTTAGACTTTGCAGGGAGGACAAGATGGATTGTTTTGAAAGTAAATTCTTGAAAATATTACTGAAGCTTTAAAATAAGTAATCAGTTCATTGACAAAAGCACTAAAAGTCCAATTGAAAAATCTAGTCTTCCTCTACATGTGGCAATAAATGATAGACTTACCACACTTAGGGATATCACATTCCTGCCATCTGACCATTCTGTCTTGTGTATAACACCATGGTACATTCTCTTCTGACCCTGGATTCCTGCAGTAGTTCTCAGCTCCCTCCAGACTTGGGAATACGTCAGAGGGCCTCTGGTGAGTGTGGGGAGTCTGGGAGTCCCAAGATTGACAAGCTATTCCTGATTTTGTGACATTGACAGTGCCATTATACCACTGGCCAGTACCCTTATAACAGGAATCTGTAATTAAATTTTTTTTACATTTAATTTTTTTCACATATAACCAATTTAACTTACTACAAGTATCTTTACATATATGGATTTTAAATTTGTTGTTTTTGTTGATTTTAGCGTCAATATATGTATCATAAATGATTGTTATTTATTAAATTGCATATACAATGTATCTGGTAAAAAAAATATCAGAGTAGAGCAGCAATAAACTTCGTCTGTAACCCATCAAGGAAAATTCACTTTTAAAATATCAGGCCAATATCTGCAAGTATTTAGAAAAAAATGTCTGGGCAGGCAGATGGAAAACACATGTTCTGCCCATTTTGTGGCTGGAGCTAAAATACTGATATATATCAACATACTAGTAGTTTCATCCGGTTTCCTGACAAACATAGGTATATCCATACACTGTAAGGGTCGTTGTGATTTACTGGAGTAAGACTCACAATCAGGCAGCTTGTACCCATTTGGGCTGGAATGGGCAACCATCAACCAAGCATCAAAACAAAGCAGTTCCTTCACTGCTAAACAGGTTTGTCTAGAACGAAAACAAAGTTACAAGCAAGAGCTATAATTTGTTGTATAATGAATATAGTTTAAACTATTATACCTAATTTAATTTAAATTGGAGAAATTTAACTTAGTATAGATCTTATCC
Organism: Perna viridis; assembly: GCA_037379345.1. Taxonomy (NCBI): domain Eukaryota; kingdom Metazoa; phylum Mollusca; class Bivalvia; order Mytilida; family Mytilidae; genus Perna; species Perna viridis. The sequence continues at coordinate 57,724,116 of CM074511.1, forward strand.
CAAGAGTCACTTTCATTTTACTTCTTTTTTGTCACATGGTTGGTTCCTGAATACATTTCTTCAAATTCTACCAAGCTGTTTTTTTTAAATGAAAATGTCTTTTTTGATGTGTTTCCATTTAAATATTTAGAAGAATTTATCAAAAAATTAACAAATTCAATCTATATCAATTTCTAAGAAATGAAAGCTTCAGTTTACTTAGTCTACAGTTTTATATATATCGGTTCTCTTAACGTGATCATTCTTTTGTTAGATATATTGTCTGCAATATAATACAAGTCCAATTAAGGTACATGATAAAATACAATTTAAAAAAATATTGGTTAAAAAAATGAAGATCAATGTATTCTATTTGACCTGAAATTCTGATGATATTTTTAAATTCATTTTCTTGCAAAGATTAAAAGGAATAAAAAAAGATTCAACAAATATTGCAGTTTCAAATTTCAGTATTAAATGAATCTTGATGTTCTCAACCTTGAAGATATATATCTCCTTTAAAATTTAACAAATAAGCAGAAAAATATGATCTCAGGTCCTCTTTAAAAAGTACAGTGGATTATATTGACACAGACAATATTTCTATGTGTTTTTTGTCATTATTGTTACCTAGTCACAATATTCAAGGATATTCAGGGACTATTTACATAGGTAACTATTACATCATAGAGACATATATGTTGGGCCTACATTGATGTGTGTGGTCCAACTTACTTTGTATGAAGGTTCCAATTTTTTGACAAGGCCAAGAACTGTTTTCTGCCCTTACATATCAAAAATGGCTTACAGAAAAACAAAAAATGTGTTACTTAATTCATAACTGACAAAGAAGTCAACTGCCAAAAGGAAATGACACTGTATAGTGCAAACACTCTTAACCCTTTTAAACTAAAACATTTCTTTTATACTTGTTCCAACTTCTTGAAACCTCTCAAAAATTAAATGGAAATATTTTTTTTTATGATGAACAGCTACTGTCTTGTGAAACATGTGTTTATCTATATGTAGTTTATACCTGCAGTGCACATTGTTGTTCACTGACTCTTCTAAATTATTTTGAAAGAAAGGCATGAAAAGAGTGTTTACATTGCTAGAAATCATACTGTGAAAGATCCTGAAATTATCTGTACATGTAAATACAATTTTATCTAATAGCATAAACACAGATAAGCCATCTATTTTAACTTTTCATATTTAGGCTCTGATGTAACTGATTAAATGTAACCTATGACTTTATCGCTAGAAACTTGGTGCCAAATTGAAGAATATCAGCACTAAATTACCACGGCAACCATTTGGACTGATACAGGTTTATATTGATCAGATTTGTTGTTTAATATAGCTCAATTCAATATGCAAATATTTTTACTTTCTACCAACCCTATAGCCTAACTGTAACTTGTATGTAGACTTGAAATAATTCTATCATTGTTTCCCTTAAATTTGTAGACAACAGTATTAAAAATTTTTATTGATAACAAGCCCTTGTTAACTTTATAGACACACTTTCAGGTCAATTTAAAACCTTGTTAGAACTTGTTAATGTTTTATGTTTGCTCAATATCTAATTTTTCATTGATAAAATACAGTATGTCACGAGTATTGAGACAACCTCTTAGCCTTTCGTCAAAGTTTCTTCATGTGGAAAATACTTGTTTTAATTATGTAAACAAAACTTTCTCTAGTGCATAATTAAACTTTTTAACCTCCTGTACAGTCCTATCAATCATTGCAATATCTTTGTGCATGCTCAGTGCAGCAGAAAACTAGTTGTAATTCTCTCTGTTGTATGATACTATCGAACAATACTGCTCTATGCCAAAATCAGAGGATTACGTGTCAGCAAGGTGCTGAAAACAGGATTACCATAATAGCCTGTCGTTAAAGTTTGTAATTCAAATCTTTCTCTTGACCTTGAATATGCTTGGTATTATTCCCATCCTCAACTCCTCAAAGTTTTTGTAGACCTTTATTCTCTCATTATATTTTATTTCTTGTCATATGATGGTTTATCAATATGATCTTGTTATGCTCACTATTTATAACCATTATATTTGTCACTCATACATATTTTGGAAAATATATGTATGAATATTAACAATTAAGAAGCCTGCTTTTCAAAGTATTTAAAATCAAATATCATATGACTATCAACAGAATCAGATATTCTAGGCGACTTTAATGGCGGCTATCATAGAACAATCTTATTAAATGATTTGAAAAGAAGATTAAAACACCTTTAACTGTCCACAAAAATTTTTACAGCATATTGCTCCGTCATCAGTCGGTGCATGAATTTTAATATTAATTTGTTTCTGTGAAACTTTGAGAATATTTTAATCAATTCAAGTTATATCCTCAACAATGTGGTAAAATTTATTCCTAATTCATATCAAATCATGAAATATAGAAATCCCCAATAAACCAATGCTTTAGACAATATCTTACTTCAAACAGACCTTTTTAGGTCGAAAATACTTTCTACCATAGCATTATGATGTATGTGTTCAGATAAAGGTTTTGCCTAGAAACTTTATCCTTCATACATTGGTCAATAATATGAGCTTTTAGTACTTGTATCATGGAAATATCCTCTGAACGATGAGGAGATGTAAGTGGTGATAGCATAATTACCTGCACATTCTGATGGACGTAGCCTCTTCATTTTCCATCTTACATCCAGGATACACATGGTTACAGAATATCTTCTTGGCATTGGTGAGGCATCTCTCATTTAATGGGTTCATCCTTTTCTTGATATCATTCAGTAACTCTCTAACATCATTGTCGAGCTTGTCAAATGAAACATTAACTGTCCTGTGGACCATCCTCGTATCAATCTCTGAACTACAGAAACTACCATTGTATGGGGCACATTGGCCAGGAGGTCTGCAAAAGGAAAGATAATCAAAACTAACTAAAAAAGAGAGAAAGGTTTCAGTTGTTAAAAAAAGTTCATAAATTGACTTGGAAAAAGAGAAACCTGTAAAAAGAGGACATCAAAGTTCATACAACAATTCTAAGTATAGTTTCTGAATAGCTAACAATAGACAGCATGGGCCAATGTGTTTTATCCCTTTTTTTAATCTGCTTTTGATATTTTTTAAACAAAAGATTGCTACTGTTCTAGGTACAGGTTTTTGCTATATGTTGTTGCTTTCATTTCAAATATTACATTATTGCAATCTAGAAAGCAGACTCTAGAAGATAAGAAGTCTGACATGGCTCTGATGAAGATACATATACAAGTTTGTATGAGACATACAATAAAACAAAGATACACTTATCTAGATAATGTAGCAATGTCCTCTATCAGAAGTTGTTCTTTTTGGAGAACAGGAAGTATACATTGTGTTCCTTATAATGTCTATGTCAATTATGTCACCGCCATAACTCTGTCAAATTCATTGACCTTAGAATTAATTTTGTGGAATTAAACATCATAAACCATGCACCAAATGGCAGTATGTACATCTGTTGTAAGATTAATTAAATATTTCCATTACCCAGATTTATGATGAAGCTAGTATTAAATCATTTCAAACAAGAATGAACACTCGTGAACTAAATGATCAAGTACATATCCTTAACTTTATAATATTATCTTATGTTGAATTCAAAGGCTTCAGGGAAATTTTATTAAAGAAGGAGGGTTGCACTTTCTTCTTTAAGTTTCAAACAAAGAGCAACAGGAGGTTGCTGGGCTTTCGTCCCATAACTTACATATCTACTTTTTAGAATTATTCACTCTGTGAACCTGATGAATTAAAATGAATTACTTTGAAATTTATTTGGAAGAATGTTACATGGACACCTGTGTAATTAAATTAAAAACAGAAAATTACATAATGTTTAAAACAGGTGGAGTACAAATGCAAAACTTGTAAGCAACATATGTTATCTACACACTAGGAGACAAATCCTGCAAGGGTGTCAATTATTGTTACAGTTCTCCAAGTTGGTTTACATATTTTGTATAAAAGGCTCCCTAGAAATATGTCAATAAACACTTATAATTTCAAAGACAATTGCATACTCTGTATGCAGAACCAAAGGTATTATGTCAATCAACATATTTCTAATGTTATTTTGCATATTTTGTATTTAGAGTTAAGTTCTGGTAAACAGACTTTGTAAGAACCCTTGTTTAAAATTAAATCAAAAGAAAGGAAGATTGATGGACAGGATAATTTTTTATCCAATTATATGTGTAAATTGTTCCTGTGCTCTTATTCCTCTATCCATCATAATTTCTGTCTTCCTTTGTTCAAGAAGGCAAATGTCTAAAGCGCCTTTGTCTTCATATAAAGATGACATCTCAAATTATTGAATAATTATTTCACAAATTACACAGAACAATAAATGGTTGCACAATGTCATAATCAAGTCAGGATAAATTTCATTTGGTTACACAGATTTATGAAATGGTTTATAATTTTGTTAGCTGGGGAATATAAGGTATATTGACTCTTCGCCCTTAGATTTCTTCAAGGAGGGTCATCTTCATTAATTGAAATAATTTTGTCAGGATTTATCAGTCTTGCACAATGCACTGCAGAACATTATTCCTAAACTTTAATTATTTAGTACTTTGTCCTCAAAAGGCGAGAGATTATCTTAGGAGTCTGCCTTGTTATCTTGTAACAGACTTCTCTTGTCTCATAAACTACCCCAAACCACCAGAGAAGAGTTGAATAACATGACAAGAATGAGCAACATCCCTTCACACCAAAGATAACTCAATTTACCTAAGATGAAATTAGTAGTCGTGGAAAAATTACTCTTATCAAAAAAATTACCAAAAGACCTATGACCCATTTCAAGCATGCAAAGGAAGAGAAAATGTGGGAAAGTTTCAAGTTCACCACGGCTCAGCTATTCTCCTTGTTAAACATTTGTAAATATTTGTTTTATGTGTTATTCTCATTATATAAGTTTATTTAATTTGTCTGGGGAGAGAGTTTCTATCCATAAAATACTTAAAATAACATGTAACCACTTCCACCATTGGAGAGATTTAGCCTGAATTATTATCGTGTTTTATTACCGATTTTGCAGATGTTAAACATAAAGGACAAATTAAATAGTTCTCATTTGAAAATTACTTTAAAATATTTGTATTTGCAAGTACAAATATCCTTAAACACCCAACCTGTTCCAACATGAACAAAAACATTAAATGTTATTAAAAAGTTTAAAATCATGAAATGTCTAACAATGGAGGTAATACAGGACTTTTAAATAGAACAAAAAGAAACAGTTAAGGTTAGAGATTGAGAGGATACACTGGTATAGAAAGGTTGGATTCACAACAGACAAACAATGTACCAAACTATACATGTAACAATGTACCCAAGGATATTATCTTTATTGAATTATATCTATTGGAAGACCCCAATAACAAACACATTTAAAGATTTCAACTTATGATTATATAATACCTGCAGTTCAAGAACAAATTGATTTGTACAGTATGATGGCCAACACAAATCATATTGTCATTTCAAAAAAAAATTCTGGTAGATTAATTCCTTATATAGATTTTTTTAAAATAAAGTTAAAGAATTTTAAGTCTTATAAGTTAAATGTTAAAAAATGTATGTTAAGTATGAATAAATTCACTAGAGACCTCCCATCAAACTAAAATCATTGTATTTCCCATCATACTTCTTTCACTGATCTTTTTAATGGCAATCTGAGTGATCTAGAGTAAAGCAGGTAGTTCATCATTGAGCACTTAGGCAATTATATGGCAATTAGCATGCAATCTTTATGTGTTACAAAAATAATAAAATTCTACTTACTTGGCTCGAGTTCCTGAAGTAAAAATAAAGACAAGCATCAGTAAAATTACATAGGACAACATCCTCATCCTGCAATATCAACCTTAGAATGTCTCAACACAAAACTCTAGAACTCTAGCTGTAGTAGACAACAAACTTAATTTTCACCTCTAATGCTCTAGTGAAATCTTATCTTTGTTTTATTGTCAATGAAAGCAGGAATCTTGTCAAATGTGGCACAATTTATGTTCACTTTGTTTTATGCCTACTTCGTTAGTATTTAACACACACACCAAGTCAAGTGGTAATGATATGGTTTTAATAAAATGCACGAAATTTGTCTCTCATATGGTCCCACACAGCTGTCACTAGGAATGATAATACTGGTAACCACTAGTATTAATTAATATTGAATTTCTTTGTTCAAAAATTGATAAAATCCAAAAAGTATGTTACAATAGAAAACACACTTCAAAAGTTCAATAAAGTACAGAAAAAGAAATCACACAACTCCACAGAAATTGAAGCCTAAATGAAAGAACATCAAATCACAGAGACAAATCCACTTAAATCTAATACAAATGTTCAAAAATTCCCTGTGCCGTACAAAATCTCCAATTTTAAAACTGTTCTTCGTCACTTTCAAGTCTAAACTGGCAATTAAGATTTGTACAGTGACAACATTCCATTCCTCTGTCAATTGTTACATTAAAATCTGATTAGTCGACCAATAACATAACAATAGTTTAATTTAAGCTCCTCATAAAAATCTTGACCAAATCTCTTAAGTCAACACGGAATGGAAATTGAAAAGATCCGTAAGACCCATATAATTATATTGAAGTTTGTCTATTGCTGTTTCTTTATTTATGTAGCAATATACAACCAGTCATTAGATTTTGGTTATCTTGGGGAAATTCTCATCTTAATCTTTCCGGAAATCTATCTTAACTGAATGTAGAACAAGATTGGCTAGCCTTAGCTGGCAGTAATGAAGTTAACTGGTAACTTACTGGTTCCCAATGTCAACCTGCTGTTCAGATCTAAGATAAGGGCTCTGTATGCACATTTTGATAGCACTGACTATCTTTACCACTCCAGACTAAGATACTTCAGAGTGTTTTAAGAAATGTTTTGTGATAAGGATCAGCTATTCCTAAGTTTTTATTCCAATTTGTTAATCACATGAAACTGTTATTTTGATAAATTGTTAAAATTATCAGTATCACCTGCTTCAGATCCAGAAGGTTGCAAAAAGTAATGTTGTCTTTGGTGTTTTTTTTTTCCATGCCTGTCAAATCTGAATTGAAAGACCATTGCTACTGCAGAGTAACTTCAGATTACTAAATCCCTAACAAAATTAAATGATGAAATTTTGAATGAAGATGCTTCCAAAATATGTATATGAACTACTTATGAGGAGTTTAATTTTCTAAATCAAAAACAAAAAATTATGAATAAAGCTGTTGTATTTAAGCCATGAATCATACAATTTATCTCATATCTATAAAATTCAGCAATTTTCAAAACTGCCCTGATTTCAGTGGTGATAAGGTAGAAGACTAATCCAGGTACAGAACATACACTATCAATATATAAATACAAATGAGCTGCATTATACTGTCAAACATACTGAAGGATTGATTCTAAGATCATTGATAAACAAGTATAAAATCTAAAGATAAATGTCGAATTTCAAACTTCTCCTTACAAAATACTGTTATATCTGAAAAACAGGTCTCTATCAGTTAAATGATCCTGATCGGACTGTTTATTTGATTTTTGTAATGCAAATTCCTTACCAATGGCAATAAAGCTTTAAAAAATGTTGCTACAAAATACGTTTTGAAAGTTTGTTTTTTTATGAAGGATAGCTTACATTCAAACTTGCCTAATTCAAGCATTTTTTGAATGCCATTGTAGCCAATATTAGATAAAAATTGATATCAAATAAAATATGATATGTTTTGTTTTATTGAAGAAAAAAATATACTTTGAACATATGGAAAGAACATTAGAAAATAGTTTGTTCTTTATGTTAAAACATGACTCTCCTTATTTTTCTGTGGTCCACAAACATTCTCACATTTATGAAAAATCTAAATGTATCCTCTACATCTAAGAACTGCACTAAATAACTCTGAGGTTTCATTTCAGTTTGACACAAAACAGCAAATAGAAAGATAGAAGGGAAAACAAAAAATATGCCATCCTTAAAAAAAGGTGTGGGGCATAGAAAATGTGAGCCATAGTTATTCAAAACTATGTATGTATACATAGTGAATTACAAAAACCTCAAACAAAAATTGAGTTGTACATGAAATATCTCCAATAACTACAGCCTGCATGGAGGCATAGAGAATACAAGCGCCTTATTAATTTCTTTTGTTATGACTTTTATTACTCATCACATCCCTTTATCCACTTCATCACAAATGCTTCTGATGACAGAGAAATCAAAACAATATGTCCAATGAAAGGTTACTTGAGTATTGACCCTCAAGCTTCTTGTGTTTTATGGCTCATACCACAAGAATTCAATACATTGATACACCTTTTAATAAGACCAAAATGAAAAGTACACTTGACCATAATTGATTGCTTCAAAAAGAATTTGGTCCTAAAGCTGAGAAGTGTCATAAAAATTACCATAGATTTGTAAGGAGAACGAAAATGATGACCCATAAAATGGAAATGTGATTCTTTACAGTTTACTTATCATGCTTGATTAACATCTGTAACTATCTTATTCATGTTGCTTTAATGGAACTATAATGGTCAGTAATTTGATCATGACCTGATCTGACCAGACCTTTTGATACATTATGAAGAAACAATTTTTTGTTATTATAAATTTCCCAAAATTACTGGTAATAATAAACATTTTTCTTCAATTTAGTCAAGATCCAGGGTCTAAGTTTAAGGGTGGTGTAAATAGAATGAAAGGTCAAGCTAGGGGTAGTAAGAAAATTTTGGGGGGTAGAGGTTGTAAAAAAATCAAGATTTCATTAAACACTGTAAAATTTATTTTATCTACATTAGAGGGAATACATTTGGTCTGCCTATCTTAGAGCTAGGATCGAACCCTGAGATCAGCACAAATTTGTAAGCATTGTCTTCTTTAATTATCAGATATTCAACACCCAAAGTTCCAAAGAAACAAATCTGTGTAGTTAACGGGTAAACTGAGTAATGCAAAAAGAATAAAAAACATAAAATTCAATAGATTGAAAAGAAAAGGAAATGCTGTTAGACAGATGTGCAGGAAAATTAGGGGGACATAATTTACATCCAGACAAACCAGTCACTCAGCCACAAGACAATGATGTGACACAGAGAACAGACAAAGAAAATTCTTGTAACAGCTGTGAGAGACCATACAATTTTAAACTGTCTCCTGAAGGTATTGTGCAATCACATTGATGCATCATCTGTTTTATATTGTTCTTCTTTAAACGGATAATCCCTATCATCTGTATTCTGTTGACAAACTTCATGAACTTATTCATAATATCTCAGAAATTGATTTTATTATAGAAAGCATTTCTGAAGCACTCAATGGAAAAAAAAGATATGTGGGAAGAAATATGTAGTATGAAATCAAAGTATAAATTTTTCAAAATTCTGTATGCTGACAAAAAGTGCATTAATTAATATATTGAGGGCAATAATGACTTTACATAAGCTAAGTTCCAAAGTCATATGAAAATGTCCTTATTGTACTTAAGTGTAGAACTTTTACCTGGAAATATTAAAAATATATCAGTATCATTTATACTTTATACCTTTTTTATTTTTCTTTACATAAAAAGAAATTCATGATAAAAGATTTTTAGACAGTTTTAAAAAATACTTACTCGAACACATCATTGTTACTTGTACATCTTGTTCAACCATGGCAATTTTACGAAGGGGGTAATTGTATGCTTTACATCCATACCAACTTGTCTCTGTAACATTTTTTACGGTCAGTCGAGAGACTACTTCATCATCTTGGATTGTTGTATAGATTGTAATGCCCTCTGGCGGTTGGTCACCAATCTAAAATCATATATAAATTGCATGTATAAGTAATGTAATATAATTCTGATAAATCACACATTAAAATCTTGAAGTCCCAAACAGTACTATATATTTATAAAGACTAAGTAGAGGTCAGGTTTGGTCAACATCAAGGTTAAAGGGATAAAAATTAGGAAAAAAACATTTAATAAAAACGAAATAATACAGTTTTTAATTATATGCACCCCTTTATCTGCAAACATGGCATCTGTGCTCATGAAATAGAGACTCAGATGATATTCCCATCACAGACAGATAAAACATTCTGTGATGATAATTTATTTTTTATTGCATGTAGCTAACTTCCATGGATAACCATGCAATGATACATCAATGTAATCAACAGGACAGTATATCAACAATAAGTCATTACAGACTCTTCATCAGACTGCTTTAAATGTTATCTATATATCATCCTGCAAGGAACATATTTGTGATACCAATGACATTGAATAGAGCATATATGAGTGTATACAAAGATTAGTAATTGTTAACATCTGCCTAAGAAATTCCATGTCACCATTCATGAAAGAAGGAATTGCTAATGTTTACAAACATGAAAAGTTATATCTGAGCTATGTCTTCAAGTTATTATATGCTTTTAATAATTTGTTGATATAAGCTACAATTATCCTTGCTTTGTCTAGAAAATTTTGTCTCAAGCCTAATGAGCTCATAAACAATGAACTGTAATAGTACATTAATTGGTAGGCAACAAGTTCTAAAAAAGTAAAACTGCCTGGTTGTGGTGTAAAGAGTCCTTGGACTCAATTGCCTTACTCTTAATGACAACTGACAACTTAATGGTAAATCAAAGCTTGATGAAAATTTCAAAAATCAAGAAGAAAAAAGTTCTGTAATTAATGACTTAGAGTTGCTGAATATCTATGGGATAGTTTACTTACAACAACACCATTTTTGCTCCACATCATGGTAGGAAGAGGTATACCCTTTACATTACACACCAACATCACAGGACTGCCACACTTGATCGTCCTGTTGTAGGGAATCAAGCCAACAAAACGTACAGGTACTAAAATGGAAGATGAAATATTATTTTAAATGTTACTTGAATGCATTTACTTTCAGAAGTTCTTACTAGTAAAATGATCAGGTCCATGTATTTCTTTCTGTGTAGGATAAAAATTCATATTGAAATTGAACTGGAGACTAGGAGCAATATTTTGGTGACTTTTATCAAAATTTTGATGACTTTTATTTTTTAGTATTTTGCATTTAACTATGAAGATTGTTAAGGTTTTTTTTGCCTTGAACTATGTTATGACCAAGTTTCATTTTTTTTATCATCACTGTAACTTATTTATAAGTTTTTGATAATAACTACATATAAAATGACCTTGAACATCCAGGTAGATTTTATTAGAGGTGATAGTCTCATTGCCATGTTTAACTTTGCAGTAGTACTCTCCCTTATCATTAACATGTACATGTATCAACTTCAAACTACCAGTCTTTCTACTAATGTCATATTTAGCATGGCTGCTGTCAATTCCATTTTGACTAAATCGCCTGTCTTTTATTCTAATGCCATCTTTAAACCATTTATAGAGGACAGTTGACTTGCCCCTTCTATTTGCCCGACAATGGATAGTGTGGCTGTAATCAGCTCGAACTGTTGCATTCTTTGGAGGCTTTATTATAGCCAACTCTAAAAAACAGGAAGAAAGAATAAACTTGCTATAGACAAAACATATATTTAATACAGTTAGGTATTTATTTCACCTTAAGTGTCAAACAATGCTTTTCTAAATACATTCTATATATAGATATTTAAAATGTCACCTAATGTTTATTTACTTATAAACATTTTGTTATATTTCTAATATAAATGTTGAGGGTGCCTAAAGATCAATACCCTTTTTTAATAACTGTCTAAACATTAAGGGAAGCCCAGACAGTATTACACTGTATCTAAGCAGCAGATACTACCAAAAGAATCTTGCACAACATAGTGATAATAAAAAATAACAGATTTTTCATTCACGTATAGCAAGCTCTATACTATTGCATTTTCCAGGGAAAAGATCACCTCTGAAGTTTTTTTTAAGTTTGTGGCCTTAGGAATAAAAGACACTGGTTTCAATTTTGTTTCTCAATTTTTAAAAATGCTCTCATAAGAAAGTAGAAATCTTTTCCATTTATATATCCACAATACAATGAAATTTTCAAATTGTTAAATTTACACGTTTTTAAATTAAAATTTTATAACAAGCATGCCCCTACTAAAAGCATGCTATTAAAGCAGTATCACAGTAATATTTATAATCTTTTTCACAAATCTTATTTACAAGTTATTGGATGTATTGATTGGTATAATTTTGATTAAACCACAAAGGTGATGTTTTTACTAAAATCTTATGTTGAAAATCCATGATATGCATCATTAAATTTTATAACATAAGAAAATCCAGCCCAGGGGAGATAACTCTATTTATTTACATTGTTGAAACAAAAAGATTTTCTAAATTGTATCATTAAGTTAGAAGACAATTGATTTCAACAGCTGAATTAGCCTTTATTTAAGAAAATGATTACCTAAAGCATCAGGAAAAGTTGGAGGTAAATCGTTGGTTGCTTATTTACAGAAGGTGGAAAATAAAAATGGGCAGTATTGTTATGGGCAATATTTTAATATATTGATTGATTGATTGTGGTTTATCATTCTTTGGTAGATATTTCAAGACTAGAATGCATGACCAATAAAACAGACCCCTCACTGTACTAGTTCCACGTGCTGAGCTTTATTGTGCTAGCTCACAGAAGCAATAACCTGCATGCAATCCCACTTATTCTGAGTTTGACCCAACCAGTCTTTGCAAGCTTTGAACATTGCATTATTTTCAATATTCGTAAACCAGTTAATTAAAACCTCTTCAAACTTAATTTTGTGAAAAAGATGGTTTTTCCAATAAGTCAGACATGCTTTAGGAAAGTTCATAACACACTTTCTACGCTAAGCTATGCACTTTACCGTGTATTAAAAAATCAACAAAATCCAATAAGACTACAAAAATATCAACAGCATGCAAATGTTTTGTTTATTAGAAGGTAATTTCCCACACATTGCAAGATAATGCTTGAATGCATTTTGTCAAATTTGTACCAAATATGTTTGTTACTGAGATATAGAATTGATAAAAGAACATCACTCTGTAGGGAAGAGATAAGTTATAAATCACTCAGCTTTTCATGATATTCAACCAAATATTCATGTTGCGAATATTAAATAGATATCTCTTAAAGAAATATATACAGCATTTGCAATTATTGAACAATGACTGAGCCTTTAAAATGCAAATATACTAGCTTCTTTTCAATCGTGTTTTAAATTAAAAGTGAAAAGATTTCCAAAATAGGGTATATAGAGTAGGGATAGGTGATTTTTCTGTCTCATTAAGTTTATTATATTGACATTGGGGTAGATTTTTATGTCGCCTTTGAAGTGGCAGTTAAGATGTGTTTACCACAAACTGCATATCCCATAATTCACTCCCTACATGGCTATAAAAAGACTTCAAACAGAAACTTTGGTGACAAACAACCTTACAATTGTAAAGGTCATCATTTTCTTTTAGAATTTTCCATTTAAAAAACTCTTTCTGCAGCACATTTACTTCCATAATGATATCATTAAATGCATATAAAAGTAACAATTCTTTATTCATATAAGAAGAGGGTTATACTTTATCTAATAATGTTCAATTATCAAAGACATGTAAAAAGGGGTAGCCTGCTGAAAATTCATTTGTATAAAAGGAACAGAGTAAATTGTTATTCAACAGAAAGTTTTCTAATGTTATCAAAACAAAAATGTAGAAGAGATATAAATACTTAAAACATTTGATGTGACACTACAGTACCGAAAACTTTAGATTGAAAGGTACAATTTTCTGACGCAGCCAAGGTAAAGGAGTTAGTCTAATTAGAAGTAATATTAAAATCAGAACAGATTTACATGAATGGCAAGGGCATAAATTAAAATACAAAGAAACATTGCAACACATTTTTCATATGCTTTTCACATGTTTAAGGCTAACATGTGGAACAAATGAAAAACATATGTTAGCAAAAGAAGCCTACATTTCCTTACAATTTTGGAAAGATATACAAACAAACAAATATTTCAAATCTGGTCCTAAAATAGGTTTTAAAAAATATCATACCATACCTAACAGTTTTTATTCTGTGTACAAATCAAAATCTGCATTGGTATAACACATTGTTATCAATTATTTTATGCCTTCAGTGTCAGAGAAGGAATAAAACATAAAGCATTGATACCTCAATGTCTGAGAAAGGTACAGTTTGATGCCAATAACAGGGTTTTAATTTACCACACAGAACTATACAGCAGTGTTGTAGAAAAGGGAGTATAAAATAGTGTAAGTACTCATGTACTTACTTCTTCTTCTATTTGGTCGGTTTGGTTTACTGATTTTTAAGTCTTTACCATCATTAATACATTCATACTGACAGCAATCCATGCCTATCTTCCACACATAATATGTACAGTTTCTATCTGGACATTGAATGATTCTAACAGTTCGACACTGTTTATTGTCAGAATCCATCCCACAAGCACATAATTTACAATTGTCTTCCTTGTAAGGAGCATATTCTTCTCCATAATGGAAATGTTGTCCCTTCCAATCTGTGCATGTTACATCTGGAATTGCTGAAACCAATGCAAGATGTCAAATTTTATTGGATGTTGTTTTTTTTGTATTAACATTGAACAAAATAAACCCTGAATACTAACATATAAAATGATGCCTTGCAGTTTGTTCTGTGCCTATTGCTGAACTTCTTTATATTTATTACCATGAAGCAATCTTATATAGACTTTTCTTGTTATGTTTGTAAAGTAGTGCACTCTCAAGTAACCTTTGAACTTTTCTCAGTTACAAAAATGAACTTTTTTTGTTTGAAAATTCATTAATACCATGCCATTTCAGTAAGATATACAAAACAAGGCTATGTACTTAAACATCCAAGCCAAATCTATTAAGAGTCATGTTCAAGAAAATTTTAATACTGAAATACTTAAATCAAGGTCTTGTCCTTTTCTATAAAATCAAAAGCAATCTTTCACTTTATGTTTAAGATGAAATGTGATTACATGAACACAACATCACTCAGACTGGACCCTGAATAGAATTGTCAAATATATATTTGCATAGAATACTGCATGTCATTAAATCAGCCTCTTGTATTAGCTTTTATTTTCCTATACCTGGTGTGGTTTCAGCTGTTGTGACATCAGAAGTTACCAGTGATGTGACAGTACTAAGGCTATCAGGGGTTGTGATAGCTTTATTGCCATCTATAGTTGACAGGCTTGTTGTCATATCTCTCTTCCTTACTTCAGTTGTCTGGTTAATGACTTGGTCTTTCTTCATCAGATCAGTTGTTATTGTCATGTTGGTACTATTCACAGCATCAGCAGTTTGGTTTCCTAATGAATCCATTACACTTTCTATGGAATTATTTCCAATTAAAAAGAGTTTTGCTCTTGTATCATTATGATAAAGAATAGATGACATATTATTACCAGTTTGATTAGATATTGGTAGTAATGAGTCCTTTCTGAGAACAACATTTTTATTTATTTCAGATTTTGTTCCAAGACTTTTCCCATGATTAGAATTATTGCTGTCAATATTTGTATCCAGGTCAGGATTTTTGTCACGAAGTTCAGAATCTGTATTCAGTTCAGGGGTATCCCCACTGCCTAGGTCTGGGTCCTTTTTTACAACCTGAATGTGGTTTGAGGTAGGATCAAATTTAACTTCCTGGTCCAATTTATCTGGATCGATCTTAGGACCATTTAGTATAGCATCATTTTGCAATAGAGATTTTCCTGTCAAACACTGGGTACAACATGGACTGAAGGATTTCTCAGAGCATTCTGTTGGATCACAAGTTATATTCCTACATGATCTAGCTGTTCCATCTTCACAAGAACATATCCTGCAGTTTGGATGTCCAGAAATGGCAAACTCTTGTCCTGATGATACTGACAAGTTTCTCCAATTAATACAGGGTAACCTTGTATCTACAAAATAAAATCATTAAAAACATTATTATTTGCCAAAGAAAGCTGTGTGAATGTGAAAATATTCACCTACTGAATTTCCTATACATTTATCTGAGATTCAATAAACAAAAATTAGTAAACAAATGATAATAGAAACAGGATATAAGTTGTACAAAATATTCTCAGACATGCTTCAAAATATATCTTGACAAATACAGACTTGTTACAAGTATAACAGATACTGTGAACCAGTACACTTATCATAATCTGCAACTAGTGTTACATACAGAACATGGACTCTAAAACTCCCCTGGGGTATATCATATTTTCATATGATATTTTGGTCCAAAAGACACCTGTTACAAATTAGGATATCTCATTTTCATACAGTACATGTACTTTATATCAGGCTGTGGGAGGCTTGACATTTCTATCTCTGAGGTTAGGACTAAATTAGAAATCCATATAGTTTGCATCTAATTAGCATATAATGTATTAAGTTCAACGAACTGAGAGTGAAACGTGGGTCTGTATATCTTGATATAACAAAATCTTTGTATCTTGTGTCTTTGATATTTTATTTATGAGAATTATAACAAGTAAAAGGTTAGATTTTCCTTTGAAGCTAGTGATGGCTGCTATTTATTTGACAATGTAATAAGTGTACAGAACAATAAATACTTCTTTGTAACAGATTAACCAGTATCTTACAACATAAATTTTCTGTTTGTTGCACAGCATCTGGCAAAACTGTTACTCTTATTGAATGAATATGTAGACAAGGGATTTTGCTAACCTCATAATTTGCCAATGATTCTTGCCTGTGACTTGTTGGCAAAAAAGTTTCAAAGGTTGATTGTAAGACAAAAATAAGTCATATACCAAGCTGTATTATGATCATATACTGTACATGAACTCAAATTGTCCAAGTTTGGATCTAAACTAAAGTCTTCTCTCAAATCATGAATCAAAAAGAGATTAAATTAGGGATAGTTTGTTCAAAAAGGAAGAAGAAAAAGGACCATCAATGATTTGAAAAGAACTTAGAACATTTGAAAGAAACTAATCATCAAAATCCCACATAATCCATAGTTCATTTAAAAAATACTGTCAAAATATTTTGAAAATGAAAATTTTGTTGATTTGATTTTGAACAAACAAAGGTATACCCAGGTGTTAATGTATAGATCAAAGCCTTGTTCAGGTAGGTCGTTACTGTATGATAGGTGGTGTTTTACATACCATAAACTCATAAATAAACAAGCACCGACAGGTATCCATCAGGCCAAGCAAACTTTATATAGTGATAAACCACATGACCATTCTCATATACTTTAAATCCAGTAGTATTTTCTTTTAGGAACACTTGTACTTAGAATTATGATATCAGTACATGTCTAAATATTAGGCATGAGAAGCATCAAATAGCACAAAGGAGTTTAAAACTATATTTTATGCAAAAGAAATAGAGAAATACCAAACTTTAGTAACTATGGCATTACTGAATACTAGTTAAAGTATCAATCATAGAATTGAATATTATTACATCTCATATAGACCACATATGCAGGTGAAGCACTTTTTCTTTAATCTAATTACAACTTAAGCATTGGTCAGTCAATATTGCAGTAATAAGAATTATGCTATAACCTTTAGGTCATCAAAAAAGCCATTGTCCAATAGATCAAATGCTTATATGGCCTTGAGATTGAGTTGCAGTGGCCTTAATTTCTTTATAAAGATACCCTTTCATTTCTTTATTTTCACTTAATTCTTCACAATTATACATCTAACAATATAAGCTTGCCTTTACATAAATTTAACTGAGATGAAATCTGACCAGGAATCACACAACAAAGTGACTTTGATCAAACTGTCAGGTAACTTTGTGACAATAAATGGTATGTCAGGTATTTCTGGTCTGATTTAAATGCTACTGGTGCAACATTGGCATCATTAAATCACTATTTACTACACCTTCAGTCTGATTTAGATGTAAATAATGCACCAATACTATTTGTTACATGTATAAGTTATCTTAACATGTAGCCTAGCACTCTATATCTTATTAATCCCTGTCTCAAAATCTGAATATACGTAATTTACCATTTAAGTCACAGAAACCCATCACATAAATTGTTACATTCTAAAGTATTAACTAGATCAGGATGGTATATGGTCATGATTAATTTTGAAGGGACTTGGTAACATTTTACTATTGAAGTGAGAACAAATTTCCCTGGACAAAATTAAAGGAAGTACTTTGAATAAGGGTAGATCACTATAGACCAGGATCTAAAGAATTGTATTGGGTCTTCCTTTATTTCCTAAACAAAAGTCATAACAACATGCATCTTGGATACATGCTTTTCAAATACATGTTTGTTGCATTTGTATTGTCACATGATTAAATAAATGCATAAAATATTGTGAAAAACCTTTTTTATTTTGCTATCCAGTTGTTACTAAAAAAAGCCTAGAAGATTCATATTAAAATTTCAGAATTATTTCTTACAGGTTTTGGTACAAAAATATGTTTTTTCTGTTTTTTTGGGGAAATCTTAAAACAATAAATGTGACATCATCCACTCAATCAAAAAACCAAATTTTTCATAATTGAGAAATATGTTAATAATTCATCATTTTTTTTAATGTATGTTAACAACATGCATGTTTGCCTACATCAAACAGAAAATGTTGAGAGCATTCATCATCTCTCTCAAATTAAGAGGACATATTTATTTACAACAACAAAAGACTAAGTAGTAGACAATGCATCATTAAAGTAAGATAATGGGACAAGATGGATGACTGCAGACGGTTGGTCTGCACTTAGTACCATAGACATAAAAAAATGGGACCAAACAAAAAGTCGATAACCTGCTAATGTAAGGATACAGCAAAAAAATAACCGTATACCTTTATTCGTTTAACAAATAACCTCATTGTAGGATAAATATGCATACTGGAGGCTAATGGTCTGCACTAACCAGTAGTACCATTGAAAATGGGACAAAACAGGAGGCTCTAGGCACATACTGCACTTAGTACCACTGACATATGCAGGTACCAAATAGAATGTTACAGAAGCACACAACAAGCTATTGGCCTGCACTAAGTACTGCTGACATAGCAGGGACCATGAGGCTCCAGAGGCACACTATTAGCACATTCTACTGTCTGTTCTGATTACCTTCCTGATCAACCAATCACATTTCATCTTTTATGATTGCGAAAGCCTCGCTCAAAGTGAAAGACCAAAAAAATCTGTAAAGGTCATCAGAACAGAAAGTAGAATGAAGTATTGTGTGATCCTATATACAGTGACTGAATGATAATCTTATTTCAATTAGATAGCATTCTTTATAAAACTCAGTGATTCATAGATGTAAAAACCCACAGAATTCACTTATGTTTTTTTTTTTTTTTTTTTAGAAACAGTAAACTTAATACAAGTCTCTCTGTTATATATATTTTATTTGATTAAATATCATTACTATCAAATATACATTCACCATCCAGCTGTTGTCACAGGCTCTGCTGATTATACAAGTCTCTCTGTACAGAAGTTGGATAGTGAATGAATACTTGATAGTAATGATATTTAATCAAATAAAAATATATTACAGAGAGACTTATAGCAAGTCTACAGAAACAGTTACATACTACATAACATGTCCTAGTCATTTGGTTGTATATAGATAATGTATGAAACTGGCACTTTACACGAGTTATTATATAGATATTGTATGAAACTGGCACTTTACACGAGTTATTATATAGATAATGTATGAAACTGGCACTTTACACGAGTTATTATTATTGACTTGGCTCAACTGGCTGATTTTAGTGTGAGATGAATGCATAGTTTTCTAAAAAAAAAAATTATAGCATATGAGGACTGAAAAAAGTATGATTAGTTTGGTGGGTATTTCTACATTATGAATCACCTTTACCAATGACAGTGTACTGGTACTTGATACCCATAACATTAAAATTGGACCAAACAGGATGCTCCATGTATTTGTATAACACTTTTTTTTTATTTCTTTTTTTTTAACTCCAAACTAACACATTCCAACTATTGTTATAAATAGAAAAGACAGAACAAATTGATCTAAGATCTTGATTATCAGTGTTTTATTTCTACTTCAACAATATGAATATGATACTTGAATGTAACAACTGTTTTTAGAACAGGTGAGCAAATAAAGATTAGTCTTATAAAATCATAGTTTCCCAACATATTTAGTATAAAACTGATTATATACGTGTGACCTTTTGTTAATGACAAAGGTGTACTACCATGAAATACCTGCATCTGACACCTGATCAACTGCACTACATTTTACCTTTAAAGTTTTAATTACAAAGAGAACAAATGGTATATTAGGATATATATATTACATAGATGTGAATCACAGCAAAAGAATACCTTCTAGTTTAAATTTCAACAACAAATTGTTTCCCTGTTCCATTTCAGCTAAGAAGGGACATGTATTCCTGACTTGTGGACCAACATTTTGTCAACATTTATCTCCGTTTGAAGCAGGTGTCTATTTGGAACACGTAAGGTTTTCCATCTGATATCGATGATACTTTAGAAAATCTCAAAAGTAAAAGGGAATTTCTCCTTCTACTGACCCTGCCATAAATTTTCTGTACCCGAGATACAAATAAAAATCATCCTTATTTAACCTACCAACAAAATGAACACCCTGCAAAGTTTAGAAACACCGTTGTGTTTGTCTGCTGGGGATTCCATTTTCATTCGAGTTACCTCTTTTTTCTGCATCCGAATCCGAACATCAATTAGAGAGACTTCGAAATTTTACCTGCTCTTACAGGAGGTAACTCTACAAAAACAGGATAAAATATGGCTGCA
This sequence comes from Perna viridis, assembly GCA_037379345.1. NCBI lineage: Eukaryota > Metazoa > Mollusca > Bivalvia > Mytilida > Mytilidae > Perna > Perna viridis. The sequence continues at coordinate 57,744,904 of CM074511.1, forward strand.
ACCCGAGCTTTGCAAGTAGGGAATACCAAAACTGGCATGTTGAAACCTAAGGTGTAACATCCCTTATGTTTCCTTGTAAAATATTGCTCCTGAATTCTTGAAGTAGCACTGTGACTTTTGACCTTTAACCTCAGCATTGATAGTTCACAGTGTACCTGATTTTCCGAAATACAAAGAATGTATCAGATATGGTAAATCTGAAAGGTGTTGTTTCCTGATTATGGAATTAAAGATGAATGAATGGACAGAGTTTTTCATTATTTTTTTTATGCCAGCAAATGAAAACTCGAAATCAAAGATAAATGGTAAAAGTGCTGTTAATGTTTATTGTACTTTCAATAAATACAATTGAACAGGTACATTTTTAACTGCAATATAAGTTGGAAGTAAAGCATTTTGAAATATTTTTGAGATCACTGATTTATTATTTTAGATTTGTCCTCAATCTAGATTTAATTTTGATTGCTGCAAATACCAGACATGATTTAACGAAGCCAACAAAAAAAAAGAAACAAAACTTGACAACAATTGGAAGAAAATGTATGGTAAAAAGAGAAATTTAACAGTGAAATCCAGATTTGGAAAAGCAGAATTCCATTTTATAGCAGAAGAAAATCATGTCTGAAATACTAATTCACTGGTGAATAGTAATGCAACTTTGTGAATTCTTACAAATGATGTCTTCATGTGTAGAAATTGAGGTCCTCAATCCTGTGATGTTATCCAATTAAATAAGGAGTTACAACAAATGCTGATTTAGATATTACCAACATTAGATTAATATGGCAAACTTTCAAATTGTAAATCTTCCTTGCATAAATTAGTTGTTTGAATATAGATATTAGTCAGTTTCTGAACTTGTTGTTCTATGGCTCTGTCACTTAGGCTGTTATATTGAATGTATTTGTTGTCTTACTTCTTTTTATACTAGAATGAATTACTAGTACCTATATGATTACTCTCTAGCTATAAGTTTCTGTAATAGTGACTTTTGTTTAATTTTTAACAGACTATTTAATACAAAACTTCAAATAATACTTTTAAACTTCAGACAATATAAATAAACAACTCTTTATTACTATGTAAACATTTATTACATGTTCTCATATTAAAGAATCTTAAGTTTAATCAGTACAGTCCTATTCTAATGTATCTGTTCAATTACAAATCCCAACTATTCGCTTTATTAAATATCTCAAATGATCGATTTTAAAATCTTAAACCCTTTGTTCACATGTTTGTTTGTCTGCGATGATCTGCGTATTTTAAATTCCGATCATATTAAAATTAAGAAACCTAAAAGAAGTCTACTCATGCATTAAAACAGTTGTTACACAAGGCTTTTGGTTGAGAGATTTATCCCAATATAACACTCTTTACAAACGGAGGAATTTTTATTGTGAAAGTCCTGGAGGACTTCCAATGTACATACGCATGTTGGTAATGAAATAATAATAGAAGTCTACAACCGGAGCTTTCACACTATCTCTAACTATGTCAATATTATGGATAAGGGGCTACTACAAACGAAATATGAAAGATTTGTTTGTCATCAAAATATTTATTGAGGATTTTTGTAGATGGCCTTATCAGCTCTATATATCCATATATAATATACCATTTGTAGTTAGAGGTCAGTGAAGTCATAAATCTGGCCAGTGTTTTGACCTTTTTATGAGAATGAGAAAATGATGAAGTACATCAGATAAACTTCAGATTTTTATTTTTATCATACAAACATAGACCAACAACAATATAACATTGATTAATGATGAAGACACATATCAGTCCTATTCAATGTGTTATCTTGGTTTTATATCAGAATATTTATCCTAATTTTCATAAATTTTAAATAAGCTAACATCAATACAAATTTAAACTAATGTAAAAATATTAAAAAAACATTTCATGCAAAAAATTTTGAATGGGGAGTAAACATTAATATTTTGATACAATCACATTGATACAGCAGAAAAACCTTAAATAAAATCTTCAAAACTAGAATAAAATATAGAGAGTTACTAAAACTGTGGGAATTAAAATGTTGCAAACAACACATACAACTGACAAAATTTAGCTCAAAGTTTAATAAGTCAAAGCTCCCCAAGAAAAGCATACTTTATAAGCTACTGCTGGTAGTGACATCTGTTTACTTATACTTACTAGGGATAAAGCTACAAGAGTTACAACCTGTACCATTACAGGTCTTTCAAGCAACAGTATTCTGATAGTACTGTTGATTGGTCTAAGGTAAATTCAGCTGTTCACCTAATTGTAAGGCCATGGATTTACAATCCTACACTGATGAACAATGTTATAAGTAGATGATAAATGGCGATAATCCAGGCAATACACATCCTAATGAGCGGACCCCCCACAGAGCAGATGATCTGTGACCATGGGCCAATAATGACCTGTTAATTATACACTTCTTGTTAAGAACCAGTGTTCAGCAGGGGACTTGACCATAAACATGTTTACAAGAGAGGCTTTAGTCAAAGATACCACCCATTTCTACTAAATAATGAGTATGACATACATTGGTAATCCAGTGTTTGGTCATAATGATATACCATTATCAAAGTCTACTAGAAAAGGTATCCTCAAATATAACTTCAAATATTTGGGTATTAAAAGAGCAACAAATTAATCAGAACAACAGCTCTAAGAAACACATATAGCTTTAAATAATTTCATATCTAAAGACATTAAACGTCATATTAAATATTTGAAAAAGCTGATTTTCTGATTTTTATTCAAACATAAAAATTAAAAAAGACCTCCCCTATGAAACATTCGTTAGTTGAATTCATTACAAAATGCTGTGTAATAAACCAACCACGTTTGTTAAAAACTTTTCTTATTAAATGAAAAAGGTTCAAGTGATTCAACAAGATCCATGAGATCATACCAACAAATCTGAAGCTGTAAAAATATTCCATTAAATAACAGTTTGCCACCTCTTAAGCTTAGTGGGAGAAGTATGTAACAATACCTCTATAACAATACCGTCATATTTGAGGTTTTTGTCATTACTAGGTTTGAAGTTCTTCATAGCATTGACACATCATTATGAAGAAAATAATGTTTAAATTGCAGCAACACATTTATAAGACTGTTAGAAATTTGAGCCTACTCAATACCCCTATTTTGTTCGTGTATCACATATAAGCCAACCTGGGAACTGTTTTCACAGTCCTTCCTAATATAAATATTAAATACTGGTATATTACTCCTATTCATAAAGTGCATTCTACATATAAAGTTTCGATTTTTGATATTATTTTGACCATGATTTGAGAACTAATGTTCTTAGTGTGTTATACTAATGTTTTACAGTGGAAGAACAACTATATAAGAAACCCAGCATGAAACATTTGTGTGGATTAAAGCTGATAAAATCGTATAGACCTTTCTTTATACTACTTTACTTAAGGAGCATTTTTACATAATGTTCCATGAAAAACAAATAAATAGTGGGTCATAATTCTTTAATTTATTGATATCACTACCTTTTGTCATGACAAATTTGGTTTTAATTTATAGAGACTTGAACAAAAAACAGACAGTTAAAGTTGACAAATCTACAGGAGCACCAAAGAGATGGGGAATATTGAAAGGAAACTCAGACACCCACTCGAACTAGTCAACAGTGTTCAATCACTCTTAAAACAGTTTATGGCCTCTTCTTCAGGAAAAAAATTAGATGTTCAAGGTTGTGTGAAACCTGAACTAATAGACATATAATCCTTTTATTGCTTCTGTGGTCAAAGAATAAGACAGGAGAGTCCTTAATGTTTCCTACAGGGGAAATAACTCTCTGCTTACAAACACAATGATGACAGGAAAAAAGTCCTTCAGTGTAAAAATCAAGCACTTGTATAATGAAAGAACTGGGCTGACAGCTTGTATAATACTCTAATGCATAATCCAAAAATCAGAGTTCAAACTGATAGATTGGAAAAGTTCCTGCTCAAACAGTTTTCACTCTAATTTGTCAGTTGTACTATTCTCAAATATTGAGACATATAATTTTTGTACTTTTTTCATTTACACTGTAACTGGTAGCAAATCAATGAACTAACAAAAATCCCCAATCATAAGGTTTATAACATTCATAAAAAAGTACATGATTTCGTCCAGCTACTTACATCTATTTTGATCACAATGTCACCTTAAACAGCTATATATTTTGTCTTGGCCTACATCTTTTTTTTTGACAATTGAACTGGGACATCAACCAATTAAATATACTTGCACTTCAAAAACCTTCTGACTTTGAGTTAATTAAATAAAGGAAGGGTTTCACATAGAAATCCATATTTACATTGTTACAAACAATTTCAACATTCTTTTGGCCCTACTCAAGTGTTGGATATAAATGACTTTGTTATCAGAATTTATACTTCAATGTAATCTTCCACCATTAAACTTCAGAAACAGTAGTTTTTAACAGCCTTACTTGGGTTTCAGTGTATACAACCAACTGATTGCCTACTGATCCACAAATATTTGGAAAAGTTCTCAATGAAATCTCAAAAATTGAATTCTATACTGAAAATATCCACCCTAATATTAACACATTAACATTTGAAAATTTGGACAAAAAGCCATTTTGATAAACTAACAACAAAACAAACAAGCACACAAAACAGAAGACAAATTCAGTGGTAACTATAATCTGTTTGTTGCCTTAGTTATTTCAGATATAACTACTGACCAAATACACATTTGACAATCAAGTAAAGAAAGAAAGAACTTAAGAATATGATTTTTGTGGCAAAATCCTAGTATTTCACCATTATATTTCCTGTTTTTGGGTCTTGCCAATTTTATAACTGTGGCAAGTTAGGTTTCTACTTCATTCTAAATTGCTGTTATCTATAGATCACAGTCTGTAAACTCATTTGGTATGAGATATTTCCACCCAAAAATCATATTTCCTACTTGGGCAATTTTCTGCATTTCTCTGACAACAACAATCATATGATCAACATGAAACTTGAACTAAATGTCTCAGTCTGTTACTCATCATCATAAGTTCACAACAAAAACAAAACATTATCAATGTAAGAAGTAACACATAAAAAATGAAAAGCTTGGTGTTTTTGCCAACTTAATAATTACCCTGTCTTGATGAATATGAAAAAAAACAATTTTGCAATAAATACTCAGTTATAACTTATTGTATAATTTCTGAATTCAAGTTATTTTTTTACAACATTCACCTTGTCAGAACAGAATAAGTAAACTCAAACTGGACAAGTAAATCATAAAAAAATAGAGTATAATACTTTACAATACAAGTAGATCAGTCATTTTGGCAGTCTATGGCTGCGACTTATAATGGCCTAGTTATGGGCCAATATTTTGTTGTTATACCATAAATAACATTATGACTTTGCTGTAGACAGTGTAACCAGTCTAGTCCCATACATGCATTGACATTTACTGTGTAAGCATATGTCCCTATCTCAGTGCATTGTAATTTATACTCCATTGTTTTATAAAACCTCAGGTCAATTGCCAATCATTTTACTAGTTAACACCCATGTTTTTATTGAATAATTTATTGAAAAGTACTAAAAAGCTAACATTTAAGCTAAAGTACATATTGTATCATAGCTGCATCAATATCAAAAGACAAATTGTTTCACACAAAATGTTTCAGATATTTTGCAATTTTCAGGGGCAGATCCAGGATTTTAGATTAGGGGGGCGCACAGTAAAAATTTTGCAGAGTGGAGCTAGGCGAAAAATTTGTTGAGATTAAATTTTGAAATATTCTTCTACAGTGGGTGAAATGTGGATATCTTTTGTGGTAAAATTAGCAAGAAATTAAAGTTTCAACCTAAAAGTGCCAAAATTCTACCCCTGAAAGCTCTAAAAGAACCTACTGCTGGTTATAGTACATGTAGTCAGACAATTTACTACACATCTTAGCACCATATTTTTTACAAGATGCAGGTCTTGAAGTGGCTACTACTTTGTACAAAGGCTTTAAAAAGTTCAAATTAAGATGAAACAGAAGAAGCGCAAAAGGTTCCCAGTCATGCAAAAATCTAGTTTTAGTAACTTTTTCAGGTTTCATTGAAATCCATTAAGAGAAAAACATAAGTTTTGAAAATTATAAAAGGCTGAAAAAAGGACAGAAAACTGTGGTCTATAAAACTTACTACAAGTCTCTCTGTATTATATGTATTCTTTTAAATTGCTAAAAACACTATCAAATACTCATTCACTATCCATCTGCAGTACTGAAAACTGTACAGCATATGGATATTGAATACTTAGCAATGTAGAAATATACACCTTGTAAAATTTTTATACAGATAGACTTGTAACAAGTCTACGATCTTATGTCTTCCTTTTTCACGAACAACAAACTCCACAAAGACAAGTTATCAAGTACATTGGTAGTGCGTCATGGTGGTCACAAAAGGGATAGAACTCTGTATTATACATGAAACATTAAACAGAAATCAATTAGTTTATAGTAAACAAAATATTTTTTTGGCTTTTAAATTTGAAGATTGAAACTGATTGTTCTAGCCCAAGAATTAAAGACCACTGCTAATTACAATATTTGAGACATAAATTCTTCTTGTTTCCCACAGCGGACTTGTCAGTAAGAATTCTGGCCCTGTTTTATGTGTGATGTTACAATGACAAAGATTTATCAATTGAATTAACACCTGTGTTTAATTGTTTTAAGCTTTTATGTTATCTTTCATTGAGCATCTTCATAACATACTTAAAAACAAATTCCGATCAAATCTATAGAGCCGAGCTCAAAAGACAAAAAGTCAATAGTGATCAACAAAAGCTTTATCTTATGTCCTTTCATATGTGCTCAATCAAACGATTAACTCTTTTATATTTGATTTTTATAATCTAAGATAAACTATGTAGATTTAAGCCATTTGTAAACACAGTCATTTACTAAAAAGGGGAAAATAGAATTGGATATTGTTTAAAATCACAGTAAAACTTTCTATAATCAGCCGCCTGTAAATCTATCTGAAAAGACGTACTCAGTGATATTATGGACTTCACTGAGTTTGTATGAAACTATAGATTGTTCTACCATTTATCAGATATGCACTGAATAGTTCCAAAAGTGAAACCTTCTCACAATGTACTGTACCAGGATGGGAGAATCACTGAGTGCAACTAACTTAAAGGAAGATGATTTGAATCAGACCAAAAATGTCCTCATTGTAACAAAAGAATATTTTCCCAATTAATTAAGAGAAAAGAATCATGTTTGAAACAAAATATCTATTTCATGCTTTTACAGACTTTAATTAACCTATATAAGCCAAAAAACAAACAAAAAAGCTATTTTGATAAACTAACAACAAACAGATGCTACTCAGTTCTTTCAAGTCAGAACTATGGTATATGGGTACTATTAATTCATGATAGCATCCAAAGCCTGCACATTACAAACATGTCCTCCATCCACCTTGGATGGCCAAAAGTAAAAAAGTAATAAATTTATGTTAGACTCCAAACATTGAATTTGGTATCTCCAGTCAATAGTCCAATTTTTGTTAAAGACAATAAAAACAAGGGCAATTCCATTAGCATAACCAAACTAAATGGGTCCTCTTCATTTACTAAGGTTTCAGAATGGAAAACAATCCCAACACATTTACAGACAGACAAACACTCACCTATTACAGTCACTGTAGCATTAGCCATGATAGTCCCATCCTGGTTTGTTGCCACACAGCTATATGTTCCTTCATCAATTTTCTTCACAACACTAATGAATGTAACAGACTGAGCTGGTTCAACATGCCATCTTTTCTCCTGTATTGCTGGAAAATTACTAACTCCATCTTTTTGCCATGAGAGAACAAGATTTGGTGGTCCTGCTGCATGACATTCTAACTGTGCTGTTGTCCCTAGCTGTGCTTGTACATCCTTAGGTGTTTTAGTAAATAGGGGGATATCTGAAGAAAGTACAAAATAAGTTCACAGTAGAGCATGTAAACTAACCTTTATCATGTTATAAAATAATTTGATTCAATGATTATTTCTCATCTGAGCAATATGCTGGCATAAATGACTTTTGGGCAGTTAACATTTGTTCATAAACTGCTTCACGGTTCATGAAATGTAAACAGCCACAAAGTTGGTTATTTCGCATAATGTGGTCAAAAATTAAAAACAATCCTTAAATATTTGAAATCCTGCATCAGTAATAGAACTGAACTTAACTGGATCCTAAAGTTTTAGAAACTGAGATTTGAATTGAAAAAAAACATATGTGAAACTTTTATAAAACATTACTTATAAATAAGTGTCATGACACTCTATAACTCAATTTCTACACAACTACAAAGATATTGTGATGCATTTTATTTTTCATCTTCCTTTGAATTGTATGAAAAATTAAGATGCCATATAGGACAGAAGCAATGTTCTAGGATTTTTCAGAAATTGACGTTTCCTCGGAAAAAATCCATATAAAATCAACTTTCCCACATTCAATAACTGCTTTCCTAACAAAACAAATCCTTACAGCATATGAAGTTTTCAACGTGCCACGGGTAAAGTGTAACAAAGTACCTAACTTTCCCTGACCCAAATTTTACTTGCCCCGGGTAACGAGAAATATGAATGCTAAAAAACTGAGAAGGTTTTGGTTCAAATCTGGCTCTAAAATTCAAAAGCTTGAAGGCATTTTCATATTTTCCAAATTTTTGATAATGTAATATAGTCATATTGCAATGATCAAATGATCAAAGATTACAAAAATCTGATAGGGACAATTCTTTTGTTAAAACTATCTCAGTTCAATATCCATGATATTGGAGAATTCATTATAAAATTTTGACCTGGTTAAAGGCCCCCCAAAAAATATTAGAAAATATCCTTCTCATTTCACCTCAGAATTTTGGTGCACTCAATTTAATAAATTAACCATAACAATATCCTAAACAAATGAATATACATATAACAGTATTTGATGATGTAGATCTATAATTCAATTTAATAAGAGGTCTACAAAATGAATGTGTAGCTTGATTCATCAATAGACAGATTTACTCTTATCTTGTCTACATGTGAAAAAATTGTTTTAATAATTATTTTTGTTCAGTAATATTGCCCATGTTATCAAAATAGATTAGTTTAGAACAAAATTCTATACTGTTCCTCATCGAATACATTTGGAGGGGACCCTGGATAATATTCAGTTAATTTGGCTGAATATGCTTTAAAAGGTCATTTTGCCATTTTGCCCTAGTTATTTCAAGATTAGTGAAGGTTCATATGTATATCTGATTTTAAATTACAAATTTAAAATTCATAACATAAAGTATCAATTCTAATTATTTAATATACTCAGTAATTATGTTTAAATATCTGTGGGTGATACAGGTATAAAAGGGATTGTTTAATGAAGATGAGTAACAAAAAGCATTATAATTGTACCATGACCCTGTTGTATATCTTGGTTTTGTTTAATTACAGTCCTGGGATAAGACAATAATTATTCATATCCTGTATGAATGGCCATGATATCATGAGAGACCACAGTACTTCACAAAGGATGGGTTTACAGTCCTAAAATGCTAGGTCATGAAATAGATGTCTTTTCATGTTCTGTCGATATTTCATTGTGACCTTTTATTTGTTCACAGTTCTCCTGGAGTTTCTTTTAACACTTAAGGCTGGAACTTGGCAAATATAACCCTACTTAAGTGTCACTAGCGGCCACGCTTTCTGCAATTGGTCCCAGTACTATATATCACTATGTTAAATCCTTGAATTTTCACTCACAAGGGGTCCTAATTAGCATACTGTTATACCCATTTTATTTCAATGGTCTCTGTTTAAATGGTATATTCAACCTTATGATCATTTAATAGTACAAAAACTGAAAGATTCAAGATCTAAATAAACAGTAAAACAGACAATTTTCTATGCTTTTAAATAAAATTTGTCAACAGCTATAAAAATGTAAATAAACCATTTTACCTCCTGAAGATCATAAGAAACTAGGGTATTAAAAACTTACTTGTAGTGTCTTACTTCATGCTTGTTAATTGTAATTTATTTTAATTAGCAATTTTTATACATGTGCTTATGATGTAATTTCATCATAGCCATGTTTGCCAATGTTTGAAACAAATGCAGATCATTGTAATTTATTTTTTTACTTTAAACTAACATATTTAACAACATACTCTACAAAATAGTATAAAGTCTAAAGTATGAAATTGTTCTTCATTTTGAATACATGTATAAGACTTGGTCATATATATGAAAGAGTTTCCCTAAGAAATACCAATATGCACTTTATTTTTTGGTGGTTTTTATTTTCGCAATTAGTGATCTTCAAACATTTTCACTTAGGTTTATGTTTTGTCTTAAGTAACCATATGCTAACTGCTTTGTATGAATATTGTTGGGTACTTAATTTTACAAATGATTATTGAATGATTATTGTTCTGAATTTCATTGAAAAAATACATTGCAACAATAAGTGAAATTACAGTATAGCAGTCCATTTGTTTAATATTTCAGTATATTACTTCTCTGAATTGAGTATTTATTTATTAAAAATTCTTTATGCAATACAATGAAAAGTAAAAAAAAAATTGTTTTCCAATTTATTCAACGATAAATGAAAATAAACAGAAAAAAACAGGCTTTGAATACAAAATGACAAACAAATTATTTTAAGACCATTTGCCCCTTATCATTGCTGATCACGTCTTCCCAATCAACAAATAAAAAAGAAATGGAAAATAACTCCCACAATCATAAATAAATCAAATAAAAATGTATTTGAATTGTTGCAATTTTTTAACATAGTCATGCTTTGAAGTATTTGTAATATCTTTCTATTAATATCATAGGCAAATAATGAAAACAAAACAATTTCTTTCATTTAATACACATCCTTTTGAAGTTTAAACCTACCTTATCAAATTTCCATCTATGGTAAATTTGGTTTTTTTTTGTTTTTTTTTTATCAAAGCTTATCATCTTTTGCATTAGCTTAATTTTTTACTAGAATAGTGATAAAGGTATGAGACTTCAAAGAGACTTGTTAAATTAAAATTTCAAAGGTAAATCATGTTCTCTTAGTAATAAATATACCTGTGTACAACTTAATATTTTGTTAGATTTTATTTTTTCAAAGTTGCACCCTATAAAACATGAAATACATCCACAAATCAATGACAATGGGAGGTTATACAAGCAAGTAGCTGAGAAGGGAGAATTAAGGAAGCCTAAGCAATCAGAGAAACTTTATTGGTTCAAAAATATAACTTTAAAATATTATTTTTTTATATTATTAAACATTATATATCATGTTAAACAGGCTTGTACTATTCAATAACTTGTCTTCTAATAAATGTCTTTGAAATTGACAGAGATCTTTATGATTTGTTTGTCATATAATTCTTTCGTCATAATGCAACAAAATATAGCATTCATTTATACCTAATAGACTGCTATTAGTCTCAACCTTTGCCCTCTAGCAATATGGATTTTGATATCCATATTAATTCATATTGACCCTTTACAATAGATTTGTACAATGACTTTGATATTTATATATTATCTACTGCACAATGAGAATAAATCTGAGAAAAAGTTTATGGACTTAATAAAGAGAGAGATATAAGAGTAAAATGGTGTTTCATATAGTTTTATAGAAAATTTCTTTTATCACTATTATCTTTGTTCAGTCCATACAATGAAGAGCTTATTTCTGCATATAAGATGCCAATTAATGTACATGTGCATATATGCATAGAATTTCTATTATCTGGATACACTTTTTCTACAAATTTGTAAGTACATGTATTTGGCATGAGAAACAGATATCATTTTCAACTCTTTATTTCCTACAAAGCACTTAACACTGCACTGTAGTTTTTCATTACTAAGTAATAAGTATTAATTACATGCACTTTTGAGTAAAACAGGTTCTTGTATTTTATTATGTAATATATATTTTAATATGTTGAAATATTTGAAAAAACAGGCTCATTATTTCAAGCCAACACACCCTAGATTTTATGTGGATTAAAAAGAACTTGGACGGCCTCCGTTTTTGTTTGTGAACAAATCCATATTCTCACTGACGATTAATTTTCAAACATGATATTAAAACTCTGAAAGAGATCTGAGGTTCATTTGAAATTAAAATCATGGCACAGACAACTCCCTTTTCACTGATTATTTAGATAAAAAGGTTCCATTGCCATATATTCAAATAATAATTGTCCTTGTTTGATAGTTAAACCAATTCTCAAATTTCAATAAAACCTTTTAAGTAGGAATGATATATAGATAATACATAGATCAGAACTAGAGAAAAAATGTTGAACAATAAACCAAATATTGTATAACATATTTGATTGAATTAGCCCAGAGAACTGTCATAGTCCTTTTTTAGTTGTCACATTTCTTTGTTGACTTGTTACATTCTCATGGTGTTTTTTGTCTGCTAATATAGCAACCCTGAACAGATTTAAAAAACTAGCATATTTCATTGGAACCAAGTCTGGTGAGAAAGAACTTCAGCTGACAAAAATATAGATTTATTAAGACTCAGGCCTATTTCATTGTCCTGCTCTATCATATTTAATGAAGTGGTGTTATTACATTTAAGCCTTACGGAATTTTCAATTTTAAAAATCACTAATTGAATGTACTTGAGAAACTTTAACTTCAAAACCATGTTTTGGCAATGATATTTAATAACATATGCTATCAATGTAATAGCCTTTTAACCATATATACAGTTATTTATTGCAATAGTTTTAGATATATTTGATAACAACATTCCCAACATTTTTGCCATGATTTTTATTATGAAATATTGTATAACACCTGAAGAAAGTCATACTTGTAATATTATTCATATGCATGAAATATTTTTATTAAAAAAATGTTAAAACATTTTATTCAGTTTTTTTTTTTACATTCAAAGAAATTTATTTGTTCACTTCAATCTCATCCTTTAAATTATGGGGAAAATTTTTTTCTTAAAGAAATGGGGTGCCCTATCGAATTATATTTAACAGCAATAATATTTACCTTTTTAAACCTCTAAGTTGATATAATTTCAATACAAAGTAGTTTATTTTACCTTTGATTTACTTAGATATCAAAACAAATATTACCTACCTGTTCTAGCCAGGTGAAAAGTACAGGTGATGATCAAAACTGCTACAGCAACTCTATCCATTTTCTCACTTGGAAAATTTATACCGCGAAATCGTAAAACACATATTTCTATCACTTGTAGTAAAAAATAACTTTATCCACTATAAAGAAGGAAATTGGGTAGATTTAACCGGCAGGTCCCTATTTTACTTCTCCCTTTTGTTAACACCAATTCTACAAATCCACAGTGTAAATTATTGTTCTTAATTAAGCCAGGTTGAGCAGATAAATTGTCAAAAGTCAATCCAGTCGTTTTAAATCCATTTTTGGCAATATTTACACCCGTAAAACTTTCTCAACTTCACCAAGTTCATGACCTGCGCAAAGAAACTCGCAGGCTTTGACTTGTCTGCGCATAACAAAAGCACATGGGTTTGACAGTCAATACACTACACGTACAGGTGATCTATCATATCCACCTTTGGATCGTAACGACATTCTTTTTTTTGTTATGCTCTTGCTGACCTCAATTTTAATAAATAATTGAAATACAACAAATCGTGGCTATTGATGCATGGCAAAGGTAAGTATACTAATAATATATACCTAAGATCATGTGAGACACTCAGGTGGTTTACAATAAAAACATGGGAAAATATCTTCACCATGTATCACATGTTTCCTTATGCGTTTTTGATACTTTAAGGGACAATGACTCAGTCTCTCATCAATTAATATCTATATAAACTTGTGCGACTGCTTTTAACGCCCTCAAATCTATCTCTATAGATCTAAATTCACAAGCCTTACTCAAGTCAGAGGAGTTTTGTATCAAAGTTTCACATCAACAAAAGTGTAAAGCTATCTCACATGCACATGATTTCAGGTTAGATTCGAGTATATATGAGTATACCAGTAAATGGACTCATTGGTTGTCATTTCCCACACAGCTCTTCCTTTTTATGAGATCGTCCATGTAGAAATCAGACGGCTCCTGTGATACGGGTGGCACAGGGTAAATTTTATCCAAACAAATTATTTGTTCCAGTGTATTGCTTATCTCATATTGATAATATTCTGCATCAAAGTTCATTATCTATCAACTAAATTATGAACAGATCAAAGAGTTATTTCCGAAAGAAAGAACATCGTTTAGCTTGATCCTTTAATCTCAGTTTCCGCTATATAGATGACATATTATCTTTCAACAATCCTAATTTTGGGAATTTAATTGTACATCGCATCTACACCAAAGAACTTGAGATAAAGGGTACTATAGACACTGGGAAGTCAGCCTCATATCTTGACCTACACTTCAAAATCGATGGTAAAGGAAAACTATTGACCAAACTTACGACAAACGTGATGACTTTTCGTTCAAAATTGTCAATTTTCCTTTCATCTGTGGCAACATGCGTATGGAGTGTTCATATCACAACTCATACGTTATACCAGAGCTTGCCGAGATTACGCAGACTTTTTGTATCGCGCTAGAATTCTAACAAATAGGCTTCTGGAGCAGGGTTATGTTGCTACAAGATTGCAATTATCCCTACAAAAGTTTTATGGCCGTCATCATGAACTCGTGGATCGTTACGGTGTATCCATTTGCGCCATGAAAACTGATTTGTTCAACGTGTCATAGTTTTCCTTTCCTTTTTCGTCTACCCTGGACTTTAATTTTTATGAGCAATTCGGCGGGTGTTTCTAGAAAAGCAGAGGACGCTTACCCTACCGGTGCACCTGGTCCATACTCCCAGTTTTTAGTTGAGTCCGAGTTGCTCATTTAATTTTGTTTCTTTATATGTATGATTTTAGTTACTCTATGTTCTTTGTTGTGTATATCTGTTTTCCTTGTCTGGTCTTTGTCCCCGGATTACATTCTTTTGGTTACCGCTATAACCTTGGTTCACTTGATTACTCTTTCACATTTTGTAGTTCTTTCTATGTAATTTATTTCATTCTTACCATCTATACACAGAAAGCAATATAATTAGTCAAGCTAGTTCATTATTTGTTGTTATAAAAACAATTGAATATTCTTCATATTTTTTCACATTTGTCTCTAGGATAAATTTCGGGTCCTAGGTAAGAGACTCCGTTGCGTAACAAGTTTTTGTTGTCTTTTGATTTGCTTTCTCATGTGTCACCTCTGCATCATCTTTGCTCTCTCTGTGTGTGTATGTGTGTGCGTTCAAACATACGGTATCGTCCCATAATGATTTTCTTGGACAGTCACAGACTTGGTCTCGTACATTCATTACTATATGTGCTGAGCGCTGTGCCGGTGGTCCAAAATCACATGACTTCTGGCCAACAGTTAAACCCTTTCTTACCAACAAAGGGGGAATATGTCAAAAAGAGACAATAATATCTGATAATAATGAATTAATTATAAACCAAGATGAAGTCAGTGAACTATTTAATGATTTCTTTGTAAACGTTGCAAAAAACATCGGCAACACGGATGTAAACATAGATGACACCCATCCTAGTATTACCGCCATTAAAGGAAATATGCCGGAATGCCAGGACAATTTTTTTTCATTTTCTCAAGTGGATGAACCCCGTGCAGGTCCGGGTGTTAAAAGAATAGGCCTGCAGCAGCGCTAAGCTTGTCGTAAAAGGCGACTAAATAGTGCTCAGAACCCTAGCCAGGGGCTAGGGCGCTTTGCCCACAAAGCAACTGGGATGTGCCCCCCAGGTGGTTGAATGGGGTACCCCTGGCGTGTTACATGCTGGGGTTGTCATGCTATAATATGGAAAACCTGACCGCAAACCATAGTGGTGCACCGTGTTGGGAAAGATGCCACGTTCCTTGCACGTTAAAGAACCCTACTGTGGTATTCTCCAGGAGTAGGAACTATAGGGCTCCGCCACAGGAGGCTAAATTGCCCGACCCTACCCACCTCTCCCTATTTCCAGTGGCAATCAAAATTTGTCGACCCCATTGTCCTTGTGTCCCATCCCTTTCATTTCATCATCATTTCATGTTCATTTTATCATCAATTTCATGTTCATCGTCTGAATATAGCTGAAATATTGCTGCTCGGACTTAAAACCCCCCCCCCCCAAAAAAAAAAAAAACAACTCAAGTGGATGAAGATCAATGTGAAGAAGTCTACTGGCATTGACGGCATATCTCCTAAACTTTAAATACCGACCTTGTTAATATGTCCCTATCCTCCTCAGTATTTCTAGACAAGCTTAAAGTCGCTCAAGTAGCCCCAATCCATAAAAAGAATAGTGTTCTTGAGAAGGGCAATTACAGGCCTGTCAGTGTCCTTCCAACTATTTCCAATTTTTTAAAAAATTCTATTGAATCTCAGCTTGTCAAGTATTTTGACACTATCTTTAATCCTTATTTGGCCGCTTTTCGATCAGGTTTTGGATGTCAGTCAACTTTATTACGTGTGACTGAAGACTGGAAAATAGCTTTAGATAAAAATGAGTATCTTGCTGCTATTCTGATGGACCTGTCTAAGGCTTTTTATTGCCTTCCTCATGATCTACTACTTCTCAAGTTAAAGACTTACGGCCTGTCTACACAAGCTTTAAATTTACTTAATAGCTATTTATCTGAGAGAACACAATGTGTAAAGATTAACCAAACTCTCAGCTCAATGAAAAATATTTACAAAGGGGTACCACAAGGCTCTATTTTAGGATCTATTTTGTTCAATATTTTCATCAACGATTTATTTTATTTTGTTAAACATTGTTCTCTGTACAACTATGCAGATGATAACACTTTGTCAAAATCGGATAAATCTATTGATGTTGTAATTAAATGTCTACAAGATGATAGCAAACAGTTAATTGACTGGTTTTCCTATAACAAGATGCAGGCAAACCGAGAGAAATTTCAGGCCATATCTCTTGGGAAGAAAACTCATGATAAAAAAGTTATTTTTGATGTTAACGGTATTTCCATTTCACGTGTAGAAGAAGTTAAATTACTGGGAGTTACTTTGGATTTTAAATTAAATTTTAATACTCATATTTCAAATACATGTAAGAAGGCTGCTAGGCAATTAAATGTTCTCAAGCGTATTGGTAAAAATTTAACTACGCTTGGGAAACTAACCATTTATTATTCTTTCATTATGTAAAATTTTAGCTACTGCCCTTTGACCTGGCACTTCAGTGGCGAAACAAATTCAGCAAAAATTGAGAAAATTCAAGAACGTGCGTTCCGTTTTATTTATGACGACTTTGACAGTACATATGATTCGCTTTTGGACAAATCAAAATTACCATCTCTGAAAACAAGAAGGATGCGCACAATTGCCTTGGAGACCTTCAAAATAATTAATAAAATGAGCCCTTGTTTTATACAAGATTTAGTCGAAATAAGAAATAATTCTTATAATTTCAGGTATGTAAAAAAAGCAGTGGTACCCCCAGCCCAGAACTACAGCATACGGTAAAAAGTCTTTCAGGTACGAGGCAGCCAAATTATGGAAAGAACTACCAAATTCGGCCAGAGAGATCACATCTTTTGACCAGTTCAAAAATTATATTAATAGGTGGTGCGGTGATCAAAAATGTTTTTGTAGTTCATGCAAGTTTCATGGTGGTCTGCCTCCTGCCTGAGAAACTTAAACCTGTTTCATTTTGCTCTGCTGTCTGTCCCTTTATTTTAAACTCCACAGTTTTAGTTGCCCATGCTTATTTTATATTTTAGTTGTCCTCTTTTTTTTTTATTATGTTTTGTTTCTAATACATTATGCTTTATTTTCTGGTGTTACAGTGATCACTGATCAGCGAGGCATAGCCATCTGCTCACTGGCATTGTAAGATTAGAAAACTTTTGTTTCCACTATTTTAGTTTGTGCATGCATGTTTTTTATTTATTTGTAGTCGGTTAAAGAGCACTTCAGTGCTCGTGTTATTTTATTATTTGTATATATATGCCGACTTTAAATAAAATTTACTTTACTTTACTTTACTTTACTTTACTTAGCTACTCACAAGCTCTGTCATAGTTAGTGCTTAATTGTCAATATACAAGTCCAGCCTTTCTCCACGTTAAACATATCTTTTTTTTTTAGTTAAGAGCTATTAAATTCCTCAGATTAAACTATCAAGAGAAATCCGATAATTCACAAATCATAATGTAACTTGCATGAACTACAAAAACATTTTTGATCACCGCACCATTCAAATCTCTAAAAATTCTATATTTGCAATTTGATAATTAGCTCTTCTTCGAGATTCCGACGACCTTACTCTGAATTTTGACCAAAACAAAAGCCGAGAAAAAATAGACCAGCAATGAGATTTTCAATGTTTCCATCACAGGTCGCGATCGAAAGATGGGAAAAGAGCGGCAGATGAATTTACTGACAATTGGGTAATGAATAAGATAACATGATGGCAGGAGAGGGGGGATTAAATTTGTGCCCTCTAATTGTCTACAAGTTATACACATTTCGTCTAAGAAAACAAAAATTAACCTACAAGAAAAATTAAAAGGGTATAAAATAGCTGCAAATATTAATGTGTAAATATTAACTTTAAAGTAAACGTAGTTCACCATCAAAATAAAGAAAGTCAACTACATGTACCATTTAATTCGTTACGAAAAAAAAACCCTGAGAAATTAAAAAGCCAATCCTAAGTTTCGTAATTACAGTGATATCTGATATTAAACAGATGATATTTACGTAAAGTCTCCATAGAAAATCAGAGGAAAGGGGCCAAACTGCCATTACCGTGTCAACAAATAAGACATGTACATTATAAAACAGTTGAATGTCATTGGTATTATATTCTGGCAGATAATTTGTGGTTTCACTAACATTTTCAGTTCTATAGCACCGTAAAAAGGGACCAAATTTTACCGGTTAACAATTACATATGGTTTCGTAAAATCAAATTAAATCTATAAATTAGAAATACAAGATGTCAAACATTCTAAAAACTGATTTAAAAGTGCATGTTACTTAAATTTGTATAATTACTTCATTGATTAGCCGATAACACACAATTCCTCCTGTGATTTTTTTCTTTTAATTCGAAAGGCTGGCTTAACAAAAGCAACTGAACATACATAAATAGTAAGTCGTGATTTGCAGAAAACTTTTCGTCGTTCTATTTTAGGTCTTATGCACTGTTTAATGAACAATAACCAAGAAGGAAACACTGTACTAGAACGTGATTTTGTCTAGTCATTAGTACAGAGAGGAATAACTTAACAGACACGAAAGATCAATCGGAATTTGAAATTGCCTATGGTATACCGATGGATACTCATATAGAGCGTTCACTGTTTTTTGGCAATTTTTTCCCTTACACTCCGACCAACACAAGCTCCGAGTTAAGCTTGTGTTGGTGTAAGGAAGAGCTAATCTTAATGGCCCCATCAAGCTTCCGAAATTTGACTTTTGTTTTGAGTTGCTCATTTCCACAAGTTGTTTTTGTAACAAGGCTAATGGGTTGGAAAATATAGAAATCTATGTTTTTTTTTCTTACTGATATATCTTGATTTTGAACTAATTTGGCTTATATGAAGGATAAACAAACGAAGATAAACTTTCCCACTACAAATTCAGTAAATGAGGGGTTTATTCCGTTAGTTTGTTAGAATTTATGTTTGGTGTAGTACATAATTTTAAACGCGAAGAAAAGGTTTCCATAATTTTTTATGAGACTTGTTCTCACGAGCCAATGTTTATGTATTTCGAATATTCTCATTGGAGAAACATTCTTATTTATTATATCCCTCAAACAAAGTTTTGGGGGTAAATAGGTTTCACCCTGTCTGTTCATACTATTTTCTTAGCAACATGCATCATTGTTTTGAAACTTTGCGTGATGTAATATAACCACACGGAGAGGTGCATAATGTCAGGAGTTTATGTTAGGACAAAATTGTAGAAATGACGACTGCTGAACGTAGGCGTTCTTCAGCATTGGTGTTTTGCCTTGTCCGCAACTCCTCCTCCACGACTTGCAGGATTACCATATTGAGATGTGCATATTGTGTGGAATTCATGTTTACAGTAAATTTCTGTCATTGTATTGTCAACAACCACAAAACAGTACTGATTGTGGTTTGGAGTTGGATATTTTAGAAGTGGAAACAAAGTTGTGTGTCAAAAGTGCATAGTTCACCCCATAAACATTGTGTCCAGTTTTGATCATGTGACCACATTGGTCCTCAAATGTACAGGGTTCAACAGGCTGTGGGGTATTTTTTCCGTTAGGGGTAAAGTCTAGGGTTTTATACCGATTTCAGTACACCCCTAACGAACAGAAGCAGATTTTCCTTTCTTTCATGTTGCTGTTCGTTCTTGAAACATTACCAATTGTAAACCCAAACCCATTTATGTTAGATAAAGTGTTAGTAGTGAATTATTAGCCATCTATCGGACCTATACTTTTAGTACATGATTTCATCTCTACAATCTAATTGCTTTATTATTAGATCCATCCGTTCGTTTTCCCACATATCTTGTAAGCACGACCCCTAAACCGTCCTATTGATGGTAATTCATTGAAATTTCCCAGGAATGTAGACCCCCTGCAAAGGGAGATTATCCAATTTAAGACTATTAAACATATTAAACAAATGCGTACGAATTTGCATAAAAGCATAAAACCGTCCGTACACTTGTCGAACTTCGAATGCTCGGGATGGAGTTTTTAAAAGGTAAATTGATGTAATTGTGTTAAAAAGTATTATATACATTTTGATACCTTTTTCACACGGAGTGTTCTGTTAAAAGGTAGAAAGTGGAGCCAGGAGCCTGAATCGCTCACCTTGTTTATTTTTTAGCCTTTTAAGGACAACAACTCTAAACAATTTTTACCCATTGAAGACTTTTGTACACATTATCATAAGGATCATTTCATCAATGAAAGTTTTTTTTCTCTATCTATTATAGTTTTTGAGATATTGGCTGAAAACTACAATAAAAATCATAATATGCCTTTCAAGGGCAATAGCTCTAACAAGGAGTTGTAAGACAACTTTTACCTAAAGAATACTTCTGTAGGCCTTATCAAAAGGATCAGTTTATCAGCTGAAAGTTTTTTTTCTATCAATTATAGCTTTAAGAATATTGGTTGAACACTGCAAAAAAAAACCAAACAAAAACGACATTTTTCGCCTTTCAATGCCAATAACTCTAACAAGGAGTCGCCCGATAACTTTTGTAACAATACAGACTTTTGTACAGCTCTTCAAGCTGAAAAACTAGAGTCACGTTTATTTTTCAATATCTCTTGTTTTGAGATATACAATGTATGTATAAATTGGTGACTTCACCCCATGTGGTTTAGAAAATAGCATAGGCGGCCATTTTTTACGATTACCAAGAAGGATGCTGGTAACCAAGTTTGGTAAAGAAAATTGAACTATGGACGACAACGACGAAGAACGTCAAGTGCATGGTGAGGCCAGGTGAGCTATAAATGAAAAAAATGGTGTCCGGAGGTTGGAACTTAGTTGCCTTTGAGATATCGTTCATCTGGTTTGAAAAATACACGAACAAAGCAGCAAAACTAATAAAAATCCAATTTTCCGGATTCTGCATATATCAAATTATTTTTTTTCCTTATAACATAACATTACATATCTATTATATTACCGAATCAAGAGCCAACATGGCGCAAGAGGAGTTGTACATATAACATTGCAGAGTAACACGAATTAACTGATATAACATATATAAGACATACATTCTTTACAAGTTTGTATATTACATTATAAATCAAAGATCAAAATATTTATGCGGCAAATCAGTCCTTTTCAAGAGCTAGTTTAACAACAGACTAAAGAAATCCTGAAACAAGACTGGTAAAACAGCAATGCCCAATAAAAAAATCGTTTTTTTTGCGTGAGCCTGGAAAAATAATCCAAGAAGGTATTGTGCCAGCGCTAGTATAATAGCACCTTAGATATTTTACCGGAACCTGCAAAATAGCCACTGTATTAGAACGAAGTCTTCGACCCACCGCAGATTTCATGCGCTTGTCCACATGTAGTCAGGAGATGTTGGTCATTATGTGTCTTTGTGTCGTTCGGTTAGCCTGGTGGATTGTTATTATTTTTGTTGTGGAGCCTTCCACCGCTTACCTAAAGATGTGTTTATACGTGTTGAAGACCTTCGGTAATCTCTGAAAGTATTTCGTATTTTGTATCTAGGTTATACGCTGGTGCATTTGTTACGTTATTTTTTTCTATCATAACGTAAATCGATGTTCAAAGTTACGAAAGCCCATTGAGCTCATTTTCGTAGACTGAAAAAAAGAATTTTTTCGCGTGATAACGCGAAACTTACGCGAAATAATGCGAAACTTATGCGAATTAACGCGAAACGTTCTTGTTCGTATTTATAAAGGAAGAAGAAAACATTTGATTTGTCTGTCTGTATTTTTACACTTGGACTTTATATTTTCCCCTAGAATTTTCAATTTTTCTTTTTTGTGTTGGAGGTTGAAATGTGGAGATTAAAATTGTTCTTCATATAAAGTAGTACCGATGTTTTGTTTGGTCAAACGAATCATTTATGAAACTTATCAAGAATGAAAGTGGGACGAAAAGAAACCAAAACATCAAACAAAAAAGGCACAAAAAAAACCCAAACAAACAAACAAACAAACAAAAGCAAAAGCAAACAAAAATAAAAACAAAAACAAAATAAAAACAGAATATTGGAGTAACACTCACCTTTGGTGTAAAAGGTCATGACCTCAAAAATATTAACGACAACAGAAAAGAATTTCATTCGTTTTATTAATGCCGATAAGTGCTAACTACTAGCGAGGGGGGGGGGTACAAATTACCTAGCCCCCCTATGATTATATTGCGATCACCATGAAGCTTTGATATAAGAAATTGTGGCCGCTAAATAGATTCTTGCTTGTCGTTGATTCAAAATGCTTTCATTTGAAGGAGAAATTTATGAATGACCATCATGGCAGCGAAGGAACTCACTGCTACGCTTGTTTCAACTAAATGGTAGACATTAATTTTGGAAAAAAATAAAACCTAGGCCTCCATAATGCGTATTTTCATAATATATATAAAGTATTTCGCGTTATTTTGCGAAAGGTTTGCTTTATTACGCATAATACGCGTAATATTTTTTAGTCTACGAAAATGAGCTCAATGGGCTTTCGTACAAAGTCATTGCTCACAAATTATGGATAAAAATAAATTCTTGTAAATGTAATACTGTAAAAGACATAATATAATGTCAATATATTCAACTTTGAAAACAAAATAAAGGAAAATAAAGATAATTAACCCAAAGAAACTATGACAGCAATTAAAGAACTTGGGATATATTAAAAAAAAAAAAAAAAAAACAGATACAGCAAAAATTGTTCTAAATATTGATGGTAAAAATTGTCACAATCAAACTAGTATTGTTATTTCAATAGCTTATTCACTATAGTGGGCGTCACATAAATAACATACTGTTAAAATTTGAATAAAAATATTTTCTACGACTTTATTGACACCTACCGTCGTTTAAATTGTCTTAAATGACTTGCTCATTCGTTTAGCCAAACGGCTTCTCCCTAAACATTGAATCGTTAAATTCCGGTCAGATTTTAATTCTAGGTGGCAATATTTACATTGTAAAAAGTCGGCCATGTTTACAGTGATCGGGTTGCTAGGAGATGTTGTTTACGTTTAAATGGTTTGTCCAAAAACCGAAGAACCCAGAATGCAATTCGGCGTTATTTCGGATATCTCGGATTTATTTTACGCGAACAACGTATAATACCGAGAAGTTGATCAAGCAGACGATTGTCACCGGAGTTCGACGGGAACTTACGCACTTCGTTTGTAAACAAATCGTCCCGTAAAAACCAACATGGCGGATATTAGTATGGGATTTTCCCGTAAGGATTTGTTACGCATGATTTAAGCTGATAAGCGACTTGTTTTTGAGAAGCTGTTTGGCTAAACGAATGAGCAAGTCATTTAAGACAATTTAAACGACGGTTGGTGTCAATAAAGTCGTAGAAAATATTTTTATTCAAATTTTAACAGTATGTTATTTATGTGACGCCGAGTATAGTGTAGCCGAATCTTTGGTTAAGAAGCTTCCAACGTGCAGCAAAAGGTATTCTCTCTTGTAGCGATGCAATAAAGAAATTTTATGAAAAGGTATTTCATGGTAACCTATATTTGAAAGTAGAACCTGTCACTGACAATTTTGTACTGAAAGAGTTGCAGAATTTGAGTAGTTGCAAAAGTACGAGACTTGATGGAATCCCATCTAGATTTTTAAAAGATGGAGCAACCGTACTGACAAAACAAGTTACTTATATAATAAATTTGTCAATAATCAGTGGCATAGTTCCTGATCACTCCAGCTATGCTAGAGGTTGTCTGACTTGGTGCCGTCCTAACCTCTAGCAACTGACATGCTGAAAGCCACCGCAAATGTTAATTAGCTAAACATATGATTTTAAATACTTTGTCTTTTATTTATATAAAAGAACTTTAACCTACCGGAAATCGAACGATAAAAATCCTAAATCTGTTAAATGCCTGGAATACATTTGTAATGAAGACAGTTGTCAAAATGACCAGCAATTTTGAATTAGGTCACTAATTTTACGGAATACAATATATTTTTGACAAAACGAACTTAAAGTTGGTAAAGGCAATTCGTTGGTTAATTTGATATGTTCGTTTCGCATATTTTAGAATCCGTATTTTTATCAACCGAAATTACACACTCAAAAAGCTAAAAACCAAATATGAAGTTCATTTCAACTGCTTTTACAAAGGATTTCCAGGATTGCTGGATTTTCTCATCAGGTAGGTCATTGTTTTTCTTTAGTTTAGTCACTTTCTCCCGTGTAATGGTAAAGAAACGGTATAAAACGTTTTAAATGGAAAATAGTTTATTATAATTCAGCCGATATTAAGGAACGGCGGAACGAGCGTTATGCAATATGGCGCTCGGAAGTAAGAGGTTGGGATATGGAGGAACGGAATTCCAACCTCTTACGTTGTAGGAGTAAGTTCCTGATGAATTAAAAGCTGCTAGAGTTTGTCCAGTTTACAAAAAAAATAGTCGACTTAAAGGTTGAAATTACCGACCAGTTAGCATTTTGGCAATTGTTTCTAAAATTCTTGAAAAAGCAATTAGAAAATTATTTAGTTAAAAATAATTTACTCTATTATTTACAATCAGGGTTTCGTTCAAAATATTCCACTGATACTTGTCTAATTCAGCATATTAAAACAAAACAACAAGGTCTCTATACATGCATCATGATGTTAGATCTCCGGAAGGCGTTCGACACAGTCTACCATAGCATACTTTGTAAAAAACTTATACTTATGGGCATTGATTCTATAAAATGGTCTGAATCTTATTTAACCGACAGAAAGCAAATTTTCTTGATGTAAAATGTGGTGTTCCATAAGGTAGTACATTGGGGACCTCTTTTATTTTTATGTTATGTTAATGACATGAAAACAAGTATTCTGATCGTGAGTTACTTTTATATGCTGATGATATCACGATTTTTTTCACATCAAGATCCAAATATTATTTCATTAAGACTTGGTAGTGAACTTAGTTCGTGCAGTGAGTGTTTGGTTGGCAATAAATTATCTCTCCGTCTTGGAAAAACTAAATGTATAATGTTTGGATCAAAAAGAAAATTAAAAAAGATGAAAGAATTCAAAATTGATGTAATGGTCATACAATTTTATGCCAAAAAAAGTGATAAATATTTAGGTCTATGTATTGACCAATTCACATATGAGGGGATAATTGTGAATAACATAGTTAGTAAAGATAATGCAAGACTCAGTTTTTTATACAGATACAAGAAAATGTTTATCCGAAAAATCGAGAAAAGTTTTTGTATGACCTTAATACAGTGTCGTTTCGACTACTCTTGTTCATCATGGTTTTCTGGTTTAAACAAAACATTGAAAAATGAACTTCAAGTAGCACAAAATAAGAAATTCGTTTTATAAAAAAAACTTAGACTTTCGATCAAGCATAAAATATCCAGTGCTTCAAGAGATTGGTTTTTTAAATGTTGAAAACGGGGTACGGCATTGTTCACAAAATTATGTTCAATAAATGACCATCGTATATGAAAAATAGCTTTGTTAAACTTAGAGATAGTCACTCTTATAACACAAGACCCAGTCAGCACAACTTTTTTTGTACCACCTGTTTAGGGAATGGCAGAAAATACATTTTACTACAATTCTATTAAAGATTGGAATTATTTGCCAAATGAACCGAAATTATTGCAAATCATGATGCTTTTAAAAAGGGGTAAAAGATTATCTGTTTGAAAAATTGAAGTTTTGAACATCAATGTGATTTATAAACTGATTTTTACTATATGAATTATTTTTGTTTAGGCAATTCGCCTACCCTTGTTGAATTTATAATATGGTATACATCTAATTGAGCTTAATAAGTTCATATTACCAGTTCATTTTATGTTTTATTGTGTTATGTCTTGTCATTTGTCCTATGTAATTTAATTGTATATACATGTCATATATAATTTGATCAAGGATTTATATATAACTCATTGGTTCGATATTATGTCTAAATAAATATCTATCTATCTAGTATAACATCGTCCTCTTAATGTTTGCCCTAGAATTATTTTGTGAAATGTGAAGGGAATAAATTTAAAAATGAATTTCACCAAACCGGTTGTATATTAGAATTTAGACGGTAGGCTTTTTCAGTTTGTCTGGTCCTCAGTTTTACCAGAGACACATAATTAAATTTAATCACAGGTCTATGGTTATACGCAATGGACTTCAAATTCTATAGTCGGAAATCAATACTTTTCAGTTCCGACGTGCGACTTAGTGGATTACTCTTTTAAAAATGGCGGCCTCCACAGATTTCTACCTGAGATATTATGTTGGTCATAAAGGCAAATTTGGGCATGAATTCCTTGAATTCGAGTTTCGTCCTGATGGTAATATGAAAAAGGAAACGAAGACACACAAAAATATCGATATAGAAGTACATGAAATTGTCTGAAACATTTACCTTACCCCTCACTAACTCCCAACAGTTCAAAGACAAAGAAGTTTCTTTAAAAATTGTCACTTGCTGCATAATGCTGGACTTTACCCATAGTGGTGTCACAGTCAGACCTCTTGATCTAATGCATGGTACCCAACCAGTCAGTATTTCTATTAAGATCATTTACCACTTTAATAGCCAAATCTGTAATGACTTCAAGAGATTTAACAGTCCTTCATAACCTCTAACAGTAACAGATAAAATTCCACATCAGATCAATCAAAATGTACCAGACTGTCTGACTTGTCAGACGAAAATCAGTTTGGTCAGACAAGATATCTGACAGAATGTCCAGCAGATTTGAGACCATTATTCTTGGCACAAGTAGGACAGGTCTGACAGTAAAATTTCTTGTCAGACTAAGTTGTTTTTTGATGTCTGACAGAATGTCCTGTTGGTCCAATTGATTTTTCGATGGGTCTGCACAGAGGCATATGGACAGTGCAGTCATCACCTTGTGTGTCACTTTATAAAATTTACCCTTTTACAAGGGTAATCAACATGAAAATCAATGTTAAATTATCATTTCCTTTGAACTTTACAAGACATGAAGTATGAACTGTTTTCCATTATTGTATAAGATACAATGTTGATGTTGAAAGGTATGGAATTATAGTCAGCATTTGAAACATTAAATACATGTAATTGTATAAGTATTTTTAACCCAAGCAGTTAATTGGAATAAAATGAAAGAATTTTGCTGCTAAAGCTATCAAATGTGTTTTTGTAAATAACTTTGAGTCAATAATTCAGACCAAATGCATACATTCCAAAGACCTGGCGTATTGTGTAGAAAGTGTACAATACACAAGTAATACTTTAAGTTTTGAGAAACCTTATGCATAAGATTAAAGATTGATTATTAGTACTTTACAAATAACCTCAATGGGTTGCAAACTTTAATATTAGATTTAAAAAAATAAAATGATAATATTTGATAAACATTTATTGCAGTGTTCTATGCTTAAACTTAACAAACAGCACAGTGCTTACTGCAATTCCACAACTCATGAGGCATTGTTTTAAAAAAAAAACCACAGTAGCAGAGTACTCTATGAGCATTCCTACTCCAATTTATTCAGCACTAAAATCATTGTGCTGCAAAGCATAGTGCTCTATTGGCTTTGTGCAAGTAATTATATACCTTTATAAGTTTTTAAATTTATCTCTCGAAGTTATCCCATTTTTTTTACAGAGAAACATGAAAAAGGGCTACCAATACTTACAATGTATATGATGCATGTGAAATCTTACTTTAAACTACATTAATAAGCTGGGAATGTACCAGACCTAATGCATACATGTGGTCTAAATACAATTTTCTTTAGTTATTAGATGTCACTATCAATGACAAAACATTTGAATACAAGTATTATTTGCCATTTATGGTGCATTGTCCCACAAGTACTAACTATGATAACTTTTATGGGGTACATGTATGTGAAAAGAAAGACAACTCTATTTGTGTAATAATGTTACAGTTTTATATTGATTCCCTTTGACTTCCATAGTAAACCTTATGTTTTCAGATATTTTTTTGATATACAAAGGGATTACATATAATTTGAGAACAAAGAAAATCCACAACTTTCATATGTTTTGTACTTTGCTAAGTTTTACTAATAACACTGGCTCAGTAATCTGCAGTACAAGGTCTCAGTATCGTATTAATTTTCCCATAGACTTCTATAGTGAAGTGCATATTTTTAGGATTTAAAAAAAAATATGTAAGTTGATTCAATAAAACTTTCACATATGTAGCATTTCTAAGGACATGTGAAAAAATAATTTCCCGCAAAGAAAATAGGGTGAGTCCACGAAGATCGGACAGAAAAGTAGTCTCGAACTATTAATAGTCATTTTCCCTACTTTCACTTTTGTTTTGCACTCATCAAATCAACCTTTTCAGTGGAACATTTTTATGATATTATGTTAGATTTTCTTTTAAAAAAGTTCTTCATCTTACAGTGTGATGTTTGCTCTATTTTATAAGTCATTGTTCATATCTTTTGACAAAACATTAGTTTGTAGAGAGGCAAAAAGAAAATGCACTATATTTTTATAGCATCCATGTTTTGACGTACACCTGCTCAGGGATACGCATATCGATACTGGTACCACAAGACTGGTAACATATGTGGTTTCAGATAATCATTTTTTTTACCCTGCCACACAAAGTAGGGAAGTTTAATGTGATACTCTCCGAAAAATTGCATGTTTGTCCTCCTATGGTTTCCAGATCAATAACTGATCAATAATGTTTTTTTTTACTCTTTGCACAGTTGTTTAGTACCATTAAATACAGGTTAAGTTCATTTTTCAGCAAAATCCAAAATGATGTTTTATAGTTACATCTATATAATTTTGAACAACTTGCCATTCCCTTTACACCATTAAATTGCGGGATATTACTTACTTTTCCATTATTTGTGTCCTATTTTTGTATTTTACATTCTGTTTGGTAATGAAAATATAAACTGTTATCAATAATAGTTACAACTTATCTGTTTACAGGAAAACTGAGATATGCTAATAATTCCAACTACAAGAATGACACTATGATCAGGAAGGAGGTAAGTTGATGACTTAACATGTAGTTCACTTGATATATTTACAGGTATCTGCTTCTGTATTTAACTTCTGAATTATAATGTACGGATATGTGGCAGTGCCTCTAGCTTGAACTTTTGAATCATAATATAGGGATCTGCTATTATCTTGGACTTCTGACATCTAGAAATAGATAGAAGAACTATATGACAAATGCTATGACTTTGATTTTCTTCTTGTTAGCTATACATCCTATGTAGCTACATTCCAAATGCTCCAGCTTATGGATTTTTTATCTTGCACTAAATATGTTTTGCTAGAAATTGCAGCCGCAACTTTAATTTTATGGATAAAATTCAATGGCTGTACAAAAGTTACTTGAGCCAATTTTTTTTTGGCAATTATAGGTTAATGTTGTCCCTCAAGGAATTCAAAGTTTTATGATTTGTATCAAATGAGTTCTTGGATTATGATGATGTAATTGGGGTAGGAATTTTTGAAACAGACTATTAATTGGACTTTAAAACTCAAAATTATAATTTTCTGATCATTTCACATATTTTCTAACATGGCACTTTGTAGAATTGCTATCTTGGAACATATTTTTAAGGCTTTTGTACACAAATCAATAATGGAAGAATTGAAAAGAATTATTGAAGATGCAGAGGTCATGCAAGAAGATGATGCCTTATGGCCACCACCTGACAGAGTTGGTAGACAGGTAAGTTAAATGAGATAACACAGTTTACCACCTGATAGAGTTGGTACACAGGTAAGTTAACTGAGATAACACAGTGTAGCAACTGACGGAGTTGGTAGACAGGTAAGTTAACAGAGGTTACATGGTGTATCACCAGACTGAGTTGGTACACAGGCAAGTTAACAGACGGAGATAACACAGTGTGTCACCTGACAGAGTAAAATTTAAGTGAGAGATTTTTTTTCATATGACTTAAGTTTGTAGTCTTATACATTTTTGTGTAACACAAGCTTAGTTGTACATAATACCCTTGTTCTACATGTATGTAGAGGAATTTGTAATTGTTAAATATTCTATATTTATATATGTTCATGCAAAGTAAAGTACAGTTATATATTATATATATATATATATATATATATATGTTCATGCAAAGTGAAGTACAGTTATACATCAACATCTATTAATAATAAAGAAAATTAATTACATGTAGATGAGACAAAAATGTTGTTCAATGGTAAATCAGAATCCAATGTAGAAGAATTTGAGAATTCATGAAGTTACGACTGTAATAAAACACGATCTTTTTTTGTGATGACATACCTGTATGTTAAAGGAAGCATTATATTAAAAAGACGTTAGATACCTTATCACAATTTTTTTTACTCTCTTTTAGGAATTAGAAATTGTCATTGGTGATGAACATATCTCTTTTACTACCTCCAAAATAGGATCACTGGTAGATGTCAACCAAAGCAAGTAAGTTAAAAAAAAAGTAAAGTGTAATATAAGATTTTTATCATAATTTTTTTAGAAAATAAGGTATTCTGCATGTGTGTAATAAGTAGTACCTCAGACATTTGAAACAACCAAACTAGCTGATATTTATTTATAGCCAACAAAATTCAATAACAAACCAAAAATGATTGAAGTCTCATAATTAACATATGGATTATCTTATGATTTAAAACAGTATTTAATGCTATAACAATCTGAGGACACTTATATTAACTTGAGAGCTTGCTTGGTGGTTTAGATGCTAATGCATGAGATATACATGGATTTAAGGGGTGCTAATGCATGAGATATGCAGTAACCAATCCTATAATGTTCTATTACTCATATGTTACAGCTAAATATCTTTAGTGTCAATCATTTTGGGTATTATTGTTGTTTTTGAAGGGCTGTTAAAGATGCATGAAGTTTAGCCTATAACACATTTGTAGAAAACCCACACTTTTTTTACACACGAATAATTGAAATAGGTCTTGAGATATGTCATATCCTTAACCTGTATAAATCCTTGTTGGGATTATTGCAGTATGCATTTTAAAAAAAACAAACTTATATAACATTCTATAAATTGCAAGCTATTTTT
Organism: Perna viridis; assembly: GCA_037379345.1. Lineage (NCBI taxonomy): Eukaryota > Metazoa > Mollusca > Bivalvia > Mytilida > Mytilidae > Perna > Perna viridis. Next base: position 57,776,729 of record CM074511.1, read on the forward strand.
TTTGGGGGGGGGAGGCATTGACCACATGCAGGCTGTAATGATTTCTTTAACAGCACTAACTATAATTTATTGGAGCATATTGAATTAAATGAAATTTTGTTGTAGTACAATAAAAGTAGTGTGTTACTAATGAGTAAATAATAATAGGATAATTAATTGGAAAGAGTGAATAACCAACATAGTATCACGAGTGCCGAAGAACGCCTAGATTTAACGAGTGTGCAGAACTTGTTTCACGCACCAGTTAGATCCTCAAGCATTTTTGGCACGAGTGATAATATTTTGGTTATCTTGTTTATTAAATAGATTTTCTTCACAATTTATTGATATTTTCAGTATGAATTTGAAATTCTTTGATTGGCGGATTGATATCAAAGTTGTCACGTTTAGGCGGGAGAAAGCATGAGAGTGAAATTACTGAATTTATTCCACAGTGTGAATTATCAAAATTTATTACACTGGGAACATTTGAGAAAACACTGCTAATAAATTCATTTTCTGGTGGGTGCAAAACAAATTCATTGGAAATTTTGAAAAATGCTGGTAGTTTGAGGATAATAAGCATCATAAAAATTCATTGAAATACAATTGTTGCTGTAAGATTTTTTTGTTTTTGGAAATCACTTTTCTTAGTGCTCTTTTTTATTTGTAATTAATTTTGTTATTTGTTTATCTTTTTTCAGAGACCCAGAAGGACTAAGGACATTTTATTATTTAGTTCAGGATCTAAAATGTTTGGTGTTCTCCCTCATAGGACTTCATTTCAAAATCAAACCAATCTAATCTTAGACTGATACAAGTATACCAGGAGAGATAACTTATTTTTGTAAATTGAAGTCTTAAAAAATGAAAATAATTTTAAGACAGATACATTGGAAAATTAAATCCAAGGTCAGATATTATGTGGGAAAAAGTGCATGTTCATCATTTCATAAATGCGTTATCATCAGTTGTTTTCTTTATAAGTATGTCTTTGAAGTAATAAAGTATAGACTTATTTAAGTACATTTTTATTATGAATAGCTTTTATTTACAACGCTTTGTGAAATTGACAAAAAACTACCTGGTGTTATCCAAGTTAGAATTATTGAACTCTGCTGTAGTACTCAGAACAAAATACTTTTATGCTTTACTTTGTCTCCAGACCTTAAAAAGAAGTGGAGGATTAAAGAGTTCAGCTTTTCACTGGTTCTTCTATCCATCTTTAGGTCTTTAATCTGTCTTGGTTGATTAAAATAAAACTTGAACAGATTGAAATTAGTAACAAAGAGTCTCAAAGAATTTTTGTTCAAATCAGAGGCCCCCTTCTCTTGTCTGAAATTAATTGGTTAGAGTCGTCAGCATGGCTTGAATAACACATATACACAAGACATAATGGTTGAAGCATTTGCAGTAAAATATTGAAGAAGAAGTGGTCAATTTCTATTTCTGTGGGCAGTAATTATCACAGAAGTATTTGGATCAAGTTGCTGAGTCCAACATACTTATATGTGGTACTAGAAATTCAAAGTAAAAACTACAAATACATAGCATATGTATAAATGTAGCTGAGCATTAACTAAAACAATCCAGGTGTAAGCATATCAGGGTATATATTGGACACATAAATATAGAACCAAGTAGATATAACAGGTTAAGAAAATATTAATAAAAAACAGATTTAGTCATTTAAATGTAGATTTGAATTCTCAGGAATCTTCAATTTTGCATTGAGCAAAGAATACATGACAATTAAGTATAATATGGAAAGCTCATTAGCTGTTTTTGAAAATTTTTTAATTTCTTGAAATGTTCACACCCCCATTAAAGGACCTGCATATTTTGATTTCTTAAAAAAATAATTATGAAAGAACCTAGGTAAGAAGATTTCTTGTGACTGTGCATGTACTGTTCATAGGAAGGGACAGGCATCAAATATAATACTGTTTATTTTCTGTCTCAAATCAATAATATATATTACAGCTAAAGGTATATACTATTCTGGTTGACATTCTTTAAATCAGTTGATGAATGAATGCTTTAGTCACTGATTAAATCACTATGTTCTCCATATGTATTATGTTTACTATCTTCACTGTTTTATGTTGTATTATTTCAAGCATATTCTTGTTGGTTATCTTCAGAACACTAAGTTCCAGGTTGCTTCACTTTAGCATAGAACCAGCATTGTATTATTTATGCTGTAATCATTTGTTGTAACGATGAATGTGAAAATAAACATGGTATTCTATGGAGTGTGGACACACAAACACAAGTCTTGTATCCTTGTCTAGTGCCTAGGACTGTGTTTGTTGTTGTTCTGCATACAGCACTTTCAAATTTGATTAAATATACTACAGTAATCACAGGGGCTTATGTACTGGGATTATTCAAGATCACCAAACACACCCTCACTCCATTTTATGGTGTATCTGACTATCTTAAATACTCACTATACACAAGGGCTGTGCAGTAATTTGACTCATACTTTTGTATGGAAGTGTACCCAGTACTATATGAGCATATATCATGTATACTTTTTTCTCATTCATGTTTAATTTGTAAATGTCTTAAGAATATAACTGTGTAAATGTTTTATGATCTGTAAACTTGTCTTTTCTATTCTATACATTTTTATTGATTTTCTTAACCAACATCAAATTACTGTGAATTTATTAGCCCAAAAATACCACTTTAGACCCTCCAAAAATCTTCACTTTTTTCGACTCATTATTTTCTCGAATTTATTATGAAAATTTTAATTGCATTATTCCCCTTAGACCAAAAGCACGTGTATTTGTTATTGCCGGATGTGTAAACGTTTCCGCGGTGATAGTAAAACGAAAGCTGCGCGCGCATGGGAACTGGCATTTTGATGAACACGGGCGATATCTTGGGTGTTTATTTGAAACTTTGTGCATGTTTAACTTCGTCTGGTAAGTTACTTGAATAGTTGAAAATAACAATTTACTCAAAAGTAAACATGTTCGTAGATCGTCATGTTGTGACATTGTCTTACTGTCTCAGTTCTGTTCGACAGTTGCATACGCTTCACATATATGAATAGCAGACTAATTTTCACTTTCACGTTTTGGTTAACTGAAATTATGGTCTGTAAGAAATTTAAATGACTTTAAACATGTAGAATGACCAATAGACAGGCCTATATTGTAAAAGAATGTGTCGGGAATGTAAGAATGAGGGGGTAACGAGAGACTATTAGTTTGGTTTTCTCTGAAAAGTGAAATTTTATTTATATAGTTGGAGGCAGACCTGTATATTTATGAAATTTTCAGACTTCCAAAAGTCTAAAAAATTATACAAGTACCCTTTTATCCTAAAACTTCATTGCAAAATTCGTAAAGTATATTTTATTTATATCATATTAATTGTGATAGTCTGCTAATCAAGATCTGTTTGCCTGGTTGATTTGCTTTATAATTATACACAACAATGAAAAAGGTCCTTGTTAATATTACATATATACCTGGTATGTTATTCCTATAGGGTTGACCTGTATTGAAAGTTCCAGAAACTGAAAACCACAAATAGCCTGGAAAGGGTGACGAAATTTAGTCAAAATGACAGTACTTATCCGTAGTACTTTAAAAATGTGTGTCATAAAATGGTACAAACTAGTTCCCTTGTCTGATTATTCTAATCTGCTTTGCAGGTATTTTGATTTATCAAGTCATTGTAGGTCCATAAAAATTGTTATTTTCTGTGAGATTTATGAAAATGCCTTAATTTTTGAATTTTTCTAACAGTATTTCTCAGGAATTTAAAGTGTGCATGCGAGTTACAAAAAGATATTTTACCCCTAGGTTGATTATAATATTATCTCTTGAACAAAGTGAAGAATTATTATATCAATGCAGATAGTTGAAGTAATCAGTGTATTTCTATTGATTAAAAACTTCATGTAATTTTCCAAACAATCTGTTTCCCTCACTTTGAAGGTGCTCTACACTGAGTCAAAGTACCCTTGGTATATCAAAATATGAAAAAAAACCTGATGTATTCCAATAAAATATTCTTATTTGAAATACTTCAGAATGAAATAGAATTTGGGTGACTTTCTGAAAATATTTCTAATATTTGGCCAGAAATAGGCCTCCCTCAATTATAAATGGAAAAAAACTTTGATAGGCAATGATAAAAAAATTCAGTGATTCTCATCCAACTTTTCTGAAAAATTTGGGCAGATGAACAGTCTTTCCCATGGTTCAGTTTTTTTTCAGGACATTCGGTCCTGTGATGACATACTATTTTCAGGACCAAACCAAGTTTTACTGTCCATTTTGACCTGAATCAAGAATGACTAATATCAGACTTTTGGTCTTATGTTCTGGATTTTTTTACTGGTGATATCCAACAGTCCAATGAACCTTCGGAAAGACTGGGGGAAAAATTTTATTTTTTAGCTTACCTGGGCGAAAGGCCATGTGAGCTATTGCCATCACTATGTGTCCGTCATCTGTCTCGTCAGTAATTTTTTTCGAACATCTTCTCCTCAGAAACAACTCAATAGATTGTAACCAAACTTTGCATGAATGTTGCTTAGGGTATTTTTAAAAATCCTTGTGTTGGGATTTTTGATCTGGCAAAAAACATGACAGCTGTTACTAAAAATAGACCATAGTGGTCAAATTGTGGAATTATGCAAATAACTCCAGAACAGTTGGGTTAAGCTAAAATCTGGTTGGGGTAAAATTGTTCAGCATGATGGGATGGACCAATGTAAAAATTTTCAGAAAGATCCCTTGACGAATGAATGAGTAATTGGTCCTGAAATGGATTTTTCCCCAAATTTTATATTTCCAATATAGAAAATCTTCTCTGAAACTACTGGATGGATTAAACAAAACTTTGCATGAATGTTATGTAGAATATGTTTAGCAATCTATGCATGTGGATTTTTGATCTTGAGAAAAACATGGCCACTGTTTCAAAAAATAGAACATAGGGGTCAAATTTCAGAATTATATAAATTTCTCAAAAACAGTTGGGTTTAGGTAAAAATCTGGCAGGTATTAAAATTGTTCAGCACAATGGGATTACCTACTTGTACATGGTTGTTGAAATTTTCAGAAAGATCCATTGACAAATGAATGAGTTGTGGGTTCTGAAATGGATTTTATTTTTAAAAATCATCTCTTAGACAATTTGCAGGATTGATTGTAACCAAACATTGCATGAATGTTTGTTAGGATATCCTTAACAATTTTTTATCTGTCGAAAACATAGCCACCACTAATAAAAATTGACGACTTGTTGAAATAACTTGAAAACCAAAGGGTTTAGCCTAATTTTCTTGGGAGGAAAATTGATCAGCATAGTGAGACCACCTATTTTGGAGTTATTGCTGTTAAAGAGAAAAAATGACAATTAGAGATTTATTTTATAATATAAAAACTGGATGGATACTAAGATGTTCTGTATTGATAAAATGATTCTTGTGACAATAGTACGATTAGGTTATGAGTCCGGTGTTAGAAAGCTATAAAGACTATTTTTGACCAGGTGAGTAATTGAGAATCTCTAGAGCCTCTAGCTCATTTTTTATTTTCATGCAGCATGCTGAAAAACTGGAGTTGTTGTTATCACCATCTAAGTGTGTTTGATGATTTTACCAGCACAATCATATTGAAACAGCTTCGTCAAAATATATGCGTCTCTACTGCTACGTTTGTACCAGATTTCATCAAATTGGAACCATTTTAAAAAAAAAATTAGTGATGAAAAGCAATGATTTACAAATTAGAAGTTACTACAAAATAAGGATTATTATAAATCTGGTCCAGCCAAGACAGAATATTTACGGAAGTTTGAGTCTGGAATTATTTTTCAAAACACATTTTGAAAATACAAAAATCTGGGCAGGCCTAAAAAATCAGGTTTCACAGAGATGAGAATCTAAAAATATTTTTATTATGGCCTTACTAGGATACTTTTTGTTAGATCACGTCATCTGATAATATTCTTCTTTCCAATAAACCAATTTATTAAGTATTTCATTTTTTTTATCATTGGTTTTGGCACATACATTTTTGTAACATATGAAATTTTAGGGTTGATACCAGAATATGGTTACTACTGAAATGCTGTAGTGATGTGTAAAAAAACGTCAATGCTTTATGGATTAGAATAGAAGAACATTATTTGCTCATTGTATTCAAATACTTAAATATTTTGTAGAACAAGGCATGTGTTTTATAGCTAGTATAAGTAACATTTTTTAATGTGACTCTGCTTTTATGTGTTAATAAAATGAAGAAGGGATTATCTGTAGTAGAGTAAGTTTATATTTTCATGTTGTGAAGAATTCTCACAGAAGTAATTCAAATGACATCATAAAGTTTTTAATGTGTTATAAATCTGTAGAAATTCACTTGGTATAATACATTTAGTTTTGATGTGTTCAATAGCAATATATATATGATCTTTTCACGATTATTTTGGTATTGTTTATGAACAATGACATTCAGTCATGTGCGAATGTTCGGAAAGAAAAGAACATTCACCATGATTTCTATACTAAGTATACATACCTAACACATATTGAATGCAATATTAAACATTTTAAAGATCATGATTTGTTTATTTTGTCCCGTTGCTATGATTATTATTCTGGATGTATAGGTTTGAATCAAAAGTAACTTTTCAGACTTGAGAAATTTAATTTGCAGAGATAAAAGTCAAAAGAATATTTTATAGGAATGACCTCAGTAATGTGTTTTTACTATCATTTAATAATATAACCCACGCTGAAATACTAAGTATGAAATTTATGGTAAGCTTAAAAGTAACCTTTGAATTTGTGCATGGATTTGAACATGCAATAGGAAACCCAAGTATGAAAATTTTGTACTTTTATAATTTAGTGAGATGAATATTAGAAAGGCATAAGTACTTTTATTCAAATTGTATATTATCAAGAACTTTTTTTTACATGTGTAGAGTAAATGAATACTGCCATGTAGAAATTCAACCCATTTGCTATAAAGAACATGAATTTGGCTTATGTATAACAGTGAAAATTGTACCACTACTAGATTAGAAAACTTAATTGTTTGCACAAACCCAACAGTCAATTACAAAAATATTGACAGAGCTTCTTTTCTAATGATATATATATTTTTTTTACTGTGTAAGAGTATCAATAATTAAAACACATGCAAACATTTGACTTTAAATAATTGTTTATTGTCTATAATCATATATTTTTCTGTATATTATTTTCATCATGTATGTGGATATGACATGCCTGTAGAAATAGTTGATACAAAAGTGAAGCAGCTAATAGTCCCCTTTATATGCTCCCGAAGGGAGCGTTTATGGTTGTATTATCAACTTGGTTCTGTATACTTATGGCAAGAAAAAGCACCAATATCCTGTTTGTACCTGCATTTTCAGGAGCTGAAAAACAGCATAATGGCAGCTTCATTTGTGCATACTTGTGTAAGTGTGATTGAGCGCCAAACCAGTCTCGGAAAATATTTGCTAGTTTCGATAATTAAATACAAATTGAATCATAGTTTTTCCAAGATAGGGTTGGCCTTATAGTCTGCAGTATGGCTCCTGGATGTTTACGAAAATTACGTCATCAATAATATCCATAATTCTCGGGTCATAAAAATTGTGAAACGAATACAAGCCAAAACGAAATGAAAATAATCGATAAAAGAAAAGAGTTGAAACGAAACAATTCGATACAATGAATCAAATCGTAATAAAAACATAATTAAACTATACTAAATGAAACAGTGCAGTGAAACTGAATACAATAAAAGAAATCTTTTAAGACGTTTCGCAAATTTTAAGAACCATAATGTTAACCAGTGCCTGACAATTCGACCCAAAGACATTTCCGTCCACGAAAACCAATAATTCTTTATGAATGCCGGACATTTAAGCCAATAGACATATCAGACCATGACAATTAGTATAATGCTTTAGGGCAAATATATATCATTACAAAATTTACCATACTTGAAGGTATAATATATCAAATAAGAGCTGACAAAAAAAACTATTTATAAGGCCACACTTAAAATTATGTTTTTATTAATGTTTCTTCGGGAGTGTTAAAAGGTTTCACCTTCATCATATTATAATTATTAATTATGTAAATTTGGATGAATATTACCAATTAGGAGATCCTTTTTTTTAGTTTATTATATTTCTTACAAGCATATGATAACAATAACTGATATGTTGAATAATTTGTTCCAGATAAGGATTTGTTAAATCTGAATCATTGTATCATTTCGGTGCTTGTTTCTTGTTTTCAGCTTTCATACAAGTCTTTCAAGTACCTTGTTTTAACAAATATAAAGTAAAAAAGCATATTCAAAAGTAAAGCTATGGCTATTTAATTCGAGATCAATACAATCAAATAATTGGGCCATTGAGATTAATTTGAAAAGCTGACCTCAGATGACTCGAAATTGATAAGTTAAGACCGTAGGTAACCTGGTCAAATTTAATTTTGAAGCTATACCCTTTGTACTTAGGAAAATAAACTAATGTAGATTTTGGTAAATTTAATAAGTTCAATGATTCCCTCAAATTATAGTGTTTATGTAGTCTTACAGGTAGAATTATTTTGGGAAGCTAGTAATATTTTACTGATATCTGTTGAATTGCTTTAGGTAAACCTCTGATGTAGAAACCATGCACATGGATTATCACAGTTTGCAAACGTTTTGACAGATTTTACTGAAACTATGGCAGATGCCTTTAAGTGCTCCGACTGTCATATGACATTTGGAACTGTGGGATTGTTACAGAAGCATAAAAGAAAGTTTTGTGTTGGAGGAAGTTTAGGAGATCCGGATAATTTGTTGTTACGCAAAGGATTGTATTCTGCAGACTCTCCACGACAGAGAGCTGTGTCACCAGATGATAGGGTAAAGTACTATGTAAATTAAGTTCTCTATGTCTCTAAGGCAGTAAAGATGATTTTAAGTGATTTGATTATTTGGAAAGACAAAGAGTTGAATAAAATGTTTTTTTTTAAATTTTTTTAAAAGATTTTTTTTCAATCAGTATACAATTTTTTTTAGATTTCCTGGAAGTTAATCCTGCTCTTTTGCTGTAAATGCCTTCAAAGATAATGATTGTCATTTTGTATCTAAATAGCAATTTTCCAAGGTTGACCTTAAATTGTGGAACAAAACTAATGATAATTTGGAGCAAAAATAAATGTGGCTTGTAGGAGTATTTACCAATAATGTATGAGCCTACTGCTGAAGAAGATTTTAGTAATGAAAGGAAATCATAACCTATTTGAAATAAGAAGAGATGGGTCTCCACAATATGTATGTAATTTCATAGTCTCAGAACCAAATGACACTTAGTATGTAGTCAGTATGTAGCTTGGTTGTTATTTTCAATAGTATCTTTGCTTAGGAAAGATACAAACTATTTATTAGGCCACACTTTAAACAATGTTTGTTTCCTCTTACCTGACCCTACCTCCTGGGTTTGGGTAGATAAGTAGTTGGTGAAAATATTTTTTTTTCACAAAAGTTCATCTGATTCTGTAGAAAACCATCATCAAAGAAATGAAAAATGTTGCTTTGAATATAAAAAAAATCTTGTTAGAGAACAGCAATAAAATTATTTAGATAGGACCAGTTTTTATGGGTAGGTAGGGTAACAGACCTATCAACAATTTTAATGTTGTTCTTATTTGTATGTATACTATATGACCTCTTGGGTTCTTGTCTCATGGACAGTTCCCAATGTAACTATTTGAACATGTTTTGTATCTGTAAGTGTCATTAGTGTTTTCTGTGTTGTGTCTCATGGACAGTTCCCTATGTCACTATTTGAACATGTTTTGTATCTGTAAGTGTCATTAGTGTTTTCTGTGTTGTGTCTCAAAGTTGAAAATGTTTATTGTATGTTCAACTTTTTTGACTAGCTTCTTTTGGTATATGAATCTGTTTTGATTTCAATCATATCACCATGGAAATATTGTGTACATGTATGTATTGTGACTTTCAGCCAAGACCTCTAGAAAGTACTGACGTAGTCAGTAAGAAGGTGAGTCAGTGTGTTGGGTCAGGGATGCATGTACATGTATGTAGAACCACAAATGTAGTGTCAAAATTGAATTTTGTAAAAAGACTTTTTGTGGCAGTTTCACATTGATTTGGTATGAATGATTTTTGTTGGGGGATTACAAAATCAAATGTGTCTCTCTATTTTTCACTTACATATTCTGCTGAAGTATTACAAAACACCTGTGTTTTTAGGGAAAAGTTAGACTGCTAGTAATTATAACTGCAAAGTAATCTATTTAGTTTTATTCCCTAAATTAAGCAAACATTTGTTGTAATTTTTAAAGAAAGAAACATGTAACCTGTATTATATTGAATCCTAATGAAACTGCTGTTAACTATTGGTTGTTGAAAGTTAGACAACATATATAGAATTAATTTTGGAATGGTCATGATATAAAAAAATTGTTAATTACAAAATGTAGGTTTTGTTTTATACCCAAGCTCTACTAACAGTAATAATCTGTCTATGCATTTGTCTATTTAACACACATTTGGATTCAAGGTTATTATCTCAGAAATACTAAACCAAATCTGTTCAAACTTTAACACAATGCTCTAGAACCATTAAATACAAGGTAAATTTTGGTGTTCTCTGATTGCTTTCATTAAAATTTGTAAATGCAGGGTTGCAGTGTTCAGGATCCACAGATAAATATTGAAGTTAGAGATCTAAATTCATTCTTGGAGATCATTATGCCATGTGCTTCATGGATATTCTTGCCATATCCATTCATTAATTATTGCATACATCAGTGATTGGGAAGGATATTTAAAATAGGGGACCAATTCCATTTCTTTTCAAAGATTTCCAATGTATGGCATTTATTAACAAATCATATCAATTTCTTTTTTGTGAAAGGGTCATTTCTTGTCAGAAGGGATGAATGGCTCATGCCTCATAACTCCTGCTTTTCCAACCACTGCATACTTTTAGAAATTGCCACAAATCAGTCTGTTAGGTTGTGTTCAAAGCTTTTTGTTTCACAGTTTATTGCTATTGTATTTGTGTTATTTTTGCATGCAGTGAATGATCTTTACTCTTTTTTGAATGTATATGAAGTAGTCAGCTAACTGATAAATATGATACTGAAATCTGTTTCTGCAGTGCACTCTCTGTTGTAATTACTTGTATATCTTGTAAAGATGAATTTTGGAAAGGAAAGCAAACAACTGAGATTACATCCCCATGAACAAACTTTGTTGATTCCATCCTTTATAGAAGAAATGATTTTGTGTTGTCTACCAAATATCTTCTGTTTTATTAATGGACTGATGTTGCCTTAAAAGCGAAACCTGAAATTTTATGTCAGACTATCTGTAAAAGATTATGTCCTTGGTTTCCATGTAGTATGAAAGAACTCCTAAATATGTTATTTTTTATTGGTTTTAATTCCTTTCCAAGTCATCTACTGCATGTGTGCATTATGTATTTTGTAGCTAGAAAGAATATACAAAGCTTATTAACTTTTTGAATAGTGGCTATATTTTTTCTTTTCAAATTTTGTAATTTTAGGCATTAATTGGCAATTATTTGTACTAATTTAAAGTAAGAAGTGAGAAAATTAATGAGAAAGTCTTGAATATTCCATTGATTTGATTTTTTTAGCAAGTTTCATTTATTTCGAATTTCTAAATTAGATTCCAATTCAAAATAAAAAAAAGAGTGGATATTTTTAAATGTGGTCTTTCATGCCATATTCTTACACAGCTTTGTATACACTTTGTTAAGGTTCATCAACTTAGAGCATTGAAAGAAAAGAGAGAAAAAATAAGAGATATTAGAAATTTAGAAGAGAGACTTTTATTGGATAATTTAGAGGACACTGAGAGAAAACCTGGTAGTCCTCGCAGAACAAGAAGTCGTCTCCCTTTGTCTAGACATCCAGAAGTCAGAGAGCTGCAGGTGGAGGTAAATGATTTAATCAGATATCATTGGCCGTGGACTTGGTGCTGTTTTAATAGCAAGTAATGCTTAAATTTTTTTTACTTTGGAAAATCTGATCAAATGCATGTAATAATGCATTCAGTGACTTGTATGTACCTTACAGTCTGAATGAACAAAGTTCTTTGACCACTTTCATACTGAGCAGAATCTTATACTGTATCAAATATCTACAAACATTCCAAATTAAAAACAGTATCAAGCTTGAATCTTACTGTTCAGTGTTTAACTTATATCAAGCTACACCTGTTCTACTTCTTAGATTCATTTCTCAATTTCTTATAAAATACTTTTGCCATTTCCAGTATGAAAGACTTCGGGAACAAGAAGAAATGGCTGAGTATGGAGCATCTATGCCTCCTCCTGCTCGAATCAGCCGTCACGACAATGTGTCTCCCATGTCAGATACTAGTATGAGTATACACTTAGCTGGTGAGGTTAGTTGTTGCTCCATGGTACAACTTAATCATTAATGTTTTACAGGAATATTCCTTCGTTGTTTAATTTTTTCATTTCAGTCTTTATACGCATCATCATTTTGCTTGAAGAGAATGATAACACACAAAATATTGAAAAAGAAGGCAAATCATATATGTATAAAAAATGTGTATGATTGTCTGTTGGATGATCAGACTCAAGCTGAAGGATATAGTACATGAAAAAAAACATTGTTACATGAAGATGTTAAAGCTTCATTGTTTTTCGTCATAATCTTTCTTCTATTAGACCGTTTTGTGTTAATTGCTGGGTAATCAATAATCATGTAAGATTCATACTTTCGTGAGGTAGGGGTAGAACAAACAACTTTTCCTCACAGTAACACAGAAGGGCCTTTTAAACAAAGTTTCTGTGATTTAATGCTTGGTGGTAAAATTTTAGAATTCAACTTACCCACAACTTATTTCAGCTTTGATAAAGTCACTTTAAACAAAAGCTTTTCACATAGTTTTACCTAACCTAGGCAGGGTTTGACTTTCTTTGGATGACAATAAATAGGAATTGCCAGAAGTTAAATGTTCATTACTTTTTTTCTCAGGAAAAACCACATAGTGCAATAAGAACAAGAGCTGTAAAAGTTAAACCTTTAGAACTTCAGGTTAAAGTGGTGGGTTGTGTGTTTTGTTGAGTGTTGGTGAGCTGAGCATTTAATATAGTTCATTTGTTCTATAGTGGTAAAGCATTGGCAAGAGGTGCACATCATATACCAGTATATAGTATATATGACTGTAATACTGAATTTATTATAACTGCAGAAACAGATTGTTTAGATCTTACATTTGTATATTTTTTTGCATTTTGTAAACATGTATTATGTTTGTAATGAAATTAAACTAAACCAATATCACTGTATTTTATAGTATGTTTTATTTTTTTTGGTTTTGTACACTTTCATTGGTTGATGATATATGCATTCTACACTTTTATTTATTGATGATGTATACATTCAATGTAAATGTACAGTAGAACTTGTCAGAGATTAATTGTTATGACTTAATTGTCCCAAACTTTTATTCAATGAGTTGGTCTTGACACACATTGACCCATTATAGTCTGCAGTCAGGTTTTTCTTTTTTGGCCGAAGTGAATTCAACCTCAGTCAGCCATCTTAGGTGCACAAAATAACAGCTCAATGGGTTAAACGTCCAACCACTGGTCAGATTTCTAGGTACCTTTAGTGGCTTTTTCTACATTCTGAATTTAGCTTATTCTTTGTAACACCAAGTCACACACTGGGTCTGAAATTTGAAGGTTAAGTAATTTCATTTTTATTCAAACTTCAGATTTCAGTGTTTTTTCTTGTTATAAAATTGTCTGGTCTTTAAGTGCTTTCATGATAAGTCACTTACAAATTCCATTTTAGACACTGGCATGTAGTGATTGATCAAAGACTTCACGGTTGGGGTTGCATTTGAAATACTTATGTACAGAGCAAGTTGCAATATGAAGCAATGTATTGTTTCCTGCTGTTGCATTATATGCTGTAACTTTAAGCTATAACTTGAATTAAATCCTCATATTATTGTTCCTTGGCAATATTCATTACCTAAAAAGTTCACAAGTACCAAATTTTTTTTAGGAATCTATTAATTAGTTTTTAAAGTATATTTGTGACAACTATAATCACAATTATAGATTGACTGGATTTAATTTTCATACCTTTCTGATAAAGTACTCTTTGTAAATGGATTTCAACCAGATTTTGAAGTGTAATGGTATGTATTGTCGTAGATAAATGATATTTATCATCTTAGAATATTGTAATTTCTTGATTTTGAACCCTGGTATCCAATTTTTGCCTATTTGTCAATATTTGTGTAGTATTGAGAGTCTTGGAGACTTGTGTAATATGGTTTTATAAATATAAAGGATCATGGAAGAAACAAATGCATATGTGTTTGATATTTGCTAAGGAGTAAAATGTGTCAATAGTGGTAGAAGATATTTGGCAGGTTTTAAGTTCCAATGCCAAATAAATTAAGCTATGAAAATCTTTTTAGACCAATTTTTTCTCTTGTCTTTAGAAGAGAAATGTTCTGTATCTATATTATTGAAATCTTTCCCAGATGATTAATAAAGGCTTGATTAATTCTGGGTCATTCCTCTGTCTCTCTGCCTTTAGTTAAATGTATTAAATTGTCCAAAGTTTGATTTTCAATACAAAACTCGTGAATTAATTAATAAACTTACTCATAATTAGATGAATTTCAATGCTATATTTTGTGTAGACTTATGCATTCAACATTTTTCAGATTATATTGTGATGTGTTTATCAATATAAGTTTTTACAGCTCTACAATATTTTTTTCTTCTTCATCATACTTTAGTAAATCTTTTCACAGGACTACCCACATTATAACCCAAACCAAGATGCACAGCTTCGTCAATTAGCTGAGCAACATGGCAGGCAAATGGAATACTTGCAACTTAAAAATAGGGATTTGGAAAAACAAAGAGAAGGTATTAGAAAAATATATTTAGAAAGAATGGAGAAATTTAAAAATGTTCTTTTTTTGGTCCTAGTTACTTTGGACTTATTACAGTCATGGTCAACTTCAGCACAGATTATTAATTGTAACTATTTAAACTATTTTTCTAGATTTGTTACATTAATTGAGATATACCACTAAGGGTGACCTTTACTATGTTTTTGAATTAAATTATACAGATATAAGAAGGAGGTTGGAACAACTTGGGCAAAGAGGACCAGCACAGGATAATACTGCAGACCTGTTGGCTGAACTGAGAGCTCAGGAAGAAAGGAACCAAAGGGGATTAAATGAGCTGAAAAGGCAGCTTTATGAAATGGGACAAAAACGGGTCAATGTTATGTAAGTTGATTTTATATCATGAAGCATACAACATGTTTTATATACAGCTTTTGAGTAAGACCTTAACGCTAAAAGATTGCATAAAGTGCTTAAGTGTATGTTTGATTAATCTTAGATTAAAGTCTTGTAACACCATTAAATATTTGACTTTTAAAATTATCTGCTTTTTGTCACAGTTCATATTTATCTCCCCAGCAAATTAGAAATTTTGGAAGAGAATATGGAACGGTCCAGAAGACTGCTTGAACATTTTCAGGAAAAGCTTTTGAATGATCCAGAATTTGATTGTCTGTTATCATTGAAATCGAAAGCAGATGCTTCAGTTCAAATAAATCCTGAGTCTTTGATGAGCATAGCAAGTGTAGACAAAACTTTGTCCATTACACAAACAAATGACCATGTTGGATCATCACAAGAAAGACTTAGTAGGTCATGTGACATTAATAACCAGTCACATGACTTGAAGTCACAGCAACGTTTTTGTGGTATAGAAAATCTTCAGAGAAACTTAGCTGACTATCAGCACAAACTGAACTTTATTGCTTCAAGACTGGCCCATAGATATCCTGTATCTAATTATGGTTACAGGTTTGTCAGTGCATTGAGTTGATAAATGTTGTTTTGAAGTTTTTGCTCATCCATTAACTGTTGATTATTTATATTTTTTACACTTTGGGGCAGTTTAGGTTATTTTAAGTTCTCAGTTCAGACTTAATATTTACCATGTATGCATTTCTTTCTGTGTAATAAATATGTCTTTGTATAAAGAAGTCTGTATGATTCATTTTTCCTTTAGAAAGGCTCAGGTACAATCTTTTTTTCTCGAATCTTTATAAAAATCAGACAGGAGGTGATTCATGCATGTCAAAAACAGCTACAGAACACATAAACAGACATAGTTTTTCATTTGGTTGATGTCTTTGTGAGATAAATATTATATAGTGTATTAAATTGGCAATTTGCAAGAGTTATCATTCTTGATTTGGTTTGGTTGATTTAAGTGGGATATGAATGTAAGCAGATCTGAATATTGAAAGGACTATCATTGCATAAAAATATAGCATATGTAGACCGAAAAAGCATCATTTGTTTGATGGATTTTTCTTCACCATTAATCGCCTCTACCATAGGCAGTGTTTTTATATGGACTGGTACTAAGTATATAAATTGTATAAAATAATTAGACAAATTACAGATGCATTTTTAGTTCCAAAGTCAAAGTGTAACAGAGGATGGTATGATCATATATAATTTTTAGATTTTATTAAAGTTCTATACAAAGAAAGCAATGGTTGATTACATTGCTAAATCTCAATCTGATGTGACTATTCTATATGTATACTAAATAACATTTTATAAAATGTTAAATGAAAACCCCCCAAAAAAAACTATTATGTTTTTGGTTTGTTCTTCTAGAGAAGTAGAGAAACCTATAAACTATCCCCAGCCACAGATCATACATCAACCCCCTCCTCCCCCTCCTGAGAAGGAGAAGAAATCCTACATATATCCAGTGTACTATGGAAGCTCAATGGTGGCAGAAATTACGTAAGTTAAAAAGACCTCCATGTTATTATTTGACAATTGAAAATTGATTATCAATGAAAATTAATTGGTTATTTGTCAAATTACATATCTTCAGTTTGAAGTTGGGACCGGGGTATGTAGTTTGACAACCAGATGCCAATAATGTACTGCATTAATTATCTGATGACAATATTTATTGGATGCATCTGATTTGCTTTGTCATGATCAGTAAATTACAAATACATGGAGATATCTTAGCAAACGATTATTAAAACGCTTGAAAACAGAGGTATGATTACTGCAGTATATCAGAGATGTTTGCTGATAGATACGAGAGCAGCATTCAATTTTAATTTACCGTTACAATTATTATTGATTTGTAGTTTGAAAAATTTTAAATGTTTAATTGAAATCTGAAGAAAGGCATAGAGTGAATAATTGAATGGTTCCTAGATGTCTTCTTTTATATATATTATTTGGAAGCCTTGTTTTTGTCCTCTTTTATCTCTACTGGTGTTTTATTGACTGTTGAGAGAATAGATTTAAAGCATTGACCTATTTGTCAGATGATGCACTGTTAGTTCTGTAAGGAATTAATTAGTTTGAATCATAGTTCCATTTCAATATGTATTGTATTATTTCCTTAGGTAAAGAAAATCTATTAAAATGTTTTCTCTAATTTAATAATACTTTATGTTTGGGTACTTATAATAAGCTTTCATTTTGACCATTTAGAAAAAATATCATATATATAATAAATAGTATTCAAATAATCAGTACAAATATGTAAAGTCATGATGAAAAGCTTTGAATGCCAAATAACTAGTATTACACAAGTTTCTTTTAAAAAAAAAACATACTATACAATTTGTAGGCCATAATTTCCAGTTCATTACCATGCTTTTAATACAACAGTGATGAATAGGTTTTAGGTCAGTTCATTGCAGTTTATACCATTGATGTGGCATTCATTTTTTTTCTCCAAGATGATTGAATGCTTAGCATTTTATTTTGATTCAGTGCCATGCGTCAGGCTTACCTACAGAATGGTGGGAATGACCCTGATGTCTTAGCTCAATTGTCACAGATGCAAGCGGAAGCTCAGAGAATTGAAGACGAGATGAAAAATGCAAATTACGACAATAGACATAGAGGTATGCACAATACTACAGTATATATCTAATGTACAACTACATGTATTGTAGTTGAAGAAATAAAGGGTGATACGGAATATGGAATTGAATTAGTTGAAATTTGCATGACCAATATGTAGAAAGTGGGTCATTTTGAATCATAATTCATATTCCAAATCAGGAAATGGATACTTTAATTGTCGAAAAGAGAATGGGCAACATCTATTTTAGGCATGAAAGATCCCTGATGAGAAAACTTAAATAAGAAATAGTTACTGAATATTCATTATGATATCAAGTTCTGTCAGAAGACTCATCATTATGTTTTCCAAATTTTGCAGAGAAAAAACCTGATGTATCAGGAAAAATGCAGATGATTGAGTTGGAAAACGAGAGACTGCACAAAGAACTGATGTTGTTACAAGAGCAGAACTTTTTAAGTCAAAATAAACGGAAATCTGACAGAGAAGGTAAATATTCATATCCAAAAGGTGAAGGTCATTCTAAACATTATGGTGATGGGCATTATAATGGTAGTTATGGTACTTATAAACAGCATGATTTTCAGTATTCTAATAAAAGTGAGTTTAGTGGACATGATAAACCTGTCTGGCACAGAAGTAAATTTTCTGTACATGATTATTCAAAGTCTAGTAAGCTGACTTTAAAAATGGATCCTGATAAAAAAATGAGAAATGATCATTTTGCTAAAGATAAGAAAACACAAGTTGTACCTCCTCTAGATCTAAGTTCTATAACAGGACATAAACCTGAAGCTTATGTATTGCCAGAAGTTCATCATGAGTATGGGTTGCCTAAGAATCCAAATGAAAATATGTCTCCTATGAAGCAGCCAAAGGGTGGCAAAAACTATGTTACAATAGGACCAACTTATACTTTTACTATAGACAAAAACAAATTGCCAGGAAATATTCCTGTTCATCGAGCTCAAGGATACAAAAATATCAGACCTGGAAGGTCATTACCAGACATTGGTGAAACATATCAATATTCACCAAGGAAACAGAATTTGGGAAGAAGTCAGTCATTTAATATGCCTCAGAAACAACAACAAAGTGGGTCTGTGAACGGCTCAATCCGGAGTGAAATAATCAGTAGAAGTAATGCTAAAGATTTTGACGTGTATCCCAGAAAACATCAGATGGAAAAGGGTGATCGTGGGAACAATCTTGTCGGAGTAATCAAGTCAAGACCAGGACAGTCTAAAGTCTCATTTGACTATTATAAACCTAAGAATAAGGACATGAAATATGAAACTATTACTATTAAATCTAGAGAGGAATTAAACCCAGACAATAATCATGTCATTCATACAACTACATATAAGGAGGAAAAATTAAATGGTGGGATGGTTTGACGAAATCTGAAGTCAAAAACGTTTATGTCAGTCCCAAGTCACTATATTATAGTATGTCTTTCAGTTTTGTTATAATACTTTATAGGTACACTATGCATCCCCTCAAAGAGTCTTTGTTTTTATTCCAAAAGCTTCAATATTAGCTTTGTAAAAAATGTGCTTTATTCTCAATTGTTGCAAATTACTTTCCTTAACAAATTAAAATAATATGGGGGTTATGTATGTTATTGATACTAAAGACATAATGCATGAATGCAGTTCCTGCGTTAATCCTAAAAAGTTTCAACAAATTATGTGAAATAATTTGGGTGTGGTAAACTTTGTTTTGAATTAGATATTATATGATACTTTTTCATTGATGTGTAACATGTTAAAATTAATAATAAAATTTAGACTTAATTGTCTTTTCTTGTTTTGTTATACATTCAAGTACTTTAGAAATCTCTTTTATTCATTAGTATTGATAGCCATGTTTTAGTTCTTTATGGATATCAATTTTCATGGTTATGTGAAATTGTGTTGGGTTTGATTTTTTTGGAGAATTTCAATGAACTTTTATGGTTTAATCATTCATGGGTATAAATTTTTATGGTTTAGTGAAAATTGTCATTTCATTTTACAGGTAAAGTTGAGAATTTCTATTGACTGTCATATATATCAGTAAAAAAAATTGTACTCTAGTTTGGAAATTATAAGGTATATTTTGGTACATCTTTTCAGATCTTGTATCTAAGGGTAGCTGTTTGGTTGGTAGTTACTTTATATCTTTGGCTTAAAATTCCTCTGGTGCATTAGTTTTTCAGAACATGCTGTTATTGACTCATTTTCGTAAGTTCATAGTATAAAAGTTTGATTGATTGAATTGGAAATTTGAAGGTAGAGGTCACCTACAATCATTGGCAAGTTACTTAGAAAATTTAGACTTGTAATGTTTGGTCTCTCAATGAATTCTTTCTGGTTGTAATATGAAAGAGAAGAAAGACTTTGGCCTTCTTTATCTTATACAGATTTTTCTTTGCCTTTCACACCACTTATTCACTACTCAGAAGTACAAAAAAAATATAATTTTCTATGTTCTCAGAGTAATGATGAAAGAACTTGTCACACAGACTGTCTTACAGGGAAAAACAATTAATAACAGAGTACAAAGGTCAAATGAAAGTAAAGACAAAATCAAAAGTACTTCAAACAGACAGAAGTTGAAAATATTTACTCTGGACTGCAGTTAAACCTCATAAGATAATTGAAGGGGGGAATGATTACCTACCATCAAAAGGAGTTTACAGAGGACTATAAATAGGAATTCATATTAAAAATTTTCAATTAGATCTTTGACAATGTACCTGAATAGATGCCTATACAGTGTAAACATATTGTTGATAGACACCTTATTCATACTTAGAATTTGTCTGGATCCCTGGCAGATTTTTATAATTATACAAGTAGTGACTTGTACCATCTCATATGGCTTTACCTATTTACTGATAATGCATCATTGGTTATCAAAGGATTATATGATAGATTCAGTTTCTATTGACACTTTCTAAGGCCACATTATACTGACTTTAGAAATTATTTTAAGTGGTTTTTTTTTATCTAAGGATAATAACTATGATTATAATATAATTTTGGATTTAGCGTTCACCGATAATTTATAATTTAATTTGTGAATTATTTTGTAATTTGAAAACTTATTGTTCTGCATTTAGTCCATTTGTAAAGGTATTTTTGAATTATTTTAGTCATGGGGAAAATTGAAGCTTTTATTCATGTGGTCATAAAGCTACTCTTTTTTTATTCATGTAATAAAAGAAAATATTTTTTGTACTTTAAAATATATTGATTTTTTAAAATCAGTGAAATGTTGTCGTCATTCATTGATGGAATTTTGAACCATTGAAATCTTTTATTGAAGTTTTTCTATAATGATTATGTACAACCTTATTTATGCTATTGGTTTTATGTTCCATGCTGATTGTTGATAAATACTTCAAATTATACAGGTTATAGCTCAGAAGAACCTCTGTAAATCAGGATGAAAAATGATATACTATCATCACATTTCCTGCCCCATTAGTTTCAGTTTAAAATGTCAACTCTAATTTTATGTTTTAGATGAATTGGAAAGAGAATTACAGAGACTTAGAGAGGAACAGTTGAGAAAAATGATGGAATTACAGAAAGAGATAGCTTTACTCAAACAGAGGGCTCTGTTAGAAAGACGACCTGATCCCCCACCAGCCCCACCCCCTGCCCAACCGGTAGGTAGAGAGACCCCCTGAAGAAAGTTTAAAGCCTTAAACTGTCTTGTCTTGATCTTTTAATTTTATTAGATATTAAACTGCTGTTTATTTTATTTTTCATCTAAACTTTTTCTGTTATTTGAAAATTTCCTGTTTTTTTTTTTTTTCTTTTTTGTTGAATTTGGCAAGGGATATGATGCAGGGGCTCTTACACATAGAAGTTTTTATGTATTGATATTGAGAGGAGGGATACCCAGATTTTTTCCTAAAAAAGAAAATTGGTAGTTAAAACAAAATTAGATTTTGATATAAAAACTTTATTCAGTTTTAACAACCTTAATTGTTCATGTACAGTTACCAGTAGGTTTGCTCTCTAATCATGTGCAGCTAGGTTTGATGACTCCTTGATTGATAGTTCAGTGGATTCCTGTTAATTGCATAGCCTATTTATCAGAAAAAATATGCAATTAACAGAAATAATCATTTCAAGGGAAAATACCTTATATATTCAATGTTTAATTGGAGCATATACTTTTATCATGTCTAATTCCTGCCATAGTGTCTAGTCAACAGAAAGGGAAAATATCACTGTAAAAAGAAAGTTCTTTAGAAAACTGAGTTATTTCACTAATGATGTATTGTTGTTTTACCCTTTTGGGTACATTTTGAGTAAATTTTGAAAAATAATTATGCAGTTACTCTTCTGTATCATGTTCCTGATTACAAACCTTCTCATCTGTATTACTTAAGTTGATTTTTACTTCTAAAAAAAATTACATTGATGTGTTTCATTTGACAGCTTTTTATTATTGTAAACTGTTATAGGGGTGCATTGTTGTGTTTGTTTTATCTGGGAGCACTTTTTGGAAGTTGTCACTAAATGTTGTGTTGCACAATAGAAAATTAAATTGCTGTCAGTTTTTTATTGGAATTTATTTTTGAATATCATGCTTTTTCGTAAATATAGTTTTAACAAGATTCTGAAACAGTGCACTTGACTATCAACATGTTTATGCATATGTTAGAAAAAAATGCAGAGAACCGAAAACAAATTGTTCCCAGTGGAACAGCACACAGTGGCACATTTAGTCCAATAGGTAAAAATCAGCTAATTGTGTACGTTTATTGATTATAACAGAAAAATGCAGAAATGCCCTGGTTATTACAGAGACCTTATGTTGATGTTGAACCAATGCAGCCTTATGATCAGTAGTAAGTATTCAATGTGTTGGGTTATGGTGGATTTAGGCTAACAGTCCTGGAACAACACATTTGTGTTCTGGTCAGAAAGCCTTTTGAATGGATGGTTGCAATAATGTTTGATCAAAATTATATTTGTCTAGTCTTGATACTTTTGGGTGGTTCCTCTGTTCCTCTTATTGTATAGTGCATGCACATTTACATGATCCAGTTTCATGATTTTTTAGTTATCAGTTTTCTCCATTGGATACCTTCTGATTTCAGTCAATCCATACAGTGATTATATTATGTTCATGGGATTTAGATGGTCTGCAACTGATTAAATAGCAATTCCTTAATGAACATCCTTTGGTAGTTACTACCGGTAGTTAATTAAGATTTTTTTTTTTGAAAACTTTTATCAGATTCAATGGATATGAATAAAAAGTTTAAAATATCTTTCTCCATTCTACTTAGGAATTTGACAAGGTGATGGTTATTTAATTAAGGGTATACCAACTTTATCCTTTGAACATCATCATTGTATGTGTTGTTTTTCATTTGTTATGAGAAAAAAAATAGAATTTCCAGCCTTAGTTTGCTCATGGATATTGATTGAAAAGGCTGTTATTTCTACTAGTATTTCCACAACACTGTCCTTGATTGTGGATTGTTTAGAGACTTTTTTCTGCATATTTGCATTATATTGTGGTGGATCCTGGAGAGGGGGGAGGTCAGATTTGGAACCCCCTTCTTTGGAAGAATTGGTTGATTTTGTGTAAACTTTGGACAAAATTGAGCAAATGAAAGCCTGGAATTTGTCCTTTTATAAATTTCTGAATACAGCCTGTTAGCTGTATGATAAAAGAAACTCATTAGTACAGATATAAAGGTCAACAAAGATTTTATTCGGAAAAATTTAAATACCAGGTATATTGCATCAAGTGCATAGCATAACATGTTTTTTTTATTTCTTTGCTTGAAGAGTCTAGAGGGATACATTATGACTCATCAATGTTTGTCTGGTATTCAGAATTTTAGTTCCAGGGTATAAAAAAAAACCCAAATCTTTTCAAACTACATTTTATATAAAACAGGACTTATAAGCATGATATGCAAGTCAACCTAGACTTTTGCATATATTCCATGATCCCAATTCTGAAGTGTTGCTCCACAATCACTTTGAAAATATGGTTGTAGGAATCTGTTAACTGATTTGATAGTTCATGTCATTCGAATTTCAAGTTATTATTTATATGAAGTGTGGGTCCATGATTAAAACATGTGAACATGTACTACAGATGCAACTGACTACTTTGTAAATGGCTTTGTTTTATTGTCTTATGGCTTATTATTTGGAGAGGCTTTTGTGTTGGGTTGATAGTTTATTGCTGAAATTAGAATTATGAAAAATAAATACAATATTGTCAAATAAAAATGAACAAAATAATACTTGATGAAGTGTATACAACAAATTCTGGGTAAAATAAAAATCAGACTAGCGATATAATGGTTGTCTGATAGAGAATATAGATAAAGATAAACTTTTCGTCTCTCTCAGTGTCATATGGAATGCTGGGATTCCTCAGACAATTATCACATGTCCAAGGTCATTACAAGCATCCTTTAAAGTTGTATGAGGTAAAAATGGAGGTTTGTTGAAGCAAATTCCTGCTGCATACCAATAGCTCATTTCTTTTATTTTGATTTTTAAACTATATTTACTAGTAAGCTAGTATATTTACAATTATTCATTCTAACCCTTCATCAATATGATTTGGTAGATATCCATGTGCCTCCTTTGTAAAGATGGCTTTGCAGATAGTCCGTGCATAGCATTTTTAAATTCTTACCTTGATTGGTGTTTATTTGTAAATCTTTTAACTCTTTATGTACTTGGCTGTTTTCAGTCCTAATAGGTTTGTTCCTACTGGGCATCACACATGGGTATCTACCCAGTATGGCAAGATGTCTCGACAAGTCCCACCCACTGCTCGCCCTGATCGTGATAATGTAGAAATTGATGAACCTGATTAAATATTTTTAAAAAAATTGTAAGTCATTTTTCACAATCCTTGTAAAACTGCACATTTGCACGCTAACAACTTTTCATTAATTTTAGTATATGAGTTGTCTCCCATTATTACTTACTAAAATTAGAAACCTAACACTAGTTTCAGGCTAAGATGGCTTTAGCTTTGCCAAGGTTAGTTTCATAATTGTTTCTGGTCTTACAGGTCTGTCAGGACTTGCAATATCAATGTTTTTAAAAGTCTTATATACCTAAAATAAAATGGTATTGTTCTTGAATATAAGTATGCCAAAATAAAGTAAAAATGAAAAAATGTACATTGCTATTCATTTATATCTCTTGACAGACCTGTTTCAACTAACTTCCATTTTTCGGGCCTTCTTTAGTGCACTTAGGTTGGTATTATGGATATATTCTGTAACTCTGGTGTGTAATTTGTTTTCACCAATTGGAGCTATCAATATTTTTACCATTTTAGTTCAGACAGATTTAATCGGGAGCACTTGTCTTCGGCTTTCCATACTTGGGTTTCTACACAGAGTAGGAAAGGTTATCCTGATCCTTCTGTAACTGACCAGAAAAATAAAACTGGAGAAACAACTCCTAAAATTGTCGAGCTATAAAAGCAGGTTTTCATTCAATTCATCCACATTGCACATTAAATTAACAGTTTTTTTATACTAATCATACTGTTTCTCTGATACATATTTTGAATATATTTCCCTATTAACTTCTTTGGAATTTGTGCCTACATATTTTTTAAACTAATGCATGGCTTAGCATATCAAAATATTCTTGCACTGATAGTTGTGGTGTTTAGCTTTTTGATACATGTAGTTTCTAGTCTTTTTTATGTACTTTTTGTAAAATTTGTAAAAGATTTTTTCTTTTCCTCATTATTTTTTGGGGTAAAATAAATTAATCTATCATTGTTTAAACATAAAGAACAAAAACATGTCTTTTGAAGTACATAGAAAGTTAATTGGCATGTATTGTAAGTAATGAAAATGACATTTTTTCATGTATATTAAAATTATAAAATTTTAATTAAAAACTATACTCTTTTTGGATTAAACAAGTACTCTTTTCATAAACATCTCTCTCAGTATGTTTTGGTGTGATTTGGTGACTCTCTAACATCCTTTTCCTCTCTTTTAAATAGGGCCACATGAGTGTACTACTAACAGACTTCAACAAACCTCCATATCAAAGTCAGAATGTGACATTCCAACTGGTGAAACTAGTTAATAGAGACATTACCTTTGACATTGTTCATTATTGGTTTAAGCATGTAGATCTAAATTTTATATTTTGTTTTGTGTGTGTGTGTGTGTCTTATTTTATGTTGAAAGTAAGCATGTTTGAGGAAGTCACACTTTGACTTCACTATAATATAACTTTGATTGATAAGTACTGTTATTTAATATACATATACAGTTTGTGTAGTCCTTTATTCACCAGTGGGAACAGTCAGTAGCTTGTTTGGTTCAATGATGTGATTCCTTCATTTAATACATTCATATTAATCTAGATATTCATGTGATTGGGAAATGTAATGTGTAATTTTAGTCACTAAATACATATTTTTCATGCCATAAAAAGTGTGGCTTTAGAGCTATATTAATTTCAACAAAAATTCCTCTTTCTCAAAAAGAAGGTTATAAGAATTATAGATCAAAACAGTTGATTAATAAAAAAATCAGTATAAATTTCTTTATTTGTGGTCAGTTCTGATTGTTATTGTTTCTGAGTCTTTTGTTCTTTACTTTCTTTAATGAGGAGACTACTTGTAAGCTTTCTGTGACTTATCTGGATTATGTAATAAAAGGAGGTCATAAAAAGGTCAAGGAAGAGAATAGTAATAAATTATGTTAAGGTTTTGCTAATTTGATTTATTTAAGGTAGACCTAGGGTAAAAGGACATAACTCTTGAAATCAGTGGTATGCTTTTATTATAATCAATATCACCAAAGCCTATCAAGTTTTGAAGTCAGCCCAACTTACTTTGATACTTACATGACATTGATGTAAAATGCTGAATACAAATGTTCCAATTATTTGTAAGAGTTGTATTCCTTACCCTAGGTCTACCTCCTTAAAAATTATCAGACACTGTATATCTTTCCAAATAGAATACTGTTTTTTTTTTATAAGAAGCATTAATGTGAATCCATTTTCATTATTTTAAATCCTTAACCTTTGGGTTTACAGTTTCCAGTAAAACAAATTAATTGTCGTTCAATAATGTGATTTGATACTATTGATAGAAGTATTTTGAATGGAATTGTTTATTAGTTTCTTCAAATTTAAATTCATAACCTATAAAAATTTTCCGCTGATAAATAGGACTGTCTTCCAAACTCAGATTCTATTGTTCAACAGAATTTGTCAAAGTTAAAAAAAAAAAGATACATGTATCTATAAACAATTGCACTTCCAAATGTATTATTTGAGTATAAATGTTTTAATTTTCAGCTCTTTCTTGACCATCAACCCTCAGATTCGTCAAACCATCACCAGAGACCAATATACAAAATTACAGTTTGATGATTAATTGTAGAAATGTATCTTTTGTACCAATATAATTGATTAATTAGCTTATTTCTTCTGTTAAAGTACTAGCACATTTTTCAGACCTTGAATTCACTGGTTCATTTAATCTTTTGAGTCCCTTTTGAGTTACATAATCATTGAAATATTTGGATTGACAGCTTTAGAATGAACACTTGTTAGCAACCATTTCAAAGTGTGTAGGAATAGTGTCTCTTTATCTCTAAGAAGAAGCTGCATTGTTCAAATCTTTAACTTCTTGTCTTCATGTATTATTACATTGAATTATGATGCTTTTCCTGAATACAGAATTCTGTTTTCAACCAACAACCAAAACCCATGAAGCCATAATGAAGAAACTATTGAAATCATATTTAATAAATTTCCAAACAACTATGAATCAATAATGAGATACTAGGTATAAGACACTGCATGTGAAAATACACAAACAAATTTGGACAGAGTTTCCATGTTATTTAGTCTAATTTTTTTTCTACATGTTTTGATTCATATTTTTGTTTTGTATGTAAGTAATCCAAAGAATATATTAAGTCTGTAAAGTTACCAAGGTGTCTGTGATATTGTTATGTTGTAATTGTATATTATAGAAATCTACGCAATAAAACTTGTATTATTTATAAGGAGTGTTATTTGAGATGTTATTTGTTTCCTATATATACCATATAGATTCATAAACTGATTTTAATTCAACAAGCAAAAACTTTTTTCAGGCCATCATAAATTGGAATTAGAAACCTATATTAATATTGATTTTTTGAATGCTCAAATATCTCTTCCGAAACCACTTTCTCTGCCAAGATGTGGCACGAAACTTAATAGATATCCTACCTTTAATCATGTGACAAATTGTGCATTTAAAAAATCACAAAACATTACATACAAAATGTCAGATATATACATTTTGTTGATAGTTTTCATACTGTCTTCCATTGATTACTCCTTCATACTGTCTTCCATTGAATATTCCTTCATACCGTCTTCCATTGATTACTCTTTCATACTGTCTTTTTTTTTATTACTCCTTCATACTGTCTTCCATTGATTACTCCTTCATACTGTCTTCCATTGATTACTCTTTCATACTGTCTTCTATTGATTACTCCTTCATACTGTCTCTTTTATTACTTTTTCATTGATTACTGTTTCATACTGTCTTTTTTATTACTCCTTCATACTGTCTTCCATTGATTACTCCTTCATACTCTCTTTTTTATTACTCTTTCATTGATTACTGTTTCATACTATATTTTTTTATTACTCCTTCATACTGTCTTCCATTGAATATTCCTTCATACTGTCTTCCATTGATTACTCTTTCATACTATATTTTTTTATTACTCCTTCATACTGTCTTCCATTGAATATTCCTTCATACTGTCTTCCATTGATTACACTTTCATACTGTCTTTTTTATTACTCTTTCATACTGTCTTCCATTGATTACTCCTTCATACTCTCTTTTTTATTACTCTTTCATTGCTTACTGTTTCATACTGTCTTTTTTATTACTCCTTCATACTGTCTTCCACTGATTACTCCATACTGTCTTCCATTTAATATTCCTTCATACTTTCTTCCATTGATTACTCCTTCCTACTGTCTTCAATTGATTACTCCTTCATACTGTCTTTTTATGATTACTCCTTCATACTGTCTTCCATTTTTTACTCTTCCATACTGTCTTTTTTTATTACTTCTTCATACTGTCTTCTATTGAATATTCCTTCATACTGTCTTCCATTGATTATTCTTTCATACTGTCTTTTTTTTATTACTCCTTCATACTGTCTTCCATTGATTACTCTTTCATACTGCCTTTTTTATTACTCTTTCATACTGTCTTTTTTATTACTCCTTTATACTGTCTTCCATTGATTACTCCTTCACACTGTCTTCCATTGATTACTCCTCCATACTGTCTTCCATTGATTACTCCTTCATACTGTCTTCCATTGATTACTCCTTTATACTGTATTCCATTGATTACTCCTTCATACTGTCTTCCATTGATTACTCCTTCATACTGGCTTTTTAATACTCTTCCATTGATTACTCCTTCATACTGTCTTTTTTATTACTCTTTCATTGATTACTCTTTCATACTGTCTTATAAAAGATACAGTTTTATGTGGCATTTGAGTCCAATCATTTGACTTGTACTACTGAAAATATATGAAATTAGTATTTCAAAATGCAGTTGTTATTATGATCAAATTTGATTTTCAAGCTACATGTACATACAAACAGAAAGAAAGAAATGGTGTCAGTGTTGACTATTAGGTTGAGGTTGTTTTCTTTGATGTCTTACAATGTATTACTGGTACTATTTTATGTTCAAGTGGGTTGTTCTAAAAGAAAAGAAAAAAAAAATACTGTTGCGGAATCTACATACAATTTACATTTGATAACTTTTTGAATATGTGTTTAAAGGGAGATAATTCAATGTCTTACTTATTCAGTTTTCTAACAGAAAATGTTTTGCAAGGTTTAAATAATGGGGTTTAGTTGTTCTTTGTATAATCTGTGGACTTGATAAAGTTATAAAGCTGTGCAAACAAACTTCTTAAATACATTTTTCGTTCTGAGTAGACCATTAGCCAACGCCATTGTCACTTTGAATAGTTACGATGAATTTTAGTGAAAAACCATCAATATGATTTTAATGATTTTCGATGATGTTTGCTTCTTTTACATGAGAAATTCATTTATCATGAAATTTAAATCCTTGATTAAATAACATCTTGGGCATGTGTATAAAACCAATGTAAAGCATTTTCTAAGACTTGTTAAAATATCCTTCATAATTTGAAATTGAGTATATATGAATGCACATTTAACAAAAACGATTTGACTACAAAGTGAGATTTAAAAAAAATTCTGCACATAGTATATAGAGGATCTGGAGGCAACTGAACTTTGTTGAATTAACAACATATGAACTCATTTAATAATTTGAAAGCAAAATTTTTTTTCAGGCCATCATAAAATGGGAATTAGATACCTATATTAATATGGATTTTTTGAATGCTCAAATATCTCTTCTAAAACCACTTTCTCTGCCAAGATGTGGCACGAAACTTAATAGATATTCTATCTTTGATCATGTATTTAATCATGAAGTATTTTGATTTATTTTTTTTTCAAGAATGGGAATTAGTCTATCAATTACTATTTAACAAAGTTGTGGCTATAGAAAATTCTTCACATCTCTTGCTAGATGTTTGATCACATAATGAAAGTATAGGAATTTGAGATTTCCTGCAAACTTTTTATTCTTATACCATCATTTTTTTTTTCACTGAGGAATTCACAACAAATTCTGGAATACCTGTTATGGGCAAATAGTTCTTTATCAAATTAAATATTTTACCTATCATTGTGTCACTTTAAATAGAACTTGTGTCATCAATTATCTATGATCCATTTTATCATCAAGAGAAACCAAAGTTTTGTTTGCACACAAACATTGCAGCATGTCATTTCTTTGACAGAGTAATATAACTTTATTAAACAGAGGGAGTATTGACATTTCATTACAATTTATAAAGACACTGAACAGTAATATAGTAATAAAGATCCATGTGAGCTTATCCTATCACTTTTTATCCATAATTTTTATTACCTATTGTGCATGCATGTCTTAAAAATTTCTGATGAACTCCTCTGCATTGATTTTGATCAGAGGAGAGGAGCATTAAAAGATCTTATTTTTCCTAAATTACAACTGAAAATTAATCATCAAGTTTTAAAAGTGCTAATTGTGGATTTAGATACTTAAATCTTTAGTAATTGATAAAAAACGTAATGATTACTGAAAATTCTTGCATTTAAAGTACAAAAAATTGCTTGAAATTGACCTAAATTCATATATTTTGTTAATTTTGTACTTTTTGGTCATGTCACTTTCTGGTCTTATTTCTTGCAATGAAATAGTGTGAACACCAAGGAAACAACTTCATATTTAGTTAATACATTAATTATTTTTTAATTTAAAAAAAAAAAAAAAAAATGCCAAATTTTACAATTCTCAGGAGTATTTATAAAAAAAGTATAATTATGGCACCATTGTGACACCAGTACAATGAAATAAAGCCACAAAACATTCACTTTTCCTATATTTATTTATTAAACTATATTTTGAACAATTATGTTGACTTTTATGGTCCCTATTCATAGCCAATTGCCCCTACACCTTTTGTAGAGATGGGATCCAAAAGGGCTTCATACACTCGTTACTCCAGAAATACCACTGATACTTGAAAATTTCCCCTCTTAACTTTTTACAGTGATAGACTGCTTTTATTGATTCATTTCTTTAAAGGTTATCAACACATTATTGATCTTTTCTAGTGCTGGATTTATGATATTCTATGACTTTGTGCTGAATTTGGACCCAAGGACTACAGCATGTCGGCTGATAGTTGGACTACACAGTACAGGCCAGTCTTTAGGAGAGCCTACAGTCCTTCCCACTGTATACACAGAACCTTCTACAAGGGCTATCGGGGCCTCTAATGGTGCCAATGCTGTTATTGGTGCCAGACAGCCTGTTCCCAAGTAAGTTTCACATTGTTTGTCTATCCATTTACTGGTATGTATCAACCCTCAGGTTAAGGTTTTCATTCAAACTTTTTTGATGAAGATGTGGCAGAAGACTAAGCCTCTTTTTGGAACCTCTTGTTGATATTTCATTGTAACTTCTTGGTGTGTTACCTTGAAATTGCAAAATGTGTAAAAGGACAAAAATTGCATTTACTTTACATATATAAAAAATTCTTATCTTGCAGTATTACGTAATTATTGTTGCAAGACAGTCATTTCCATAGAAATAGTCCAATATTTACTCCTGAATGTATTTTTTTCAGGCCTTATTATATTGCATGCTTAGGTAGTACAATACAGTTAGGTCATTTCAGAAAATTTGGTCTCATTTTGTTGAAATAAAGCTGTTTTCAGGCAGTCCGCACAGAAATTTCTAGTGTTTTGTCATAAAAAAGTGCATATTCTTTAAATCCTTGGTGTGTGGAGATTCAAGTCATTTATAAGTAATTTAGTGATTATTGTTATAAAATCCAGTAGCCATGGTAACATACTGAAAAAAATATTACTGCTTAACAACATTTAAACAATATATCCACCAAATTTCAACTTTTAATTTTAAGTTTTACAAGATTTGACGGGGGTAACTTGGTGTGCGAAACAGTGCGCCATAATGTAACTGTAAAACGCACCCTTAGGTTTTGAAATTTGAGACAAAATTTATTTGTATTGAAAAATAAAATTGTTATTAAACTAATGCGTAAGTAAAATGCATTTTATGATTGAAGTTAAAGGCTGTTACTGTTATCGTTTTTGTTGTATTTTATTCAGATGTCCACCTGATCCTGACCTAGGAGTTGTAGTAGAGCTACAATTATCAGGAGGACCAGCATCAGAATATGATAGACACAGCCTTATAACCAGAGCCTGGGTTAAACTACCATTGTTTGATAATGATGCTAAGCTGATAGCCGGAAAGTTTAGGATACCATTCAGAAATGTTCCCATCAAACCTTACCTACATCCTAGTGAAGTACAGAATCTTGAAAAGGTATTTGTATTTATCTCAAGGTGTGAATTTTACGAAAATTAAATGATTATTGAACATTGATGTTGGCATTTTAACTTTTGTCTTTTAAAGTACAATGTAGTTCTCATATATTAAGCTTAGAAATCTGAAACATTGATGGATGATTATAGACTTTTTTTTACTTTATTCCAAACTGCAGAATGATTTTTTATTGCACTTAAAAACATCTAAAGTCAATATTATTAATGGATGTTTTACACAAGTAAATTACAGGAAAACTATGTCTGTACTACATATATTTTACAGAGAAAACACATCTTTTACATTTCTTCTAATAAAATCTTAGCACAGACAGTTTTGAATTTTTTTTTTTTTGGTGTATCTGTATTTTTAGTTTGATGATGCTGAACTGTACTACAGAATTGTGAACATGAGGGATTCAGAAGTCCAGTCCTTACTGAATATATCAGCCTCTAATCATAACCAATATGATAATGCCAAAGTAAGCTCAGTCATTTTAAAAAAAAAAACCTCATTGAACACTTCTTTATGCATATAAGCATGTAAGTGATATAGCAACATAATGCTACATTTTATATATAATTATATACATGTTTTTTTTTGTGTAAATGAATGTGCTACGTGTAACAAGTATTATTTCCCATGCATATGGTGACTGGATGTTACTATGGTGACTGGATGTTACTAATTGGATAACCTATTACATGTATTACAGCTGCAGAATTCTTTTTTTGGAAATAAGTTATATGCATATTCATGCTTATCTTCCTTCATGCACTAAAATAGAAGGGGATATAATTTTCTTGAATTTGAACCTTATTTTCTTAAGATGCACATGCTGCATTTTGAATGCTTTTAATATAGATGTGACCCCTCTTAGCTTTGCAACCATTTTAAACCTAGTCACAATATTTTAGGCTGCTGGAGTAACTGTTTATCTGCCTACTCAGGTAAAAATTGTGTGTTTTCTTTCAGATTCCATCGTTGTACAAAACACCAACACCAGTTCAAAACCCTCCTCCCCCTCTAAGCATTGGATCTAGAATGTCAAGGTAATGTCAGGGTCATCAATTTATTGATTCTAGTTATTGATGCTTAAAGACCCTGCTCCTATGTCTCATAAAAACTTCTTTTTCCTTCCTATGGTGACAGGCGGATATAGAATTTTGGAGATGGAGATATTGGAGGAGGGTTTTGTAGCTTTAGAGTAGTTATAGCATATCTGCACTGCAATACATAGCTTTTCATAACACATTGCAAGGCTTTAGTGTTTTAATATAGATGATATCCATTAAATTAAGGTGACTATTACTTAGATAGCTAGGTGATGTAAAGTTTGTTTAGAAAGATTTGCTACAAATCAACTAATGTCACTACATTGTATGCTTACCTGTTGTTTGCCAGTATATGTCACTTTTGTGGTGACATGTACTGCAATGATTTCTGCATACAAGTTATGCTGCAATGTTTCTAGTCTGTTATTGTGGCTTATCATTATCATTACAAATGATGCCTATAGTAACCGAATGATAGTCATGCATAGTTTTCCAAATAAACATTTTAAGGACTGTAAAAACTTTTAAAATTTGTGGTGGATTGGCTTCAGAATAGTTTTGAGGTGTGATTTGGTACACAAATGAGGAATATTAAATTAATAAGTTGATTTACCATGCTGTAGGTAAGGTTAATCCTTCAGGCGTCAAATTCACAAAAAGTCGTAAGTGTGAAATTGATCGTAAATTATGATGTCACAATGCTATTTTAAATTGTAACGTCATTACTTACGATCAACTTTACTTTTACGACTTTTTGTGAATTGGACGCCAGGTTATCTATATTAGCACTGAAACTTGCTATAATAGATTTGTCCTTTTTGATTGTACATATGATTGTGATTTCTGTTGTGCAATTGTGCCTTCAAAAGTTATATTTCCAGAAATGTTTAGCTCCCTTCTTCCATGCTGCAGCAGTTCCAATGGTGATTTTAGAGTTCAAATTTCATTTTATGCCAATAGAGACCTTGGAACATATCTTGTAGAGCAAAACAGTGAATTACATTTGGAGTTATACTCAAATTAGACCTGAGTAGATATCTGCTATTAATCTATCAACTTAATATTCATAGCATTTCATTTAGAAATATTCTTCTTATATCATAAATAAAATTGAAAAGGTATTTTCATTATTATATAAATAATGAAAAAAATTCTACAATATTTTTTCGTAGCCGAGAACAGCGCTTACCCTCTATAACCCCAATGGGGGCCCCGCTGTTGCCCCGGGATACAACAATAGGATTCCAGGTTGACAGAGTGAGGAAGGCGGAGTATGGGGAGGGGAAAGTTAGAATAACAGCTTATTATGCTTCTACTGGAAAGGTAGGATATTTGTGATATACCCAAACCAGCTGTTCCATTTGCCACCTTTTACTTTTCAAGATTTTAACATTGAAATTATTGGTCTGCAATGAAATATTTTGGTATTTGATTTTTTGACAATTTTCTTTTAGTGACATATTTTTATGGAGTTCTTTTTTGTAACATTTTTTCATCATCGATTTTCTTTTGATATACCAGTATTGTAAATTTTCAAATCTTAGTTTTTAGTTGGCTCTGCAAATTAAGGACAGACTAGAAAACATGTTTTTAGGCTAGTTGTAGTAATATTGTCCAAAACATAATGCTGTGTTTTACATGATTTTATTAAGCTGAACATTTCTACATGTAGGTTGTACAGTCATCCACTAGTCCTGTTACCTGTAGTACTACAGCTGTGAAATCTAACTTTAAATATGGCTACCATGTCTTTGGCCAACAGGAAGCCACTTTTAGTAATGTTGACATGCAAGGAGATATGGTTCTTATAGCTAGATTTTATCTACGTAAACGACAAGACACTAACTATGATGAATCTATTATACATGATCACCAACAAGAAGCCACCCTATATGATGAAGAAACACTCGTTGCTTGGACTGCTGTTCCTTTAGTTATGAGTAATGAAGGTAAGATATTCAAGATAATTTCTCTGTCTAGTTGAAATA
Source organism: Perna viridis (assembly GCA_037379345.1). Classification (NCBI taxonomy): domain Eukaryota; kingdom Metazoa; phylum Mollusca; class Bivalvia; order Mytilida; family Mytilidae; genus Perna; species Perna viridis. Next base: position 57,812,748 of record CM074511.1, read on the forward strand.
AGTTAAAGGGAAGAGAATAGAAAATGTTCTGGCTTGGCTCACGCAAAATCTGAAAAGTAATTAAGAAAATATTTGTATGACTTTAGTTAACTCAAATCAACATTCTAGGATTTTATGGGGATACAGTAAAGAATATTCTGAGACCCAAGAAATTTTTCAAGTTTTGTGTTACCAGGACTGTAAAGACGTTTACATCAGAATATGAAACTTAAAATAATCCTGTTATTTTTTATATGTTTGCAATTATTTTTTTCCCCTTTGTATAGTGGTACCACCCTTTCATTGTTGTTATTGTCCTTGGTGTTTATTTAAAATATCTTGACCAATCTTTTTGAAATTTTAACACAAATTTGGTTTTGAAATTTTTTGATTGGATTCCTTATGAAAACCCTGCATGCATTATCAATATGATTTGAGAAATCTCTTACAGTTCTTGAGTTTTAAGGTGCCAAAGGGACCACACTCCAAAACATTTTTCTTTTTAGTGTGATTTAGAAAATTTTTAATTGATTGCAAATTTTGTGGAATACTGTGTCCAAACCAGTTGTGTCCATAATGAAATGTAAGTCCTTACGCTTAAATGTTTCAAAAACTAATATTGTTTCCATACGTGTCCCCACTTGTCCCCACTTGTATCCACTGATTAGAGTTCAAGATGCTGTTGTGGTATCATGCTGCACTCAGCAATGCTCTTAATTCATTTAATTGAAACTGTACACAGCAAGGGGGAAATTCTTACTGCAGTTTTGGGTTTTAAACAGGCTCTCAATAAATATACAAGACAAGATGAATTATTGCTGTGTTTGTTTGTCAAGTCCTTACAATATGTGGATAAGTAGAAGGTTATTTATGTAGACATTCCTAATTTCTATGGTTACTGTCAACAAAACAGATCATATACTTGAGTTTTGTTGGTTTTACTGCACTGTGTAAATAAGATATGTACCGAATTGTTTTGACTTCAAACAACAATCAACTGTTTTTACAGTTGTAACATTTTAGTATAAAATTGTTTGTTTGTTTTTTTTAATTTAAATGATATGATTACTTAAATAGAAATAAAATACACTAAAAAAATACTATTAAGTGGTAACTGTGAATTAAAATGGGTTTGTTTTGGTCACAGTTTCATGTTGTGGACCTGTACTCATTCTCCCAAAAATCTTCACACCTTTATTTGGGGACAAATCACAACTCTCACTAATACAGAAAAAAAATTGTCTTATTGAATTGTTTAATCATCTTATGGTTGTTTGTTCCAGTTTTGATGACTGTATGGATAAGATATTTGTTTGTTCTAGTTTTGATGACTTTGTGGATAAGATATTTGTTTGTTCCAGTTTCGATGGCTATGTGGATAAGATATTTGTTTGTTCCAGTTTTGATGGATAAGATATTTGTTTGTTCCAGTTTTGATGACTATATGGATAAGGTATTTGTTTGTTCCAGTTTTGATGACTGTATGGATAAGATATTTGTTTGTTCCAGTTTTGATGACTGTATGGATAAGATATTTGTTTGTTCCAGTTTTGATGACTATGTGGATAAGATATTTGTTTGTTCCAGTTTTGATGACTCTGTGGATAAGATATTTGTTTGTTCCAGTTTTGATGACTGTATGGATAAGATATTTGTTTGTTCCAGTTTTGATGACTGTATCGATAAGGTATTTGTTTGTTCCAGTTTTGATGACTATGTGGATAAGGTATTTGTTTGTTCCAGTTTTGATGACTATGTGGATAAATTATTTGTTTGTTCCAGCTTTGATGACTATATGGATAAGATATTTGTTTAGTAAAAATAGATTAAACAAAAATCTTTCATATTAAATAACTATGTACAATAAATCACCTTATTGAACCCCTTTACTACACTGTAGAAATTGGGTGTGAGTGTACTAAGACATTGATTCATAAGATCATTTCAAAGTAAACATCATGTACATGTATTATGATAAGTACTTGTTTTAAGCAGTATTTTGTCATTGCACACCCCCAATATATGTTAACATAATTTTGTAGATGGTGTATTTTTTTTGTTTCATCCCTTGGTATGTCCATGTAAAAATTACATTTTTGCCATAAAAATACAAATTAAATTTTCATAACATTAACATTAGGCACTTTTTTCAAGGTAGAATGAGGGAACTGTAATAATTATGACTGCTTCAAAGATCATTTAGTATGACACAGTGGAGTAATTGTCAGGGTTTGATGAACAAACAATTCCTAGGATTAAAATTGATACAAGGACAATGCAAGGTGTGGCTTGTATTTTGAAACTTTGACTGACATTACTCTTTGACCCATCCATCCACATGTCTACCTGTTCAAGTTATTTTGTAAGCACAAATTTTCCTAAGCAATAAATGCAGTATCATTTGTTATATCCTTTCCAAAAGTGGGTGGTAATTTAACTTACTGGTAGCATCACATTTGGCGTTTACAAACTAACATATATACAGGTAAAGGGTTTTATCTAGCACACATCACATTTGATGGGCAACTCTCGAACCATATATTTGGAAATATAGTACAGACTTAGATAAGGTTGAGTAGAAGTAGTTCTGCCTTTTGATTGCCACCATCCGTCTTTTTACATGCTAACCAGAGGAGACCAGTTGGATCAAATGCAATTGATAGGGGACTCAGTAATCCAACTTGTCTTAAGTCATATATGGCTAGGACGAGTCCAGTATCAAGTAAAGCATGGATATGCTGGGTATTTGTGTCTAGAACTATAACATTATCTTTGGGTGTTGTTGCTATATCCTTTGGATGGAATGGTTTGTATTTGTTAATGTCTGAATGTCCTGTATAGATGTTTTTGATTTTAGCCTTTTTGTTAAGCACTACAACTCTGGCTTGGTCTTCTAGTTCAGTATCATAGCGAGTAAACTCCACCACATGAATATATTTGTTTTTTGTGCTTGTTATAGCCACTATTGTTGACACTGAGTGTTTGTTACTGGTAAAAAGGTCATGGTGATGTGTACACCTCCCTTCCTCATTCCAGTAGGAAACAAGTGCTCTACCTTTTCCATGTGCCCCAATAATGACCTTTCCATGGCCAGTCACATAAATAGCAGAAGGGCTAAGTGGACTAGCATCATATACTGTGTCACATACATATGCACGCTTTTCATGGAGGCTCAATTTTTTAAGATGAGATTCACCAGGAACACACAAAAGAATGGTATTGGTAGAACTTACAGCTATCCCTAGAACTTCCATGTTTTTATGAACTACTGTCTGGAGATTATCTCCATGCTGTTTGTAGCATTGTAAAGTCTTATTCCCAAAACTTGATATCCACAGAGACCCATCTTCAAAAGTGCACAAACAGTGTATTTCATCGACATCAGTTGGAAACTGTTTGCTTATCTGTATAATGTTTTTTCCTATGTCTTTAATGTTCACTAGTAGATGATCTCTGTTGGTAATACAGTTATCCTTTAGACTGTCATTGCAGTGTTCACAAATAACTATAGAACAAATGGTACATTGATATGTAACTGGCCTCGTAGCTGATTTACAATTTTTACATTTGGCGATACATTGTTTTGAGGATGGTTTTCTCTCTTTTGATTCTGAAGCACCCATATGATATATCTTTGTCAAATCTACCTCCTGATTATATTTACTGAAAAGGAAAGAATACTAGTTGATTCACAAATGAGATTCCCAATAATCAATGCACTATAGTCATTTCACAGTAGTTGTTTAATGGAATTGTTTAAATAAATATGAATTAGGGAAGTTAATTCACAACAGTTGATTTACTTTACACATAGCTTCACAATGCCATATCAGTAGTTTTCATTTTGTTTGTTATAGTATTATCTGTTCATAGTGTATATCTCTCTGTACTAGACTTCATTTCACACACCTTAATTCCATTTAAATGGAACATTATACTCCACTGAAAATTAAAACTATTTTATACACCATATTTAATAATGTCATAATATCATACTAGATAAGTTTTTTGTATAGCGTTTAAAGCTGTGGACAATTAAACACCTTTAGTTTTTAAGAAATACTATAAAATTTCCAAAATAGTTGAAATACATATATAGTCTTTGTGCTATTTATTATTATTCAAATCACGTACTGTACTTGACTTACAGTCACTAGAGTGCATCTTTAATCTTTAAGAAATACTATAAAATTTCCAAAATAGTTGAAATACATATATAGTTTTGTGCTATTTATTATTATTCAAATCGTGTACTGTACTTGACTTACAGTCACTAGAGTACATACCTTAATTGCACTTATTGTAGTGTGTTTATCCAATCACCTATCAAACTTGATTATATTTTATGTACTAGAGACACGACTCTGAAGTACATGTACTTGGTCTCATTCTTATTTACATTTCAGTATCTTTTTTCCACTTCCTTATTACTAGGAGTTTAAACAGCAGGGGCATTCCACTCCTTGCATTGCCTTGTTTTCTAGGAGTTTTAACAGCAAGGGCATTCCACTCCTTGCATTGCCTTGTTTTTAAAATAGTAATAATTCTATTTCAGTCATATTTTTGAAATTTTAAGAAAAGTCTGTTGGTCTTTTCTGTCAATCTGTTAACACTTAGTGTTTTTATTTGACCATTTATATCAGCAAGATGAATAAATAATTCAGGGGCTAAATTTAATTAGTCTGATTATTCATGTACCTGCCTTTCAGTTAATCCATCTCTCCATTACCCTTGTTTTGAACAATTATTTTCAATCGGTAATTCAATATTTCTAGGGAGTCAGAAAGTCATTTTGTTTACTGTGTTTGATTGAGAATCAAATAATGGTCTGTTTGTTTGCAGTAGCAGAATTAATAGCTTAGAACTCCACTTTTGAAAATATCTGGATCCCCACTTTGATACCAAGTTACACTTAAAATCAGTACAACAGTTGTTCATTAATATAATTTTTTTAATTCAGATATGTCACTCAGAACAAGAAGGAACTATAACCCAAATTCTATGAATATTAACACTGGAACTCATACACTGAAGTTGTTCTATCCACCAGTACCTGATGCTGCACAGATACCATTTGATAATAGGCCATATAAAAGTGATTGGACTCGATATGGGAAAGCTTCATTACGAGTCCATATATTCCAGGGTCAGCCTCGTCCTGGGTCATTGACACCTAGTGAGGAGTCAGATGATCAAGAAGAAGTTTTACCAGAGGTAGTTTGTTTTACAAAGAATTGTATTTATAGTGTACATTTGTTAAATGGTCATGAGAGGAACAGTAAATTCATTACCCTGAAGTACCTACTATTACATGAGGCAATGTCGAAGGTTATAGTTGGTATCAATAGGTAATAAGGTCACTGTTTCCCAAATGGTCAGTCAACAAATGTTTGATCATACTGAACTGAGGTGTTACCTTCATAATCTCAAAGCATTTTGCATGACCATGTTTGCTGATTGTTGTCCAATCATGTTATATCAGATTCTATTGTTTTTCAAGGGTAAATCTCAAGATCATCTGACACTTGATTAGCCAATGAGAATTGGAGGTAAAAATCAAGGTAATAGGAGTATAGCACTACTGCCTAAGTCATTGACTGGGTAAACAGAACAATCAAGGCATTTTGGGGGTAAATGCTTAAAAAGGTTAATTTTGATTTGTTATAGAAAATAAATACTGAAATCTAATGATTATCAATACATTGTATTGTTATTTTAATATCTATTGTAACATCAAGTCTCACTAACCACTTTGGGGTCAAATGACCACCCCTATGTAGTACCAAAAACACACTAAACCTAGATATATGCATTGTAAGTGAATTATTTGTGTGTATTCTGATCAAAAGTAGTGAAAATAAAGCTGAGAATGCTTACTTTAAAATCATATTTGTAATTTACTACAAAATTGTATGAATATTATTTACATGTATGAGTAATTTGCCTCCATGGTGTCAGTTAGCAGAAAAGGTAAAAATTGGGATTTTCAGTATTATTTATTCAGGTAAATTTTGTGAAAAATTGTACCATTAGCATAATTTGAAAGCCTTACTTTCAATGCTTCGCATTGGTATACAACTTTAGGATGTTATTTGTCATGGGAATTCACAGTAAAACTTTGAAAATTGCTTTTTAGCTCACCTGGTCGTAGTCCATGTGAGCTATTGCCATCACTTAGTGTCTGTTGTCATCGTCCATCGTCATCGTCATATGTTGTTAACAATTTTTCAAAACTCTTCTCCTCTGACACTACTTGACCAATTGGAACCAAACTTGGTATGATTGTTCCTTAATCCTGTATAGTACTGGTGTGGGCATTTCTTATCTGTCGAAAAATATGGCTGCCATTACTGAAAGTAGAACAAAAGAGTCAGACAGTAGTATTTTGCATATTATATCTTGAAAACCATTAGATTTAGCCAAATTCTTTCAATTGCTGAAATGATCCTTATTATAAGGCCTACAAAAGTCTTGACGGCATCAAAGTTGTCAGATGACTCCTTGTAAGTGCTATAGTCCTTGAAAGGTGGAAGTTGGTGTTTTTTTGTTTTTGTTTTTTTTTTAGTTTGCAGCTGATATCTTGAAAACTATGATAGATAAAAAGAAACCTTCAATTGCTGAAATGATTTTTATGATAAAGTTCTGCCTTAGTCTTCTGGAGTCAAAATTGTTGGACAACTCCTTGTTCAATTTATTGCCTTTGAAAAGCAAATTTAATCAGGTAAGCAATTCAGGCTTCTGGGATCCTCTTGTTTAACATGTAAAGTATGGAAACAGAAGTAGTTAGTGGGACCTTATATCTTGTCTACTTGTCTCCACTTATTACATTGAGTTTGTTTTGTTATGGTAGACTTGAAGTCAAATTAAAAAAATTACACCTTTACACTATGTGTCCATTGTCTGTCATTGTCAGTAAACTTTTTCAAACATCTTCTCCTCTGAAACTACTCAATAGATTGTAACCAAAATTTGCATGAATGTTCCTTAGGGTATTTTTACCAATCCTTGTGTGGGGATTTTTTATCTGGCAAAAAACATGGCCAAAGTAACTAAAAATAGACCATAGAGGTCAAATTGTAGAATTATGCAAATAACTCAAAAACAGTTTGGTTTAGCTGAAATCTGTTTGGGGTAAAATTGTTCAACATGATGGGATAGACCTATGCCAAACTTTTCAGAAAGATCCATTGACAAATGAATGAGTTATGGGTCCTGAACTTGATTTTTTCCCTGAATTTTACATTTCCAACTTTGAAAATCTTTTTCTCTGAAACTCCTGGATTAATTAAGACAAAACTTTGCATGAATATTATGTAGAATATGTTTAGCAATCTGTGTTTGTGGATTTTTGATCTTTTGAAAAACATGGCCACTGATTCTAAAAATTGCAGAATTATGCAAATAACTCAAAAACAGTTGGGTTCAGCTAAAGTTGTTCAGCATGATGGGATTACCTACATGTACATGAATGCCAAAATTTTCAGAAAGATCCGTTGACAAATGAATGAGTTATGGGTCCTAAAATGCATTTTTTAAAATCTCCTCTTAGACAACTTGTAGGATGAATTGTAACCAAACATTGCACGAATTAGGATATCCTTAACAATTTTTTATCTGTCGAAAACATGACCACCACTAATGAGAGTTGATGATCTGTTGAAATTACTTGAAAACCAAAGGGTTTAGCCTAATTTTTTAGGAGGAAAAATTGATCAGCACGGTGAGACCAATCTATGCTGAAATTTTCATAAAGATCTGTTGCTCAATGTTAGAGTTATTGCCCTTGAAGAGAAAAAAAATGACAATGTACTTTGTAATATGAACTAAGATACTCTGGATTGATTAAACAATTTTTGTGACAATAGTATGGTAAGGTCAAGAGTCCAGCTTTAGAAAGCTATAAAGACTATTTTTGACCAGTTGAGTGATTCAGGCTCTCTAGAGCCTCTAGTTATTTTTTCTAAGACCAATATTTCTTCCAATAATATCATATTACTATCCAAAAAAAAAAAAAAAAAAATATACTACATTTCATTATTAGGTAGAGGAAGCATGTACAAAATTATTCTCGTTAAATGGTTACATATACTCTTGATCACACTTTCAATTTATGATTTAGAAAGAAAAACATTAGCTTGCATATCTTTTCAGATGTATACAAATTATTGTAATAATTGATGTTTTGAGAGTTATGTGTTTGATCGACTTTAATTATCTAACTTGAAATGATATGAAAGGGAATGATCATTCTTTATAAACAGGAAACTTTTTCAATTGGCCATCAAGAGTTGGAAATTGCTAATTCATTAGTATTCTAAAAACTAGGCATCATTTGGGGGCCATTATGAGAATCAAATGGTATACATTTCTAACAAAATACATTTTTATGAAAGTTTTTAAATAAAATGAACTGACTTTCAGTCTAAAACAAAAACTTTGAAATTGCATACTTCACTTTGCACTGGAAGTGCCACTTATTTTTTGTTTGAGCAGATGGAAAATTTCAAGAAATCCAAATATGTTTATGGCAATCCAATATATTTACTCTGCTGTCTTAATTGGAGGATAGTCCATGAGCATGTAACATATATTTTCATGAGGTAGGGCTTATGGTAGAACAATTTTTTTTCTGTTTGGAAGTATATTTTTTGACATGTATGAACTACCTTTCAGTTAAGACAGAGGAATGATAGTTTCAATTCAAATATTGTTGCTAATTTTATGATGGAAAAAATACTGAGATGTGGAATAAATTTCCCTGAGACAACGGTACAACAAAATAGCTAGTTACGAAATCTCATAAAGAAAGGGGTCATTTAGTACAATAATCTATCAATATATGACCTTATTCATGTTGACCATGTTACAGGCCAAAATAAATCTGAAAGAAGGCTGTAATGGCCATTAAAACCAAACAATGCATTGATTTTGGTTACCTCCCTTTAATTTTGTAAAACCATTTTACAGGTTGTGTTAAAGTGTTGCATTTCTAATGTTCATTAATACTCAACATTAAATTTGTATAAAAAACATGTAAGATATTAAAATATTGTTGATTCTGATAAAGTGTATTAAATGCAAATGAAGATATAAAATAACACTATTGTAAGGACTGCCCTGTGGTAAGTTTATTTTGTGTTTTCTAACAATAATAGGGCCGGATCCAAACACTTTGAAAAGGAGGGGTGCCAGCCAAGTTTCTTTTGAAAAAGGGGGGTGGGGTGCTAGGACATATTTGCCATTTTTTGTCAATTTTATGCATTCCAAAGAAAATGGGGTGCAAACCCCTCTGCACCCCTAGATCTGCAACATAATAATATTTTTACTATAATGATAGTTTTAGCATAATTGTCATAATTTATTAGCAATGTAATTAAAGTGGAAAAGATAAATTTGAATTATTCTTTTTAACAGTAGGGTTGTATGAATTGTCAAATACTTTTTTTGTCTATACATGTTCATCAACTTTTGTGTTTTACATCCAGTTAAAATGATTTTATTTTAGTTTTCTTGGCTACCCCTAGAAAGGAAGACACCACCAAAAGACCCATTCTTAATTGGGGATGGATTTGATTTATACATTGATGGTTGTCGGTACTTACCAGACTCAGTAACCTTCTCCAAGGTATGTAATGATAGTAAGATTTTCAACCGTTTTCAAAATGACACTCTTCAATTTCTTAGTATGTGCCAAGTGATAAAGTGATAGCTTGTATTTCGCCTTTTTTATTACAATTTTATCAAGTTATGTAGATGGAAACAAATTTTAACAGCTTCAAATCTGCATTTTATGTTGTATTTTCCAATTTCTTGGCAAATAGTTCAAGGTTAAGTGCTAAATATGGGAAATTACTGGTAGGTTAGGAACATTGATGAAAAGATTTAAGAAATAATTCATGTAGACTCAAGATTATTCCCTGTTTTACATCAGACTGGACTGTTATGTTGCTTGTTTTTCGCCATGCAAGTTTTTTATAGTGTATTTCGAGACCTAAGGTTCTTTGTATGAGTAAAGTGAACAGATATATGTAAGTAGGCAAATGAACTGCACTTCCTATTAACCCCAAATTGATCAAATCAGTTTCATTGCACTTATATGGAATATTTTAGATAATGAAATTTGGATTTATAATGGAAATGAGAAATAATGTATTATTTTATTCCCTGTATAAAAATTGTGGATTTATTTATGTTTCAGGTTGCAGGTAGAATATTAGACAGAAAGTATGGTGTATTTGGTAAAGACATTAACACTATAGTGAAGCTGGATAGTGATGTCTATAACCCAGTCTATGAGACTAAGATCGAATTTAGAGAGTCCAACATTCCACCATCAGCTACACTTTTACTTAAGGTATTTTTAAAGAGGCTGACCTTTCAGAGGTTTCTTTTGAATTTCAGGAAAAAAAGAAGATATTACTTTAAATATTCTATGAAAGTACCACCATGATAAAGTATCATCATACAATGATAAATAATATCAAAAGCCAGATAAGGATGTTCCCTGCATATGTTCAGTCATTTTTGTCAGATTTTCAGGCTCCACCAGTTTTATCTATTGCATAGTATTAAAAATTTTTTGCCCAGTGACCCCTATTTTATTTTTGACAATTTCATCAAACACACCTTAAAATGATATTTGAGAAGTGCTATGAAATCCTTGTTATTCTTTGGAGATTTTTCATTAAAGCTGCATTAGCTGTCATTTTCGTAAATGTTTTGTTCCTGTTGAAACATACCTTAACTTTGAATTATTTCTACTAAATTATACTTTTCTCGTATAATTTCATTTGATATCCACCAATAAAATGCATTAAATACATGGAATAGGTGTCTATATATTTATTGTCTTGCAAGACAAAAAATCAACTTAGATAAATTCGTATGCATCTGACTTCTGGTTAATCCATGCATGTGCTCTAAGGGTTGTTTCTTTAGTAACAAATCTGATTGCAAAACGAAAGTGGTGATTAAACGGCAAGGAAGACTGATGGACTCAGGCCGTAAAAGAAAAAAGTTTGAATATAACACAAGGATCCTTTTGAAATTTACGTATTGTGATATAAAATGGCTCAAATATGGTCATTATTTATTCGAAAACAATTCAAGAAATAAATGTAAATAAATGAAAACAAGACACATGTGTATCTGTTATTGTTATTTTTTTTTTTACCAAGGTAAAAGTATTTTTAACCCAGGTATATGTCCCTTCAGCAATCTTTGGAAGTAATGGCGAAAAATAATTAGACCAGAGCTATTGATCTTATCTGATTAAAAAACATTGTTTTTACAATATTCTGCGGGTATAATTGACATTTATTGCTGCTGTTGCATTACTACAAACTTATTTCATTGAATCAGCAAAAGTAAGTAGAATCAAAACTGAACAAATTTGGCAGTTAATGCAGCTTTAATAATACCTATAAAATCAGGAAAAATCCAGATCATGTCAAAATTTCAAATATTTATATTACAAAAACAATCACACTGACCCATCAGTTTTTTCTCCTTATAATGTTCTGGCATGAAAGATCTTAAAAGATTTCACAACCTTATGAAATCCTTGTTATTCTTAAACTGAGCAATTAACATCTTAAGGTGATCCATGCTGATCAGTGCTTTTGCAGCTGAGTCATAAGTTAAACTAAGAACAAAACAAAGATAGTAATAATTTTTTTTTTACAATTTTTTTTTCTAGATTTTACAATGAAGTACATTTTACTAGACATTATATTTTATTGATTGTGTTTTTAATTAAATGTTTATTGTTTTTAATAGATTTACACCTTGGATAATTTTTACAAGTCTCTGTCAGTAGTAGGATATGCTACACTGAATATTTTTGTCGAGTCTGGTACAGAAAGACAACCAACAGTTGACAAGGCAGGATTTCAGGTAAGCAATTTCTTCAGTATACCCCCACTTGCAAAATGGGGGTATATAATAAGGGTGTCCATCCTTCCTTCATCTGTACTTCCTTCTCTAAAAGTATTTACTAATTTGTATTTAGGTTATACTCTGGTGCATTTGTAATGTTTCACCATATCCGTTATTTTTCTATTTCCTCTGTTATGCGGAGAAGGACAAATCTCTTATTTACTCTTCCTACATAACTGAATAGAATTAAATCAAACTTTTACAGAATCTTCATTAAATATTTTGCATTGCCTATTTTAGATTTTGATCCAAATTAATATGGGGGTTTCATATAGCATAAAATGGACTTTGTCCTTTATGAAGATCCAAATTAATTTGGAGGTCAAAAGGGGCATGTTATTAAATAGGGAAGTGGGGGTATCAGTCTAGTGTGCATTGCTCTCTTATTTCTTCCTTATAGGACTTCACGTTAGTTTCCTCTTTATTTCTTCCAGTAGAAAGTACTTACATCAGGTAGTCTGATTTTTCATGTTGGAGACATCTACATTTTAAGTAATTGAAAAACCAAAATTGTTCTACTTAATTTATAATTCTATAAAATTATAGATCTCCATGGGTAAATTCATAAATCTTACCATAATTAGTCAGTAGAAATTTATATGAATTTATTTTATTGAAATGTGTACTTTCATCAAATAGAAGAAGATGAAAAAATCTACTCCACAAATAAAATAGCTTTATTTCTATTTCATGTAGATATCTCTAAACGAAGGAGCCCACCAGCTGAGACTGTATAGTCAAGGTCCCAATGGTGTGGACCCAATGACTGAGAGTTGTATTCGTGACAGTAATGTTAGGATTGTACCATGTGCCTCAGTCCTGGTTAGACTGACTAGGGTTCCTAAAGGGTCCTCAGGAAAGGCATTAGAGGTCTGTATAATACATTGAAGTTTTCTTCACCTAATCTCTTCAGTACTGAAGGATTTCTTTTCTTATGGCAGGTGTTTGGTTTTTACAGGTTCAAAATGTATGGAAAATGATAAAAAGGGACTTACGATGATGTATTTTATGGACAGATTATCTGTTTATTTTCAATTAAGACATGTTATATGTAGTTTCTCTACAGCTTTGGTGAACTCCATGTACGCTATTGCCATCACTTGACATCCATTGTCGTCCATCATTGTTAACAATTTTTCAAAAACTCTCCTCTAACACTACCTGACCAATTGGATATTGGAACCAAACTTGGTATGAATGTTCCTTGGGGTATCTGGCATAGAACTTATGTGGAGATTTTTGATCGTGGAAAAACATGGTAGCCGTTACTAAAAATAGAACATAGGAGTCAGACAGTAGTTTTTTTCACATATATCTTGAAAACCATAAGGTTTAGTCTGACTGGAGTGAAAAGTGTTCAGCATAGTGAGATCTATCTGAGCTGTAATTTTCATTTCAATCTGTTAGGCCATGTTCTAGTTATTGCCCTCTTTCAATATTTATTTTGCTATTTTTAATATTATTTCTTTCAAAAATCTTCTCCTCTGACACTACTTGATCAGTTGGAACCAAATTTGATGTTAATGTTCCATAGAGTATTTTTCATAGAACTGATGTAGGGATTTTTGATCTGTGGAATAACATGATTGCTGTTACTCAAAATAGAACAAAGGGGTCAGTCCAAAGTTTTTCTCATATATCTCCAAAACTGTTAGGTTTAGCCAAATTCTTTCAATTGCTGAAATGGTCCATGTTATAAGGCCTACAAAAAATTTGAAGGGATGTAAAGTTGTCTGATGACTCCATGTAAGAGTTATTGCCCTTGAAAGGTGAAAAATGAAGGGTTTTTTTTTACAGTTTTCAACCAATATCTTGAAAACTATGATAGGCAATATGAAACTTTCTGTTGCTGAAAAGATCCTTATGATAAGATCTACAATAGTTTGTGGGGATCAAAGTTTTCAGACAACTCCTTGTAAGAGTTATTGCAAACAATTATGTTTTAGCAGTTTTCAACCAATACCTTGGAAACTATAATAGATAGAATGAAATTTTCAATTGATGATATGACCTTTATGATAAGTCCTACCAAAATCTTCTTTGAGTCAAAATTGTCAGACAGCCCCTTGTTACAGTTGTTGTCCTTAAAATTCAGGCTACTGGGAGCCTCTTGTTAATGTTTATGGCTGTGAGGGTAAATTTCAGCAAATATTACAAGCTGATAGCTTTTGTTAAATTTAACAAATTACTTTCAAAACAATATTGATAGATTAAAATGTATAATCATGAATGAATATTTCATATGCTTTTTAATGGAAAAGTAAATTAACACAAATTTCATCCTGTTTTTTGTTTTGAAAATCTATTTTTGTTTGCTTTGTTTGTTAAATTTTTGTCTGCTTTTAGCAAAGTAAAGTACCTCAGACAGACTGGTTGAGATTAGGCCTTTGGGTTCCAAGACCACGATACACTGATAGAATTTACTACTCATTAAAATGTCTACCAACAAAAGGAGAGAGTAGATTGTTCCATTCCATGATGAAGAGATCAGCAGTGTCCATGAGAGAGGCCGTTTCTAAATTGGCCAAAGCTAAAGAAAGTTTCTACAGAAGTGATAAAAATATTGAGGAGTTCATTAGGGTAAATTTGCTAGTGAATAGAATTTGATCAAGAAAAAACATTCTTAGAGAAGTCCTAGAATCCATTTCTTATTTTTTTTTTTGCAAAAAATTACCAATAAGATACCCACAAAAAGATTTTCACATACTGAAGGCTGCCATGAAAAATGTAAGAAAAAAAATATGTTTAGAACTACCAATTAAATCATGAAAAAAAAACCAAGTATCATATGGTGATTATGTATCTTCTATACAACATTATGTATAATCAAAGTGCTGAGGCACTGAGTCAAGGAAGACCTAAAAGTAATCAAAAATATTCATGTAACCAAATTGTAACCTAATTAAACAGATCAAAACTTAGTCCTTTTAAAGAATAATCATTTGTTTTAAAGCAGTGTATATTTATATAGTCTGTTTATCAATACATATTTTTGGATCTTCTTTTGTATTGTTTTTGGTATTCCTGGCTGTACACATACGTTGATGTCCTCAAATTTCCTAATACTTACATCAGCATTTCTTACAAAATATGAATTCCACTGAGAATCACTGACTATCAATATTCGATGAATTTTCAAAGTAAGAATGGATCCACACCTTGAAATTTCGGTTTGGAGATGCATGAAGTAGAAATGGATCCTGCAGACTGAAGGAAGTTGAACATAGGCCCAATCTCAAGGGAAAAATGAGCAAAAAAATTGTCCTTGCTTATGCTCACTTTGATGTAGAATTTTTTTGTAATAAGTTTAAACTAAAATTTGTCCTTGTCATTGTTGTCTAGATTAGGCTATGGTATGTACAATTAATGATTACCTTTCTCTAGGAATTTTTTCAGTTCAAACAAGGATAAAAACCCTTGTTGGAAAAATTAATATACAGTTTAAAGATCATTAAACTAAAAACAACTTTGTAGCTCATAGATTTGAGCAATTTAAGATTCCAATTAAGTTGGAAAGTCAATGGTATGTGGTGAATACAAGGAATATGATGTCTTAATCACACATGCACTTTGAGTATAAATTCATCCTTTTTTTCTCTCCAAAACAAAAAAGTTACTAGTAAACACATACCCCATAAGTACCACTTCTTTTATGATGAATCACTATTTGCTGATTGTTTTATACCTGTCTGCCTTCAGTAATGTATGTGCATTTCTTTCATTTTTTCTGCATGATTGTTTCATAAATATGTATAAAATTACAATTCAAGTAACTCCTATGTTTTGCAAATATATAAGGGCTAATGTTTTTTATAGTTTTTTATTAAGAGATGTTGACATATACATTTACAGCTGCTTCATGCTACACATACATGTACCAGCACTTGAGAATCATGAACTTTGTTTCATGCTTAAATAGTGCACCATTAGCACAGAAATGGTCTGTTTTACTTTTGCTTTCTTCTCACTTCATTAAGTGAAACTTCTAAGTGATAACCACAGAAAAGAAATCAAGGAAAAAAATCATAACAGTGTCTGATATATGCAAAATGTTACAATGTAAATTCATGAAAATATACATTTATTTGAACCATATGATATGGAGAAACCTCCTATTGTTGGGAAATATTGTTACATGTGCATATAATTTCATGCAAATCAGGCAAAAATAAAGGTTGGGTGGTTATAACAGTCCCAGTTTTTACTGTTTTTTAAACCACCTGGTCATTATTCTGACAGTGATGAAAACTGGTCAATTGAAAATTTGCAGACAATATTTCTGTCACTATTCATAGTTTTTGTCCTACGTAAAAAAAGCTAATATAGTATATATCTACTATATTTCAGTGTTCTTAAGTTTTATTCTTTTAATGTAAAATAAACATTTCTATCTCTAAAGTAATACAAATTTATCTGAAATAACATAACAAACTTTACAAAAATGAACAGTGTATTTCATGAGCACATCTTTGTTTCAATAACTATTAATAATAGGTAACATACATTTAAGTGTAGCACAGGTTACTTTTCACCTGTCATTGTTAAAACATCATCTCCTCATAACCAGATAGATCATAAAAAGTGGTTTGAAGTGATGAGTTTAAAAGTCATTTCATTTACCAGACAAAAACTTTCTAAATACAGAAAATGGAAAGCTTGCTAAGGATATTGCTTTAGGGCTTCTTCCATGTATGATTTTAGCTACCTGCTGATTTATAATGATGTTTGGACCCCCATTTCAAAATCTCTGGATCAATCCCTGAATATTGATTTATCTATGAGCAGTTAATGTCACATTGTAAAGTAGAAAACAAAATAGATCCATGTATAACTATATTACAAATTTTGTAATTTAATGAATAAAATCTTTAATTGATACTGTGCAGCATATTCCAGTAACCATAAAAGTACATGCACATGTATTTTTGTAGTTTTCATTGTAAATTTCTTGTTCACAGACATATAAATGTAAACTGCAAATTTTGCTAAGAAATATGATTACACTGTTCTACACTAGCAATAAAAACAGTATACCTATCACCAGATTTGAAAATTTTAAATAACTGTGTACATGCAAAGTACATGTATATGAATAAATAATGTATACCTTCAACACTTACCTAGTACATTGTACATATAAGAATGTCCATGAAAATCAGCTCTTAGAAAAGGTCTACTTTTGGTAGCCTTGATATCCAACACATTTTCAATGCACTTTCATGGCCACAGAATTTCTAACATAACTGTATCTTTCTCGTGTCATGAAAATCTTGTTTCTCACTGTATGATCTGCATTTTAAATAAATGTATCTGGTATATCTTGACAATGTACTAAAAAAGAATCATATTGATAATCAGTAATGACTTACATGGATATAATACACATGTACATTGTATTACTATTTCTTTGAATTCCATACTGAATAGTACATGCCAATATCTGCATCACATGCAGTATAACAGGAGACTCCTATATCAACTCAAGGGCCACTGGCCTACGGGTTGATATAGGTCGAGGGTTGATTCTACATATCAAACAGATTTTTGCATGTTATGTTCATTCTTTCTTATATTTTATCTATACAAAATGTACTTCAGTTGTGTTCTGTGCATGGTGTGATAAATGATATGCAATATATGTCTAAGGGTGTGATATAGGTTCATGGGTGTGATATACAGTATGCGATATAGGTCTAGGCCTGTGATATAAGGTATGCAATATATGTCTGTGGGTGTGATATATTATATGTTAATATGCAATTTTATATTGGCCCTGTTTGAGGTCTGCCATATTGGTCAAGAGGATGCCTCAGGACCAATACAGCTATCAAGGCCAGTATGATTGACCTAAACCTATAACAGGGCCAATATGAAATTACATATTTATTGACAATTTTATTAACCAACTCAACAAGATGATTTGTAGAACAGTTGTTTTCATGTTTTTTCAAGAACATGTAGGTTTATTTGCATTTATAAGTCTTAAATATCATTTTTGTATAAAATGGGAGATTTTTTTGTGTTTCTGCAGCTTTTAGTCTTGGTGATCAAAGTTAATGAAATCCAATTCTAACTCAAAATGGTGGTGTCAAACGACCGGAAGTTATGATTCCACATTGGCCCTCTTTTTTCTTATTGGCCCCATATAGATGCCCGGTTTGAATTCATATCAATTGGTCAGTTTTTGACATATTTTAACATATTTTGGATAGTTGGTTAACAAAGGGTACTTGAAATTGGTTTAGGGGTATGATATAGGGTATGCCATATAGGTCTATGGGTGTGATTTAGAGAATGCGATATAGGTCCTATACAGTATGTGATATAGGTGTAGGCCTGTGATATAAGGTATGCAATATATGTCTGTGGTTGTGATATATAGGGTACTTGAAATGGGTTTAGGGGTTTGATGTACAGTATGCAATATAGGTCTAGGGATGTGCAATATACCGGTAAGTCTCGGGGTGTGATATACAGAAGGCAATATAGGTCAAGGGGTGTGATATAGAATGCAATATAGGTCTAGGGGTGTGACATACAGTATGAGATATGTCTAAGAGTATGATGTATGGTATGTGATACAGGTCTAGGGGTGTGATATAGGGTATGGGATATAGGTCTATGGTGTGATATAGGGTATGGGATATAGGTCTATGGTGTGATATAGGGTATGCGATAAAGGTCTATGGTAGGCGTGGAAGTTTGGATTTTTGGAATATGTACATGTACAAATGTATGTGTAATGTCATGGCTCATGTGTCCACTCGTGTCCCAAGGACATTACTTTATTTCACTGGATACCCCTCCTTTTTGATAGTTAAAGATTACCTACTGAATGTGATGAATATGCCACATGACATCATTACCACTGAAACAGAGACATTGTTTATGTCTTTGCTTTGAAATCATAATAATTTAACAATTCTGTTTATTTTCTATTTTAATCAGGAGAAATAAAATTGCAAATCTTGATTGAGCTTTCCTCCCTGTGAATGTTCAATTTGACAAAATAGGCCAGATCTCTGCATCAAAATTTAAATATTTAATATCATGTAATCATTGAAATCTTGCAGTTCTACACATATTAAGTAGCCTTAATATTGTTACACGACCATGTCGTACGAAAAGTAAACATCACATATTTGACATGGAGTATGATAGGCAGTGGAGCGATATCTTAATGCAAACTTTGCAAGGAGAGTATCCCGCGGAGTGTTATTTTGGTAGTTATATGTTGAAATGTCTATCCTGGTTATGTAATTTGGTTGTCGACGATCTCTAAGTCAAGTTCAGTCTATGAATAGACTTCCTTGACTAAAACAGTAGTCTTCATATAATTTTGGAAAATATTTGTATCTGTGTGGCATAGAAACATATATATGCCTATATCACTTCTAAACATATTTTTCCATATGTTCTAAAACAAAGAAAACTTTTCCTGTGTACTATACAATTTAATAAACACAGTTACCAGATTCAATCAATTATTGAGTATCTAACTTGTTAAATTAAATTGTAACCTGTAGAATTTCTTATCTTTAATATTTCAGTAGCAAATATATTTTTAACATTATATTTTCAGAATAAGTTGACCAAAGGACAAGATAACAAGGCAATAGATCAGGATTTAACCTATATCTGCCAGTATAATCCTAAACATGGAGTAAAGGTTAGTTAAGTCTGAATACTGAAACTTTAAAGATATTATATAGTGGTTATAATGTGAAGTTGCTAAAACGGTACACTCCTTATGACTGTGGAACAAAGAAAATGTTTTATTTCATTTTTTCTCCAATTGTTTTCTTATCTTCAATTTATGAAATCATGTACATGTATAAAATATGGTTTAACCGTGGTACTAAAGTAAATAATGAATCTCTGTTTTTTTCCTTGTAGATAGCAGTTGATAGTGCAATGAATCTTCCATGGACCAACTTTACTCATGCTCATATCTGTCTCAATCCACCAGGAGCTTTTTATATGGTAAGTTATTCTGTCTGAAAACTTTATTTATATTTTGATCATATAGTTACATGGGCGATGAGCTGAGGTGGGTATTCTTTGGTCACAGTATTCATTTTTCTGGTTTGTTTATTGATGATCATCATGTTTGGTTCACAGATTGCCCAGGACTTGAGATAAATACATGTATTACTTTGAACATCACTAATTTGTCAAGTAATGTAATCTTATCACTGATGATATGAAATAAGAACAAACTATTCCTCCATATTTTTTTTTACAGGGAACACCCCATGCTGCCTATGACAAGCTGGCATTTTCAGAAATATTGGATATGAAGAGTACCAATACCTCACCAACGTGGAAAGATGGATTCAAGGTACAATTTTAGTATTTGTCAATTATTAAATTGAATTATGAAATGATCCCTGTGTAATAAATTTTGGTAATTCACATTACTGACGGACTTTCCTCGACCAAAATGTTACTACACTATTCTCTTGTGATATTTGGCATTGATGATTTGAAAAATCAATCGGATGATTAAAAGATTTAAAATTTATTTGAAAATAACAATATATTATTGAAAAAAAAATGTTTGTTATAACTGCTTGGGAAGTAGTTAATCCATGGCATAATATTTACAGCATTTCCCAAGGAGATCATTCCACAGATTTTTATGTGCAATCATTCATCTACAAGAAGTCCAAGTTACCATAGCCAGGGATAACTATAAGTATGGCTTGTTAGAACAGGTATGTAATTTTATTTGTTAGGACAATATGTACTGAAAATTCTTTCATGGTTTCATAATTATCGTACTCCCACTTTGAAGGAGGGAGGGCTATTCTGTCAGGGCTATTATATCAGTATTTCTGTCTGTCACACTTTTTAACAGGTTTCTTAGCAACTATATGTGATAATCACTTCATATTTTGCAATAAGTTTTATATGAGTATGCCACATCATTGGATTCATTTTTTTTACTTCTGCGCTAAGAACTTCCTGTTAGCTGATGCGGTCTATGTGTTGACCACACAATGAAGTTTGGGGTGCAGAGTATTACTAGTGGGCTTTTTGTCACAGATTTATTGTTAAATTTAGTGATCAATATTTTAAACATCCAGTTAGTTTTGCATTAGGTTTTGTTAACAAATTAAGCATTCACTGGTTTCACTTTCAGGTAAAAAATAATTATAGACACTGATATTTTACTTAGGGTATGCTTTGCAGTAAAATATCTTTTAAATAAAGTGGAAATAAGACACCAAAAACTGCTGATGTAAAGTGTACCACTTATACTAATATTTTTTGGATGTTTACAGGCTTGGACAGCTGTGCAGATTTTTGTAGATAAGTATGCCTACACAACAACATTCCAACTACCTCTTTTCCAAGGTTCACCAACACCTCAGATGTTAAAACAATTGGCTAGAGAGCCATGTAGAGATTGGATGGAGAGGAATATCAGAAATAATACTGTAAGTTTTCATTCTTGATCTAACTCATATATGTAAGGTATATCTTCCAGAAAAATATTTTTCTAGTAGTGAGAATTATTTGATTACACATTCTTGCTGGTTTTGCCATTGGCAACAAAAAAATTTAAATTAGCCGTAGAAAATCATTTAAATATATTGAATACTTCAGGAAAGGTTAGTTTTAGACTCTGTAACCCTCTTTAAATAAAGTTAGACTGTTTAACCCTTTTTAAATAAAGTAATATTATTAATACATTTTTGTACCTCATCCAAAACTACAGGAGTAAGTACTAGGACAATGCATACCTGTGAATTCATAAGAACAAGATTACTTATATTGTTACCCCCCCCCCCCCAAAAAAAAAAAAACCAAACAAACAAAAACAACAAACAAACAAAAATGGAAAAAACAAAACAAAAAAAACAACCAGTAACCTTCCTACCACAAAGATTTTAACCTCACTGAAATTTCCAAAGGCTTCTGTTCAAGTAAGATGGAATTCAGGGTGCATATAATTTATGCTCTATATGTTGTAGATTTACTTGTTGGAGGGAGCTTCAGTATTTGTCAGAGTAGCTGATGGTAGGAGAGATGATGAACTTTCAGGAAATGTTACTGCTAGTAAATTGGTATGTTGTTTCAACCAGATATAGATATTCTGGTAGTCCTACTTGATTACAATATTCTGGTAGTCCTACTTGATTACAATATTCTGGTAATCCTACTTGGTTATGATATTCTGATAGTCCTACTTGGTTATGATATTCTGTTAGTCCTATTTGTTTAGGATATCCTGGTAGTCCTACTTGGTTACGATATCCTGGTAGTCCTACTTGGTTACGATATCCTGGTAGTCCTACTTGGTTATTTTGATTCAGTTTTCTAGGAACTTTGCACATCAAAATCTTATATAACAGGTATGTAAATCATTGTCAAATTATTCAAAATGATATTTGTAGATCATGATTTTTTAGGAACCATATCTTTGCTAGAAAGTGCCATAATAAAAAATGTAGTCCCGGTCTTATTCATTGAACAATATCTCAACATACATTCATGACCATATGTTTGCTATTGGTGACATCATAAGAATATAATCATTGTAGGTTGAAGTCAACACTGACTATATCCCAGCTCAGCTAGAGGCAGATTATACACGAGAGAAACCAGGCAAAGTATTAGAATCTCTGGTACCACAGGGCAAATCTCCCGACCAATTCAATGATGGATTATCTATCAAATTCAAAAATGTAAGTTCCAATATCAAAGCTTTTTATACTCCCTGCAAACAAAATTTGGAGGTATATAAGAATCCCCCGTTCATCTGTCTGCATTACTTGTTTCAGTGAATTTTATAGAAAGTATGTGCATCATATGTAGATGTCAATGAAGAAATGTATTTCCTGTCAGAAGACTCCAGAGGGAAATAATTTAAATGTTTTAACCTTTCAAGTGCAATTCTTCCAAAACCTTTCAAAGGAATTTGATGAAATATTTCTTTGGAAAGTTAGGCATTATATATAGATGTGAATAAAGGAATGTGGTTACAGTAAATGGACTAGGAAGGGCGATATTTGTACTTACGGGTTTTACATTTCATATTTATATCTCCATTTGAAGTAAGTATCCTCTATGTGAACTCTCACAGTATTTTAAGAATTGATTTATGAAGATTTTATAAATTTAGCGTAGAAAAATTCTGCATTGATTACTGTTAAAGTACTTTAATTCGTGGATTAGGGAAGAAACACAAGTTTGTGGATTCTTGAATTCATGGTTTTAAGATCATCAGTATACACATCAATGAAAATATCCTTTTTGATGGGAACCAAATTTAGTGGATTGGCTTTCCCAGGAAAACCAAGAAAATTGGTACCCCACAAACAAAAGTTACTTTTACAGTAATTGATTATCAAATGACAATTTAAGGTTTTTATATAGATAGTAACTTCTTTCATTATAATAGTACAAATATTGGTGATTGGAAAGTATAAGAAATGTCTGAATCAATGTTAGTATTTATCTATGCTTTCTGTTTTAGTTGGTGTATAAACTATATGAAGAAGACAAAATTAGCAAATAATCAGAAGAGTTTCACAGAGAATCTAGTTCTTCCTTTGACATTAAAATCATACTATTATTTACAGAATTACTGATTGCAGCTACTAGTAGAAGTGATAAGCATTAGTCTTTGTAAGGATCTGGCAAAAATGCAAAATCACATATAATAAGTTATTACATTGTTCTCCAACGCTCATGATGATCTACCAAGCTAGTACTTCTACCCATTTGAAGAATTTAGGAAAAATGAATTATCTGCCCCTGAATTGTTTCAGTCGTAACCCATTTTACTGAAAATGTATACCAAATCTGGACTATCATTTGTTCTCAAATTACTAATAATAAAACTCTAACAAAAGTGGATATGATTCTTACAGAGCCTAGTACTTAGCTTCTGTGACCTGTTATTTGTTGTATTATGACATTTACATTCTAACTACATCAAAAAGGTCATACATATTTTTGCTTGGTTTATAATGAGTATTGTAAGATTGTTGAGATCATGTTAAAATATAGAGAGAACAAACCAATTCTTTCCTTTCATGTCAACATAACATACTAGTATCAGTGGTGTTTAAAACAACAGTAAGTTCGTTAACCCTTTCTTTACTTGTGTTCTACCATAGTAGTCAGACAAGATAGAAAGTGTTAATGAATTCAATAGACTTCAAGTTTTTTTTGTGTTCAGTCTATTTATTTATCAATTATTGAGTATTTTTTTAAAGTCACTTATTTTGTAATTTTATGAAAATGTATTTATTTGAATATTTTTTAAGTGGATGTGTCTGTATAACTTTTCCAGTGGATTTGTTTTTGTTATGATATAATATAGTACTGTATAGATAAGTTAGATAGTTAGTAAATTATATGCAATATTTTCTGTTTTTGTGTTCATGGGTTATTTAAAACAATTGTTGAGCGATATACTGTACTTAAATGCACACGTATTGATAAAAATGTAGTTTTTTTTAGTTCACCTTGCCATAGGCCATGTGAGCTATTGCTATCACTTTGCGTCTGTCGTTGTTAACAATTTCTTCAAGCAAACCAGGTGAGAAATTCAGGCTCCAGGGAGCCTCATGTTTTTCTTTCTATCAGTGTGATACTGTAAATTTGAAATATTGTGCTGTAATTGTAGAGATTTTTTTTTAATCTAGAGCTGAATTGTTTTTCTTCACCTAAAAATGTCCAAAATAAGTGAGTTATTGTGAATTTTCTTGCAATAAAAACTTTGCATTTTTTCTTGTTTTACAGTATTATACAGCCTTGTCATACAATATTATTTTTGTGTGTTGTATATTTCCTTTAATATTGTTCCAAAATGTACATGTATTGGAACAACCCAAACATGATTAGGTTAATTAGTGCCATACTTCTATAATGTATCTGTAGTAATTACTTTTTAAAAAAAGTGCCCAATAGGAAAGGAGTGGACATTAATTTCTATGTTTTAATTCAGATATTATTGCTTGTTATTATTAATCCATTTTATCAGTAATGCAATTTTGATTTTTGCAATATCCAAAAGAGCTTTCCTTCACTCATATTGAAAATACAAACATGTGAGTTTTAATTTTTGAAATTAAAGCCTTGTCACACTTTTTCATAATTAAAATTACAAGAATATCTAAAAATTTGAAGTTCATGTATATACATGTACCTTTGACCATAGCATTTAGAAAATATACCTCATCTTTTCCATTAATAATCATAAGAACACATAGTGTGCCATTTCATGCACAGCAAAGGATTTAAGGAGAATTTCTAACATTGAAATGTAGCTTCTTGATTTCCCCCCTAAATTATTTACTGTTAACTAAGTTTAAAGTTGATTTGATGTAATTGTTAAGTCAGGTTAATCTGTAAATAAAAAAAACTACATCATGATGCTGACATTAGTACTAGTTTATATTTATTGATGATTTAAATCCGTCCAGGACATTACACAATTTTTTTTTATATTTCTATGTGATTTGCAAATATATTGTTTCAGTTTTGTACATTCTTGTTAATTATACATTTAAATGATCCTTCAATTTATTTATTTTATTGTCATTTAGTTTTAATACAATTAAAAGATCCTGAAGTACCTTAGTAATTATGTGTTGGTATAGTTTATAGTACTGTAAAATGATTGACCAGAAAAAAAAAGAAAAAATGCAGGGAAAAAAATGTCTGAAGTAGTAGAACCAATGGAAGCAAGAAAACGGAATAAGTTAAACAACTTGCATCTGAGAATTCTACAAAAAAAAAAAAAACCTCACAAGGTCCTTGGCATTCCCACAATGCCTTTTAAAAATTAAACTAAATTTTGATACTAAAAAGGAAAAGTTTTCTCATCTATTTAAAATGTTTCATTAAAAAACTCTGTCTAGATGATGGTTCTCTGACTGAACTATTCAGTGTATGTAGGGTACAGAACAGGTAGTTTTAGAATTAATATTTAATCCAATTCATGTCTTCATCATAATATAATTAAATTATTTCAAAACTACTTCAGAATTATGAATAGTTTTGAGTTTCCTCTATTGAGGTATGATAATTGAGGGTTCAAAATAAATGGTTTAAGTACTGTATGTTATTTCTTTACTGTATAAGTTTTGGGATGATGTCATGCTATATTACATCACATTATACATGTAGTATGTAACATGTGACTTCATGTTTCACATAGAAAGCAGACTTTCTTAGCCATTTTGCAGGACAACATTAAGTTATTTTTTTATCTTCCAGTCCTTTAAAGTGGTTTTCCAATCAGCATTTTACAGTCATAGCAATTCATGCTGGTAATGCTTAGAATCTTGATCAGATTGTAACAGCAAATATTTTGTCCCTTAAAGAAGACAATAAGATTTTGCTACACTTTCTGTTTGATTTTCTTCAGAATGTCTCTCTGTTCTAATGCTGCTTTTCTTTTTCTCTGTAAAGGACAGAATATTACTATCAACAGCTCATCAAACTGTACCAAATGATACCTTTAACACAAACAGACCATTACATTAATTATACTTTATCAGATAGTTTAATATTAGTGACAGCTCCTAAACAAACCAACTATAGTTCATACTTGAACTATTTAGATGTTTAACTCGTACAGCAAACTAAAATTTGTAATGCTTAATATGTAATGAACCGGTACCTTGTACATCACTATCATAACAAACAGAATCTGAATGTTGTCTCATGTACTAAATTGAGAATATTTAATTCAGACAACTCACTTTGGCAAAACTATGCTTTTAAACAGCTGATACAATTAGTATTTAGTTGGTAACCCATACTGTTTCTAGTCACCAACACTGATAAAAACATGTTCCTATAGAAAGACAAAACAACAACTTACATTAGGTGTACCAGGCTGTGATCCGACAACATCTATAGCCTCAGCTAACTTCTTCTGTTTGGATGGTGAGTCAGGTGTTACACTTATGGGTGTGGTTAACAAGGAGGTTTCTGGAGCAGGTGTTGTTGGGGTGTCAGGTAAAACTAATCCCTCAATTGTTGATAACTAAAATTTAAAAATGTATTTATCATTGCTAATTGTAATACTAACCTTATAGTATGAATGATCTGAGGGGCTCTCTGTTCTACAAAAGTTATCAAGCTTAAAAAAAAGTTAAGTGTTTCCATAGTGAAATGGTTGTGAACTATACGGCAGGAAAAAAGGCTTATAGAGTGACTACAAATATCATTTTTATGAGATTGTATCTTGTTTGTGAACATCAAATATACAGTAAATTAAATCTGCTATTACCTTCCCTGGTGCTACTGTGTCTAGTCTATGTCGTAATGTTTCTAATTCATAATCACAATTGGCTAATGCAAGTTTCAGTTCATATAATAACACAATATCTTGTCGTAATTCATTGAATATCTGAACAACTTCATCTGTGGGCATAGGGTTAAATTCTGAAAAAAAAGACACTTGAATGTATACATAAAGATTAGCAAATAAAGATACAGAGAAATCAGTCAGATGGCAGACTTGTCATACCTATACCTTAACAGATCTTTAATATAACTTAAATACCACTACATTATCTTTTCTACAGTTTTACAATATAACGTTCCTTGCAAACACTCAATAGGTCTAAGGTTGTTATCCATGCATATATTACAATACTTTCATCTCAGACCAAAAGGTGCTTTTTTTTATGAAAATTCATCTGTTCTCATTTATTCTGAGTACATCTCTGCTATACTACTAGCATTGTTTTCTTTACTGTGTACAGATAATACTGAATATTCAGAAAAAAGACAAATTGCATTTATTTATAATTTTGATTCTGTAATTACAACATAAACTGTTACTTGATGTTTTGTCAAGTATGCAGTGATCTTGTCAACCTTAATATGATATCATGTTTGAGTACCAATGACATGTTTGAATATAAATATACACAGACTTACCAATACCCAATTCCTCAAGTACTTGTTCTATAGCCTTCATTTTCTTTTGACCTATAGATGCTGGTAATTTCATCTACAAAAAGTTGACAATATATTTTGACTTTTTCTATATAAGAAATATACTTGATACATTCTTTGAGCAAGAATGAATTCATATATCCAATGAATATTCATGTTTAAAATGAAGGCCAAATGTAATTGAATGATCATAGGTCTGAAGTCTATTTGATGTACTGATTGTTCATTAATTTAACATGTGTAAAATTTATAATTGTTGAATTCCTACATACAATATTAAAAAACAACTCACCCTCTGACTTCTAAGTGACACCCCTGATGTCTTGAAGTCAGCAAACTTAATACCTGACTGATCTGGTGTAACCTACAACAAAAAACATACCATGAACAACTATATTAGTACATTTGCTTTCTTAAATAAAATATGAAATAAATACATAACGCTTTCTCACATAAATTTAATATTGTTATAAGAATTTGCAACTATAATATTCTCCAAAACTAAAAAAAACAGGTACAGAGGCATATAATATAGTACACAATACAGTACATGTAATAATACAATTTAAAATACAGAAATGAACACATGGAGGGTACGCTGGTTATATAATCAAGCACAAAAACAGCTACCCAGGCAACAATATCACAAAGTCATAAGTGTAAAGTTGATCAAAAGTAATGACATCATAACAGAAAATAGCACTGTTACGTCATAACTTGCGATCAATTTTACACTTAAGACTTTTTGTGAAACTGATGCCAGGAGACTATCTTTTTATCAATAATACGAATGAACTTGCAAAGCTTTGTCAAGTCCGATAAATTATGATTATTCATTAGTTTACTAAGTTTGTTAATGTTTGGTTGGGTATAAAATTTTGGGTTTCAGACATAAATTTCCAAGTGATTTACATGTGAAAAAAATTATGATACTCATTCCCAATATATTGAAAATTACAAAAATTACATTTTCTGTCTCGCTAGGAATGTTTTGCCATCTGACAAATTCCATGGGTAATTTGTGATTCATGGTTCTGAATCAGAATAGTGTAATAGTGTAAGACAATTTTTATGATTAAGAATGTTAAAATACTGTAAACATATTAATTTTTGTGGTTGCCTATTTTCACAGATTCTGTCAAATGAAAATATTCATGTTTATCAATTTTCACATATTCAAAAAACTTGTTTGTGCTAAATGGTGTTCAAATTCATTCCGCAGGTACTATTTTTTACGTTTACAGTAGTTTTGACACATTATCATTCATGTTGTGATGTAAATTGAGTGTTTATTCTGCAGGCTGCTTAACAAGAAGATGTCAGAACGGATGAACAATTACTTGGTAAATAACCATTAATTTTACCATTAATAATAGTGGTGGTTACCTTGCACTGTCAAGCACTTTACCAGAGTCATAGGGAAAGTGGCACAGTTATTTACTTTACCACAATTCATGGTTAACTGGTTTATCATATTACATGGTTAAGACTGATAATAAAAATCATTGAATCCATTTTACCATAAAATATGGTTAAATACTGTAATATTTCAAAATTAGGTCTCTATAGATAAATAAGCAGGTAATTCATTTTTTTTTAAAGGTTCATGAAGTATGATTTGGCATTGCAGGACAAGTATGGTGTTTTTTCAGCTCTTCTGACTGTTCTCCAGCATCATATAATGCAGCTTTCCTTTCATGTCTTAATTTGCCCACATTATCCTCTAGATCTGTTGTTACCTTGTCAATGAAGTGTTGCAATGGTTTCACCTCTTGAACATTCTGATCATGTTTTTCCTTAAAATCATTGAAGATATTGCTGATTCCCTGCAGATCGTTACTTAAGCACAGATGGTACTTCTAATGTTTTTTTATCTCTCCATTGGGTTCTGATTGATGCGTCTTAAGGATTTTCAGATTCTGTTTGAGTGCATTGCTAGTTTTCTTCAGCTTGTTAACAGTTGCATCAATATTATTAACTCCTGTTTTCATTTCTATGAAACTTGTAGCTAGATCATTTATACTTCTGCAGAATTCATTAATCTTGGTGAGGTTATTTTCAATGTATGCAATCTACCAACAATTCCAACCAACATCTTAATCAACTTTTCGTTCTTTTCCTCCTACAAAACCTCCCAAGTCAGATAAACTGTTTGCCATTGTGCCCACTTGTATAGACCCTCATTTAATTAGAAGAGAAGTTGTCTGTTGGATATTTTAATCAAACAGTTTTGGAAGGTCTCTGGAATTTACATTTTGGTGAAGTATCTTTAATATTTATGAAGTTAATGATGTTACGATTTACAAAGTCATTATTCCTTTAAGGATATCAGCGTGTCAATTAAAACACATATTTTTATGGGTTTTTTTTTACACATCATCTGGCTATTGTACGATAAGCAAATACAAGGATAATAACAATTTCTCTAGTTACCAAAAATAATGGTAACTCCTTAAACTGGTAAAACATTAAAACAATTCTTACAACTTACTTTATAATTGACTCCAGTCAACATTATTCCTTAATCAAAACTATTTGAATCCAAAAACTGTGGACCAATCAACTTTATCAATATCACAGTAGAAGTTAGTTTATACAAAATAACATAGATTGGGCAAAGAGAACCAACCAATCACAAAGCTTATTCCAATCAAATTGAATTAAACCAATTTGTTTAATAAATTTGCACCAATAGAATAAGTCTTGTTTTTTGTATTTAAAATATAATCAGAAACTTGTATATCAAAATAGAAATACAGTAACAGAAGGTGTTGCAGGTTGACAAATAAGCTGTTAAAACATACAACTTCTTTAAATTTCTGTTGTAAGTGAATCTTTTTCTTTGTCTGTCGTTTATCAGCCTTCCTGCTGTCTATATTGCTGTCTGCAGCTGTTATCAACTTCTGTAGATCTTGTGTTTTCTTCTCTCGTTCTTTCTTACGTAATTCTATCTTCTTCAGTTCAGCAATTAAATGTTCTTCTTCTTCAATCTATAACATGCATGTATATAATTATTCCATGTTCCAACAACTTTAACTCAAGCACATGTTCAGTAATTTACACTTTAATAGGGATAATGAGAACAGTTTTTGACATGAGATGTTTATAGATGTTTTAATGTAGTAACTGAGAAATTCTGCTATAGAAGAAAAGTTTTTTTTTATATTTACAACATTTATTTATGATATTGTTTTTCAGTCAATTCACCCAAATTTTCATTTATTAAAGATAACTTCCCTCATTTAGTTTAATTTGAATAAAATGAATCATCATAAGATGAAAAAAATTCCTGTAGACATAAATACTGAGTACAATAATTACTGAGTACAAAGTTACCTTCTCCTGTGTCCTATCAAATAGTTTAGTCAGCTGCAGCTTTCTTTTTCTCTCATGGTCTGCATCAAATGCCCAAATCTTGGGATCTGTTCCTTGTGGAGCTCTGACCTGGAAAAGATATCAAAATTATTTTTATTGTCATATAAATCTATATGTCTGATGTCATAAATAAAATAGATCATACGAAAATATTGGTATATTCCATTTATTTCAATAGTATACCTTAGTAACAAAAAAAATTTTTCATCAGAATTAAGATTTTTTGGGCAAACACATTCTAACATCATATGAACTCCCAGATTACTTTTTATTAGTTTTTAACATCCTTAAACATGGAGACTTACAGTTCATTATGCACACAACATAGCAAAACATTTGAAATTCAATGAAAAAATTCAAAATCAGACCAAACATTTTCGTGTATAACTCAAAAACTGTAACAGATATCTGAAATCTGACTGACAAATTTTCAAGGAATCCATTGAAAAAAAATTTCGAAATCTGACCAAAACTATAAAAGTAGATTTATTGGGGTGTAGCCCATTTTACCTCTTATAAGTCAAAAATAGTAAGAAATATCTGAAATCTGATTAGCAAATGCAGGAAGGTAATTTCATATGGAATCCAATAAAAAATTCTTAAAATCGGACCAAAAATGAACAAGTTACTGTCTCGACATTAGAAAAATGCATGTTTTTGACCCCCCTTTTTGGTCCCTTATTTCTGAAAAGTTGAAAAGTCTTTACCACCAAATCAATCCAAGTCTGACCATTGTGGTATAGATTATTGTTAAACAATGCAATGACATTCCTATGCTTTTAATGGAGTTTTATAGTTGAATTCTATGTAATGCCTGTTTTGGGTCCCTTTTTGGCCCCTTATTCTAAAATGGTTGGGACTATAACCCCCAAAAACAATACCAACCTTCCTTTTGTGGTTATAACCTTATTATAAAGTTCATAAAGATCAACTAACTAATACTTCAATTATTGCACAAAAACCAAGTGTCTACAAACAACGACAGCAATTTTTTTGTGGTTAGATATCATAGTATCCTTCTCCCTTCATCCCTGATAAGTGAGTATGTTCACAAATTCATAATTCTACCTTTGTGAGTATATTACAGATGCCGTAGTATCTTTCTTTTAAGTCTTCTACACTTCTGTCTGAGTATTTTTCCCTGTCCCACCTATCATGTAAAACAACAAATCGTAGGTCAAATCGTTTACAAAGTTCAAATAGATGGTCAGTTTCCTGTCTTGTCCAGTTATCATCATGAAGATGTTGTTGGTATTCTAAGTCAGAATATGTTGGAATCTCTACTGCCTGAAAAAGTTATGTAAATAAAACTAGTCAAATTCTTCCTTTTAAGTACTAAGAAAATAAATTAGAGGCTCTAAAGAGCCTGAATCACTCACATGGCTTGATAGGCAACATTCTATTTTTTGTTAAAGTGGCTGTGTATTTTCTCGGATAAAAACTCCTAATGCTCATCCTAAGAACAATCATATCAATTTTTTTTTTAAATAGCAAAAAGACGCTCAAAAGGGCAATAAATCCAACACGGCTTTACAGATTTACATGAAAATTTGACAACAGATAGACCTCATCATAGCGAAAATGTTTACTTCATTAGAATTAGCTAAATCTAACAATTTTGGAGATAAATGCAAAAAACTAGTCTGACCCCAAGTTTTATCTTAAGTAACAGCACCCATGTTTTTGACAGATCATAAATCCCAATATCAGATCAATCAGAATACCCTAAGGAACATTCATACCAAGTTTGGATCTAATTGGTTCATTAGTTTCAGAAGAAAATTGTTTTGAAAAATTGGGCCATGTGAACTAAATTAATAAATTATGAGTTAACTAATCACAGCAAAAAACATTTTAATCACAAATGTAAATAAAATTTATATTTTTATGACACAGAGGATATATTTTTAATGACACAGAAATATCTGCAGTTACCAATTGTCATTACAACCCAAAATACCCTGTAATCAATCTAGCCATAACAACACAATTAGCAAAAATTATATTTTAACTATTGATATTTTCTTAAAAAAGACTTCGTATTGATCATTAACACAAGTTATTTACTTTATTGAATCTGGCAAATGGATAATCTTTCCCTTCATCAGCAGCTCTCCTCCAATGGTGAAACACTGCTCCATCCTGAAAGACAATAACTCAGAAATAAATATTTACTGTACATCATAAAATATAGAGAATAATACATGGCAAAAACTGTAGTGTATCACATACTGTATTATCCCAAGATATCTATATCAACATGAAAGCCTTTGGCCTGAGGGCTGATATTGGTTGAGGGTTATATGGAATGTGATACAGACTTTGCCATCTAATATACATTTTATAATAAATTTAATTAAGTGTCGTTTACAGTATACAAAATGTCCAAGCCCTGCAAGGAAAATGATAGAGAATTCTGATTAGGGATGTGATAAAGGTTATGTTTTTTTACTTTTTCATGATATTCAATACAGCTGTATTTAATACTAAATATATGATAAAAATATATATACATGTATCAACTTCATTAAGATATCATGAGCCATTTTAACTCTAACAGTTAATTATATAACCACAAACCTTAAACCACAATTTCTATTATTTTTTCTTTGTAATGTTTAAGGAACAGCTAGTGTGGGTGCTGAGTTTCACAAGTGAGGTAGTAATTCTCTGTCAAAATTTGGAGATGGCAAAGATAGAAGAGCTTTTATTGTCTTCTTTCCATGGATCTGACAAATAAGCAGTATATTTGACACTACCTTTCTAGCAGGATTAGTAAATGGCATCCATTTCCATGGTCTGACTTTACTGATACCAATCTTTGCTTTCATCTGTTTGTATCCCTGATTTGTATCTGTGGGTATCAATGGAGGAGCATCTCTAGGAAAAAATTTTTTTTTTTATCAAAGATAGCTATGCTATAAAAAAAAATAAATGGGAGAAAAAAATGCATTAGGTCAAACTCCATGCAAGTATCAAAAACAACATTCTGAACACAATATGTACAACAACCATTAATCTATACATAAATTGTACATAATTGTGACACATGCTGTATTCATGTATAAGTAAATGCTACCTCACAAGTACATGTACCAGTGGCTACATACATGTACATCAAACCCAACAACAAAAGAAAACATTTATAAAAAAGTATACTTTTACTGTTTTGGGTTTAAGTTGAACACTTGCACGTTTGTTGTTTTACCTTATCTTAATTTATTTTCCATTCAGAAAGAAACATGTTTATCTATTCTTTAACAGTTTACATTAATATCAGTAAGTAAGCTGCGCTTAACTTTGTGCCATTAAATACAAAAAAATAATACTGGCAGTTCTTACTTGTTGTCTGTCCATAAGAGACCCCATAATTCCCTGTGCATTCCTTCTGGTCGTTTGAATGATACATCTGATTTTCTTATTGGTTTTTTCTGAGTTATAAAAATACAATCATCATTCACAACTGATTTACAATAAAAAAGTACAAAATGTATCAACAAAAATAAATATCATTACATCAATTAACTTAAACCTTCCTTCAAACTGTTTTGAAAATAGATGTATAAATGTTCATAAATCATATCAACCTTATCACTTAAAAAATACTAAAAAATTACTGTATTTTGTAATTCATACTATTGTGCATATTTTTCTGTAATTTTGATACTATTAATATAAAAAATTCATATCATTTTTAACAGAATTCTTTTTTTTTCCATTTTCTAGAAAATCCAATTTCAAAATAGATTAAACCTGCATCTTGCAAAAGTTCTATTTAAACATTTATAGGCACAATCAACATAACAGTTTGTATTGGCTTTTTTTTAATCTTTTTTCCCCTTCGTGTCACAAAAGCTCATTATTTTTTTCTGAAAAAAACCAAGCTAATGCACACATACAGACACACACACTTTTAACATTCTAAGAATACAAACTCTATAATGGGATATGATTACCTTGTTGTCATTCATTAATGCATCTTTTGTCATAAACTTGCTCCCTTGATCAAGTTCCAAAATATCTCGAATATCAGATCCTCCACCTTCCATTTTGATTTCTGTAAAAGTATGAAAAAGTCAAATTTTATTTTTATAAAAAATTATCATGTATAAACCATTTCAGATTAGTGTATTTCCAGGCCATGTTATTTTGCTATTCTTACATATACACATGTACATGTATTTCACTGTCTTCAGTTCAGGGTCTAAAATTTATAACAAGCTCAGGGATAAAAATCAGCAATTTGGGCTACCAGCTTGTATTTCCTAATCTTTACCCCTGAAACTCCCACATAAAATTTATTTTTATGGTAGATTTGCAGAACAGGTTTTTGCACTACTCTCCAAGGGCTATTAAGTAGGATCCTACTAAATATCAGGCAAGAATTTTCAAGTTTTGGGAAGACTGCTATTGTAGACCACTCATTCATTTTAATCAAGTAGAAATTTAAATCAGGGGTCGCGCTGGGCATCGCCAATGTTGCAATTTGCGATTTTTTATTTGATCTGGCGACAAAAATAACCAGTTGGCGATTTTCTTGGCGCCTAACTTTTGTATATTAAAACTGACAGGAAGTTTATCAGCAAGAGATATTTTCTCTAATTATCAAATTATGTTGACACCTGGTCAAAGTTAACTGACCATGACCAATTTACGACTGAAGGCAATTAACGGTAATTAGACCAGACGACCGTGAGTGACAATATCATCATGGGAGGTGTCAATCAAATGTAAATATATTATTGAGCCAATCAAAACTCTCATCATCTGGTCAAAGGTAAACACAATTATGGCCATGTGCATGTGGCTACATACAAGTTTCACCATGTGATACATTCAGAAACAGACTTACCTAATAACAGAATAAATTAAATCCATTTAACAATGATTATCTCATCAGAAAATGTCTAAACACTTAGAAATGAAAGAATTGACGAAAGAATATGGATGACATTTGTTTACACTTTTGCCATGTGACTTTTTGGCGGGAAAATCGGTAAGCAAATAGAATGGGGATTCCAAAAATCTAATTAATGAAATACTATTCAGATACCAAGATAATTAAACAGGGACACAATTAATGGTCCATGGTACAAAATGTAGTTTGCTAGAAATTTTATCACTTGAAAAAAAAGAATCAAGTTTGTTAAATTAAAAGAAAATTAAATTATATTGTAAGATAAATTAGACCATAAAGGACAATGGTGAACATGCTTTAAAATCAGGGACTATGTGAGAATATAAAGTCCTTGATAGAAATAAAATACCTGTTTCTGGAGTAGTACTTTATTATTTTATGAAAGTGACAGACTAGAGCTAAAAACCTGCTTCATACATGCATCAAGATTGAATCTTGTGTACATGTATGTCATGAATGGAGAGGTTATTTTGAAGAATTGACAAAAATAATTCATCAGTGGACTTAATACTGTCATATTTTAAAAAAAAAAAAGTATAATTTTTTTTACCCACCCCACCCCCCACCCTGCCTCTAATTTCTGGAAAGGCTAAAAACCACTAATTCCACTTCCCATAGGCTTCTATGCTAATTTCACAGTATTCAATGGCTTCTCTGGACTTTACCTTAACTTTAACCTGCAGATGACTATATATCAGCATGATTCTACATATGTCAGCTCACAATCCTCAGAATGGCATGTGGGGTTAGCAGACTTGCAGTGCAGTACTGGTCACCGGAAGTGAAGGGTCTATAAATAGCATGGGAAATCCCAGTGTTTTCACAAGATAGGGGTATATTTAAAAATCATTATGGAGATTAGGCTTCACATCACAAGAAGCAAAATGCACCTATAAAATGTACAGAAATGTTTTTCCTTTCAGAAACTGTTTAAATTTTTTAAATAAGATGAGAACTTTTTTCACAGCACTATGAGGAACAGGGGTAATTTCTGCGTAGGACTATTTTTGCGTACGTTCCAAATGCTCATTGGTTGAATTGGTGGTCTGTAACCTAAAGAGTCACTTTTTGTCTTAGAAAAAATAAATAACTATACAGGTATCTTCATACACACATACTGAATGCATTTGCAAAGTTTCAGTGAAATGTGACAAGCACTTTTTTAAATATTTGATTTTTAAATATAGGGTAACCAAGTTGTGCGAGCAAAAAAGTGAAAATATTCTACCATACTGAAATGCATTAAATATTTGCAAAGAACTTTTTCTGACTTTTCAAATAAAAAATATCAATCACAACTTGTTTTTTAACAATATTAATGAAGAAATAGTTTTAAAAGTAATCATTTTCTGAGAAATTGGTCTATTTTTAAAAATTTATTTCTGACATGCCTCCCCCTTTTTCTTGATCACATGTCAAAAATCCTAAATCTTTAAATTTTCACAAAAGGTGATATATTTGGCTTTAAATTTGTAAATACAGTGTTTTCACATTAGAACATGACCAGTAAAGGGCACCTAAAGCAAAAAAAGTGCTCAATAATGGATTTTCCATGTTGCCATAGGGGAATGCTTATATGGCCTTAACCGCAGTAATGAAAGTGAGTTTTTCCTCATTTCTAACCTAATTTTTGCTCAAATCTACACAAAACTTGATTTCAAGTGCTTATTACTACCATATTTAGGTAAATATAGCCCTCAAAGTTTAATATTTGATATTTTTACTAAATTTTCTACACTTTTTACAAGATAGGACATAAAAATCAGCCAAAAAGACCAATTTTCCATAATTTGGACCTATAACTTAAAAAAATGCATATTTTGAAGGATTTTTGTAGTGTATTCCTCTCATGACAAAGTTAACAAGACCTTCAAGTAGTTTAAAGCTATTTCAAGAAACTTTTCATTTTGCCATGGCTTCAGCTTAAGGCTAAAAACCACTAATTCCACTTCCCATAGGCTTCTATGCTAATTTCACAGTATTCAATGGCTTCTCTGGACTTTACCTTAACTTTAACCTGCAGATGACTATATATCAGCATGATTCTACATATGTCAGCTCACAATCCTCAGAATGGCATGTGGGGTTAGCAGACTTGCAGTGCAGTACTGGTCACTGGAAGTGAAGGGTCTATAAATAGCATGGGAAATCCCAGTGTTTTCACAAGATAGGGGTATATTTAAAAATCATTATGGAGATTAGTCTTCACATCACAAGAAGCAAAATGCACCTATAAAATGTACAGAAATGTTTTTCCTTTCAGAAACTGTTTAAATTTTTTAAATAAGATGAGAACTTTTTTCACAGCACTATGAGGAACAGGGGTAATTTCTGCGTAGGACTATTTTTGCGTACGTTCCAAATGCTCATTGGTTGAATTGGTGGTCTGTAACCGAAATTGGCAACATAAAATAGCAGCTGGCGATTTTTCTGGCGACAGAATTTTTAAAGCCAGAGCAGCCCCTGTAAATGTCCAGTTAATTGGTTAAAGTAAATTTTAGATTCTTTAGCTGGATTAGTTTGTCACTGGTTTGTTAACAAACCAGTCAAAGATTCGTTCCAAAATAGCCAAGGAACATTTGTATAAGTTTTGACAAACTGTTTGTGCTCTCCCGTTCTTATATTTATACATGTACATGTACTTACGATTGTGATTATGTGAACACAGAACATGCAGTTTTGAGTGTTAAAAGTTTAAACAACTGTTAAAGCTAAATAAATTTAAGACAAAGAGATTCCTGTACAGCACACTGGTTCATGTTGATTGATGATAAATCGAGGTTTTGCTCACAACCTGTATTGCTGTAAAACTAAAAAGCTTCGACAATTTGAATACATCATTACATGTCATGTATGATGTATACGTATACTCAATGTATCAAGAAGAGATATTTAATATGTTCATGTCTGCCTACTGAAAGGTTATAACAATACTTACCTGCAATATGTAACAATTAAAATTTACCTACAAAAACAACAATTCGCCGTGCACAAAATTATTATATTCAAGTCTTACACATGCTTTTTCAACAATGCCAAATAAATATATAATAAACAGTGAACAGACTCCGACTAAAAATCTCATTCTAAATCATTTTAGCGTTTTGAAACAGTAAGTTTGTGCTAATAATATTGAAGAATAATTTTGACCATGTTTATGTGATTTTGTTTGGCCGGTCCAAAGATTACCAAAAGATTAAACCTGTGAAGCTGTTCTGAATATGAAATCTTTTACTCTTTTTCCCAGAAGCATTAAGCGTTGCAAAATTAGCAACCCCGTACACATTTGTAGACAAGTTCTAAACGCCCCTAAATATCATAATGAAAGATGGTTGAGTAGCTCAACACCAATTAAGAGAAGAAATGTGTTTAAAGTGTTAAATGATGATTTAGTCAGAGACCAAACATTTGAAAAGAATGTAAAAAGTTATGAGAAATTAATAGCTATCAATGATAAATTTAAGAAAATTGCATCCTCTGGCGGTGGGGAGAAAGCCATTGAGAGACACACAGTGAAACAGAAAAAGATGCTCGCGACTGAAAGACTGAAACATTTTTTAGACGAGGAATCTGATTTTTTGGAGTTGTCAATGGTTGCTGGGTTGCAAATGGAGTATGGTGATATCCCCCGAGCTGGAATAATAACAGGTTAGATAATTTTGGGATAAAAAGTTGAGCCTAAATTATTAGTTGAGCAGTAAGATAACAGACACATATATTTCTTTCAGCATAAACTTACATTAATGAATGCAGAACCCTGTAAGAATTAAAATCAATTGCAGCAATTGTGTAGCTTAGGCAAAAAAAATTACTTATGTTTCTGCTAACCCTACTAACCTTAATTTTTTTGTGCATACCATATAGGGTTTGCAATTCTTGTACTAGTATCAGTTTCCTTTCCGGAATTTCTGATGTAGAACATATGAAATCTGAAGACTGATCTGTATTTTATTGTTTACCTCCAGGAAATCCAAACACAGCATCACAATGCAAAATTTCTATTTTATGCTTTCCTTAACAATCTTAGCATGTAGAACTAGATGTTTGTAATTTTTTATCAGTATTTGTACAGACATTTTGCTTTTAATATTGAACCTAATGATATGTTAATGACAAATCTCCACGTATTTGAATGGTAAATGAGGACCCATTCTCATGAAACCACTGAGTCACGTGATGAGACTTACATACCGTATTATTGTTTTGTTTTTTTTTTTTACCATTTTTTGACAATTACTATTCAAGTCTGAATGTATCTACAACACAAACCAGTCAGAAACTTTTGAAAAAGTTTATTAGAGCATAATAGTGGAAACACCATTACTTTTTCTTTGTCTTATTCAAATTTTGAAGTACACATATTTCAATCCCACTTAACCTTTCGAGGTAGAAATTTAAGCATACATGATCTTGTAAAAGGAAATTTTCATAGTGTTATTCAATTTATATTAAAAGTAAAGATTTCTTTATCACGGCATAGAAAATTTGGCATCTCTATAATGCAAATACATATACAAGTACCTCTGATTTACCAATCAAAGTCAAATGTGATATTAAGCTGGAAAGGAGAATACAATTTATGAAATACATGTATATCTACTGGTAATCATAAATGGGTCACAGACAATTTCATTTACATTTCTAGTCAACGTCCTGGCTGGGATATACAGTATTTATACTCTGTTCGTTAAAAAAAATAGGGAGTTGTAACTCAGTGGTTTTTTTTTACAGGAATTGGTAAGATCCATGATGTTTGGTGTATGGTTGTGGTAAATGATGCAACAGTAAAAGGGGGTACTGTGTATCCAATTTCTTTACAAAAACAACTAAGAGCTCAGGAAATTGCTCAACAAAATAGAATTCCAACAGTATATGTGATAGAGTCTGGAGGAGCTTTTCTTCCTCTACAAGTAAGTTCAACACTAGTATATGTATTTTCATAAAATATTTTTCAGGTCAAATGTTAAAACAAGAATTATTTCCTCTATAAAAAATTCAGAATTTAACAGTTGAAATTCTTGAATTTAACTATACATGTATTTCAACTTTTGATTTTGCCAATTTCCTTGATATTTCTGTTTAAGTAAAGACTGCATGTTGAATTTAATTTCAGTTGAAGAAGAAACCAGTGTTTGGAACAAGAGGTGCACATTTTATTACATACAATAAACATATCTAATAATCATATATAGCAGTATACATGTAATCAGCACATAATGTGACATAGACCTCCAAAAATACTCCAAACACTAATAAAATAAGACAAAAAAAACCAGAAAAAATTGGGGTGCAGTTAAACCTGTCCCAAATTCAGAGAGAGTAAAAAGGGCAGGTGAATGATAAACCGAGACTGAAGGAACCTAGATTCCATCTTCAATTAGGGTTAATGACAGATTGAGTTATCTCCCATTGACTGCATTTATATAAATGATAAGACAAATTGTTGTAGAACTTTGTAAATAATAGAATTTTCAATCAAAGAAAAATTACACACATGTTATTTTTATGTTAACAGTCTCAGATATTTAATCCTGGTGGCAGGACTTTTTACAATGAGGCTGTAATGTCATCTCAAGGAATACCTCAGGTTAGTGGCAATCTTCAGTGATTATAATGTTGACTGAACTAATAATGGAATTTTGTTAAATGAGTGAAAAGGTTATCAAAATGATGGAAAGAGTAATCAAGGGAACCAAGGTTATAGCGGTAATCAAAAGAATGCAACCCAGGGACAAAGACCAGACACGGAAAACAGACATACACAAAAAAGAACATAAAGTAACTAAAATCATACATACAAAGTAACAAAAGCAAATGAGCAACTCATTTATACATCACAAAACACAATTATATTCTAAGATCTAGAAGTTCTTACAATAGATGGACACAATCTACTATTTTATTTAAAATTAAAATTAAATGATATGCTCCTTTGGGTACTTGATTATTACTAATATGTAGTATGGAGCATGACTTTATGAATTGCAAGAGTTCTGGAAGTAATAGGCTTTAATATGAATATACATGTACATACTCTTTGTGCATTATCTCTACAGATAGCTATTGTATGTGGTAACTGTACTGCAGGTGGTGCTTATGTGCCCACAATGGCAGATGAAGCCGTCATGATACATAAAAAGGGCTACATTTTTCTGGGTGGACCACCTTTGGTACAGGCTGCTACAGGGGAGATAATTTCTGCTGAAGAACTTGGGGGAGCAACTCTTCATTGTAGGTATGATATTTGGGTGAAAGATTACAGGATTATTTTTAATTTGAAGATTTTAATAAAATTCTTGGCAGTAAATCATAACTGATTAAGTTTTGCCAAAATTTGATAAAGGGTAACACTAACTGATGCCCTGTTAAAGATTTTTCATGTACCATGTTCATGTTATTTATAAGCTAAAAAATATCTTAAAATGTCACTAATTTCTGTTGTATCACCAAATGAAATACATTTAGGCTTAGAGACTATGATTGACAATGTCTTTGCATTATTTACTTGTAAGGGTAAAAGTTTGTTTTAAGACTTCAATGTTTTTGTAATGGAAATAATTTGTGTCTTCCAAATTTACTATTGGACGTGGTGAATTGAGTGAAATATATTACGTTATTTACATATATAATGTATTCTACATGAGTGAAATATGTTAGGTAAGCCTGCATTATAACTGGTCAGCTTGACATGGGAAATGAGATCATATCTTAGTGGAGGACCTGAGGATATGATACCTTATCCTCCTACTTGTAAATTTCTAGGATTTTGATTGACTAGGAGCACATCTTTACTAATCCCATATACTCAGATATTGCTAGGCCTTAACCCTGATGTGTAACTAACCATTTTTGTGCTGAATGTCACATGCTGTTTAGCACTAACTCAACGTCCATGTGAAATATGTCTCTTGTTGACTTCTGAGTATTACAAAAATGATTAGAATACTTTCAAATGAGAAATGTATTTTCAAATGATCTTTACTAAATCTGATGTTACAGTAGAATAAATAGTTTAGTCTTTGAGTGTGCAATACAAAACCATTACTAAAACAGATTTAAGAAAGATACTCCAGTAGAATACAGCTGAGGGAATATAAAATGCTTACAAGGAATATGAGCTCATATCCCTTAACATAAAGTATTTTATATTTGCCATCCAACGAAATTTCTTACCGACTAACTTCTGAAAAATGATTGAACAAGCTTCCACTTAACAGATTTATTTTTTTTAAATATTTAAAATTGTCAAAAGATGGTCAAAGACTGAAAAAAACATACACTGCTGCAATTACATACCAATGTCATTACAAGCAAAAACACATCGAAAGCTTCAACATGTGTTTTTTTTTTATTGAAACATGTATGTTTT
The DNA here is from genome assembly GCA_037379345.1 of Perna viridis. Taxonomy (NCBI): domain Eukaryota; kingdom Metazoa; phylum Mollusca; class Bivalvia; order Mytilida; family Mytilidae; genus Perna; species Perna viridis. The sequence continues at coordinate 57,856,259 of CM074511.1, forward strand.
TAACTTTTAACGGAAACATGAATGGACTTCAATTTTTGTTTTTAGTGTAAGTGGTTGTACAGATTACTTTGCTGAGAATGAGACTGAGGCATTAGATATAGGAAGAGATATTGTTGCCTCACTGAATATTTCGGTCAATGATAAAGTGACTAGAGAAACTGAAGAACCTCTGTACAACCGTGAGGAAATACTTGGATTAATATCAGCAGATAATCAAATGGACATATACAAAGTATGTCTGTGATGAGTGGGGCAGGAATAGAGTATTACTATATACCTCATAAAACACGTATTCAGATGATTAATTTTTGTTTTTAGAATTTAAAATTCCTTTTGTGTCTAATTGCATTGATAAATTAATAAAAATCAATTTTCAGTTGTAAAATCAGAAGATTACTGGTTCATGTACTTATGTACAAATATTAGTTCTTTGTTTAATGTGTTTTTACAGACAAATAAGTTAAATCTACTTACATATATTCATACTGTTTTGTACATGTATGTGTAGATTATATCCAGGCTGACAGATGGCAGTCGATTCCATGAGTTCAAGACAAAGTTTGGTGATACACTTGTAACTGGTTTTGCACATGTTCATGGGTAAGTGTGGATTGTCATATATTCTGACACTTTAACCATAAATTTATAAACAGAAATATATACCAACACATACAGTGTATCTATTCTTCAATGGGTAAACTTAGCAATTTCATAAGGTTATGTCCTAAAATATGTGGAATAGTGAAAATTATTGACATGAATCTGTGTGATATACAAGCTAATATAACAAAAATAAATTCTAGATAAGATGTCATGCTGCCATTTTAAATTTCCCAATTTTTACAGACTGAGGTTCTTTGTTGTGTATTTGATATTTCACTGTAGAGAATTTGTCATTTGTATCAATCTTGTTTTGATTTAGGACTTAAAAATTGTGAACTTCAATGACAGTCTTACTCATGGATTCTTTTTTATTGTATGGCATTGTTCCTCGGAAAAGCAAAGCATATCTTGAGAGTTTGGTTGGCAAACATAATAACACTTTCACAAGCTGACTTTTTATGCTAGGTATTTAGTTGGTATTGTAGCCAGTAATGGAGAACTTACAGAGTCAGCAGCTGATAAGGGAGCACACTTTGTACAGATGTGTGGTGAAAGATCCATTCCATTAGTCTTTCTACAGAACACTGCTAAGGAAGATTGTAGTATTGTTAATGGTATGTATTTGGACTGGATTTAGCCTTAAAATTGGGGTAGTGGAAATTTACTGAACTTAAGTTCACTTATAACAAAGATTGTTAGTAGAGTATATATATAGCTAAGTATTTTTTTTTTGTACGAACTGTAAGTAAATTGTATTAAAAGCATATGATGCATCCATCTCTATATAAATTTTCTTATATAATAAGTAGTACTTTTGTGAGATATCAGTTTTAAGAATACCAAATTGACATGTAGATATTATTATTAAGGCATGTTATAGAATACAGTCTACTGATTTGTTTCATACTTAAATAATAGGTTAAGCTATTCTAGAAAGGTATGCATAATCCGTTCAATTAAAATAAATTGATTTAAAAGAAGGTTTATTGTTAAAATAGCTACTAATCATAAAAAATGTTTAAACATTATGTACATTGATTATTTGGTTTCAGTGTTTTGGAATATGTTACATAATTAATTTTTATAATTTTCAGGATTAAGAAATGGAAATAAACTAAGAGCTCAGGCAAAAATGATGACAGTTGTTAGTACAAGTAATGTACCAAAGATTTCATTCATTATTGGAAATGGTGTAGGACCTGTCAGCTATATTATGGTAATAGTATTGTATTGGTATATAAGTACTTATGTTGAATTAGCTAGTTGTTTGTGTGTATTAAGTGTTCAGTTAAATATTCAGAGTTCAACATTGGTATATTTCATACATTAGACTTGATAGGTTCATCAAGTAAATGTTCATCAAAAGAAGTTTTACTGTAAATATACTCCACTTGATCAGCCTTTAATACTCATGCTTCATGCTCATTGAAATACATGTGGACAAGTTATTTGTAAGACTTATAATTTTTTATCATTAAAAGATCTGTTTTTTTTAATATTCATTTTATACTTGAATTTATAGGGAGGAAAAGCAATCAGTCCAAACTTTTTGTTTTGTTGGCCAAATGCTTTGATAGGTTTAACGGAACCACAAACCGTTGCTCAGGAAATTTGTGCAGTAAGTATTATTTTTCTCGTACCAGAAAAATTATATAAGATGCAATATAAAGTAAGGAAAAAAGGAAAATAAACTTAATGTTGCAGTTTTTTTATTATATCAGCAGCAAGATATACACATACATCACAACATTTATATAACGTGTATATTTTCAAAAATATACTCAGTCAAACTCTGAAACTACATACCCAGACACACAGAGAAAATCTATACCCAGTCACAGACTGATGTCTACCCATACACACACAGGTCACAAACATGTACCTAGTCACACATGAAACAAGTATCATTCTTATGTATAAATGTAAATATATATTGCAATGAACCTTCATCTTGATTCAGAACAAAGAATCATTGTCATCTGAGGACCAAGCTGAGGTGGTAGATAAATGCAATAAAGAATCATCTGCTTTTTATGCTGCTTCTAGAATGTGGAATGATGGGATTGTTTTACCACAAGACACAAGACAGGTACTGTTGGTCAATTTATATCTCTCTTTTCATGTGTAACATTGAAGGTGTGACTACATATATTTTAAAATTATATATTACATGCCTATTTGCTGTGCAAATAGTGTACTACTAACTGTGAAGTCATTTATGAAATGTTTCAATTTTTTAACAGGTTATTGAGTACAACCTGTTCAAAAATTAAACACATTACTCATAATGTAATTTCTTATGGATGACAGTCCAAATAGTTGATTTATCTTAGTCAAAACCTTAATTTGTGTGGAATTATTTGAATGATGGAGTGCATACCAATCGACTTTAGTGTTGTCATAGTACCAAGCCAGGTTATACAAAATAATCTGGTTTGCTCAAAGTGAACTAGCCAGTCAGAAAGCTTGTTGCAAATCAAAATTATTTTCATATGCACCTGTATAGGCTGTGAATATTGTTTGTCCAAAATTGTTAACAAAGTGAATGTGATTTTTTTTCAATCAGAAGTAATAAAGACAAAAAATGACAATGTTACATTTTTTGATGTTATTCCCAGAAAATGTCCATTTGATATAAAAGTCAATTCAAATTAATATATATACAGAACTATTTGCAGTCTTACCGTTTATCTGCATACTGGTAATCTAGAGAATCCCTTCATACATCCAAATAATACAACTCATTTTAGGGGGATGACCATTTGATTCTGAAATGGGGGCTGGCAGTTTTTTGGTATAAACATTCTGGCCCTTAAAAAGTTGAAAATAAATATTCTGGCCCCAATCAGTGTCAAATAGTCACCCCCTTAAAAAACAAATGTCTTGTACAGCTAGGGAACTTACCCTGAAAAGTCAGAACAAGTAAGGATCTGGAGAGTCTTATCTTTTCAAGACCACCAGAATAGCAATGTCTAGTCAGAGCAATTTACTACAATAATTACAAACAGAAAGACATGAATTTTCTTTTTTTCTAGGTGTTACGACAATGCCTCAGTATTACAGCAGCCTACCAAACCACACAACCTGTACAAGTACCTGTGATAAGAATGTAAACATTCATCTAATTTATTTGACATTGATATATGTATTTATGTATAGTTTTATAATAAAAAAATAAATTGAAAATACTTTTATTTCTACAGTGTAACAGTGTATTACTTTAGAAAGTGTTGTTTCTTGCATATGAATCTTTGTTTCTTCAGTGAAGTTTGTACATTTAAGAATAGGTCAATTCTGAGGGTTTTATTACAAAGTAAATCTTAAAAAATTATATAATATTGTGAGAAAAAAAAAAAAAACTTTTTAGATTAAATACAAAGATTTAATAAAAACTGTTCATAAAAATAAATGTATATTTTATTCAAATTATTAAGAGACTTTTGTACTGAAAAGTGTGCCCAAATAGGAACATGCATTATTTTATTATTTTTTTATTTAAAGTAAGTTCATGATTGCTTGCTGTCTTTTTATTGTTGATCTATATACAAAAATCTTGTCTTTTACTTGGGGTCAGAATTTTTTTTGGTCACATTTATTTCTGCTCTCAGTAGATGAATGGATTATTGGGATTATGTTGTAAACAATTTTGTTTGGTGTTCAATATCAACTTCTGTTCATGAGACTTTCAGATTTTTTTTATACGAAATGATAAAGAAAATATTTGTGGCAAAAATCTCAGCTACCACTTGTTGGGTTTATATTTAGATGGGAAATACATTGTAATTGTGGTTGCTCTCCAATATCAACTTTCATACAAGTGGGGGTATACCTATGCAAATTCATGTTTGATTTGTAACAACCTTTCTGATTGGTTAGTTCTAGTTCTCTTTGTGCAAACCAGGCTATTTTTGTATTTTCAAATGATTTGGTACAAAATGCTATATAAGATATCTATGATAATGAGATATCTCAAAAAGTATATTTAGGGTATCTAATATCTTGTATACTAATTGAGATATCTTATTTACTACACAAGATATCTGATATGATATATAAGTATGTAGTATAGTACATGAGATATTTATATAATATATATGATATCTAAATTAGACATTTTTATCAACTATCTTATATAGCGTATAATATATCTTATATGAGATACCTTAAATGTTGAATACATGGCTTTCCATGCAAATAGTTTTCAGATTAATTTGACATTTATGATATAATTTATAAATCCACATATATCTAATATATTTTATATAAGATGTCTTTTTTGATGTATAATAAATCTTATATACTATATAAGATATTTTTATAAACCTTCATATAAGATATGGAATACATTATATCAGCTTATAAATATGAAAATGGCTAGTCATAGATGTGGCAATTCACTGAAATGAGGTCTCCCCCCAATAAAAAACAAAAACCATTCTTTTTATTGGTATATACCAATCAAATCATACATTTAGTTTCAAATATTGCTGAAAAGGGAAAACATGGACTATATTTTGTGATTGCTTTCGAAAGCAGTCCATTCAAATTTGTCACAGCACTAATTCCACAAATTATGTCATAGTAACTACAGTCGACTCCACTCAATCGCATATCGCTTTATTGCATATTTCGGTTATTAGCATAATTTTCTCCTGCTCAAAACCATTTCCTATTATTCTATTAGGGAAAAAATCACTTATTTGCATAGGCCTTGCAGGTGCATTTCGGTTTATTGCGTAAAGAATTTTGCCGGTGATAGGTATGAAAGTAAAATGTTACCTTACTATCGAATTGTTTGAGCTGGAAATAGCAGTGTTTTATTTACAAATTAGTATGAGTTAATCAGGTAAATAATAAAATATGTTTCTTTTTGCTAATACAGCTGTTATTTTGTCAACATGTCATGGCCAGTCATACTACTAGTATTTGTTTTCATTGCCTTGCTAAAAATGTATAGAATCTTATGCATCTATTGCAGAAAGAAATTTATGAGGCATATAATAAATCAAAATTATCATTATCATTATTTAAGGAAGCACTTAAATATTTATAAATATCTTTAATTATCAATGAATCTCCACAATTCCAATTAAGGACCTGATTTTTATTTCAGAACCTCTACTGTTTATTTTAGGAGGTCCTCAAATATTTCTGGACCTCCATAAATATTTGATAAGCTCCACAATTCGATTTCAAGAGCTCCTCTGATATTTTTGAAGGTCCTGAAATTGAATTGTTGAGGTCCAGGTTTATTCCTAAAAAATATTCATGGATTTCCTTGGAACCAAGATTCTAGCGAAAATCAAAAGAATGTAATCCAGGGACAAAGAACAGACATGGAAAACAGACAAATCCAACAAAGAACATAAAATAACTTAAATAATACATACAAAGTAGCAAAAGTAAATGAGCAACTCGGACTCCATTGAAAACTGGGAGCATGGACCAGGTGCACCGGTAGGGTAAGCGTCCTCTGCTTATCTAGAAACACCCGCCAGGCGCGTAGTTGCCGTTAGGCAAAAAAAGCCTTTGCCTGCACTTAATTTTGCCATTTTTTTTTAAGATAAAATACATCCAGGAGAGGCATAAATGATGCTCTAAAACGCTATCTCCGCGGAGCTTCGGGGGGGGGGTGCTTCGCCCTGGACCTGCTGGGGCCTTAATCGGCCCCCAGACCCCCTGTCGTAATTTTGCCTACACTTCAATTTGGCCTCAACTACGCGGCTGCCCGCCGGGTTGCTCATAAAAAGTTCGGGGTAGACGATAGTGAAAAGGAAAAATATGACACGTTCAATAAATCAGTTTTCATGATGCAGATGGATACACCGTAACGATCCACGAGTTCATGAAATTGAAGTGACTTGAAGCTTAATTATTTACACTTGATTTTGCTACTATCACGTGATTATCACATTATTTTGTTAAGTGAGCTGAGCTCGGAGTTTAACATTTAATTGTTTTGTCTCCGTATTTACACTCTACACGTTGACGTACTCCCAAACAGTTTGAGTGGGGAAACGCTCTCGGACCCACGTAGGGTCTGGGAGTAGGCCAGAGCGTCAACACAGCAGCCCAGCCGCTAGTAGGACATACTCTGACGGAGTTCTTCGGTCAAGTATCCCGAAGGCTGAGCTCCGCTACCTACTACTAACCGACATTAGTAACAAAATCCCCATAAGGGGCGGTCGTGCGAGTTCAATAAGGATAGTCAAGACCGTAAAACCCCCAATCATCATATTTTACATATGCTAAATGTATTTGAGAACGAGATTGAGTTCGTAACATGCGTGACAATCGTTGCAATGATTGCAAAATTCAGTGGGCATTTCGTATTTAGGTGAGTTCATCAGCTTGGTTAATCGTTGGCATTTACCTCCTTTACCTGGTCCTATTTCATTTTTATTTTTACTTTGCAAAATTGTTCAATCATTTTGTATTTATTAATCTCATTTCACTAAATCACCCAATCATATTTCCTTATCATCATTTTTTTCCAATTACATTTTTCTACTTAACCATTTATTTATGTATTTATTTCATTAATTATTATTTATTTATTTTATTATTCATTTCTTTTATTTTGTTAAAAATACAATTAAAATGAATATAATATTTATTTAAAGCCCGTCAAAAAAGGTTGTCCGTGCGAGACCGGACAGAGGGTAGTCAAGGGCGTTAAAAACCACCTCACTCACTCACGGTTACACGTAATCACTTTTTCTATAGATAGCCATCCAGGTGGCGTACACCAATAAACTTTTTCTTTTGCCTTGCCGACTTGACCATCGTGCACCTTGAATATTTCTTATTGCACGCTATATTAATATTTATTTCAATTTGTAGATATCTTATATAATGTACAGCAGAACGGATTCAGAAATCTAATTGATTTTATAAGGTATTTCATAATTTTTATGATAACATCATTTACAGTTAATGAAATAGAAGATATATACTTCATTGTATAAGATATCTATTATTCTAATGATGAATGTTTCACTACAGGTCATGATACTCATTTTAGAATGAATTGTAATACATTTTAAAGCAAACACTGTTCTTCCTCATCAGAAAAAAATAAAACAACATTCATGTATTTTCATTTATACAATAGCTGTTTATAAAGAGGGCATCATTGATAAATTGACTACCCTTTGGAATTGATGAATTGCCTTTAACATTGATGATGTCCTCGTCTGCAGCTCGAGGCATTATCAAAGTTTTTCTCTTGGGCAGGCAATTTATTGTGACAATGCCCCTTCATAAGCAACTATTGCGTAGGAAATCTTAATGACATCCTTGTTTTGAACTCTATATTTCTTTGGCCCCTTCAAACATTTACTAAAGATGAAAGATTTTAATCATTCTTTTTACAAAAGTTTCTGCTGTTCAAAGCACTTTCTCTATTTTTATGAATGCGTTTCGAACAATGTCATGATGATTTACTATAGTATGTAATGTACTATTCTGATTTACTATGTAACAATACATGAGACGTTGAACATACGGTGAAGCGATAAACGAAATCCACAGACTTTGTGCACATCGGTTTTTATATACATTTAGATGACATGCTAAAATGTCTTGTAAATTGAAATTCGATTGGTTACAAGTTCGGCTTTTATTAGAATGGAGAAAAGAGCCAATCCGTGAGAAGCAGGATATAAGTTGTCCCCATTTGCCATGAATGCGGAAAAAGGATGAGAATTCATCTGCAAATAAATGCTTTTCAAGTAGTGCTTAAGTAAAGTTAAGAGGCGATTGAAGTGTGTACAAATACAAATTAGACAATACTTTTATCTATATCAAGATTGGTTGATTGATTGTTGGGGTTTAACGTCCGAGCAGCAATATCTCAGCTATATTCAGACGATGAACATGAAATGGATGATAAAATGAACATGAAATTATGAAATGAAAAAAAGGGATGGGACACAGGGACAACAGGATCGAAAAATTTTGATTGCCACTAGAAAAAGGGAGGGATGGGTAAGGTTGGGCAATTTAGCCTCCTGTGGCTGAGCGCAAAGGTTCATACTCCTACCGAATACCACAGCTAGGTTCTTTAACGTGCGATGAACGTGACATCTTTCCCAACACGGTGCACCACTATGGTTTGCGGCCAGGTTTTCCGTATTATAGCCTGACAACCCCAGCATGTAATACGCCAGGGGTACCCCATTCCACCACCTGGGGCACACAACCCAGTTGCTCTGTGGGCAGAGCACCTAGCCCCCGGCTAGGTTTCGGAGCACTGTTTAGTCGCCTTTTACGACAAGCTTAGCGCCACTGCAGGCCTATATTTTTGACACCCGGACCTGCACTGGGCATCTATATCATGACCTATATAAACGGAACAACGTGTAATTCATGACACAACAGAATACAAATTCGGTGTACTTCAATATCATAAAAATATAAATTATTTCCAGAAGACACTAGCTATGAGAAGTGTGGCTAAAACTGCGCGATAAAGGATATAATAACAAAATTACCTAACCCATAGGTAAACTCTGGGCAATAGTCAAAAGGAAAGTCCATATAACAAATTCCAATATTTAGGCAACAACTGACAGGAGTACGTAGGTACCAAGTTAGCATAAATTTTGAAGATTGCGGGTCAATATGATAATACGATAATAGCCAAATTTCAAAATAGCGAACCTACATATAAATTAGACTGGCAATTTTTAAAATACTTTCAATTATACTTTTAAATATTGATTTTAAAACGGTCAGTGCTTTGCTCGGAGTGTATACAGACACGTGCTTTGATTTTTTTAATTATGGACAAAAATGGATGAGAATGAGTTGTGTTACATATTTAACTGTTAATTATAACTTATACTGACCAAACCACCACAAACGACTAGTTACAACACCCCTCGTGTCATCGTTTATGTTTTACGGTTCATTTTATATATTTTGTCATATATAAAGGCGTTCAAGTAGCAGTCTTTATAAAAATCAGACAGGAGGTGATTCGTGTATGTCGAAACCAACGGAAATTACTTTAAATTCTTATTCAGAAACCGTTACAGAATACATAAACAGTCATATTTTTTCATTTGATTGTTGCACTTTTGAGATAAAAAAATATGTATATATAGATTGTGTGTGAAATTGTCTTCTCATAAATACAGATCTGAATACAGAAAGCAACACCGTTACATAAAACTACAGCAAATGTAGACTGAAAAGCATCATTTGTTCGGTGTGTTTTCTACACCACGAATCACCTCTACCATAGGCAGTGCCTGAATATTATACGGACTGTTACTTAGATAAATAGCAAATTGAAAACTCTCTACTGTTGCTTTCTGTATGGTAAGTGTTTCAAATTTTGAACTATATTCCAGCTATGGTTACAAATTACACCAGTATGGTATGACAATCAATTGCTTATTCTATTTATTTACTACTTTATTGAACATACCTTGCAGTTATGAGACATAGTTAAAAAAAAACTGCCATCTTTTTGAAAATACAGTAAAGTAGGAATTCGAGCAGGATTATTTTATTGTTTTTATCAATTAAAGCACATTTTTATTGTCACGAAATCTACTCTCAAAATGTCTTGCATTTGTATGATTCGGAACTACTCGGTCATTTCCATTACACTTTTTGTGTAACAAGAAAGCCTGAGTTGTTCCGATTGCATTTTTCAGTTGTCGAACACAGAGCGAGGGTAATAGGTGGCACGTTTTAATACCTCAATATACATGATTAGCTACTTTAACAAAAAATCACCATTTATTCGCTTTTTGGAAAATTCGCTTTATTTTTATATTGTCACGCAATGTTATGTCTCAAGACGTACCGTAGTCTAAATTTACTCTAATTTTGTACCCTCCTCCTAATGTGCAGCTTCAGATAATTTCTCATAGTACCTGTTGGAAGTGATATAAAATGTATTATATTGAAACTGAAGTACATTTGGCTTTGTCGTGGTGAATTGTGCGTTGACTTGTTCACTTTGTGTCATGCACTGCTTCATTTGTATTGGCACACTTTAATCGCCTCTTAACTGCACTTTACGTTTTTTTTCGGTCTTGTATCTGCTTTCATAGCCAATGGGAACAAATAGTACCATACTTCTCATCGATTGGCCCTTTCCTTTGTTCTTATAAAGTCGACTGAATTTTAGTGTCTGTCCTGTATTTTTCCGTCTGACTCATGCACGCCATAGAAGTACTTGACCAAATAAGCTGTCAGAACCACAGGCACTTGGGATCAGGATTTATTTTATTATTTTCCTAAAAATATCATTAAATCATTTTGTTTCCATATTTGAGTTATTATGCGTGTTATCTGACATGTCCGCTTGCTATTTATTGCTGATTATACTATGTCTAGTTGTCATCTTTATTAGAGAAGTATATAGATGAAAACTAGTCATAGTATAAACAGCAATAAATAGCAAGCGGACCTGTCAGAGAACACGCATAATAACTCAAATATGGAAACAAAATGATTTAATGATATTTTTTAGGAAAATAAAAAAAAAAAATCCTGGTCCCAAGTGCCTGTGGTCAGAACAGGATTCTGTAACTCGATTCGGATTCGGCATATGTTTCAAGAAAACTAGATGACACTTACTCTCATGCATGCTTCCAGGTTGTCTTTTAGAGGTTTGGTCGCTTTTTACCGTTTAATTTATTGAACGGAACTTTGTCGGGGATAGTGTCAAATAAAGGTTAATAATAAATTATCAAACTGAACAAAAAATCTGGTCAATAGTCAAAAGAAATACTCAGAAAGTCTGTGTAAAATAAAGCAATATCAAGGAAAACCCGGAAAGTTGGAAACAACCGCATGGTCCGCAGATACAACGTGAAAAACGGCAGACTGCAACCGGTGTACCTGGTCCATGCTCCCAGTTTTTAGTGGAGTCCGAGTTGCTCATTTGCTTTTGTTACTTTGTGTGTATGATTTTACTTACTTTATGCTCTTTGTTGTGTATGTCTGTTTTCCATGTCAGGTCTTTGTCCCTGGATTACATTCTTTTGGTTACCGCTATACCTTGGTTCCCTTGATTACTCTTCAACGAACTGCAAGAAGTTTCCTATATCTAGGGTCTGTCTCCGACTGACCTCTGAAACGACAAACAGACCATTCCTTGATAATTTTCTGAGCAGGCTCAGTTGGTATGTATACTTTCGCGAAGTTACACCCTCCTGTAAAAACTATGTTTCCACCATATCTATATACATCTGTATAAATTCAATAGAATTTTGCCCCAAAAAATGACACACATTTGAGTGCCTTTAACCTAAAAATAGAATTCGACAGACGAGGACTGATGTTATACAATACGTTTTAAATATAGCGCAAATAAGATATTGATTGCGGAGAGTCACACGTCACAACGAACGGGCCATCCGGAAATCTACACTCCATTTAAGTTATAAGATTGTAAGTCCATTAATCCTTTCTAACATTTGAGAGATAAAATAACAGCGTTGCTTACTTGAAGTGAAAGCAAATCGATGAAAGGTAAGACTCTGTGTATTGATTTTCATATTAAAAATGAAGTTGCTAAACTTCTAGTTATTTTAAGAGTTTGTTTGCATTTGTAATATTGATAGCTCGGTTTACTGTAGGGCTTTAAATGGCACGAAATGTTGCGGGTGATTTAGCATGGATGTTGTTATTTTATAACCTGTGTACAAATAATATTTTCAAATAGGAATTCATTTTCGACATAGCCGCTTTTGAAGTAACAAGAGCTATATACATATTAAAATCCAACTGGAAACCGAGCTGCACGAAGACTGAACAAAAAAATTGCAAGCGCCTGAAAAAAAAAAAAACAAACAAAAAATAAACAAAACAAAACAAAACGAGGAAGTGGATCGAAATTAACACGCCACGTGAAAGCAGAACATCGCAGGTCCTGCGAAAGAAAAGGGACGAAACTTCAAACGACTCTAATAAAAGCAAACATTATGTACAGACCATGTCACAGACACCTATGAATACTCAGAGTGCAGAAACAAGGGAAGTATCGTATATCCCTATCCCTATCATTGTGAGAAGTAGTAGTCCATATCAGAAGCGGATGTTATGATTAGTTTCGGAAATGTAGTTAACAAATGTCTTATGCTTAATCACTTTATTCTTCTTAAATATTATGTTATTCAAAAATTCAAATGTTTTTGGTACTAGTGTGTTTTTGTCTAACAGGTTATGCAAAAGCACGTATTGTGATTTATCTGTGTTTCAACGTACATTTGAACAAAGATAATAAATAATACCGAAATTTAAACGAAGACAATAAATTATATATATATATATTCTAGAACTATGTTTGTGGTAGGTATATTGATGTAGGTATATTGATTAAAATAAAGTACATGCACTATTATGTGGACTGAATATGTAAGTATTTTTGAATTTTTCTGCACTGAACTTAGTATTAGCCTCTAGTGCTGCGTACGTTGTGATTCGGATTCGATTGTGGTAAACCCATTATTTCTAATATTCATAAATCACTAGATTTAACTAATATTTGTTTTTAATGCATACGCAGAAACAAACAACCGTCGATAGAAATTAATCTTATAAGTGTTGAACTGTATATTTTAAGATTCAAACAATAAGTCTAAAATGACTGACAATGATCGAAATAGAAATAGAAAATGAGGTGACACCAAACCAAGAATTAAAAGAAGAAATACCTGAATTTCATGAGGATGGAGAAATAGCAGCTTCTCAACAAAACCAGAAAGGGCCTAGACACCGCCTTGAAGTAAAAAATAGAAGTTATCTTGAAAATATCAGAGAGGGGTAAGTTTAATAAAAGTAAAGATGCACTGAGTCCATTGAGATTGGATGAGCGTAGTGCATTTATTAATAAACTATATCAACCTAAGGTATTAAAGAATGCAGTGTTGGATCCAGAGGGGGTGCATGGGGTAGGCAACCCCCTTTTTTAAATGTCAATTTCATGTGTAAAATTGACAAAAAAATGGTAAATAATGTCCTAGCACCCACATTTATTGAGGAGCGAATCTGGGCTGACACCCCTCCTATTCAAAGTATCTGGATCCGGCCCTGGAATGCATTTTACTTGCGAAGTTAAACTTTTCGACACAGGGCATGTTTCAAATCATGCGTACAACCGATGAATTTGTCTCTGAAGTTATTGGTTTAATGTTATTGAAAACTCCTGAGTCCACGAGTATTACAATTATATTAAAGGCGAAAAACAATTTTCGGTCAACCAAAAATATATAGTGTGAGAAAAACCTTTGAGAAAAGTTTTTAAACAATAGATGTGTGTGTGTCTTCAAGCTAGTAATTCGAAACGTGCAATTACCTCAAATTTAAACTAATTCGAAACGTTTTGTGCTTGCATGTCATCATTTTCTATTTAGACAAGACTTTTCATAACCTTTCAGGCCTTATATCACCCACAATGTGATGATAACGCATGCCGAGTTCCTGAAGTCCACCAACAAAGACAAGTCATTAAGGGTTTTCAGGATATCCCCCACTGGAGGTGGCTACAACTATTGTGGGGACATTTTTGCACTAATAACATGGTATTTTCTCGTTGTCTTCATTATTGCTGTCATTCCAGTAAGTACATTCGATAAAGTTTTATGGGTTCATAAATACAAAAGATTTTGCGATTGTTTTCATAATAATGATCATATACTCATGGAATAGTAGACCATTCCTTCTTTACGTGTTAGAGGCGCACCTAATTTAAAGAAAGATTTAAGTAATCATATACATATGTAACTTTAAATAGAATAGTTATATGATTTCAGATTCGAGTACTGATTTTTTTAATGCTAATTTGAAATAATACTGTTGATAACAGTTCTGGAAATTTTAGTTTGTTCATGCCTTGAATATCAGTGTATGCATTTTACAGTTATGTTATGTTAGGAGAACCAACATATTTTTAATTACATGTATTATAAGTGAACAACATACATTTGCTTTAAACTTAACAATTTAATCATTTCAGCTAGCCTGCTACTGTGAGAACTCCATGTTAAATATTGCCAATGCTATTATTTTGACTATAATCCTCATGTATCACCTCGTAGCAGTCTATGCTGTGACCAAAAATTGCAAGAAGTTCCGAAGAGCATGGTACATAACAGATGTATGTGATAAACTTCTCATTCGAAGTTATGTAGATATACAATAATGCTTTCACACATCCTTCCGTACAAAACACCCTTAAATTCAGTCTTCATCAGATATTAAGATAAGTTACTTTTTAAGTGTCTAGAACATTTCAAATGTCAAGGTTGCAGGTAAAAGTGCTTGGTCATACAGTCAAGTTTGTCATCGCTATGGGATGCGTCAGTTCCCGTTCATTGTCTGCATACCCGTTATACACTGAGCACGGTATAATATTCTGAGCTACATTTGAAGTGTGTTTACATACGTTGGAGTAGAAAAGGTGTGCTTTCGTGTATATCTGAACTGATCACAGATGTTACTACCCTTAAATGGGTAGATTGAAAAATAAAATATGTTGTGAATTTGTTCAGATAAGCATAAATAAGAATAATAAATAAGTGAACAATAGATACGTGTAAAAGGTAAAAGGGGACTAAATAAAACACATTAAATACAGAAAGTGATGCCCAAATTTTCGGCCTTACGACGTTTGTCATGGGCAAAGTATTTTAAAAGTGAAGAACGACAGAAACGCAGTCAAAACTTTATATAGAAGATCAATTGTCTACTATACTACAAGTGAAAGGTGTGAAGTAAATATATTTTAATTGCAGACTCCAGTAGATAAATACATGGGCCTCCAGAATTATTTCGTGGATGTCACCATAGACAATGTACTAAATATCAACTTCCTCAACAGTGGTCAGAAACAGAAAATTGTTACCATGCTAGCTGAAAGACAAAGTATGTAATGAATTAGCAAGTGAGACCAGAAACGAATTCGATTATGGTGCTGTTCACTATATTTTTTGTATATTTTTGAAGACCATAATAATATTGATGAAAAGCTTTGTGCATTTTACTTTTGGTAAAAGATACGTAAAAGATCAATCATCACAATGGGCCTATTTCGTACCCCAAAGATGTATGATTACGTGAAAGATCGAACAATTCAAGTGGCTAACTGATGTACATGAACATTTTATCGTATTTTTTTATTGCAAGAACAATTGTAATACCTCAATGGATTTTTTTAAATCGTACAAACAATATTATTTGTTATGCTATTGTAAGAATTTTTTTCTACATTTCAGCGAGAAGTATGGTACTTATGCTCTGTACCAAGTCTTACTGGAAAAATAGAGTTACCGCCCCTGTGATATGTTTGTCAGTGACTGCAGTTTTAAGTTTAATAGGGATATTTGTTCAAATCGTTACGTTGAGGTGAAACCATCTTTTACTCATTTTATGGATTTGTTATTATTTAATGATATTCTTTATTATATGGTGTAACTGTGTGGCAGTGTTTTACGAATCTTCCAATTCCAGCAGCCTGAAAAGGGACGTTTTATTCAATATGTCAGGCTAATTTTTAATGTTATTGTATAAGGGTCAATATACACTGCATTGTGACTGTTGCTACTAACCCTTGCATTGTGAATTTGCCTTATATCACAAATTTTACTTAAGACTCCTGTATATTACATATTTATGTTCTTTTATAAATGTATATAGGATCATGACCCAGAATGAGATGCAAAATGTTTGTCAGCAAGTTACTTTAGGTGTGGATTTTTTAGGTTTTAAACTAAGCGATAAAATATTATTTGGAATGTATGTTGTAAATTGAATGCATATTTATAGAGATTTTTATTATTTGTTTTTTTTCCAATAAAATGTTGAAATATTTGTTTCAGTCCATTTCTTATTTGATCTCATAAACAAAAAGGCTAATTGTAGGCATGAAGAAAAATCCAGAAATATCAGTAAAAACGGAATGAATAATACATTTTAGTACACATTTACAATAATTTACGTTGTAATTTATGCATGAGTTTGCTCCCAATAAGGGGCTTGCTCACGACTTGTAGTACTGCAATTACTATACAGAGTTACCTTCAAGGAAACATGATAATAGTTCGGAAAAACGGCTTGGTAGTAAAACTGAAAATCGAGGAAAAACCGGAAGACGTAGCGTACGGTGTTGGCGTCATTTTTGGTAACGTCGAAATTGGCAAAATTTGACGTCTTTTTGTATTGCGACGTACATCGTTCTATAACTGTTACATGTAAAGTGTGCATAATTATTTTTTTACATATAACACACATAACATGTTTTATTATTTAATTATCCGATTCGATAGTAATTTTTCGTACGTTTTGGTCAATTGAAACATCAGATTACATCCTGATATGGTAAACAGTTTGGCATCAACCATTTAAAAATGATTTGAAGGAAATTTTATCCTATGAGAAAAATGTTAGGAATTATGTAAACAAATTTCGTGATGCGAAAAAAGGTAAAACGCCCATACTGAAATAGAAAGCCAACTAACCTACAGGCAAAAACGTCAGTAGCAACCCCCCCCCCCCCCTTGGAAATCATATTGTGAAAGAGTATAAAGTGAATCTTTCCTATTTGATTTTATATCTCTAATGTAGATGTATGTTAATATTTCCGAATACATGTACTCGTTTTTGAATTTCATAAGGTCTGTTGCTAAACATAAAAAATTGCTAAACATTACGAGAAAACAAAATCTTGGCAAATCTCCCTCTTTGGAAAATCTGAAAGCGAAATCCCCCGTTTTTATTATACGAGGAAAAAAACTTGCGGTCGTATAATGTTATGGCGCAGTCGTCGTCGTCCGCGTCATCGTCGTCGTGGTCTGGGGACACTTCGTTTTCGTGTGATAACTTTAGTTGTGGTTGACGAATTGTTCTGAAATGTTGATATGAATTTACCAACAAAGAAGATTCCTATTTAATTTGGACTTTATTGCCCCTGCCGCTTTAGAAAAAAGGGCCAAAAAGGGCAAAAATATGTATTTTATTAAAACCCATGTAGATTTTTTTTTATTATTCTTCAATGGTTTCCACATTAATATTCCTACCTGCATTTTTCAATTAGATTTCGGATATCTCTTACGGTTTTCGAGGTATAAGGGGTCAAAAAGGCCACATCAGAATAAATCGGTTTTTTTTTTTTGTTTTTGGTCCGATTTAAAAAAAAATAAAAAAAATATTTTTGCGATATTTGTACAGCTTATTATATCTTATAGCTAAAATAATTGTCAAGAGGTAATTAGACGATCATGAAATACGTTGATTTTACAAATTTCACTAGCGAATGTGCAAGCGCGTGTCTACACATTTCAATATACTTTGAGCAGGCACGCTGATCCCGATTTCACCAGGACATCATTGCATATGAACAGACAGGAGTGCGCGCTAGGGCTTTCTTTTTCTTATTTTCTTTTCAACATTTCTTTCATTATTTTATCAGATTCGCTAAAATCGTATTTTTTTTTATTCATTACGTCCACAGTCGTAATAATTTAATCCAGTATCGTAACTTTTCAATACTTTTTATTGTTGTTAAAATAGACGTTAAAAGAGTTTTTACGTCGCAAAACAAAACGTTACTTTGGAAACGTCAAAAATGCGCTTTGTGACATTTTTGTTAGACACGGTTTTACATATATATACAACCCATTTGTTAAGCCAAAGAAAAAATGAAATGATAAAACCATAGAGGAGGATAAATACATTTTTAAGTATATGAAGAAATCGACTCAACACCATTTGCCTTTTTGAACAATTCGTTTGAATTCCACATGGTGTACGCGTGAATAAATAAAATATACAAATTTTAGATGTTGTGACAGTTTGGTTAGACACGGACAAAATGCTGCGCTTAGATACATGTTCAACCAAGTACCATTATTTTTAGAATATACTATCTGCAGCATATATGCATATAAAATTCAAAATTTTATAGTTATTAGTTCACTCAAAGCTAACGAAAAAAGCTTTTGATAAAGACTGGGTAGCACGCAACGTGTAGAAAACGTCGAGAAAAAGACAACGTGATATCACAACATACGTGCGTATTTATTAGACAATAAAACTCATTATTTTTTAGAATAAACATGATATTCTGAATATTTATACAGTCCTTTAAGCGTGAATATACTTTGGTAAAAATACTATTTGTTGTTATATTTTGCAACCGTAAGCAAGAAAGTAGCCAATGGCCAACGTTGAAAAAAATTCAGATTTGTGATATAATTGAAATACGGACAAAATGGCTTTTAACAAAAAGACTGATTGAACATTTTATAGATAATACCATTGGGGTTTTGTAATAAATTGTCAAAATAGTTAAGAAAAGTCCCGATTAAAAAAAGCTGTTCGCACAACTTTAAAAAAAATGTCTAACATTTTGTCTTCGAATCGGTTTCTTTCCAGTTTTACAATGGCCACATCAAAGGGGAGATATTTGTGACATTGTAATACGCTTTGATCTTATCATTACGTCATGAAAAAATATGACATCGTCTGCAACACAAACTGCTCTTTCCAAAAAGTTTGTTTTATCAAAATACGCCAAGAAACAACTTAGATATATTGGTGAAATGGGAAGCAAGCATTTCTTAATGTTACCCGTCCACATATGAAAATGCACGTTCTTGTGATCGAACAATGCTTTCCCTCCACAATTAACGACATCTTTCAAAGATTTATGATTGTAATCTTAAAACAACAACCATTTTCGAACATTTTAATATCTATATAGCTTTTGATAACTCCACATTCTAATACCAATATTTCGGTTTTCGTAACCAGCCCCGGTTCAATCGAATGTGACGCCAACAACGTACGCAACGTCTAACAGTGTCATAAAAGTGGAAGGTTAATGATTATGGTAAATGATTAGCAAACAATATTATTATGATTGGAGAACTGTCAGAAAAAGGGACAAAATATGTTATGACCCTGTGTATCTGTGTAAACAATGGTAATAATATCTTTTGGAAAACGCACGAGATTGAAAACCACCAATCATTAGTTAACTTTTACATGTATGCTTCCCGTAAACATATCATGGGTAAAATTTAGGTTTATACATGTGTTTTATTAAAATTCTGAATCTGACAATTCAAACCTTTTATATGACTGTTTTTATAGCTGCTTGGGTACCGAGACATTGATGATAGAATAAACAGCTGATTAAAATATGGGGCATTAATGTAATTTAAGTGATACCCCGCCCCATAATGGTGAAAAAAGGGATATTGCAAAATGGCGTAGCTCGAGAGCTACATTTCTGATTTAGCCGGAAAAGAATGTTTTAGTTTACAATGTTTTGAAATAGTATGTGTGTTTATGTGCGTCCTAGATTCGACTTCGGAAGAACGTTAACGATTAAATCAAGTTATTTCAAAATTGCTCCTTGCGTGCAAAGTCATCCCAGAAATGTAAGTACATACAAACTCGTATAACCTGTTTTAATGCTCGAATTTGGTTGATTGAACAAACCGGGTCCACTTGAATTGCCGGTTTGTTGTCACGTGGGAAGTGAGTTGATTAGACGTCTTTCAGTGACAACATGCGTATTGAAGTGTTCGTCTGTCTTTTTGCTGCTGGTAAGTAACTCGTCCCCTAAAAAATAGAATCCATGTATACGAGTAAAACCCCGGAAAATTTTAAATACCTGTCTAAATATCACGGCTTCGGAAATGTAAAAAAATCATCGATATTTCAGCTTCTATCTTCCCTTGTATTGTGTCTGGCGACCCTGTAAGAGAAGCATATTTGCAAAGCAGTCGTAAGTCTCCCGGTTATCTCTAAAACTGACATTGTTGCGTTGTACACAAACACTTGTGTTTTCATTGACATGAAATAATAAAACGTACCCTTGCCTTAACACATTTACCTTCAAAATGCAGCAAGAAAGCTTGTTTCACAGGTGCATGAAATCTCAAAAAAGGTCAAAACTAACATATGGCTTCCGTCATAGAAGTTGCTCTTTTTTCAACACGTCTTCGGAAGAAGAAAATGCAAAACTTGAGTAGCAGAAAACGATTAACTTACTTAACCCAAGTTCCAATGAAAGTAAGCTGACAGTATAGTCAAAATAGACTCTATATATTAATAGCTGTACCTTGCAGGTACACTTGCAGCTATTGTGTGCATCAAGTAAATGGATCTGCCAAAACTCATTTCTTATGAGCTGGAGATAGTTCTATAATTATATAAAACCACGCATTTTATGTTTATCTTTTATGATTTCATCGCAGATATTTTCGTATTTTGTTAACAGTAAAAGTATATTGACTATAATAAATGATCTTACAGACGTTTAAGATTGAATCAGACTTAAGCTGCCATGACTGCATTTCTTCACGCAGGTTTGCCTATAATATCCAATGTAGACATGAAAGATATAATTTAACAAAAATGCATGGTTTTACGTTATACAACAGTCATGGTGCAAGGTAGAGAAATCTCAGACACCCGTTGGTAAGATTTAACCGTTTTTTAACGAGGCTATTGTCCAGGGGTGTCTGAGAATTCCAATCTTGCACAAGAAAAGCGGTTGTTTGATAGTTTTTCTTACTTCGATTGAGATTATCAGGTTGTGAAAAGTCCTGATAGTAGTGTTTACCTTCCATTTTCAGCACTACCCCTCATTTTAAAATCAGAAAGTTTTGAAAATGTCACATTTTAGTTGAAAGTGGGAATGTGTATTGTATTTGAAGTATGTTTTCTGAAGATGGTACAGTTTTTAATATCTAATAAAATGCAGGATATGAAATGATGCATTTTACCTAAGGCTTGGTCTGTAACGTAAGTTGTTGCTGACGGTTGGTAGTTTTTTAGAAACAAGTGCGAAATGAATCAAGCGATCATAATCTGGGTAGATGGAAACACTGCTGTCAATGGAAAATAATCATGACAAAATGTTTCGTACGTTTTAACCATTTTGTTATAAGAAGAACGTGTGGCGGCAGACAAAGACGCATTTCCGAATTTGGTGGTTACAGTGTCAAGAGCTGTGATGGTACTGGGACTGGCGTGGGATTGTAATGGTACTGGGACTGGCGTGGGCTTGTGATGGTACTGGGACTGGCGTGGGCTTGTGATGGTACTGTGACTGGTGTGGGCTTGTGATGGTACTGGGACTGGCGTGGGATTTAACCAAGGAGCAACTTGAAGAGCTTTCTGAAATGAGAAACGAGATAAGAGATCACAGACTACGTTTGTATTTTTCCTGGGATATGTTTGGCTCTAAAATAAATATTAAATCTCAGCGCAGACAGTACCATTCTTCGTACTAAAATCATAATTGTTATTTTTCTTTTGAGGAGGTTTTGTTTATAATATCAGCTACTGCCGCATTATCCGTCAAAAATAATATTTTGTGGTTAGATAAAAGAGGGCCCCATATATCAATAGCTAACACTACTGGAAACAGTTCTTTAACAGTAATATGAAAGTCCTTCATGTTGTTAGGCCATTTGCCACTAAACCACTTATTCCCGAATACAGCTGCAAAACCACCATGAAAGCTTTAGAACATCAGAGGAAACCCAATTTTTAAATAAAAAACAGGATTTCCCATTGAAGTTTTTAACAAATTCATGCCACAAAATTAAATCTAGTCTAGCTTCTGAGGTGTGAGTGATTCTATAATGTGGACATGTAACGACTATAGTTAAATCATATAACGTACGTAAAAACGCACGACCAGGAACAATGACACTGCAAGCAAAATTCAATAATCCCAAAAAGTGACTGCAATTCATGCAGAGTTAACTTTCTTCTATAACGATATTCTTGAATCAGTGAAAATATTTTATCAACCTTATCCCAAGGCAAACGTGCTTCCATTTTTGATGAATCTATTTCTATGCCATAAATAGTTATACAGGTTGTTGGATGTTCCGTTTTTTCCTCCTTAATTGGCACACCTAAACTGTCTGCCAAGAACAAAAACGTGTTTAATGAGGTAAGACATTCTTCCGAGCTTGCTTTACCCACAAAGAAAAAATCATCTAAAAGATGTGAAACACATTGTATATTAAACTTTGCATTTAAAATCCACTGCAGGGCTGTAGAAAAAGTTTCAAATAATTGACAGGGGGCGCTCCCATAGCCAAAACCTGGAAATAATAAAATTTTTCTTCCCAATGAAAACCCAGTAAATTGTGATCATTTTGATGTATTGGTAATAAGAAAAATGCGTCCTGGATATCACACTTTGCCATTAAACAATCGTGACTATATGATTGAACCAATTCAATCACAGTTTCAATATTTCGATAACTGACAGCTGTAATTAAACTCAGGGGGAATACACGAATTAACCGAATTGCCCTTTGGGTAAGACAAATCAAATACCCCATTTAATTGTGTCCTTTTAAAAGCCATGACGTCTTTGGCTTACTATTGTTTTTTTTATGGATAGGTGAAATTGCCGTAAAAAGCATAACGACTCTCAAAATGTGGTTCAGCTTAGTGACATAAATTTTGAAGCAGGGCCATCAAATCAACGAAACATGCGTGTTGTTTTGAGACATTTCAAGCACTGTAACGCTCAACCAAAAACGTTGTTTTGGCTATGGATGAAAACAATGCTGTTTGTCCGGCATCTTCTCTGTTAGGCTATCAAAAGTTGGTACAACATAAAAATGGTCCTCTTTTTCAGTTTCAGGACGGCAAACCCGTTTCCGCATTCTATTTTAACCAACAACTCAAATTTCTTTTACAAGCGGTTGGTTTAAACGCGGATTATTATAAAGGACATACTTTTAGAATTGGGGCCGCAACTTCCGCGGCAACAAGAGGTGTACCGTTATCAGTGATTCAGCAAATGCGTAGATGGAAATCAAATGCTTTTCAACATTATATCAGATTGCATAATTTTTAGTTGAGGACAACATGGATTAATGTAATCGTTTTAGGTTTTAAGTTAGGGGTCAACATGGCTTTCTCTACAAGGACTAATGTAATCGTTTTAAGTCAGGGGTCAACATGACTTGCCCCGACATTTTTGTTTATTTTTATGTATTGATTTTCATTCAGCTTTTCATACATGTAGAAATCAACATGGCTTCCTCTACTAAATTTTCTACTTGGTGTTTAATTTTGGTTTAGTAAGGGGTCAACATAGCTTGCCCTTGCAAGTATTTATATACATGTATATTATGTGTCAGTATGTACATTTGTATGTATTGAGCTAGGTCCTTAAAAGTAGAGGTCAACATGGGTTGCTCCTCTAACGGACACCCTTCATTCTTTTTAGAAGTTGTTATTTTAAGAATTTAGATATTTGCTTGGTTAGATAGGACCAGATTAACTTGCCATGATATGAATGGTTCTAGTGAGGTTTTGATTGCACATTCACTCGGCTTTCCCCAAGGATACTTTGGGTAGGGGGATCCCTTTGCAGGGATATTTGGCACTTTTAGGCCCCACCGTTGCATCTTGTAATTCCATTTATTCACATAGTTATTCATTATTTTATGTAATATGTTCTTGCTAGAAATCAAATATTGAATAAATGATCTTTATCTCAATTCTAGTCTTTGTAATGATGCAAACGAAGCTGCTTATCCTCTGCGACCGTTAAATGGTTCACGTCATTATTGAAAATACCTTTTTTGTAGAAGTTACTCAAAGTTACACAAATATTCTCAATTTATGAACAATATTTCATATTAAGAACGCTTTTTATCTTTATAATGGGTAAAATAATCACTATCTCATATGGGGCTGGAATGTGTTTACCATTGTTAAGGACTTGCTCCCAAACAGATTATAAGAATTACACTTTTATTCAAAATTTATGAAAGTGTAAAATCGGACTATTCACTCACAAATCTGATATAAAAGTCCTTCGGACTAAGTTTTGAAATTTAATGGTTTAATTTTACACTTTGATAGAGTCTGCAAAAACAATACTATATATATAAACAACTGAAGTATTTCACACTTTTTCCTCTCGTGTTATGTGTATTTATCAAAAGTAATAACTGGAGATGATGCATTAAACAATTTTCGTCTGAATACAGGAGAAATAAAATCCACTACTACTTCTTATTTCTATCTTTTGTTTTTTTGTTATTCATTATCAAATGCACTTTATCTAATTCAAACCCTAATGCTACATGTAAAAAATAATCCCAAACGTGAAATAAAGCAACCCGGAGATTTTTTTTACATTCGTCACTTTTGTTGTTGTGTACTTTCTTTGCAAAATTAACTCAAAACTACATAAATATTCCCACTTTTCACAAATGTTTCATATTCAGAAAACCTTTTTATCAACGGTTAACAAATACTATTATAATAAGGGGTAGTGCTAAAAAAAACCAAAAAAAAAAACCAAAAAAAACTATACTCTGAGTTTTAGAGAATCGTGCTTATTTCTTAACAACATTCGACTTTTTTTTATTTCAGTCGCAACAAGTAGTATCTCAAACAGACACCTCAATGAAATACTTGAGCGTCTTGAAACAGCTCTGTATCAGAGAAGTCCATATCAAAACACACAAGACTCCGGTTATGGTGAAATTGGTGGTGATAGACACTATGACAAGAAAACACTCGATGGTTCGAGAAAATCGAAAGCTTTCCGCTCAAATGGATTTAGAAAGAATGTCAACGAAGAAGCACACGATGATATGGGACCCGAACTCCGCCACCTGATTAGACTCTATAACAAACGTTTAGATTCAAGAAGATTAATTCGTAAACAAGAAAACTCGACAATTCCTAGTTCGATTCCACTTAGCAGTACACGGGCAGATACAACCCCACAGAGCACTACTACGCCCCTGACAAGTCACCTCACATCCCCATCCAGTAACACTGAAAAACCAGAAACCCAGCATCCTTTATCTTCTACGACAATGTCACCTCAATCACCGTCTACAACAAACCCTCCACTTCCTTCATCTACGCCAAAAACATCGCACCTTAACAACACATCTCCTACACCTAAACCTGGCGGTAACTCAACGAATACAACACAACGAAACAACACAATAGAATTGTTAGACTATATCAGAGAGTATCAGGAATTTAACTGTCCTACACTGAAGTTTGTCCTGATGAATTATTTCAAAAGATTCCCCAGTACTGCTGACATGTCGTGTAAGTTTGTCCTAGTTTAGCCTTATGTTTATGCTGATGATGAACTTTGCTTGGCATACATGTTGTATGTAAGACTTGTAGTTTGTAAAAAAGTATCGCGTGGAGTATAACTGCTTAATGTGTTGGATAAAAACGAAAATCACACTAAAACCATTATCCGTAATAATACCCCCCTCACACACAAGAACATGCAAAACAGCGATTCTGCATAATGACATTTGTATGAAAAAAAAGACTTAATAAAATATAACTTTTACGTAAATGATTTTTTTTTAAACGAGAAACGCAACGTTTTCAAAAATATTACAATAAAACAATTTTGACATTTATTGCGTTTTCACTTGTAGGGAATATAACGTTTAGATTAAATGACTCGGTACCAGTTATAAGACGTGCGGTTGCAACCTACTATTATCTCCAAAATCCAAGACTTGCTCTACTCCAACTGACCGAGAATGTCGCCCAAAGTATAGTAATTCAGCGTATCAGATGTCCTGCTACAAAGTTCCAAAACATTATCATTTGTGAGTATATTTATTAGCAGTTTACTATGCATGTAATACTGAAGGAAAAAACAACGAGGAATCCTTTTGGCAAGACTATACCGGGAATACCAAAATAAGACCGGAAGAACTAAACAGTTAGGTGCTAATTATAGTTTCATTTTTATAGCCCAAGTCTTACACTTTCGTCGACTTTGGTAAGAAGAGGTTGATTATTTGAGTGTGACTGTCTACGTTGCATAATCGGACCCGAAAAACTGCGTTTTGCAGGGGCGGATCCAGACACTTTAAAAAGAAGGGATACCAGCCGAGGTTTCGCAGAGGAAGGGGATGGGGTGCTAGGACATTATTTAGTTTAGTTTATTAAGAAAACTCAGCCGCAGATTACTGCGTATCAGGAGTAAATGCACATAAATATACATAATATTACACAATATCAATCACATACATGTACAATGAAAAAAAAAACAATGAATCAATACATGAACATATAAATGATAAATCAATTTAACAACTTTGGGATTTTTTTAATGAAAATTGATAAATTTATCAATACTTTTACATTACAATATTTTAACATACCATACATTTTTTCTATTAGGATACCTAATATAATAACTCTGAATAAATTTTCTTCTGATATCTATAACTATATTGTTACTAATTCAAATAAATAATGATATTCGTCCCCAAAACCAGATCCACAAACTGTACACAATCTTTCGTCCCTTGGTATATTCCGCCATCTACCAGTTTCGATACGAAATTAATATCACAAACCCTTAATTTGCAAATATGTACCCGTTTTCCCGATTTTAGTTTTAAAAGATAAGGTTCCAATCGAAATTCGTGTTTAAAGAGTGATATTCCCCCTAGATGAATTGTTCATATCAGTGAACCATCTTTGGATAAACTGGTCTTGTAGACGCTGTTTAATATTCACCTTTAAAAATTTAATTTAAAATTGACATTTTCTTGAATATTCCATATTTCACTATAACCAAAATCATCATATATAGACTTTATATAACTAATCCACTTAAAATTAAAATTATCATGCTCACTTAAGTACAGTAGTAATTTGTATAATTTTCCTGAGAATTTATTCTTATTAGAAGCTACTCTATGCCAAAACACACCATTTTTAATTTAATATGTACTTCCAGTGGGAATCTCCCAAGTTCCCCATATACCATAAAATTTGGTGTAGATGATCTTACTCCCAATATGTGTTTACACTTTTACAATTTACAATTGTCGATTTTACACATGAAAATTACAAATTTTTCAATAAAAAGGAGAGGTGTATTGATGACATATCTCATAAATGTTTTAGATGTTCTCAAGAAGGAACTTTATCAAGCATTGAACACGTCTCGTCCAGAGTCTCTTTACATGGACTTATGGCATTCCATGCTCCAGTCTGTGCCCTCTCCTAACCATGAATTCATTAGAGACGTTATTTATGCCATTCAGAGTGAAGTGATTGGCGAAGTTATATTTGGCTTGCAGAGGGGAATGTTTTCGGGTATGCTACTTTAGTTCGCTTATATGTCGACCTTATTTAACAATTTTGAACCCGATGTGTAAAAATCATTTAATTAAAAGAAAGGTTTTTATCTAACCTACATTTAAAAAAGTTTCCCCCTTTATTTTATTTTCATATTCCATTGATGTTTTTAGACGAACTAAGCTTTCTTATTATAAGAAGACCAGAGCATGATGTGGTAAATACGCTCAATTTCTCTATTTCTAAGAGATCAAATATTCTCGCAGCTTTTAACGACCGGACGGCGAATGAGTTCCGTAAGTGGATCACTGCCATTTTACATTTTCCAACTTTTTACCATTTCAGATTTGCAAGGGTTGTTGGAAAGCGTGTTCATGAAATCTACAGAGTACTACCTAAACAATAAATGGTCGTTCCCAAGTGAGTCTGTACTCCAACAGATATTTAAAGATGCCGTTACATACCATAGTAGAACTTTTCATTGTACATCTAAAGAAAAATTGTTCAACATTCACCGAGAGGAGATAAAGGATCTACGTAATAGGTAGGGGAGACTATGCCATGCTATTTCTAGTGTTATATAATTAATGCCCAAGCAACCCAGAACATGTTTCTGTATTAATAGTTGCAATAATCAATGAACTGCTACATAAACAAAACGAGAAGTACATTCCGCACTTTATTTTCCTACTTAATGAACTACTAGTATTTCCATTTAAGGCATGACTGTGTATGAAGAAATAACACTATTACTTTTAATTCAATTTTAGTATCAAACAATCAAAAAGGAATACGATGATGTCACCGCCACATGAAAAAAGTGTTTATGGGATGATAGGCGAAATTAATGCCATGTTATAATTATTATGATAGTGCAATTACTATGCACAAACCAGTCTTTTTCATCATAAGATGACATTAACCCGGGTACATTTTCTAGGTTTGTTGGTAACCACATTTTCGTTGACCTGAAAATTGAGAGTATAATCGAGGAGTTGTTCAAGGAACGCTATTCCAATATCTCCAGTGTTCACAGACCGATCGATCAGCTGATCCGACCCATCAACAAATATGTGGAGAAGGTGTTTAGTCTGATGGAAAAATACCTCCAACATTTAGATGCTTCTAGCACCCAACCAGTCCATCCGATGTTCAAACAGTATTTGGGTTTGTACTTCGCAGCATTGTTTATTTTTACTTCCATGAATGAGAATTTATTTAGGACGAACTATCGGAACAATTTAGAAATAAGCACTAAACGGTGCGCAATTGAAAGAGTATTTTTTCACAAGATTAAAAAAGCCAAGAAGTTTTTTTAGTCGCTGTCAATGATTAATAATTTCATTTAACAATCATGGCCCGCTCCTAAGAAATGCTGTCATTGTAGTCCCGAATTTCCTTCTGTCCGTAAAATTCCAGCCTTTTCATGATAACTTTGCTTGTACCAGAAACTCTTTCAATCCATTTTTTTCTGTAGCACTTTATCCCGACAACTAAACAGAATGATATGGGATATTTTTTTTTAAACGACAAACTCTTTCGCAAAGGCAATACTCGCTACACCCACCAGCCATACACAGTAATGGGCCACAACTCTTTATGCTTATGAGTAGATTACACCATAAACAAGTCCGCGTATTTGTCATGGGTATTGATCATGTCTAGCGAAAATTTTCACAATGGTGGATAGAAGAGCTACTAATGTAGCGGATTGATACGTAGCATATCAGGAAGTTTTTAGGTCTGGCAGTATTTAAGTATTAAATATATCGCTGCTATTGAGATCGCTTGGATCTTCGTGAATTGATACGTAGTACTAGCATACCAGGAAGTTGTTAAGTCTGGCAGTATTGAAGTATTAAATATATCGCTGCTATTGAGATCGCGTTAATGTTAGTGGATTGATACGTAGTATACAGGTAGCAGTTTTTTTAGGTCTTCAGGGGCGATTGCCTGTTCGGTCATAGGGAAATAATTTTCCATTTTTTTTAATTGTTAAACTGACGAGTGTATCAAATGTGAGCAATGGTTCACATGTCTTTGCTTTTGTTTATATAAGACATTACTTTTGGTTGGAGAAATGAAAATCATATTTTATTGTGCAGACATTTTAAATACAACGAACTTTTTATATACATTTCAGACAAAAATCAAATGAAAGTTCTTAAGGACATCGAATCAGCACTGGAAGGAGGCGGTGGTTTGTATTGATATGTTTCAAACAATATTATTATAAGTGCATTATTATTATTATTATAGATCGGCCGATGGTCATCCTGTTTGTATCTGGGATTTGATGGGTAAAGTCTGTATATATTGTATTGTGCCCATTTAACAAGTCCAAAATTAATAATATTCTCGTTATATGTATTTAGTGCACTCAGCATAATAGGTTATACAATGCAACTCATATGAACACGGGGGAAAACATCTGTAGAAATTCTTTTGGAATGGTAAAACAATATATTTGTGAGCGATGACTGCATATTCTACTTAATTTATGTCCACCATCCGGCATTTTAAAAACAAGATCAACTGCTCCCCGTGCCTATGTTCGTTCGTCAAAATAAATTGTCGTCCATAACAAAGAGTCACTGATTCGAGCTTCAACTCAAGCAAGACTTTTTGTATGGTATATGTCATTTTGATTACCCTTTATGATTTATTGTCCTGTCTACATTTTCATTTGACATTTAGTAGTAGGGGAAAACGTTATATATTTCATTAAAGCCATCATATTAGAACCATTCTATTCGTATACAACAATGAACGGTTTTATAAAATGTAGGTACAACACCAGACTGGGCACATCGAGTCAAGACGGTTATGGAGAGGTAAGTAGATAGATCCAAACTGGATATGAAGGGTCAAGACAGTTATGGAAAGGTAAGAAGGTAGGTCCAGTCTGGATACGGAAGGTCAAGACGGTTATTGAAAAGTAAGTAGGTCCAAACTGGATACGAAGGGTCAAGACGGTTAAGAAAGGGTCAGTGGGTAGGTACAAACTGGATGCGAAGGGTCAAGACGGTTAAGAAAAGGTCAGTGGGCAGGTACAAACTGGATACGAAGGGTCAAGACGGTTAAGAAAGGGTCAGTGGGTAGATACAAACTGGATACGAAGGGTTAAGAAATGGACAGTGGGTAGGTCCAAACTGTATTCGGAGAGTCAGGACTTTAAGGAAAGGGTCAGTGGGTTAGTCGAAACTGGATAAAGAGGGTCAAAAAGGTCATAGATGAGTCAGTAAGTATGTAGTTCCAAACTAGATACGCGGTCATGACGGTCGTAGAAACGACAGTATATAGATAGGTCGTTGGTAAGTAGTATAAAGTCGAAGGAACGTAAAGATTACTTACGTTGTAGTTTTATCTTTATCCAGATTATACTCTATACACATTTAAAACTAAGCTATTCTAAAATCGTGTCGGGTATACATGTAAAAGTGAATACAAGATGGCTTTGAATCATGCGGAATAAGAACAGTCATTTAAGTTGCAATCTAGCAGATGCAAGTGTTGATGTAATATTCTCGTCCTCAGTAACTGCACCAAAGTTAATACATAATCATTTTAAATATTCTCCTATATACATCATAGGTAAAAGAATAATCTGAGTTATTTCATTTATTTTTTACAAACAAACATGATACAAATACGAGAACCTAGCACTACATGAGTGTCAGTGGTAGTTAACCCAGGTAATGTTAGAAAATGATCAAAAAGCATCAGGTGCGTATTTAGATTTTTGTAAGGGTGGCATAACCCGCAGCCCGACTTTTTCCTTTTCAAGAAAATTGTGAAAAATAAGAAAATACTCAATTGCACTTGGGTCTTCTTGGAACAGATTATTGGCCCTGAACACAGATAATCTTTGTATTAATGGATAATATCAATATTCCTCTGCTGAGGAATTATAGATAAAAAAGACTGACGTGAGATAAGTTTTAAATATGACTTTTTGCACTCTAACAGGTCTGAAGAACAAGTTGATATAATATGGAAAATAGATTTGACTAGCTTAATAATCTCATTATTACACTTGTTATTTTTCAGACTGAGGAATTTGGGAAACTCTCCGTCCGCCCATAGTTTAAATGAAATTATAAAGGAGCTTGAGGACATTTTAGAGGATTACATGTGACAATCACGAAAACGTCCTGAAGTAATGTTCCATTGACAATCAGAATTTGTAAATGTATAATGCATTGAAAAATAGAAATGGATTTATATTCTTAATTACTCTTATATTAGTTGCACGTTTTTATGAAACATGAAAACACATTGAAACTATACATTGTACACCAAACTTCTGCATTTGAAAATCTGAACATAAACAGCGCTTCAGTCAAAAACTTGTTATCATTTAATGGCTGATGAAGGGTAATAACAAAGTAACTTACTTACTCTAGACAATAGTCGAAAGGAGGGCATCGTCCTTTTATGCCAATTGGATAAAAAATGAAAATAAATTGCGTCAAAACTATTTTTTCGCCTAGTTGAATTGCGCCAAAAAGACTACAAATTGTGCCAGTTTACATGTAAATGTAAAATATCTTTAGAGTTAGTGATATCAAATATTTCACAAAATATGAAAATAAGCTGTTTTCAGATTACGTCTTAACATACATTGGCGACTCTGCTATGTTGGGCAGAAATTCTTTCAACTGTTCGCCGAACATTCAGCAGACCCGATTCCTTTCTTGCAGTTACGAGCAATTTTATAATTCGCATTTATCGATATTTTTATAGACACTATAAGATCCAGGCCACAAAATACTTGAATACATGAAGCTCAGGGGCACTGTGCACGAGCTGTTAGATAATTTCGATATTTACAATGTAGTTTACCAGTATTTTGGCTCTAAAGGATTCTTATTTATTTTTTTGGTGCAATTTAACTACGAAATTTGAAAAATAAACTGGTACAAAAGGATCATAGGCGCAAATGAGTGGTTGCATAAGAGTTCCTTTAGGCGCCAAAGGAGATCACCCAAACAGGAAAAATAAAAATAAGAGATGCGGTATAATTGCCAGAGACAGCCATCCACCAACAGCTGAACAACGAACAATTAGTCTGTATAAAAAATGGCAATGTCAATATAAAAACCGGAAAATTGTAAACCATCGCAATGGTCCTGACTTTAGGGGGGAGAAAAGACGAATAAATTACATGCAACTGCAACCAAATTCAAAAGTCGTATTCACTTTGATCAAAAAGACCGTAGCCCCTCTCCTGACATAAGCACATGAGCCATATGCAAATGTAGAATAAGCGTTCTCAGTTTTCCTGTAATAAACCAAAGACAATGTTTATGTCCTTCTCACATTAATACGAGAAATCATCATTTGATGATGCCATAGAATTTTTTAAGTGATTAATGAGAGTAGCGACGAAACTTGCATGCCGAGACCTGATCATCACACACGTTACGCATTTTTCTTATTGAAATGCCCACTTCGTTTCTGTGAGAAAAAAACTGATGCGCATATCTTAAAGTGTTTAGAATTTTTTAAATTAAATTTATTAGGTTTTCAATACCTGAATGACCATGTCTTGCTTTATATGCTCCAATTTGCATCGTTTACTATCTAAATGTTATGAACGACTTCTAAAATAATTACACTGCGTAACTGAGCGAAGTTTACCAATTAAAATAATAATTTGGGTCTTTTTCCAACGAAATGCACGTTTGATAGAAATTGGATTTCTCAGTATATGTTTGAGAAAGTTTACACGTCATTTACAACTGACCAAAACTTTGATGTTATTCCTTATAAGTCATTACGAGATCGGATATCATAAATAAGCCCGAGGAATGAAAATAAAGATTTTCCATATTTTACGAGATATTGATTTGGATATCTGTATTTATCATATGTGTGGTGACATTTATAGGTGTAGTATACATGTCACCCCAACATTATCTTAAACCCTTATCGATGGTTTAGGCAAATTGCTACAGTTTACTGACAAATTAACCACGTGTGATAAAACGCTAAATGTTTAGGAAAAACAATAGCTTTAAGGAAACATCAATTATTTACACGAAAATTTCAAACAATTTAAAATCGGTATGGAAATAAATTGCAACGGTCCCTTCTAACTGATTTTCTTATTCGTAACTGTTAATGTAAAAAATACACTTCTTATGAAGGGTTAGATTCCGCAGCCATTCAGCCTATGAAATTCTATTTTATGTTTGTGGGACATGCAATACACCCGGAATACAATCCCACCAACATGTATATATATATAGGTCAATCTATACCGATAATTAAAATAAGCACGTATTTTGTCTTTTCAAAAAGTGATATCTTTGTTGAGAATATTTAACATATTACCAGGTATTTCATAAATAGTGTCTAGCAATAAATGCCTAGAGAAGTAAACTTGGGTAAGATTACAGATTCACATTCTTGTGTTGTACATTATTTTCGAAGTAAGAGAGATGCATAAATTTGTCAATATCAGAAAACGATTAATTAGCACTTGTCACAATTATGTAAGATATTATCAGGTTTACATTGTCCAGTTATATACCCAGGTAAACACACTACACCCCTAAGTTGTTAATTACATCGGAAGGTGTAAGACAGGGAAGTCTTCCCGAGCCCGCTATATAGGAACTTTCATGTATAAATACGACGACCTTGCTTCTTTGGATAACATGTTGTGATTTGGTTATCTCGATAACATTTATATGAATTTTGGGATGTGCAGGTATGTTTTAGTAACTGTATGTTTGACTGTCACAATATTATTATATTTGTATAGTACCATATTGAAAACAAACCTGTTTTTACAAAAAGGATTTATAATTGTTTATATTAAAACCCCTGTTAAGTTTTTATTTCACCTTTCTTAAAAATATTCTTTAAAATAATATTGTTTTCTCATTGTGTACTTTACGATAATACTTAGGATGAACTTTACAAATAGTGCTTCTAAGTGATATAATATTCCGTCATGCTCAATGCCAGTTTGCAGAAAAACTAAATTTAGAGAATTACTTAGATCAAAGTTTAAAGCATGGATACGTTTTGCTCATTTACCCAATACAAGTGTGGTACGCAGTTATAAATCTACCTAATCTTTTAAAAACCCTTTTCAATGGCGGGAAAATTAAATGCCACGTTTTAAGATAGCGAGCGACACTATGTCGTGGCTTGTACTGGGGTTATATAATGTTTGAAACTTTGGTTCGCTGATAAAATGTAAACCCACAAATCACTATAAACTGCAAAAATATATAGAAACGACGGGTTTATCTTTCAGTAGTAAGTAATCTGGCGATTAAAAGATATAAGCTCTGAACGGTCATTTTTAGTCCGATTAGCTTTTGATAAAGAATAATACCTAAAATATAACAATTTCTGATTCACGTGATTTCATTCAAAGATTCTTTGAGCGCTGATATCTCAAAGTCTAGATAAAATTACAATCTTGTAAAACTGCTATCGGTAACTGCGTAACTAAGATATGTAAACCTTTATCAGTGATACGGATTGGTCAAGCTGGCCTCTGTTCGAGGTCTAATGGTCAGTTTGTAACGTCAAGTGTCCGGTATAGCCACAACCACAGGGGGAGGCAGAGCACAACGTAAACATATTGTTATAAAACATTGAGGGACACACGTGCAGGTAAGTGAAGTATTATAGTCATTTGTATAATTTGTTTAATATGAATGGAATGTTTGTTTTCGTTGATAGTAAAAGGCAATATCGTTATACCAGGCCAAAGAGTAACACAGTGAAATCTGTCGCCTGGAGAAGTTTACAGGTACATAACACGCCTTGGTTTGTCACTGTACATCACACACCAAAAACTTGTTACACATTTGTGCCTGTAGCAGTGTTGTCCTGTGTGTAAGAGTCCAGTAGAATTGGCCTGTTATCATGGATTAGCTCTACACCCCTTCACGTTGTAACCAAGCCGAGATAGCGTATCTATAGGTCATTTACACAAGGCATTTTATGTCTCAGGTCGTAAAAGGGTGTCGTTCAGGTAAGACAACTTTATTTTAGTTTCACAGATATTCTTGGCAGTAAAGTTAAACCCTAAATATTTCGTGAATGTCAGCGTAGTGCAGTCTAGTTTAACTTTGTATTATGCTGTTATTCACGAGAAGTGCAGGGGTCATTTCAACACCAGGGACAGCAATGGTCACTTCTGAGCTATCACATGGCATTACAAATGCCGACATCACCTACATTTCACCTCTATCTTTATCTTTATAAGTCATTATCATATGTTACCTCTCTCTTTAGTGGATATGGGCATCACTTTCTATTTATTGCCTGTACTATATAATTTCTAATTCTATTTTTCGTCCCTCTTGACGTCCCATAAGATTGATTTATGGCGACTAGTCTATTCCATAACTTTATGTTCTTGCACCTTTATACCACTTACATGTACATGTATATATACCACGTGGGCTCTGGAGTGCAGCAACGGTTTCCGCCTACACCTGTAGCCCTTTACACATCACGTGTAAGTATGTTTATCTCTTGATTAAGTAAATATTTACGACGAAAAAGTTTGATGTCATCCTACATGTATATAACTTTTCCTATCTAGTCATCAGACCACACGGTAGACGTATACAAGTCAACTTTAATCATCACTGAAATTTCTAATATTGCAATTCATCAAAATTTCTCTATAAAAAAAACTGGAAAACAAAATAAAATGGAAAGTAGCTTCTTCGATTGAATAGTGCATCGCTTTAAATCATTCGGTAAAAAATGAAAATAATAAATATTCGTTTATCCAAAGTGAACCTTTTGGATGCAGGTGAAGTGTAGATATTTAGCACAAATCGCTCTTCACTGTCCAGTTAACCCAAGTATCCTATTATTCACCTGTCTTCACAGTGATAAAAATACCTACATGAACCTCACCATTGAAAAGACATCCTTAAATATCATTATTTTGATATACTCGAGATATTTGCAGTTTCTTTCATAACAGAACTTTTAAAAAATAAGTAGCTTTAAAATCGCAGTTCTTTGACGCATTGTAAATTCTTCGGATCTTTTGGAGCTGTTTCTCGGAATTTAAAGATGGTTCTTAAAGAAAAAAAATATAAATGTGAACATTGACAGTTTTCAATAACGCATCATACTACAAGTAATGCAAACCGTCTGTTACCAATTTTTTTTTAAAGTTCTTGGTGAACCATATTGTCATAATTTCTGTTTGTGTAAATAAGTCTAGTGTTCATAAAAAATAATAAAATAACAGACTGTTGCTATAATCCTCAAGATACAACTGCATACCAGTGATCTCCTGAATATGTTTCATTTCTATTCGTACATTCCGGAGTTATGGAGCCTTCTAGTTTGAGGATGCTATACCGAGATCATAATAAGCTTGATTGGTCAATCGAATAAAAACCTATATTGCGTAATATACGCAATTCAGGATTTTTTATAGATTGACCAATCAATCTTATACATCCACATTAATTTAGTTTTTATAAAATAATTGATTTTCATGACACATTTCTGATTCTAAAACAGTAGTGATTGTTGTATTGCCATAACAACAAAACAATTCAAGTTTGAAAGTATTTGCTTTTTTGTGATCTTTAAACGTAGTAAATATTTCGTATTTAGCGATACCATGGTGCATTCATTGCGTTTTACCATATTCGTTCTTTTTAAGTCGCTAATATTGTTAGCGACTTCTTGCACTCGTAATTTTAGTACTTCACATTCACATATGATTGCATAATTATATATTGATACCCCACGTTATGCTGCAGATCTGTGTCGTGTTTACCGCTATAGCGTCATAGTTCTAGCCAATTGGAACACCTCAGCCGTTCTAATTACACAAACGAAAAACCTCAGAGGCATTAGGCGGATGGATCGATCCGATTTTAAAATTAAAGTTAAAATGGTGATTTTTTACCATTACTTTTTCTTAGCTCCTCGCTTCACGCCAAAATTCTTGAAGGAGTTGTTCTATATTTCTATTGGTATCAAACTAAATTTTTTAGCGCCATCTGGTGGAAAGAACTACTACGATTCTTGCATTTTTTTTCAAGAAGAAATTCTCCTTTCTGCATTCCAGGTTATTTTTTAGTGTAGCGGAAATGGTCGAGTTCTAGCTTCATACGAGATAAAAATGTACATCTTAAATATCATACACGTGTGTTCTACGTATGTTTCTTGATTGTATGGGAACGGGAAGCTTACATGAAATGATAGGTTAGCACTGAACATTACCCAGTTTCCAAAGCAGGCACGTTGCAAGACTATATAGGTCATATACATTAGCACGGTCCCCATATTTATGAATATTCATTACCAGTTTCTAATCTGATTCCTAATCTGGATCCCTAGTCAATATCATAAGCAACCCAAAGATCGCTAAAAGTACCAGTTTCAAAAATATCATACACATGTCTATGTATGTTTTTTGCTTGTATGAGAACGGGAAGTTGACAATAAAAGATGAAATGATCGGTTGGCTTTATATTAATGTAATATTACCAAGTTTCCGATTCAAACACAGAGGCTTGTTACAATTAACTATATAGATCATTTACATTATCTATATATAGTCATTGCCAGTTGTTTAATCTGATTCCTGGTAACCAGTTGTTTTGATTGAAAACATTCGGGTCAGCATGGTTACGAAAGAGCAATAAAGATTCTAGCGGAAGTCATCCGATTCATAGACATGTAATTTAATTATAGGTCTCTGTCCGATTTTAAAGCATTTCACATTCGTGCCATTTCGGATGTTGAAAGTAAGACAAAATCAGTAGCAAAGAATATTTAACGATTAGCGACTTTGAAGACTTTCCTCTTTGATTTTTTCTTTTGTCATTATGTGGAGTTTGTAGTAAGATAAGCAATTGCCAAAGTGTCAATACTTTCAAATTTGCTTCAGTACTTCTCTAAGAATCAGGCAAAGTGTGTGTAAGGTGTGACACATTAAGAAAAAAGTAACGCAGAAATTTCATCAAGTATTTATACCTCATAACCTCCAGAAATAAGCATCAATCTAAAGTGTTTGTAAGCCTTTTTAAGATATTAATAGGTCAAGTTTAATTGAAAAATGTTTAAAAATTGCTGGGAAATTTTCCTGCACTTTTCCCCTCTAAATGCTTCAGGGTAAATTTTAAATAGCTTTCCGGTTGTTTTCTAGGTATACTGAATATATTTTAGGCAAAAATGAGCTAATTGAGATTTCTTTTTTTTAATAATCAACTTTGAAATATAAGTAATCAATACCGTCTTCATGTTTTTTTTTATTGACCAACATTAATTTGTTTTCTATCAAAACCCTATGTTCGTTTACGTACTCGTTTGTATTTCCAATGCCATAGTGATGTTGTATCAGGTTCCCATAATACTGCATAGGTTCTTATCTTGAATCACAAAGTCTGAAAAAAATACGTCATAGTCCGAATGCCTCCGCATATAAGCTACCCCCTGATCAGAGCTGCTCATTTAGTTTCATCATTTTCAATTGCTGTATAACTTCATTTTATGTTGATGATCATTGTAACAATAACATGACATTTTATTTGATAAAATACATATTAATTTTTAAAATCACATGAAATATCAAATTTGACATTATTATACGATAAAGCACGGTACAAACACAAATATAAGAATAACCAAAGCTATGTATACGACTTTGCTCTTTTCTTCCGCCTGAAAAAAGAAAACAAAAACAAATCTCATTGCTACATTTTGAACTAGAGTTACCGTTCTTTAAATGTTTATACGACTTGTCCACATCTATTCTGTATACTTTGGCAGTGCAAATTGGAGAAGTGGACATTGTAAATAAAAATCAAGTTATTCTCCACTCAATGAATGCAACCAGTTTGTTATTTTTTGCTAAAATAATATGTCTTTGTACGCGTAACCACATTCAGTAAAATAAAAAGTTTGCAAGATTGCAAGGCCTTGCGTAGAGATTGCTAACCATGGGAGGCAAACGTTTTGAAGAGCTCAGCTCACATGCATTTTGCTCGAATGTGGGAAGGTAAATTTGTATTTGGCTTTGAAGTAAGTATTGTCTGTTAGAAAAAAAACCCCAAAACATTTGCTCTTCAGACTGCAAGCACCGACTGTCTCGATTTTGTATATTATTTGGAAAATTTCAGGGACAGTATATCCGCCTTTGTGATTTTTCTACAAGGTTCCTTACTTATCGTTTTATAGACCGTCAGTAGAGACAATAAATTAAATAAATTACTCACAAAGAAAATCTGTTTTTGACTGGACTCGGTGTTTTGTCTGACAGTATCTTCTGACGGGTATTTTGTTGTTGCATCAATAAATCAGATGATAGTTCGGTCGACTTCGTTATAAATACTTCTGATTCAAGATGGTTGTCATCTGTTAAAGAATCTTCTGATTCAAAATCAGCTGCAGTTATACAATCTTCACACGACTTATTCTCGCTCTCAAGGTCTTTGGCATTGCAAGAATGTGGAATGAAAGCAACGCTTAAATAACCACCCTTGTTTCCTGAGGAGGATTTTGAGCTACTTGTACGTAGACTACCACACTGTCGACAAGGTTCTGCAGATTTAACATCTGTCACATCTAGTTGAGCCTCTTTCTGACTCTGACCTTGAGCGATATCGGGAATGTCAAGGGATAATTGTTGTGGTAATTGTTGTTTTTTACTTTCGTCAGATTTCGATTTTGATTTTGATTTTGATGAGCTTCTCTTATAGTGTACAACACACTGAGCGGATGGTGGGATATTTATCTGAACATGATATTGATAATGAGGTCCTCCAATGTGGCACTGTTTCCGGAAACAACGTAAATGATTTGCATGATTAATTTTATCATCCTCACAGTTACTTGACCTGGGAGACTTGACCGACCAACACCGACGTAGATAACTACAGAGTTTCCGGATGAACGACTTGCGGAGAAGTATGTACAACCATGGGTCGAGTGTCTGATTGAGACTAGCTAGTCTAATGGTAGTAAGGTCGGCAATAAAATTGCTCTTGCCAGTTGCCATAGTGACAATCATCTGAATCTGCAAGTAAAAGCCTTGTTTACAATCTTGTAATGCAACAATTTTTAAAAGTGAATTTAAACCACGCTAAGTGATCATCAAAATCGGATCCATGAATAAAAGATTAAAAAGAATACTTTTCTATCCATT